>JAZKJV010010258.1:0-1248002 GCA_037367405.1 Ottelia alismoides | reverse complement strand
TACTCACAGCTTTTAGAGTATTTTTTAGAATATTATATTTTTTGTGATCGTACTATATTAGGACCACACTTCACATTAATAAGACGCACCTGAGATTGTTTAATTTAGTCAAATTCAAATCCAAATAATCCCGACTAATATAACTTTTTGCTAGGAGCAGTTTTTGTCGGCTTGCATTTCATCTAGAATAGATTTCAATTAATAATTTTGCATACCACACGAAGAAAGAGGAAAAGCACTGTAAGTCTCCTTAATTGAGCATACCATCATTATTTTCATGTGTATTGGCTTTTCTCGATCCCTCCCCTTGTTTTCTTATAGAACTCTAAAAAGGAATTGGGACTAGATGGTAGACGTGAATATTTGAATCATTAAAGATTTTAGTGATAACCTTCTAAATCTGGGACTGCTAGATAAGGCCGACTTAAATCAAAAGAATAAAATCAAGAGTTGTATTTCGAGAGATAAGCCCGTCCTAGGACACATGCACTTACCCCCAAAAAAAGTGGGTGAGGATGAAACCACTAAGGTTAGAGTCCAAATCCCTGGACTTGCCCTCCAAGTCTCGATTTCCGACTCTCGCAGATTTGGGAGCTGCAAGGACTTGCCTTCGACCTTAGACTATGTTTTGGTTGTGTAAGCCTAATTATCTCCTTAGGGTGTGATACTGAAACCCGACAACCCTTGAAGATCACCCTTTGATTGAGACTTATCAAGATCACTGATGGGCGTAAGGCAACACATTGTGTGTAATGGACTTATAAGATTTTTTATCAACAACATAAAATTGAAAAAATAATTGGTCGGACCTTTACGCCCTTCACTATGTGCAGATGGTCAAATTGAGGTTTGAATTGTGTTTGCATTGTGTGCATTTATCAAGATCAAATATCAAAGACCACAAACTTCTGCCTCACCATCTCTCTTTAATTCATTATTCACGATCTCTCTCTGGACTGCTTGACATCAAGAATGGAGGATTAGGCGATTTTTGATCGTACTTCGTGAGCCTCTCATTGACCGCCCCATACCGACCGTCCTCATGGGCTTGGGTCACTCTCCTCCCAAGCCCCCGTTGTTCCATGGCAACTCTTCCCATGGGATAACGGTTAATAAGTCACTTTTCTTCTTGAGGGTGGTGATGAATCCCCATTTCATCACCTTTATTCTATCATTTTGGCCTTAAAAACCCTAGCTAATGCATGTAGATAACATCAATTTGTAAAAAATAGCATGCAACATCTATTGCATTTATTGCGTAAAAATTATTGTTTCTAATATCAAAATTATAGAATAAAGAGAAGAAAAGAAAAAGAATAAAATATCAAAGATAATTTATGGCCCTAAATCCCGAGACCAAGTCAAGAATTGAGTTGATCGATAAGGAATAAAGTAGGGGGAGATAAGGGCCAAAAATGCAATAAAAACCTCATTTATTTATTCATTCAATAAAGCATTTTTGACACCTATTTCAATATTTGTTATTTATATATCAAATGAATAAACTTTTAACATGAAAGTTGTAGATAATAATATAAGTAAAAATAGAAAATTGAGTTTGCACAAAAATAACACATAGTGTGCATTTTATACACAAAATAAAAAGCCAAAATCCCAATCCACATACCCATATCTTCCAAATAAAAACTAAAAATATATCAAAATCACTCTAATTGTATATAACTTTTAATAAGCGATTCAATGGAGGTGGTTTCATATTTTTTTGGAGTTATGGTGAAAGTTAGGTTTTGGACCCACATTGTACATTATACCTGATTAAAATATTCATTTTATTTATTCTTCATTATTTCTATAATTTTATATTTTTATAATTTTGTAAATATTATGTATAACTCATGTGCATATTAAAACCAAAATAAAATCACAAAGAAAACAAAAAATAAAATAAGTCTATATAAATATATATGCAAAATATCTATGACGATACTTGTATATAAATAAAAGGAGGAATCGTTCTTTTATTATTTATTCTTTTATATTTTTTATATCCTTGTAAATATTATTTCTATCCTATAAATATAAAGAGAAATTAAAACCTAATAAAATACATTAAAATAAAATATGGTATATAAATCGTAAATAAATTATCTATAAGTATACATATATAATTTATATACCTTTTTATTTAAGTGTACAAATAACATCATAAAAATATAATAAAAATATATTTATACACATGAAAATAAGTTGTAAATATATAAAATAAGAGAATAAAATAATAAAATAAAATATACAAAATAAAAATAAAATAGCCAAAATATAGATGAATATACCTATAAATATACACTTAAAAAGTAACTCATAATAAATAACACCAAAAAAATACAAATCATATAAAAATATTAAATTAAATAATAAACACTTTTTGTTTTATAATAAAAAATTAATAAAATCAAATACTATTTTTAAATAATTAATTTCGAATAAAATTTTTGTTTTATCCTTTTGCGGCCTACATGGGACAATCAGAGGCTAGGGTTTGTTGACCGCCAGTCAACTCTCCCTTCGTCTCTGACTTTTGTCAAAACCGTCGTTTCCCTGATTTTCTTGCATTTTTCTCGCTTGATCTATCGATCAATCGCACTCGCTTCCTTTAGGAAATATGATCATTGATCTTCCTTGATTCACTATGGCCTTCCAGATCATTTGTACATCATCTCGATTCTCCCTATTCTAACGGTCAATAAGGGTGCCACACCTTATCTATAAATAACCCCCTCCGATTTCTATCGCCTCTTTGGTCACTAATCTGAGTCTAGAAGTCCATGATCTTGGTCTAGCGAGTTCCCTTATGATAGGAGGAGTCATCTCGCGACTGGGCAGAGCTCCAGCAGGACGGAGGTGCACCCAGGGCGGAGCTCCGGCAACGTCCCTGGTCTCCGATCAGGTTCTACACATTTTTCTTTATTTAGGTAGCTTTTGATTCCATCTGTTTAGTTATGCATTTAGTTTAATTGTTCGACCTTAGACTTAACATACTACACCTGATTCGTAGATCGTTGGAGCTCAGCTCCGACAAATGCTTCCATCGTGCCTCGCCTCTACTCCGCTCCACCTTCCACCTTCATCTCACTCCTCAATGCATGCTGATCATTCCACGCATCTCCGCTCATCTCGATCCTGCTTGGATCGAGCAATTGCTCCCTCCTCCTCCTCCGCTCATCAGAGGGAGTCCATCTCGCTCATTTCCCCTTCTAACGGGATGAGGCAGTTTGCCCTCATCCCTAGTCTTATCCTATGCATGTTTAAGGTGCAACGAGGTAACTAGAGGCGATTTTGCCACTCACCGAAGGTACCTGGAGCACCACTGCTTCCCCGACCTTGTGGTGGCGCTCCGGTGACCCTCAGGACATTCTGAAACCTCCTGCCAATAGAGTGAGCTTCCTCGAACGTGTAAAGCCCAATGCCACCGCAAGATACCTTCGGGAGAAAGAGGATTCGTCGATCGAAGTTCAGGAAAAAAGCCCTTCTTCGCAGTTCTTCGTAGATAGCAGCAACCAACTGATGAGGAGGCTGCTCCAGTTTCAATCTATACCGTTCAATCACGAAGCACCTCAATCGTTGATAAAGACCCCATACCTGATCCATAACATCCATCGCCGAAGGGTTATCGCTTGTCCAGATCGCGCCACGTGTATTGGTGAATGGAGCTCGACCGTCTGATGGTGCGTATAGATGGATAAATTGCATATCTTAGCACTGCATTTTTGTTTTTATTATTTAGTCATGTAAATTAAAAGTAAAGTGTAAAATAAATTGGAAAATTTGCAAATAGGCATATATACTTCTATTAATTGCATTTGGGTCCACTCCACGTCATCTCACGTGCCGTCCTACTTGAGGTGGTGAAATTGCACTGAAGCCCCAGACGATTTTTGTAAAGTAGCCTATTAAAATTTAAGTTACATTGTATATTTTTGGGAATTTTTCAATGTTGACGATGTACTTAATGGTTGTTGCGTTTGGCTCCTTCCCAGTCCGCTCACGTGTAGTCCCATGTGACTTGGGTAATTTGTATTGAAACCCTGGTGGATTTTGTAATTGTAAAATAGTCTCTAAAAATTAAATAGACGATGTATATTTTTGGCATATTTGCATATGAGCCCCTGATGTTTATTTTTATTGCAAATATGCCCCTAACCAAGATATGTATTTTTATGTAATTCCTCTATTTATTAAAAATAGTAGTTGTGCTCCTAAAAATTCGTAAAATAGGGATATATGCCTCCTGACATGAGATTTCATGCCATGTATTTATTTCGCATTTTTGGACATTTTAACCATTTATTAAAAATCAAAAGTAACTCAATTTTGTACTGTCTAGCTTAGAAAATACCAAAAAATATAAAAACATCTCAAAAAATTCAAAAAAATTATATATAATCTATTTTACTCTATTTTAACACTAAACCAAAAATCACTAAAAATGGAAAAAGAAAAAAAAACCCTTCATAAAAATCTAAAAAATAATTAAAAAATCTAAAAATCTATTTTTCTACTTTATAATGTTATTTATATAAATATTTATATATTAAAACTGATTTGAGTAATTGTGGACCTTATTTCGTATTTTTTTAAATTCAAATCAATTTCGGATATGTATTAAATCCTTGATTTGGGGTATTTTTGACTTTAAAAATACATAAAAATTAGCAAAAATTCAAAAAAATTACAAATATATTAGAATAATTTATAAAACACAAATATTTCGTATTTTATTTATTTATTATTAATATTTATAAATATATTACTATATATTGTATTTATACCCCTATATATAGCTATATTAACCTTATATATAATGAAATATAAAAATATGGAATTATAAAAAGAAAATATAGAATTATAAAATTTAACAAAAAATAATATAAAAAATTAAATTAAAAATTAAAAACCCACAAAAGGTATATGTATATACATGATAAATTACTTGGTTATGTATAAATAATTATAGGCTACATGTTTTGCTCTCTGTGGTTCGACCTCTACTTGCTTACTCACTATGCATCTTGTAGCAGAGAATAATAAATTTTAACTCCACATTTTTGTTATTCCTTGCTTTATATATATTGTGGGTTAATTGTTGATCATTCGAGGTATATTGAGCAGTAAACACATCGACTGTGGTTTTGCCTTGTGAAACCGTGTGACCCTCTTCAAATCTCTGTTATCAGATGGCGCCGTTGCCAGGGAGCAATGAGCGTAGCTTAGTTTTGTTGTTTATTTTGTATAGTCATTTATTCCTATTCATTGAATCATTACTGTAATTAAATAATGGGATTTATTTTGCACATCACCATTTAATTATTATTTATATAGCTCAATTTGATTTAATTTGATTATTTATGATAATTCAATCTCTTTGTGACTTTGTTGCGAGGGCTCGTCATGCGAGGATGACTTTTTAGGAGGCCGATGCAACCATGCTTGGAGGAGGCTGGTCTTCACTATGTGAATAGTTGGAGAGGCTACAAAGGAAGCAAGGGAAAGATAGAATTAGCATAGAATTAGATTAGTTTTATTTGTATATTTATTGGTAAGAGAGAGACCATTCAAATATGTAATAAATAAAGACTCGAACTCTACTCTCCATAATGAGGTCCAATGCCTGGGTGTCTGTTCACCTGGGGGCCTCGTCGCAAGTTTTTCGAGACATCTCGCCTTCTTTTCTTTTGCTTTCCGTTGTTTTGAGTTTTCCACCTTATTTTTTTTGTTTTGTGTGCGTGGAGGCCCTAGACATAGGTTGCTTACTCGGTATTAGGTCCAAACCCTAATAATAAAGCATGTTCCTATAGTCTCTTACGTTTGGATCTAGTCAAATTAGTAAATATTAGTAATTAGGACTTGAGACTACGTGCTGAGAGAGGTCGTATACAATGCTTGTAGGACCCGTTGTGGCGGGCATCGACCGGCATCGAAGATCGGACCTTGATCTCATTTCTGAATAACTAACAATTGGTTCTTCATTACTAATAACAACTAATGTTTAGGGTGATTTTGTCGATTGTACACCACCATGCAGAATAGGTTTAAAAATTCTGTTTTGCATAACGCATGAAGAGAACTGAGAAGCACTGTAAGCCCTCTAACTTATCGTACATCATTAGATTCAATGGTGAGATTTCCATCATTGAATCGACTTGCATGGATTTTTCTCTATCTCCCTCTGATTTTGAACACCTAGGACTTAAATGAAAATCTACAAAACGATAGGCGCTTGTATGAAAACAGATCCAAAAAAGTGAAAACCCAAAAAATTAAAATAAGGGGGCTGCTAAATAAACTTTGACCTTAATTAAAATCCATAATGGACTTTCATTATCTCGGGTTCATAAAGCCCTCATTGTTTTCAGATACATTAGGAGGGGACCAAAACTCCTCCCATGAGTGAGGCACAACCCGCTAAGGATTACAGTCCAAAATCCAATCTGTAACTGCCATGTGTATTGCATGGATTTCCAAAGTAATAGCATTTCTATCGTACGTGATCGAGTAGGTCCTTGTCAACGATGGTGTTCCCGCCTTCTGTGGAGCATAGACATGGTCTAAAGTACTGAGCTTAGACCACGCCTTCACGGGGGTGTTTATCTCATCAGTTTGCATCTGAGTAGATTCTTGACGCTCACGGGTGATTCCGTTGGGAGCGAGGACCGAAGTAGCAGTTTCTCCTATCGGCTTCTTCTCTCTATTTTTTGGCTGAGTAGGGATCCAGGAAGGGTTACAAGGACCTCAAAAAGTGCATACTACAGGTTACAAAGGAGGAGGACAAGTAAGCGATACTTTTTTGGTAGTACTCTCTCTCCTATAGGGTTAGCATGCTAAGGATTTGTTACAAGATATGCCTGAAATAACAACTCTAAAGCTGAAAGTATTACAAATATCCGAACCTTCATGGCTTCACATGGCGTGATTTGGTGAACCCAATTTTGTATTATGTTTGTATGGATCTAGATTAAGGTTCAAAGAAAAAAAGTCCCACACAATTCCACAAATTTTGTCATATGTATCTTCTCTTGACCTCCGCTTAGTTTGGGCCTTTTCTACTATTTTACACTCTATTTTATTCATCGTTGACCACTGTATCTTTCCTCCTGCATTGATCTCCCTCTTGCTTCACGATGTCGATCATGATAATTTAGTCGTGACTCCAGCAACACCTACATTGATTCCATTGACTCGACTTCGTCAATAATTCGAGGCGATTCCCAAGAACCCGATCCAGACCTTGCAGGTCAATCTCCAGACTCCTCATTTTTTATCCTTCCTTTTGACCACCCAATAAACCTGGACCACTCTTGTCCCACCTTAGCCATTGTGAATGAGAGTCGATTATAGTCCATATCTTTTTCATTCACAACACTCTGGAATTGACCCTAATTCCATATTTATCTTGGCAGCTTGAGCTCAATTATAAGGGGTCTGATTGGGATTTTTTCACACTGCAGATAGAAGCCAACCCCAGTCTTGGATCCTAACACAGAATTCATCTCTTCGTACTCAGACCACGATATGGCTCCCCAAGGAAAGGGCAAGGGACAACAACCACCTTCCATCCGAAGCAAGGACAGATGCCTGATCAGAATCAGGTGAACGCTCAGTTGTTTGCATCTATCCAGGCCATTCATCAACAACTGACAGAGCAGGCCCTAGCACAGACTGCATTCCAGGACATGCTGAATGATGTTATGAATAGACAAGCAGGAGGAGGAGGAGGAGGAGACATACCAGTAGGAGGAGGACGTGGACCCCATGAGGATCCCAATGAGGAAGAGCCTGACAAAGGGAGGCCGAAACCCATGCTAAAAGAGACATACAACCCTGGAGATAGCCAGATGACTGAGTGGATCCTCATTCCGCCGGTGCATTCTCATTTTGAGCTGAAGCCTCGGTTTCTTGCTCTTCTCCCATCATTTCATGGGAATACCAGTGAAGTTCCATGCATTCACTGCAACAGTTTTCACGCATCTGTCGTACTATACACTACCCCCAATGTTCTGTTTGTTGGACATGCGAGGACACGACGAGCCTTTATGCAATAAATGTTATTGCAAATATCATTCTCTGATCTGAAATGAAGAATAAATAATTTGCATAATAGGTCCCTTAGTATAATTAGTGTTATGTACCATGGTCATCTTGAGGATCATACAACTGTTGATTCAATTATTGAATCATAGAGACTGGTTCTTGGATGAATATCTAAAGAGTTAGATTGAGGACTCATCAAGCACCGTCAAATGATTATTAAGAGATGATATCCGGCCCGAGGCTTAATTAGACAAAATCAGTTTCCAAAGATTGCTAATTTTATTTAGAACATAACCTAAGAGATATTTCATGCATTTTGAGGCGGATCAAAACAATAATTAACTCATTAATCATGTTAAGATTCGCAGTTCCCGCAACAGTGAATACATGTTCATTAAAACAATCATATCTCGAGCAAATGAAATCCAAATTACATAAACTTAGATCCTATGCTTTCCTTATTTAATCGGGAACAAAATCCAAGGTTTATTTCGTGTTTAAACAATTTAAATATGGCCGAAAATAATCACTAAACAGAGATGCGAAAATGAAATGCGATAAAACTTTCGCAACCCTAACGAATCCAAGTCGCCTTCGGTTTTATGGATCGTATCCACAACCTTCGACCTATAGCTCAGATACAACTTGAAGGATATGGTTAGATCCTCAAGCGCCGCACGGAAGCGTGAGCATCGTATCGAATACGACGAGGAACGACTAGTCGGACTACTTGCTCGATAAAGCGGAATTTAAAAAAATTTTCATGCGACGAAACCACATGAGCTAAGAACACTTCTCGGATCATTTCGTCTAAACCACAAAGAAGTAATAGGATTACCTCTTGAAGAGTGGTTGCGATCGAGTCTCTAAACGAAGAGACCTCCTATCTCAAGTCCGATCCGACGGAGGAGACGCTTGCGAGCGCGGGGATGAATCGTGTGCTTCTAGCAATCCATGTTGATGATCCAAGCGGCGGATCTGCTGATCTCGACACACGAGATCCGAAGTCTTCTTCACGAACGAGGTGCACCGAAGGAGACGGAGATCTACGAGCAAACGATCAGGCAGCATAACGACGACGCTGCGGTGATGGAGACTCCATCTAGGGCATCCATGGTGGATGGCCATGAGAGAGGAAGAGAGAGGGCTGCCGTGTAGAGAGAAAGAGAGAGAGAGAGAGAGAGAGAGAGAGAGAGAGAGAGACGTGATTCAAAAGTATGTGTTCCAAGAGAGCATGGTATGCCTCTCTATTTATAGGATTTTGGGATCCGTGGATCTTACTCCATGGGACATATAGAATCCATGGATGAGATTGATTTATGTCTAATCCAATGGTCAAGATTGTTGTGGGTAAAAGCCAACAACTTCTGATTTAATTTAGATCAAATATATTTGACAAATCAAATATATTTGATGTAAGGATAATAATAAGTGTTTTATAATTTGGTTGTTCCATACCTTGAGATATTATCTCAAGGATACCTCTTAGATCTTAGTTCTGAAGTCATTCAGAAGCAAAGAGAAGAGGGTATTGGGACCGTCACATTTGTAGTACACCTTGGACATATTCTATTTTTTGAAAAATTCCAAGAAAGGCTTCCTTCCCTTAAGATATGGTAATGACCTATCTAAAGGGATAGCACCTCAGAGAGTTGAGGAAGTGAATGCTAGAACTGCTTGCACTTGTGCATCAGTTATGAGAAGCTGAGTGTATGCTAGATGTGCAAAAGAGCCAGATGTCTGCCATGTAGTGGGATTAGTAATCTGTTACTAATCCTACTATGGAATAAAACACTTGATTGCAGTGATAACAATATCTTCAAAGATGATGAAACTTAAAGATAGTGATCTCAAAGCCTTATCTTTAAAAGTTTAAGACCTTGTAGATAGTGATCTATAAGGGTCTCAACTATAGATACCTTAGGAGATAGAGATCTCCAGAAATAAGGGTATTCTGATAAGGATTATGGAAATACTGGTTATAATAATTATTGAGGTATAGTGTCAAGGGCACTATAACAAAATTGAGTATTGGTTGCATAAGATGCAACATTCGCATTGGATGCGAGCATTGTTACTAGGGGATATGCAAGTGCCATAAAAGGACTTGGCGTAGTCTCTTGGGAATAGAGTGACTGATCGGCTTACCTAGCTGTTTTCTAAATATCCTATGATTGTCACATGAGTGTGGGTTTAAATGATTAGCCCATTAATGGCTCTTTGGGCTAGTGGGAGATTGTTGGACATGCAAGCCCACGACGAGCCATTATGCAATAAATGTTATTGCGAATATCATTCCCTGATCTAAAATGAAGAATAAATAATTTGCATAATAGGTCCCTTAGTATAATTAGGGATATCTACTATTGCCATCTTGATGATCATACAACTGTTGATTCAATTACTGAATCATAGAGGCTGGTGCTTGGATGAATATCTAAAGAGTTAGATTGAGGACTCATCAAGCACCGTCAAATGATTATTAAGAGATGATCTCCAGCCTGAGTAGGAGATGGAAATCCTTTCTCATTTTGGTTGATATCTAACCGACCTAATGATGTAGGTCATCTGCATAGGAATAGAGATTCGGAGGTGTTAGATAAGTTAGGTCAAAGAGTTGACTTAACGAGATCGAGATAACGGAAGTCCTATATCGTATGCTGTCATGATATAGGCACGCATCCTCTAATCGGAGACAAATGTATTACTATATGTCTGAGTATGTATATTTGGCAGACCAATAGGTTGATGACCTAATCAAGGTCTATACACCGGTGTGCTGGTGTGCATGCAAGGGCATATGAGTAATACAATCTCCCAAAGGGATCAAACAGGTTCATTACTGAACCGGAAGACATGAGCTCACTCATGAGATATTGGGAAGAATCAAATTCCGTGCACGATCGTCTCGCTTTGGAAGCTAGACTGAATTTGTAGGTTTGATATATACTTTTAGAAAGTATATGATCAAGACCTTGGTATGATATATGCTTTAGGAAAGTATATGATCTAGACTGCCTCCCAATGATCGAATGAGAAACTTAATGATAAAACTCTGAAGCAGACAATGTAAAATTGATCTTATACTTCAGGATTATCCTTGAAAGAGTGAGATCTGGATTTGAGATGTAATGTCAATATCCAAGTCACTACACGTGGAACAATACAATCGCCCTGTCCTTATCTCCAAGTATTCGCGAAGAAAGCGCATTATCCTTGAAAGAGTTCATGGATAATTCTATTGTTGATATATGTATCCGAGCATTGAGAAAATGGATAATTAAATGTGATTTAATTATCATGAATAATATGAATTTGATTCATATTCTAAGGAGAGTTATCTTAGATAATTAAACGCGATTTGATTATCAAAGATGTGAATAATGTGAATGTGATTCCTATTATTTAGGCACAAGAGAAAAAGAGATCCAAGATTATTAAATGTGATTTAATTATCATGGGTATGAATAATGTGGATAGCAATATTCAATTATTCATAATATATTATAAATGTGATTTATAATGTATTAGGGAGAGCTAATTATAATTTATATTTGTTGATTAATTATTAATGTGTATTGGATACACATTGTGTAATTAATTGAAAATGAGAATTATATTTTATTTTGGGTTGTGAATGTGATTCACAATTTTCCAATGGCAAGATTGCAATATTCTCAAAATTAATTATGAATTATTTTTAAATAATAAGTCACAACAAAAGTTATTGAATTAAATAATGGAGAATTTCATGGAGATATTGACGAGTCCGCAAAAGCCGCGTTAAGAAGTTGTTTCTAATGTTCGTTCGTGAAAATAATTAAAGTCGTTCGTTGTAGGCGGCGATCGGAAACAGTCAAGAAATAACCACAATTTTTAATTAAATTCAATCAAGTGGTTTTTATGTTTATTTTACTTGGGCAAGTCCCAAGGTCGATCACAAGGAGGCAAAGGAACAACCTAGATTAATGTCTATCCAATTTTGAGTTTGGTTTTCAAGGCGGTCTTTTTTTTGGAATTTTTCAATGCAATATGAGATGCAAAAGGCAAGTTCGGCCTATTTTAGGGACTAAAATATCAAATACGTTCAAACGGTGTCCGAAAAATACGAAACTTGGCCACAATGTAAATGACGATGAAATGAGTGCATTGTAATTTTTTTGGAATTTTTAGATGCAATATGAATTTTTTTTATGAATTTTTAATTGCAAACAGAATGATTTTCAATATTTAATTTTAATAAATATTAAACCTACTTATTTTCGAGAACTAAAATTATCTAAGATCTATCACTAGGTGATGGATCCCAGAAAAATCCTAAACCTCGAAAATGTGGGGTTTAATACCTATTAAAAATCAAACATTGAAATGTGCAAAATGATTTTTACAGGGCAAATGATGCATGCAAATGCAAAGATTTTTGGGCACAATGTTAATCAAAATAATCTCTACAATATGTGATTTTTCGGAAATTTTTAGAGCCACAGTTAATCAGATAAAAATTAAAGAGCAAGAAATAGGAAAAGTTTGCAAATTTCTACAGAGTAATTGATTACCAATTAACCGTCAATCACAATAATGCTCACAATACATCAATGTGTAGAGAATGAAAAGATAAACACAGTGCCATTTTTAAATAAATAAATTAATGTCATATGAAGGTCTAAAATTAAAGGGGAAGACAGGGGTATAGATGCAATAAATGGTAAATAAAATAAATAAAGAAACAGTGCAGTGGGGGGGTTTGCGTAATTACCAAGAAACAGGGGGGGTTCCTATGCAAATTCACCAAAGTGCACGTGCGTAGCACGTGCCTTTGGTCGGTGGACTGGAGCGGAAATATGAAGAAGCTCCGGGGGTCTTCTACAATTTACCCAAGGGGCACGTGCGCAGCACGTGACCCCCTGGGATGGCTGACGTGTGCTGACGTCCCTCCCCGGGACGCACGTGCCTTGCACGTGCGTGGGGAGGTCTCGGGCGTCACGCCCAGTGGCTTCAGCGGCGGAGGGTGGCGGCGCAGCTGGAGAACCACCGCCTCCTGCGGTGGTTGGGCGTGGCGTGGATGGAGCGGCGTTGATGGTGTTGAAGTCGACGGCGAGCGGCGATGCGTTGGTCGGCTCGGCCAAGGTGGCGGGAGGCCGAGTTGCTGGTGGAGGAGGAGCAGCGCTCCTGGCGGTGGCGCTGGAGCAGGCGGTGGGGGCGCGGAGTCGAAGACAATGGCCGATGGAGTCGAAGTTGATGAAGAACGAAGCTTCTCCGAGGTCGTCGGGGCAGATGTCGAGGCGAAGACGTTGGCCTTCCTCTGGCCGACACACGGCCAAGAGGGGGGCAGAGTGGCGGAGCTCGGTGAAGTCGACGAAGATCGCGATGAAGACGGCGGCGTAGATGGAAGACGGTGGCGTAGCTTCGGGCGGCGGAGAAGTTCCTGTGGCCTTGGCTGGTGCAGAAGGTGATGATGAAGTCCTAGGCGGAGCTCCCGGTGGCGAGGTTGCGAAGGCGGAGGAATCGTGGTCGTGGCGGACGAAGGCGTGGAAGCGGTGGAGGGGGAAGGGTCGGCGAGCGAACGGTGATGGAAGCACGAGGACTCGAGGTGGCGGGGAACGATAGAGAGAGAGAGAGAGATAACCTGGAGGATGAAGGAGGCTCGACGGCGAGTGGCCGGAGCAAGAGCAGCGCCTTGAGAAGTTGCTGCGACGAGGGCTACGACCTCGGATCACGCCGGCGTAGAGGACTGTCACCACCTCGAAGCACCCTAGGGAGGAAGTCGGACGGCCACAAAGGAGCCACGTGGCGGGAGCCTGGGGAGAAGGCGCTGGGCGCACGTGCAGTGCGCGTGCGGGGTGGCACGTGCGCTGCACGTGCGTGGTAATTAATTTTTTTTTATAAAAACTAGGATTTAAAAAGGCGAAAAACCACTGACACATGGCGGCCTCTGAGGCTGCCACGTGTCAGCTCCAGATAAATCGAAAATAAAACCCTTTATAAAATCAAGAAATATCAAATGACTCGGATCGAAAAAGTTTCTTCACGAAAATTGCTTGTCTCGACGAGATCTACAACTTTCATGAAGACATCAAAGCAAAATCGGTCAAATGAAAAAGGTGAATTTTTGGGGTATCCCATGTACATAGAATACCTTGATTTTTGGTTTTCTAATTTTTTTTGTCATTTTTAATCACGATAAAAATCCGGAAACATATGGGAAAATCAAAGATAAATAAAAGACACATTATTCTATTTTTTTGGATTTTTATTAATAAAGAAAATATACACATAAAATACAGGTCAAAAAGCCGCGAAAATATACAATGTACAAAAGAGGCCCAAAACCCAACTTTCACATACGAGCTCCGATTCACTTTAACTTGGTCTTGTTTTGAAGGTAATTGAATGTGCATTAGTTCAAAAGTGAGTAGGATCAAATCGGACACTGGATAGAGAAGATATGTGGCTTTTAGTCCGAAAATCCTAAAACTAGGGTTTGGGTTTTTGGTCCACTTATCAGGGTTAGTAATTTTTTGTATTTTTTTATTTATTCTTGTTAGTGATGTGCACACAGTGGATGTGGTTTTGTGGCATGCGGTGTTAGCATTAAGGAGTTAAAACTAGGGGAAGTTAGGCTATTTACAGGTCATTTTTGGCTTGGATTTTTGGCTTCTTATTTTATGCAAAAATTAACGCTAAAATGCAATTCTTATGAAATCATGCATGAATGCTAATTATGCAGAATAAATGCAGAAATGCGGTTGATTTTGAGGGACTTGAGCTTTAATTAATGAGACTTAGAATGGTGAATCCGAGATTCATCAGATATGCAATATCATGAAATTTCATGAGATTGCCCCACTTGGAAATAAGTGGTCGTCCACTATATTCCAATAGGATTGAGATCTCCATGGAATTTGTCTCCTTATTTGATTGGTTTAATTTTAGGATTGATGTATATTTGATTTGTCAAATATATTTGATCTAAATTAAATCACAAGTTGTTGACTTTTACCAACAACAATCTTGACCATTGGATTAAACATAAATCAGTCTCATCCATTGATTTTATATGTCCCATGGATTGAGATCCATGGATCCCAAAACCCTATAAATAGAGAGGCATACCATGCTCTCTTGGAACACATGCTTTTGAATCACATCTCTCTATCTCTTTCTCTCTACACGTCAACCCTCTCTTCCTCTCTCATGGCCGTCCATCAGGGATGCCCTAGAGAGAGTCTCCATCGGCGCAACGTCGTCATTATGCTGCCCGATCGTTTGCTCGTGGATCTCCGTCTCCTTCGATGTGACTCGCTCGTGAAGAAGACGTCGGATCTCATGTGTCGTGATCAGGAGATCCACTGCTTGGATCACAACATGGATTGCGAGAAGCACGCGATTCATCCCCGCGCTCGCAAGCGTCTCCTCCGTCGGATCAGACTTGAGACAGGAGGTCTCTTCATTTAGAGACTCGATCGCAACCACACTTCAAGAGATAATCCTATAACTTCTTTGTGGTTTAGACGAAACGATCCGAGAAGTGTTCTTGGATCATGTGGTTTCATCACATGAAAAAAATTTTAAATTCCGTTGCATCGAGCAACTAGTCCGACTAGTCGCTCCTCATCGTATTCGATACGACGCTCATGCTTCCGTGATGTGCTTGAGGATCTAACCATATCCTTCAAGTGGTATCAGAGCTTTAGGTCGAAGGTTTTGGATACGATCCATAAAACTGAAGGTGACTTGGGTTCGTTAGTGTTGCGAAAGTTTTATGGCATTTGATTTTCGCATCTCTGTTTAGTGATTATTTAGACCCTGTTTAAATTGTTTAAAAACGAAAATAAAACTTGGATTTTGTTTCCTATTAAATAAGGAAATCACAGGATCTGAGTTTACGTAATTTGGATTCCGTTTGCTTGAGATATGGTTGTTTTAATGAACATGTATTCACTGTTGCGGGTACTGCGAATCTTAACATGATTAATAAGTTAATTATTGTTTTGATCCGCCTCGAAATGCATGAAATATCACTTAGGTTCTGTCCTAAATCAAATTAAAAATCTTTGAAAACTGATTTTGTTTAATTCGGATTAGAATTGATTGAGATATGTTAGTTTTAGTAAGCAGGGGTCACTGCTGAAATTACAGTCCTAATCAAGAACCATGTGATTGTCAATTAGTGAAATTAATTGTTAATTTAATGAAATAATTATGGAAAATATTTGAGAAATATTGAATGATGATTATTTCCTCAATTGACTTGGCCTCAACCAATAAATTGATTAGTTTTGATCTAGATCATATTGGAAACACAATCATCAAACTCCTTGCTTGAATAGGATTGGGAATTTGTCTAGCAAATTTCCTTATAATAAAAAATGTTTTGATTATTACTATATGATATAATTTCGGTTGAAGAACCGATGATCATATCAAGTACAAAGTGATTGACTCAACATTATTTTTCCTGAGGCGGATATGATGTCTAGTCGGGGATCGCTAGGGTAGCGGGTTGCACCGGATGCCGTCAGTCGCACTCCCGCCGGTACTGGCCATGACAACGGGTAGGGAACGAATGATGCCTGAGAGATCATGATGTATTTTTCTAATTATTAAAATTCGAACTAATACGTATTTTGAGATAGTACCATATATTCAAGTAAAATCAAGTTTGTTGATTGAATTGGATTAAAAATTAATTTAATATGATTAAGTTAATTAAATCCAATTTAAAACACTCTATTATGAATAGAGTTGTTATTTGCCTTAGAAGAATTAATCATAATGAATATGATTCATAATGATTAATTAGAATTTGAATATGATATGGAGGATCACATATGTGACATCCATGGTCTCCCATCAAGACGAAGGGTTCTGTCGCTGATGAATCTCCATTTCATCACCTTTATTCTATCATTTTGGCCTTAAAAACCCCAGCAAATGCATGTAAATAGCATCAATTTATACATAATAACATTCATTATTTATTGTATTTCTTGCACATAAACCTTAATGCTGAAATTATAGAATAAAGAGAAGAAAAGAAAAAAGAATAAAATATTGCAAATATTTTATGACCCTAACCCCGAGACCAAGTCCAAAATGGAATTGGTCGACAAGGAATAAAGTAGGGGGATATAAGGGCCAAAAATACAATAAATTCCTCACTTATATATTTATTCATTTATGCATTTTGACACCTATTTTGTATATAACCATTTATTTATCAAACAAAGAAATGTTGTATACAAAAGTTGTAGATAATTATGTAAATAAAAATACAAATTGAGTTTGTACAAAAATGATACACAAATCACATTTTATACACAAAATAGAAAGCCAGAATCTCAACTTCACAGACCCATTTCTTTCAAATAAAAACTCAAAATCCACCAAAATCACTTATAATTATATATAACTTTTCAATAGCTATTTAATAAAATTGGTTTCATAATTTTTGGAGTTCATCTGTGAAAGTTAGGTTTTTGGCCCTCAATGTACAACTCACCCATTAAAATATTCAATTTATTCATTATTCATTATTTCTATAAATTTATATTTTTAGAAATTCGTAAATAATATACATAATGCATGTACATATTGAAATTTGAATAAAACGAAAAAGAACATGTAAAATAAAATAAGTCTATGAAATACATAGACAAAAATACCTATGATACCTATGTATATAAATAAAAGGGGATTTCATTCTTTCATTCTTTATTCATCTATAATTTTATTAAATTATAAATATTATCTATATTCCATTAAAAATGTAAATCCAGAATAAAACCCAATAAAATTCATTAAATAAATAAAATGTATATAAAATACATGGAAAATACCTATAAGTATACCTACATATTATATATACCCATTTATTTAAATATGCAAATAAATTCATAAAAATCAAATAAAAATATATTTATACGTATAAAAATAAGTTATAAATATACAAAATAAGAAAATAGAATAGTAAAATAGAATATACAAAATAAAAATAAATTATACGAAATACATGTAAATATACTTATAAATACACTATTAAAATAAACTCATATTAAAATACATCAAAAAAATAAATAAAAATAATAAATAAATACTTCGTTATTTAATAAACATTTTTTATTTTATAAACAAAAATTAATAAAATCATTTATTGTATTTAATTGACAGGTCAATTCGGTGCTGACATGGACCAACCAGGTCCCTCCGCACGTTGACCGCCTGGTCAACTCGACCTCCAGGCGGTTGAAATGACGCAACCCACCTTTTCGCACGTCTTCTCCCTTAATTCCCGCTCTCATCAAGCATCTTGTGACATCGCTTCATTCAGACGAATATCTCCCTAATCAATGTACATACACGCCGTCCTCTTTGATCCACTCTATATCCCTTTGATTCATCAATATTCGCCAGTAAAATAAGGGTGCTGACTTGTTCTTAAATAAGGAACCTCCTCCTCCTCTTCCATTTTAATCAATTTTCCTTCACTTTCCACCCCTGCCTTCGGCCAAGAGAGATTCTTCGTGATAGGGAGGGTCCCCTGAAGGGTCCGAGCGGGTAGAACGGGGAGGAGGTTGCACCCACGGCAGTGCTCCGGCGCCGCCTCTGCTCCCTTCCTCTTGGAGAGGTACGAGCTGCGTATTTTATTAGCTTTAGATAGTTTTTTAATTCTAGTAGTCGATTTATGTAGTTAGTGTAATCAGTAGGTGTTCGATTTAGCTCCAATGCGGTGATTCGTAGTTCGCCGGAGCTCTGCTCCGGCAAAACTTTCACTGTGATCCACCCATTTTCCGACCACCATTCCATCTCCACTTCATTTCCTCTTCGCTTCTACTTCATTCCAGGCACCTCCATCTCACTTAGATCCCATTGGATCTGAGGATCATGTCTCCCAGTCTACCACCCTCGCCGGAGACCTCCGCCAAGCTCATCTTCCACCCAATCCGCCCAATAAACGCCTCCAGCTGCTCGTTTTGCTTGTGCGTGCTATCTTGCAAGTGCTGGGAGCCCAAGGACCCGCATAGGGTCGATTTTGATGAAGAAGCAAGCACCTGGAGCTCGTCCATCTCTGCAACCTCGCCTGAGCACCACCAAGCTCTAGGAGCTCGATTGAAGGTATCATTGGACGCGGAAGCCATCTAGGAACCTGAAGAGACATTCGGCAGCGATGGAGGAGGACGAAATCAGTCGGTATTCTCGGTCGAAGCTCGCCAGCGACGACATTCTTCCTCGTTCTTCCATCTTCCTGCATCACCGTCCGATCAAGAGGGGGCTCTTAGTTTTGATCGGCGTCGTAGGATGCAGCCATCGTGCACCCGTCAGATCAGGCTGATCTAATCTCCCCCATCCATCAGCGAACCGGTACCACCCGTGGGACGTGCGACACGTGTCAAGTGGACGAAGCCCAATCGTTGGATCGCACGCTTAATGGGGTAAATTGCAGATCTATACCCCTGCATTTTGCATTTATTATTTAATCATGTAAATTCAATACCAAGTGTAAATAAAATAGGGATTTTTGTCATAAGACCCCTGTACTTCCTGAAATTACAATTTGGTCCTTCCCCGCCTCACGTGTAGTCCCACGTGAGGCGCGTGAAATTTGCTTGTACCCCCTGGCGATTTTTGTATATTATTAAATGGTTCCATAAAATAAAATAAATGTTTTATTTCGTTGGTAAATTTGCAACTGAGCCACTGGACTTTATTTTATTTGCAAAAATGCCCCTGCCAGACTGTTTTATTTTATGTGTTTCATGTATTTATTAAAAATACTATCTTGCTCCTAAAAATCCACAAAAATTAGGTTAGATGCTCCATGCACTGTACTTTCACGCCTACATTTTTAATATGCATTTTTTGCATTTTATCTAATTTTTTAAAATTCAAATGGAGCCTAAATAATCATTGTCTAATTTATAAAATACAAAAAAAATATAAAAAATTTTGAAAAATTACAAAAAATATTATATATGGTATATTTATATATCTATTGAGTTCAGAAAATGAAAAACCTTAAAAATAAGAAAAAGAAAAATATAAAAATTAAAAAGCTCCAAAATCCAACAAGAAAATATAAAACCCTAGAAAAATCCCGAAAATATATTATTCTATTTTATAATTATCTATATACTATTATTTATGTATTAAAGCTAATTTGGATGATTTTGAGACTTATTTTATATTTTTAAAACCCAAATTATTTTCGGCCTATTTTAGAAAAATATAAAAATCCAAAAAATATTATATCTACATATTTTAAGTATTAATATATATATACATACCTATATATTGTATATCTATCTCTCCTCTTATATATATATCTCTCTTTATATATATCTATATTATATAATTAACAAAATATAAAAAGAAAATGAACAAAAAATTACATAAAATATAAAAACAAAATAAAAATTATAAAAAAAACAAAAATAAAAAATATAAAATTAAAAACCCACAAAAACAATAAAGAAATGGACATGAACCAAGAATGGAATAATGCGCATTCATCTTCACCATACAACCATTCGCCTCCCAGTGCACGACCTCTACTTGTGCTTACACCTATACACATTTACATGTAGAGTTATAATAAATTTTAACTCCACATTTTTGCTAGTCATTGCTTGATATTTATTGTGGGTTAACTGTTGATTGAATTCTAGATTTTGTGTGGTCAACTCAGCGACTGAGTTCCCGCCTTGTGTGGAACTCAAGACCATCGATCTTTGGATTCATCAAATGGCGCCATAGCCAGGGAGGCAACGGATTTTGTGTGGTTATTCATTCATTTATTTATATCTTTGCTCATGTCCAGTATTCCTTTATTTATTTGATTGTTATTGAGATTATTGAGACTGTTCTGACCCATCTCCTCTATTTGTCTTTGATGCGAGGGACCGTCAAGCGAAGGAGGACCTCCTAGGAGGACCAATGCACCCAAGCGAGGCGGAGTTGGCTTCTCTACACCGGCCATCAGGAGAGAGCATTGGAGGCAGATGGAGGAGAAATTTTGAATGACAGTTGACTTTTTGCATTAATTATTTATATGTATATTCATGTGAGAGAGTGACCCTATAATTGTAATAATACATGACTCTCAGACACTCCAGCTCCCGAGGTCCATTGCCCGAGGGATTGCTCCCTTGGGGGCCTCTATGATTTTGACGCTTTTGTTTTTATTTTATTTTTATTATTTTGTGTGAATGAGCCCTAGCTTAGGCTTGCTTGATCGAGTAAATTAGGTCCAAACACCTTAATATCTTGCATGTACCTATAGTCTCATTTTGGACTTAGTTTAAACTATAAACAGTCGCCTCATCATCTTTGAGCCTTCGTGCCGCGAGCCCACCCTGCCAAGCGCTGCTCCTGAACCCGATGTGTCGAGAGGAGGAGGGGTGAGCCTAGACCGGACTCCTGGATTGATGATCGGTGATCGACTTGTGGTGCTTCACGATAATAGCAGTTACTATCCTAGGGCGATTTCTTCAGCTTGCATTTGCATATAGCATAGGTTTCAAATTCTGTTCTGCATCCCGCATGGAGAGAGCTGGAGTCACTGTAAGTTTTCTTACTTAGCATGCATCATAGATTTCTGACTTGCATGGATTTTCTGACCTTGTCCCTCTATTTTTGCCAACCTAGGATGATTAATGGAAATTGGAACCTCGATAGGCACATGCATTGAAAATACCCAAAAAGTTGATAACCAAAAAATAAAACCGAGACTACTAACTCCACTTGAACTTAAAATAAAACGTAATGGATTTCCTTGTCTTGGGGAGAGCAACCCCCTCATTGTATGCGTTTTAATTGCTCAAGTACACACTAAGGAGTAGTGCCCAAAGACCATCAAGCCTCCTAAGTGTTTGTACAACTTTGTGATTTTCACCTCACTCTAAAACCGAAAAGATAAATGACCGTCACCTGACGGTCTTCACAGTGTCGAGTAGGTGAATTGGGGGTTTGCCTTATGTATTGATTGTGACTTGGAGTCCGTTACATTTTCATTCATTATTAGAGTAGTTGGTCCCGTCGTGTGAGTCATATTTTTCATCTTTGAGTCTCTCTACCTCTCTTATTCATATACCTCCTCATTCGCATCGAGTCGTGATATTGGCGGTTGAGCTCAATCATTCTTCGCCAAGTCCTTCGTTTCCCTCTTCTGCACCACCTTCCTCGTATCCACCGTACCATATCTTCTGTCCCCATCTTCTCTGATTCGAGGAGAGCATGCTCTTCAGACCACCATTTTGACGGTGTTCCTGCCTTGTGTGGAGCAACCAATCTTGTCTATGTCCCGATCTTGTCGCCCGTCCTCATCGTCCCCTCTGTATCACTTTTCTATTACCTGGGAATGCTGTGCACATTGATGAGGCCCGCATCGAGGATTTCATGATTACCTTGATTATTTGTGTAAGCCGGGCCCCCTATTGAAGATGCTGATATTGATATACCACTTTTGGTAGATCCGAGTTGAGACTTGTGTCTCAGAGCTTATTGAGGATTTCTTTTATGATGTACAAGGATTAGGTGTGATTCTTTAATGAGGATTTAGATCTCGCACACTAGATTGAGGATGTGATATAATGTGATGATTTGGTGATGATTTCATGAGTATTGATTGATGTATCTATATTGAGGTTCCATCCATCTTGATTTTGAGGATTGACTGATTATTCTAATTTGGACTTCCTGATAAAGGTGTGCGGATCCTGCATGATCTCTCATCTTCATGATTGAACCATCCTTGATCTCCTGACTCTTTGATCCACCCTGGCACTTAGAGGAGTCATGATGATATGTTGTGCCATCTCAGCTGATTGGATTGACCTCGAGGGATTGCATTATGATTGATATTATGTTCTTTTGTCCCTCCACTTGATCTTATGCTCTCTTGTTGATTGATGGATTCACACTATTTCGAGGACCTGAGATTTTATGCCAGCATTCCCATGACCTACATTGATCTAGCTCGCATTCCTCCTCGAGGACTATCTGCGGGAGGATGCGACAATTTCTAGGACTGCGGTTTCATTCACTGTTTGGGTCGCCATTTTGATGGGACTCGAAGCTGAGTCATGTGATATGATTGGTTGGCCTCCTTCTCTGTTGAGGTGCCCAATCTATCGGCACATGAGGCCAACTATCTGATTGCTCTCCTTGATAGTCCTCGCAAGGACGAGTCTTGATATTCCAATTGCTCACTGCCTAGTTCATAGCTCTCCGAGGGTTATCTGCAAGAGGCTATGACACATTATAGATCTCTTGGTCTCTTCTGCTGGTAGACGGTCTACCGTCTACCGAGGACACATTTTCTGTGGATCCGTCTGATGGATCAGGCTCCTTTGAGCCTCTTTTTCTCCTTGACGACTCTCGCAAGGCAGAGATACAGTCTAAATATTCACTGCTTAGTTTGCATTGCTCCCCGAGGACTATCTGCAGGAGAATGCGACACTCTCTTTACGCTCGATTTCCCCCTGCTGACTATGTCTCCGATATGCGGAGCACGGAACCGAGTCGTTTGATATATATATATATATATATATGATTTTGGTCCCATCCTGAGTTGCCTATTCGATCTGCGGATCATGGGACCCATATGTTTAGTCAGATCTTTGACTCGTTTGAGTCTGCTCGCCATGACGGTCCTCGCAAGGCTGAGCTCCTGATATCTGCTATTTCCATGCCTAGCTGGTAGTGCGTTCCCCGAGGGTTATCTGCAGGACGTTGCCACATTCTCTTGATTCTCCGGTCTCTTCTACTGGGTAGATGACTTGTCACCTACCGAGATCGTACCTGATGATCCGTCTGATGGATCACTGACGCCTTTGCGTCCACTCACCTTGACGACCCTCGCAAGGTTGACCTTCTGTTCTGATTATTCATTGACTAGCATGTACTACTCCCTGAGGGTTATCTGCGGGAGAGGACATCATATTCTAGGTACTCGGCTTCACTTCTGGTGTCTCCCATTTGGTGGAACACGAAGCCGGGTCTTCTGATTTATGTACCCGGTCTCCTCCCTGGTTGTGTCTCCTCTCTGTTGGAGCACGAAGCCGAGTCTTCTGATTATTCTCCGATTCTGCTCACCTTGAGGATCCTTGCAGGAGTGAGCCATGTATTGTGTTGTTCGGTGTATTCTTATGACTTGCAGACTCTATCACCACCGTACATCACACAGTCTCATATGCTTTACTTTCGACCTATCTGAGACCTTGATTGACTTGGAGGAGTCTGTACTGCTCTTTCTTCTTCTGAGTCTTATGGTATCGGCTCCGCTCACTCATTCACTCCTTATGAGCCAATTATCAGATTTATGCTACTGATCCCTGCTTTACTGTCCGATCTAATTGTCCCCGGTAGTTGACACCTACTCGATTGCAGATTCAGGTGTATTCTCACCTTCTGACTATGTCCTCGTTCTCACAGGGAGATGAAGATGAGAGCACGGTAGTCGCTTACCAGATACCGTCATGTACCTCACACTATGTCCTAGTTGTATATACGTGTTTTGTCTATTCCTTCTTTTTCCCGCATGTAATGTGTGCCCCAGATCTATCGCCATATCTTTGTGTCTACACTTAGGACGTACCTTGTCCTAAGTATAGGGGGGTACACACCGCGTTGTTCTTTCCTCGTTCAGTTTCGTCACTCCTGTTGTTGCCTATACTTAGGGATATCTCACCCTAAGTATAGGGGGAGTGATGCGTATATTCTCCACGATCTTTTCATCTATTTGTATATATCTATCTTTTCTTCTTTTCTTTTTCATCTTTCTTTATCTAAATAATTAGTGTCGCCCCTTTGTGTCAGTTTTCTGTACTTAGGACGAACTTTGTCCTAAGTATAGGGTGGTGCACCCATGATTTGTTAATTCTTTGATCTGTTTATTCCCACGCGTGGCCTTCCCTACGTTGTGTACATTCTGCTATACTTAGGATTATTTGATCCAAAGTATAGGGGGGACGGTTAACTTCTCATTCGTTCATCTCTTATTCGTATATTCTTTAGACTTGTCTATACTCAGTACGAGTTATGTCTTCTCTTTTCTCTCCAATCTATGAGGACATAGCTCAAGCTAAGTATGGGGGGGTCGTATATACTATGTATATACTTTAGCCCTAACTCGTACTTTAGTATAAATGTGGATAATAATTCTTTAAAATTCATTAAAAAAACCTAATAAAAAGATGTTATCATTCCTCAAATTCTTTTTATATGTCCTGATTAATAAATCAGGTGAAAATGTTTTTTGCAAAATGTTTGAAAAATAGTTTGAAAATCTTTGTGAAAATCTTTTGAAAACTATTTTGAAAACGTTTTGTTACATGTTTTCAACCTTTGTAAAACATTTTGGTTTGTAAAGTTTATTTTCTTTGTGTGAAATAAAATGTTTGAAAAATTATTTGCAAACGGTTTGAAAAATGGTTGCAAAAATATGTGAAAAATCTATATATTCTGTTTGGAAAACCTTTGCAAAATAATTTTCAAATGTGTGTACATGTTTGTAAAGTGCTTGAAAAAATTATTTTGGACTATAGTTTTTCAAATTGTTTGTAAATTGATTTTCAAATAAATTTGAGGAATATATACATCCAATTAATAATAAATAAAAAAATAAATAACACAAAATTCTTTAATAATTGTACACACATACCTATAAATAAAAACTAAACTGTAAATCTTTAATTCTTTGTAAATAAAAAGAGGCATGCCTGTGTAAATAGCTGTGTATATTTATCTATTTGTGCCCAAATTCTTTTCAATATTCTTTACTCTTTTCAAAATTCTTTTGAAAAAGTCTTTTGATTTTTAAAACCTTTTTAAAAAATTCTTTGTGTATGCTTACATAATAAAAACATTTTTTGTAAATAACATTTGCATAGCATTCATTATTTTTCCACATTGAGTTTGAATAATTGAACTAGTCTGAGTAAAGTCGAAGATTGGAGCTTAGTAGGACCTTACTGCACCTCACTTCACTGGAACCTTATGGGAGCTAGATTCAAGGTACTTCAGGTCCATATTGGACTTAATTCATTGAAACTCAGGGCTGGGTTCAAGTCACCTCAGTGGACTAAGTAGAACTTTTCGAGACATACGCATGGCTCTTGTCGGCCGGACCTAACTTGGACACCTTGCACCTTTCACTTGGCTCAACTCAGTTGGAGTGGTGAGGGGGTTGGATTTGTCGGTCTGAGACGCACACGTATGGAAACATTCGTCCTCCTCGGAGGGAAGTGCACCCCAACCTGGTCCAGTAGCCATGAGGTCTAACGATAGGAGAGTGTGGGTTGCGATAATGCTTCAAAAGAGGGATAGTCTTCTGGCTCAAGAGGAAAAACTCCTTATGTAAATGCTGCTGTATATAGTATTAAAAAAAACTCCAAAAAAGTGGACATGCTTGAAAATAAAAATAAAAGTGCCTGCCAGAGTAATGTATATACGTTGTATAGAAAATAAGCAAGCTTGAGCATCAAAGTTATACCATTTGAGCCTGCAGCTGGATGACTTGACTACACTGGTCAGGCATCCCGGGATAGGTAGCTACACTGGCTACCATCCATTCTTCTCTTCACCTCCTCCTCTTAAGTCGGATGCCACTTGAACTTAGAAGGGAATAACCCGCTCCACGAGGAAAGCGTTGTTGGATTGGGGAATCATTGGGTTGTCATTCTGGAGAAGCCAATCTCTTTGTCATTTCAGTTGGGGAGAGCCACTATCACTTACACTGTACAAGTCAGCTTCATAGTCATAAGGGTTTGCGTATGATGTAGGCTAGTTCTGACCTGGCTATTGAGGTGATTTGAACCAACTTCTGTGACTCTTGAAGTCTGTTGTGTTTTAAATTTGGTTTCCGACCAGGTTCCACACACATTTTCTCACCACGGTCTAACCTGAGCTCCAAACTTTGATTTTGTACAGATGAGTTTAATAATCATGATCAATTTATTCTTTAAATTCTTTATTTTTGCTTTTTCTTTTCTTCTTTATTCTTTATTCTTTTTACACTTACTGCATAAATGTTTGCTAGGGACTAGCAAAGGCAAGTATAGGGGGGTGATGAATCTCCATTTCATCACCTTTATTCTATCATTTTGGCCTTAAAAACTCTAGCAAATGCATGTAAATAACATCAATTTATACATTATAGCATTCATTATTTATTGTATTTCTTGCACATAAATAAGGTTTTTAATGCCAAAATTATAGAATAAAGAAAAGAAAAGAAAAAGGAATAAAATATTGCAAATATTTTATGACCCTAACCCCGAGACCAAGTCCAGAATGGAATTGGTCGACAAGGAATAAAGTAGGGGGAGATAAGGGCCAAAAATACAATAAATTCCTCATTTATTTATTTATTCATTTATGCATTTTTTACACCTAATTTGTATATAATCATTTATTCATCAAACAAAGAAATGTTGTATACAAAAGTTGCAGATAATTATGTAAATAAAAATACAAAATTGAGTTTGTACAAAAATGATACACATAGCACATTTTATACACAGAATAAAAAACCAGAATCTCAACTTCAGAGACCCATATCTTTCAAATAAAAACTCAAAATCCACCAAAATCCACCTTTAATTGTATATAACTTTTCAAGAGCTATTTAATAAAATTGGTTTCATAATTTTGGAAGTTCACATATGAAATTTAGGTTTTTAGCCCTCAATGTACAACTCACCCGATTAAAATATTCAATTTATTCATTATTCATTATTTCTATAAATTTATATTTTTAGATATTTGTAAATAATATACATAATGCATGTACATATTGAAATTAGAATAAAACCAAAAAGAACATGTAAAATAAAATAAGTCTATGAAATACATAGACAAAAATACCTATGTTACCTATGTATATAAATAAAAGGGGATTTCATTCTTTCATTCTTTATTCATCTATAATTTTATTAAATTATAAATGTTATCTATATTCCATTAAAAATGTAAATCCAGAATAAAACCCAATAAAATTCATTAAATAAATAAAATGTATATAAAATACAGGGAAAATACCTATAAGTATACCTACATATTATATATACCCATTTATTTAAATATGCAAATAAATTCATAAAAATAAAATAAAAATATATTTATACGTATAAAAATTAGTTATAAATATACATAATAAGACAATAGAATAATAAATTAAAATATACAAAATAAAAATTAATTATACGAAATAAATGTAAATATACTTATATACACTATTAAAATAAAATCTTATTAAAATACATCAAAAAAATAAATAAAAATAATAAATAAATACTACATTATTTAATACACAATTTTTATTTTATAAATAAAAATTAATAAAATCATTTATTATATTTAATTGATAGGTCAATTCGGTGTTGACATGGACCAACCAGGTCCCTCCGCGCGTTGACCGCCTGGTCAACTCGACCTCCAAGCGGCTGAAATGACGCAACCCATCTTTTCACCTGTCTTCTCCCTTATTTCCCGCTCTCATAAAGCATCTTCTGACATCGCTTCCTTCAGACGAATTGCTCCCTAATCGATGTACATACATGCCGTCCTCTTTGATCCATTGTATATCCCTTCGATTCATCAATATTCACCGATAAAATAAGTGTGCCGACTTGTTCTTAAATAAGGAACCTCCTCCTCCTCTTCCATTTTGGTCAATTTTCCTTCACTTTCCACCCTGCCTTCGGCCAAGAGAGATTCTTCGTGCTAGGGAGGGTCCCCTGAAGGGTCCGAGCGGGTAGAACGGGGAGGAGGTTGCACCCACGGCGGTGCTCCGGCGCCACCTCTGCTCCCTTCCTCCTGGGGAGGTATGAGCTGCATATTTTATTAGCTTTAGATAGTTTTTAATTCCAGTAGTCGATTTATGTAGTTAGTGTAATCAGTAGGTATTAGATTTAGCTCCAATGCGGCGAACCTTTCACTGTGATCAACCCATTTTCCGACCACCATTCCATCTCCACTTCATTTCCTCTTCGCTTCTACTTCATTCCAGGCACCTCCATCTCACTCAAATCACCTTGGATCTGAGGATCAGGTCTCCCACTCTACCATCCTCGTCGGAGAACTCTGCCGTGCTCATCTTCCACCCAATCCGCCCAATACACACCCCCAGCCCCTCGTTTTGCTTGTGCGTGCTATCTTGCATGTGCTGGGAGCCCAAGGACCCGCATAGGGTCGATTTTGACGAAGAAGCAATCACCTGGAGCTCGTCCATCTCCGCGACCTCGCCTGAGCACCACCAAGCTCCAGGTGCTCGATTGAAGGTATCATTGGACGGGAAGCCTTCCAGGTACCTGAAGAGACACTAGGCGGCGACGGAGGAGGACGGAATCAGCCGGTATTCTCGGTCGAAGCTCGCCAGCGATGACATTCTTCCCCGTTCTTCCCTCTGCCTGCATCACCGTCCGATCAAGAGGGGGCTCCCAGTTTTGATTAGCACCGCAGGATGCAGCCATCGCCCACCATCAGATCAGCTCGGCTGATCTAATCCCCCCCGTCCATCAGCGAACTGGTACCACCCGTGGGATGTGCGGCGCGTGTCAAGTGGACGAAGCCCAACCGTTGGATCGTGCGCCTAATGGGGTAAATTGCAGATCTATACCCCTGCATTTTGTATTTATTATTTAATCATGTAAATTCAATACCATGTATAAATAAAATAGGGATTTTTGTCATATGACCCCTGTACTTCCTGAAATTACAATTTGGTCCTTCCCCGCCTCACGTGTAGTCCCACGTGAGGCGCATGAAATTTGCATGTACCCCCTGGTAATTTTTGTATATTATTAAATGGTTCCATAAAAAAATGTTTTATTTAGTTGTTAAATTTGCAATTGAGCCCCTGGACATTATTTTATTTGCAAAAATGCCCTTACCAGGCTGTTTTATTTTATGTGTTTCATGTATTTATAAAAAATACCTAGCTTGCTCCTAAAAATCCACAAAAATTAGGTTAGATGCTCCATGCAATGTACTTTCATGCCCACATTTTTAACATGCATTTTCTGCATTTTATCTAATTTTTAAAATTCAAATGGAGCCTAAATAATCACTGTCTAATTTATAAAATACAAAAAAAATATAAAAACATTTTGAAAAATTACAAAAATATTATATATGGTATATTTATATATCTATTGAGTCCAAAAAATGAAAAACCTTAAAAATAAGAAAAATAAAAATATAAAAATCAGAAAGCCCCAAAATCCAACAAAAAATATAAAAACCCTAGAAAATTCCAAAAAATATTTTTCTATTTTATAATTATCTATATACTATTATTTATGTATTAAATTTAATTTGGGTGATTTTGAGACTTATTTTATATTTTTAAAACCCAAATTATTTTCGGCCTATTTAATTAGTCCCATATAGGGACATTTTTGGAATTAAAAATATATAAAAATTAGTAAAATTCCAGGAAATAACAAAAAAATTAGAAAAATATAAAAATCCATAAAATATTATATCTACATATATTAAGTGTTAATATATATATACACACATACCTATATATTGTGTATATCTCTCTCTCCTCTTATATATATATATATCTTTATATATATCTATATTATATAATTAAAAAATATATAAAAATAAAATGAACAAAAAAATATATAAACTATAAAAACAAAATAAAAATTATAAAAAACAATAAAAACAAAAATAAAAATAAAAAATATATAAAATTAAAAACCACAAAAACAATAAAGAAATGGACATGAACCAGGAATGGAATAATGCGCATTCATCTTCACCATACAACCATTCGCCTCCCAGTGCTCGACCTCTACTTGTGCTTACACCTATACACATTTACATGTAGAGTTATAACAAATTTCAACTCCACATTTTTGCTAGTCATTGCTTGATATTTATTGTGGGTTAACTGTTGATTGAATTTCAGATTTAGTGTGGTCAACTCAGCGACTGAGTTCCCGCCTTGTGTGGAACTCAAGACCATCGATCTTTGGATTCATCAGTCGCTAGATATTGTATGTAGGAGACGCCTATCCGAAGTGAGAGCTCCTGCATATGATCCATTTGGATCGGGCTCGTCGCTTCTCGAAAGAGTAAGGGCGTATGCATAGTGACCCCAATATCGGGTCCTCATATTATTGGAGCGATATTGGATTACGCATAGCGAGTTGTATTCCTGTTGTCGTTGGTTCAATTAATGATAGGTCAACATCACCTTAGGGGTGGTGGGCCCGGGTGTTAAAGATCGAATTGGGAGATGCAAGTTGGACTTGCAAGGCGGAATGTGTTCCCAATTCTTTTTATCCGAGTTACCGGTTCTCATGTTATTGGGATGTAACAAAGATAAGGAAGGAGATCCCATATCTTGCTTGAGATATAATGGTAAGTATATCTCTTACATTGAAAGTTATCAAAGGAATGAACTTTCATTGTTGACATGGCAAAACAACTTTGATATAAAAATTACTAAATCAATGTAAATTATATATTTATATATGTTTATGCAAATTTCTTATTCAGATAATCCTTCTTTAATCCCACTCAATGTTATACTCAATAATAACCAGTAGAATATCATGGATTGGACCCATGCTCCAGATATTGTACTTGCAATTGGACACATAATGTATGTGATTGCAATGTGCAAGTTTCCTCATAATAATGAGGAATGATAATTAAATAGACAATAGGACTAAAGCCCTAGGGTTTGTATGTCTCTATAAGTCTTGATCTCATCGAATGTACTTTTGAAGTGTCATGTCGATAATGATCGTAATTATCAAATAATCCTTATAAAATCTAAGAAGATGTTCTGGCATACATATGTGCTCTCGACATATAATCATGAATGACATGGTTCTCTGCATTATGCAGAATGGTGGCTCTATAGGAGTTGATGTATTCAAATTGTTTGAGTACCTACCTGAACCTATGTTTTAAGAGTTTAAATGGATGTAGATACGATGAGTGTCATTATTTTACTATCTACACTCTAGTCATTCATGAAGCTTCATAATATTCATATTGTAATGAACTGAATGAACAATGTATAAATTTTGAAATACTCTAATATTGAAATTTTTGATTTCAACATAAGATATCCTTTGTCTTGAGTAATGGTTGCTTATAGATAAAGGGAGCGCAGTGGAAGCATGGGTTGGACACAAGTAATAAGTATAGTCAAAGACTTGACTATACTTCTGTGACTTCCATATGACATCCAAAGAGTCGGATAAATGCCAATACTACAATAAGCTGATGTGCTGATAGTATGACTATCAAATCTATCTAGAATACTTAGAGAAAGACTCAGATAGTGCATCAGAATAATGTACATATAATCATTGAAATTGACTTTCTTATTTGATAAGATAAAGTCTAAAATTGTATCTCAATCTTCTAATGACACTTGTAATTTGTTGCATATGTGTTAGAAGATTAAAAATGTGATCTTAACGTTTAGTGATCATTCATGTTGGAATTGATGCAATTGTTGCAACAATTTTCATTGGATCAATAGACTTCATAATTTCAGTGGGAGAGACCTTAGTCTAAGAGAATGTCTCTATGACTTAGATACTAGAATACACTCATTGTTTAGTTCTAAATGTTGGAAATAAACATGAATTCTGTAATAAATCTATCATAAAGAGTTATTATGGAGATATTTCAGATAGTAATCTAAAATCTAGTAGACTCTACTAAATTAGAAAATTAATGAATGGTTCATTAATATTTCTAATACTGAAAATTAAACCTTTAGAGATCAATAGGAGGATGAAGATCATTTGACAATGATCTGACATCAGGTTTTGGACATTTGTTTGTTGAAGTGATCAAGAGATAAAAGTTTAATTTGTCTAAAGGTTCAAGTATTACATACTTGAGAATATTTTATTCAAAAGTAAAAATGTCCAATACACCTTTCCTTGGAATGGTGAAAGATGTCAAGGTATTCAAGAACTCATACATATTGATGTATGTGGATCATCTGTATAATAATAAACATTGATGATATGTGATATCATTTGATGATTATTTGTGATATGAGATTTCTTCTCTTCACTTAGAAATCTTTGAAATGTTCAAAGATTTCACAAGTTTGGTTAAGAACCAAAGTTTGAAGGAAGATTAAACGAATTTGATCTAATCTAGGTAGTTAGTACCTATTAGATGAATTCATGGATTACCTTATAGAGATATGAATATTATTTTTATCTCACTCCTCCTAATAAACCTAAAATCAAGAGAGTTGCAGGGAGATACAACTGGATCATGTATGACATGATTTGATCAATAATGATTTTTTAGCATAATTACCTATTAGTTTCCAGGTATATATGTAGTAGAGACTACAATATATCTCCTTAATAAGGTTCCAAGCAAGTAAGCTGGAATTTAGCACCTGAAAGTGCTACTTCATTAGGAAAATAGAGGAGGTTATTGGATACCTACATTATGACCTTGAGATTCTTAAAGGATCTCATCTCTGAGAATGTGATTCTTAGAGGATGACTCTCTTGAGAATCAAGATGAAAATGAAGTAAAGGAACTCATTTAATCTTGAGATGATAATGAGGCTCCTGAAATCGGAAACTAAAAGGACAATTAAAGATTAAACACTAATACCTCTTCAAATGAGTTTGAGGATGGATTCCATATGCCAGTTAAGTCTGAAAATGATCAGACTTCATGTGATGAAGCTCCTGAGGATCATGACATGGAAAGATGGATGTTAGCAATAAAAGTCTAATGTAGACTTCATATACAAGTGTTGTATATGAACCCTCAAGGATCCACCTATTTGGGTAAGACCCATTAAGGTGTAATTGGATCTTCAAGAGAAAGAGGGAACCTGATGAGATGGTAGAGACCTTCAAAGCACGGTTCGTAGCCATGAGCTACACACCGAAGAGAAGACATCGCTTGCAATGAGACTTGGTCTCCAGTGACCCTGCTTTAACCCATAAGAATATTGCTAACCATAGCTACACAAGTTGACTATGACATCTTCATGATGTGAGTCAAGATTGCATTCCTCTATGGATACCTCTTGAGGATATTCATATGAAGTAGCCCCAGGGCTTCATGGTTGAGGAAAGCAAGGTGTGCAAGCTAAAGAACTCCATCTTTGGACTCAAATAAGCTTCTTGTAGTTGGAACATAAGATTTGATGAAATTATAAATGTTATGATTTCTGATAAAATCTTGATGAACCATGTGAGGCTTAGTGGGAGTGCCATTGTGTTCATCGTGATAAATGTAGATATTATTCTAATCATTTGGAATGATATAAGGATAATAATAAGTGTTTTATAATTTGGTTGTTCCATACCTTGAGATATTATCTCATGGATACCTCTTAGATCTTAGTTCTGAAGTCGTTCAGAAGCAAAGAGAAGAGGGTATTGGGACCGTCACATTAGTTGTACACCTTGGACTTATTCCATTTTATGGAAAATTCCAAGAAAGGCTTCCTTCCCTTAAGATATGGTAATGACCTATCTAAAGGGATAGCACCTCAGAAGGTTGAGGAAGTGAATGCTAGAACTGCTTGTACTTGTGCATCAGTTACGAGAAGCTGAGTGTATGCTAGATGTGCAAAAGTGCCAGATGTATGCCATGTAGTGGGAGTAGTAATCTGTTACTAATCCTACTTTGGAATAAAACACTTGATTGCAGTAATAACAATATCTTCAAAGATGTTGAAACTTAAAGATAGTGATCTCAAAGTCTTATCTTCAAAAGTTTAAGACCTTGTAGATAGTGATTTATAAGGGTCTCAATTGTAGATACCTTAGGAGATAGAGATCTCCAGGAATAAGGGTATTCTGATAAGTATTATGGAAATACTGGTTATAATAATTATTGAGGTATAATGCCAAGGACACTATAACAAAATTAAGTATTGGTTGCATAAGATGCAACATTCGCATTGGATGCGAGCACTGTTACTAGGGTATATGCAAGTGCCATAAAAGGACTTGGCGTAGTCACTTGGTAACAGAGTGACTGATCGACTTACCTAGCTATTTTCTAAATAGCCTATGATTGTCACATGAGTGCGGGTTTAAATGATTAGCCCATTAATGGTCTTTGGGCTAGTGGGAGATTGTTGGACATGTGAGCCCATGACGAGCCATTATGTAATAAATGTTATTGCGAATATCATTCCCTGATCTGAAATGAAGAATAAATAATTTGCATAATAGGTCCCTTAGTAAAATTTGGGTTATGTACCATGGCCATCTTGATGATCATACAACTGTTGATTCAATTATTGAATCATAAAGGCTGGTGCTTGGATGAATAACTAAAGAGTTAGATTAAGGACTCATCAAGCACCGTCACATGATTATTAAGAGATGATCTCCAGCCTGAGTAGGAGATGGCAATCCTTTCTCATTTAGGTTGATATCTAACCGACCTCTTGATATAGGTCCTCTGCATAGGAATAGAGATTCAGAGGTGTTAGATAAGTTAGGTCAAAGAGTTGACTTAACGAGATCGAGATAACCAAAGTCCTATATCGTATGTTGTTATGATATAAGCATGCATCCTCTGACCGGAGACAGATGTGTTACTATATGTCTGAGTATGTACATTTGGCAGACCGATAGGTTGATGACCTAATCAAGATCTATACACCGACGTGCTGGTGTGCATGCAAGAGCATATGAGTAATATGATCTCTCAAAGGGATCATACAGGTTCATTACTGAACCGGAAGACATGAGCTCACTCATGAGATATTGGGAAGAATCAAATTCCGTGCACGGTCGTCTTGCTTTGGAAGCTAGACTGAATTTGTAGGTTTGATATATACTTTTGGAAAGTATATGAACAAGACCTAGGTATGATATATGCTTTTGGAAAGTATATTATTTACATCGACTCCCAATGATCGAATGAGAAACTTAATGACAAAACTCTGAAGTATACAATGTAAAATTGATCTTATACATCAGGTTTATTCTGAATCTTCCAGTATGTAGGATGTACAGGTATTGGGAATACCTGAGGGTGATGTGATCATAAACGGTTGTATAACCATGACGCTTCCATTCCTAAGGAGTGATGAAACGAGTTTGGATTTTAGTGACTCCTCTTAGTAGAGAAGTAATCTAATCTTAGTCCAAATGTTGGACATTGATCTGAATGTGATTCAGATTCAATGAGAAGATTAGATGTGCGGTTTTGATTTAATCAAGCATCTATGGGAGGCCCGAGATATGGATTTGAGATGTGATCTCAATATCCAAGTCACTATACGTGGAACAATACAATCACCCTGTCCTTATCTCCTAGTATTCGCGAAGAAAGCACATTATTTTTGAAAGAGTTCGTGGATAATTCTATTATTGATATATATATCCGAGCATTGAGAAAATGGATAATTAAATGTGATTTACTTATCATGAATAATATGAATTTGATTCATATTATAAGGAAAGTTATCTTAGAAAATTAAATGTGATTTGATTATCAAAGATGCGAATAATGTGAATGTGATTCATATTATTTGGACACAAGAGAAAAAGAGATCCAAGATGATTAATGTGATTTAATTATCATGGATATGAATAATGTGGATTGCAATATCCAATTATTCATATATTATAAATGTGATTTATAATGTATTAGAGAGAGCTAATTATAATTTATATTTGTTGATTAATTATTAATGTGTATTGGATACACATTGTGTAATTAATTGAAAATGTAAATTCTATTTTGTTTTGGGTTGTAAATGTGATTCACAATTTTCCAATGGCAAGATTGCAATATTCTTAATATTAATTATGAATTATTTTTGAAGAATAAATCACAACAAAAGTTTTTGAATTAAATAATGGAGAATTTCATGGACATATGCAATCTCATGAGATTTCATGAGATTGCCCCACTTGGAAATAAGTGGTCATCCACTATATTCCAATAGGATTGAGATCTCCATGGAATTTGTCTCCTTATTTGATTGGTTTAATTTTAGGATTGATGTATATTTGATTTGTCAAATATCTGTGATCTAAATTAAATCACAAGTTGTTGGCTTTTACCATCAACAATCATGACCATTGGATTAGACATAAATCAATCTCATCCATTGATTTTATACGTCCCATAGATTGAGATCCATGGATCCCAAAACCCTATAAATAAAGAGGCATACCATGCTATTTGGGAAAACATGCTTTTGAAGCACATCTCTCTCTCTTTCTCTCTACACGTCATCCCTCTCTCTTCCTCTCTCATGGCCATCCACCATGGATGCCCTAGAGAGAATCTCCATCACCGCAGCGTCGTCGTTATGCTGCCCGATCATTTGCTCGTGGATCTCCGTCTCCTTCGATGCGCCTAGCTCGTGAAGAAGACGTCAGATCTCATGTGTTGAGATCAGGAGATCTGCCGCTTGGATCATCAACATGGATTGCGAGAAGCACGCGATTCATCCCCACCCTCGCAAGCATCTCCTCCGTCGGATCGGACTTGAGACAGGAGGTCTCTTCGTTTAGAGGCTCGATCGCAACCATGCTTCAAGAGGTAATCCTATTACTTGTTTGTGGTTTATACGAAACGATCTGAGAAGTGTTCTTGGATCATGTGGTTTCATCGCATGAAAAATTTTTAAATTCCGCTGCATCGAGCAACTAGTCTGACTAATCGCTCCTCGTTGTATTCGATATGACGCTCACGCTTCCATGATGCTCTTGAGGATCTAACCATATCCTTCACTGTTGGATGTAATGAAGATGATGGAATTCCACTTCAATCTACAGGACAAGGCCCTATACTGGATGAACCATTTGGGAAAGGTTGTGATGACATGGGAGGAGCTGAAGTCCGCCTTCCTGCATAAATTCTATCCTCTCGATTGGCTGAACCATATGCGAGCCAGAATCAACAACTTCTCTCTAGGAGCCCACGAGACCATTCTTGAAGCCTGGGAGAGGCTCACAAATCTGCAATAGAAATGCCCCCATCATGAAATTCCAAGAACCAACTTGGTCCAACACTTCTTCGAGGGGCTGAACGTAGAAAGCCAAAGGCTCGTTGATGCAGCCTGTGGGGGATCACATTTCAACAAGAATGAGGATGTAGTATGGCAGATTTTTGAGGAAATGGCCAAAGGAGAGGTCAGATCCTTCAGAAGCAAGTTCATATGGCAGCGTCTCGGGAGGCGGAGAGAGATGAGAGCTCTAACCTCAGCATTATCGGGGGCCATGTCTCAAAGGTCGATATCATTGAAAAGCGATTGCAAGACCTTGAGAAACTTGTTGTAATTGAATAGAGGACACATAACTTAGACAAGTTGGACCAGATCACCAAGCAGTTGGAGCTGCTGGTGGATACCATCAGTTCAGTCCAGTCGGCAACACCATCCATAGAGGCTCCAGTAGAGAAGAAAAATGAGCTATCACCATCACAACAACCTTAGCCGAGCCAACAACCACTGGCAATCCAGCACGTGTACTATGTGCAGGCGCCCGATCAGGGCCCGTCGTAGGAGCAGATGGTTGTCTACCAGCCAGACTTCCTTCCATCATCCGATCTAGCCTTCCCACCACCACCCTTGATTCAAGAAGTCAACGGTGTTTGGACCAATGATGCATAGCTGGCATGTCCGACTGGACACCATCAGGGCCAGCAACAAGCCAACATGCAATACCACCAATAATAGGGTGGTCGGTTCGGGAAATCCTCTCAATCCCCGCCTCAGTATCATCGGCCTCCATAGTACTAAAATCAATGGAGGTAGAATCAACAGTACTAGCAGCCGCAATATCGCCAGCCACAACCATACCTCCAGTATGCGGCTGCACAACCCCATCAATATCAGCACTATCCTCCTCCCTCCTACCATCAGTACCAGCTTCCTCCTCCTCCTCAACACCACCAACAGTCGCAACCTCAGCCTCAAAACACTCAGCAACAGAGTGGCCTGCATGCTGAACCTCATGATGCAAATCCTGTGAACCCTACCCTTGACTGCTTGGCCCAGCTTGTCAAAGGCCTAGCAGACATGACAAAGAAGCTAGAAGAACTGACTGCCGCCAAAACATCCATTCTAGCACAGGTCGAAGCCAATCCCAATAACTTCAAAGAAAAGAGCAGGTAGAATGTGATGTCTAGTATGTGCCTGTAGAGTTAGATCATTGTACTATTGCTTTATCTAATGTTGTCAGTCTCAAGAGCGGTAGGACTTTGCCTTCGTTTGCTACAAACCACAAGAAGAATAAAGCTTTGACAAGTGAATTGTCATCTTTTGCATCAGCCGTGCCAGCTACATGGACAGGTGAGGAAGAAGAAGAAGGAGGAGCCATTCCCGCTGCCACTCAACACCATCTCCATCAGTAAATGAACAAAAAAAATCAGAAAAAGCAAAAAGACCAAAAAGTTGATCATCGCCAAAGTGAAGCCGTGCTAGCCAGGGAGGAGCTGCCATCCGCAGCTAATCCTATGCCAGCCAACGAAGCGGAGGCCTCACTTTTTGCTTGTCCACCAGCACCAGTATCTTAGTCTCCAGCTTGTACTCCTTTTTGCAACCCGGAAGTGCAACATACTATGGATAAAGATTTTGTTGTAAATAAGAAGTCTATTTCTGATTTCAGTTTGTACATATACCTTTTCCTTCATCAATAGAAGATTCCAACAAAATTGCAACATGAAAAGTGCATTATCCGACCCTAGAATTGTGGACATTATTAATGATTTGACTGTTGAGATTCCATTGATGAAGGCCATGGAATACATGCCTGTAGTGAAGAAAGGTTAGGAAGAGTGATGTACAAACAAGCGTCTACCAACACGGAACAACAGATGCCGTCAGGTTGAGAAGCACGTTCTCACCATGGCCACAGTTGCAGCCATCAACAATCTCCCAAAGAAAAAGCAAGACAAAGGAGCGTCTTTGATCAGTTGCGACATTTTCGATCAAGTCTTCCAGCAAACATTGCTTGATAGCAGTTCTTACACCAACCTCCAGCCCTCTTCATTATTGCAAGAATTTGGGATAGGTCCTTTCAAGCAAACATGAATGATCCTTCAGTTTACGGATCGATATAGCAAACGACCTAGAGGTCTTTTGGAAGATGTTGTGGTGAAGGTGCGGTACATGCAGTTTCCAATTGATTTTGTAGCCCCTGATATGGACTCACCTGCACCCTTACTCCAGACCCCTATCAGCCTAGACCGACCATTCCTGCATACTTCAGAAGCCATGGTTGACTATGGATCTGGAAAGATCACATTCAGCTCGGGCAACAACAGACTTACTATAGACATGATCAATGAGCCTAGACTCATAGTTGATAAGGGTCATGCAACACCGTCTGAAGCAGACTGTGAATTCATTGAAGAGATCAGAGATAAACCACTCTCTTTGAATGATCCATGGACACATGAAATCCTCTCTCTAGAGGAGGACATGGAAAGCACAGTTGAACAAGCTCCGACGACAGTTGGGAGACCGAATCCAATTTCTTGAGGTAACTTTTTGATTCCAATAACTCACTCCAGCCTGAACATAATAATTCATTACGATCCATTTGGTACAATATCAGAATCTCAACATGGCACTGAGGTTAGCAAACTTGTGAAAGTTCAGGCAGAGCATCCTCCTACCAGAACTGTTTCAGAAGTGATCGTGAAGCTGGCTAGATCAGAACCAGAACTCAAGCCACTTCCAGCAGGCCTGAAGTATGATTTCCTTGCGGGTGCAGAAAATATGTATCTGATCATCATCAGCAACAGGCTGACCCTAGAACAAGAGTCTTGACTCCTCAAGATTCTAGAGGAAAATTGTAAAGAACTTGGTTGGCATGTCTTAGATCTCTACAGGATAAATCCTGCAATGTGCTCACACCATATTTACTTGGAAGAGATGCCAAGCCATCCCACGAGTTTCAAAGAAGATTGAATCTAAATCCGAGGGACGTCATCATGAAGGAAATCACAAAATGTGTGACACAGGCTTCATTATCCCATCTCCGTTCAAAATGGGTGAGCCCCTTGCATGTGGTTCCAAAGAAATCCGGGCGTGTTGTTGTTACAAATGACAGAAGAGAGGAGATATCTACTCGTGTACCAACATCCTTGCGTGTATGTGTTGACTACTGCCGTTTGAACACAATAATGAAGAAGGACCACTTCACCTTGCCATTCATTGATCAAGTTTTAGAAAGACTAGCTGACAAGGAGTTCGTCTTCTTTCTGGATGGGTATTCCGGGTACAACCAAGTGGCTATCACCCAAGAAGACGACCTTAACTTGCCAATTCGACACTTATGCTTTTAGGAGAATGTCCTTTGGACTGTGCAACACACCAACCACATTCTAAAGGTGCATGCTTGCAGTTTTTGCCGAGATGGTAGGTAGTTTTCTCGAGGTGTTTATGGATGACTTCTTCATTTATGTGACAGCTTCAATTCTTATCTTGAGAACCTGGACAGAGTACTTCAGAAATGTCGTGAAGTCAATCTTGTATTATCATGAGAAAAGAGTCACTTCATGGTCACAAAAGGAATTGTGTTGGGTCACGTCATTTACGAACGTGGCTTTGAAGTTAACCCGATAAAGGTGGATATAATTGCCAATCTTGAGCCACCTCAGAACCTCAGGCATTTAAGAATGTGAGGTCATTCATGGGGCATGTGGGATTCTACAGAAGATTCATCCATGATTTCAGCCGCATTTCCTAACCTCTTACAGAATTACCGTGTAAGGAGATCGAGTTTATTGTTGATTAGCAAGTTCTCCTTTCATTCAATCAGCTATAGGAGCTCATCACCCAAGCTCCAGTCCTATGGCCGTCAGATTGGTTCTTCCTTTTGAGATCATGACTGATGCGTTAGATTTTGCAATTGGGGATGTGCTAGGATAGAGGAAAGACAAGACACCCTATACCATTCATTATGCCATCAAAACATTAGATGAAGCTCAACAAAATTACACGGTGATAGAGAAATAATTACTGGTTGTGGTACTCGCCCTCAAGAATCAGATCCTATTTTCTGGGATTGAAAGTCATGATTTACACTGACCACTATGCTATCAGATACTTGCAGCAGAAGAAGGATGCCAAACCAAGATTGATCAGATGGATTCTTCTCCTCTAGGAGTTCAACTTGGAGATAAAAGATAATCCTGGAGTTCAGAATGTGGTAGCAGATCACCTCTCCAGAATTGAGGAGCAAGAGCCTCTGTTGAGCAGTGCACCCATCACAGACACCTTTCCGGATGAATCAATTTTGGTCGTGGATTTGCTCCCTTGGTATGCCGATATTGTGAACTACCTCGTATTCGGTGTGGTTCCACAAGATTGTACGAAAAACAAGAAGGACAAGTTCTTGTCTACTATTCATTTCTACCAATGGGAAGGCCCACTTCTATTCAAGGAAGAAGTAGATTGCATTTGGCACAGATGTATTCCTCGGAGGAGCATCATAGTGTCCTCGAGCATTATCATTCGCTCGAATCTGGTGGACACCACTATGGAGACAGAACGATGGTGAAAGTATTACAGTGTGGCCTATTGTGGCCGACACTATTTAAGGATGCATCATCATTTATCAAGAGATGCACTAACTATCAGCGACTGAAAGGAACCCTTACAACTAAAGATTCAATGCCCCTAAAGATATTTCAGATTGTTGATGTATTCGACGCTTGGAGCATCGATTTCACGAGACCATTTCCCAATAATCAGGGATATGAGCACATCCTTCTTGCCGTTGATTATGTGAGTCACTGGGTTGAAGCTATCCCTGCTTGAGCCGCAGACAACCGAACAGTGTGTCGTTTTCTGAAAGAAAATATCATCTCACTGTTCGGGATTCCGATGATACTTATATCAGACGAGGGTAGTCACTTCATAAACAGAGAGGTCAAGAGGCTAATGAAGGAGTACGACATCGAGCACCGAGTTGCATCTCCTTACCATCCCTAGACCAATGGCATGGAAAAATTATCTAATAGAGAAATCAAGATGATACTTCAGAATCTTGTCAAGACAGACATAAAAAATTGGTCCTAGCTTTTGAACTCAGTCCTTTGGGCATATCGAATCGCTTACAAGTCTCCATTGGGCATGTCACCATATCGCCTTGAGTATGGAAAGCCATGCCATCTACCAGTAGAGCTAATTCATAAATCATTATGGGCAGTAAATATTTGTAATTTGGACTCACAACAAGGTGTTCAGAAGAGGAAAGAAGATCAGAACATGCTCTTGGAATTTTAAGACTATGCATATGACAACACATTGATGTAAAAGGAGAAGGTGAAACGCTGGCATGACCGACACATTAGATGAAAGACCTTCAAAGCTGGGCAGAAAGTGTTGTTATTTGATGCAAAGTTGAAAAATCTTCCGGGGCAAACTAAAAAGAAAATGGACAAGGGCCATTTCAAGTTCAACAAGTGCGTGACAATGACAACATTGCAATATAATAATTGTCTCCAGACGCACAACCATTTGTCATCAACGGTCAACTACTGAAGCGTTACCTCGAGCATGACACTTTCTTGGCCGTTGTCGACTCCATCCAGGTATTGCGCTCTGATGATACATCCATAGCAGTAGCTGCATCAAAAGATTCAGATAATGCAACTCAAAAACTTTTCCTTTAATCTTTTATCTTTTATTTTTTTTCTTCCTTTTGTTTTCAACTTTTGTTTTCTATTAAAAAATGCTTATGTGTTAGTTTGCTATACTTAGGACATACTTTGTCCTGAGTATAGGGGGGTGTGCACCCCAATTTATTTCATTCTTTGATCCTCCCCCTATCTCCTCTTATTATCTATACTCAGGGATATCTTACCCTAAGTATAAGGGGAGATAACCTGAGTACGATCTGTTCAATTCCCAACCTTGACCCTCCTTGCTTTGTGTATAGTCTGCTATACTTAGGATTAATTGATCCTACGTATAGGGGGGACAATCGACTTCTCATTCCTTCCTTCCTTCATTTGTTACTTCTAGGCTTCTCTATACTCAGTACGAGTTATGTCTTCTCTTTTTCTCTTCGATCTATGATGACATAGCTCAAACTAAGTATATGGGGTCGTATATACTGTGTATATACTTTAGCCATAACTCATACTTTTATATTTCAAATAAATATGGCTAAAATTATTCATTAAATTCATTAAAATCACAAAATAAAAAGATGCTTCTAATTCCTCAAACTCTTTTTGTACATACTGATTAATAAATCAGGTGAAAATACTTTGGCAAAATGTTTGCAAATCTTTTTAAAAAATCATTTAAAAACTGTTTGGAAAATATTTTAAAAAATGTGTTCAACCTTTGTAAAAATACTTTGTTTGCAAAAAATTATTTTCTTTGTGTGAAATAAAAATGTTGAAAAACGATTTGCAAATGGTTTGAAAAATGGTTACAAAAATATTTGAAAAATTATATATACTGTTTGAAAACCTTTGCAAAATGATTTTCAAATGTTTGTAAAATCTGTTTGTAAAAATTATTGTGGACTATTATTTTCAAAACCGTTGAAAATGATTTTTCAAATAAGTTTGAGGAGTATACAAACCATATTAAAATTCTTTATACATATGTCTATAAAATTGATCACTTACCCCTTGTAAATCCTTTATAAACCCAACTCTTGTAAATATAAGATGCATCCCTGTGTAAATATTTGTACCTATTTTCTTATCCAAAATCTTCTGTTTACAAAAATCACAAAAATATTTGCAAAACCTTTTTGAAAAAAATATATATGTGTACAAACTTGCATGTGCATCATCTTTTCAAAAATATATAAAAAGCTCAAAACATTGAAAGAAGTGCATCACGAACATATTTTCTTCATTGTACATAGCATTTGCATATCATTCACATTCTTTCAGGATTGAGCTTGATGATTGAACTAATCCAAATAAAGTCGAAGATTAGAGCATGGTTGGACCTTACTACACCTAACTGCACTGGAACCTTTTGGGAACTAGATTTACGGTACTTCAGGTCTATTCAGACTTAATTCTTTGAGAATCAGGGCTAGGTTCAAATCACCCCAACTGACTAAATAGAACTTTTCGAGACACATGCATGACTCTTGTCGGTCGTGACCTAACTTGGACACTTGCACCATTCGCTTGGCTCAAATCAGTTGGAGTAGTGAGGGGAACCGATTTTCTGGTTCGAGATACACACGAGTGGAAACATTCCTCCTCGTCTAGGGAGGGAAGTTCACCCCAACCCAATACAGTAGCCATGAAGTCTAAAGACAGGAGAGTGTGGGTTGCAATAATGCTTCAAAAGAGGGATAGTCTTCTGGCTCAAGAGTAAAAACTCCTTATGTAAATGCTGATGTAGATAGTATTTAAAAAAAAAGAGCTCCAAAAAAGTGGACAGGCCTGATTGAAAATAAAATGTCTGCCGGAGTATGTATATATTGTATAGTCAATAAGCAAGCTTGAGCATCAAAGTTATACCATGTGAGCCTGTAGCTGGATGACTTGACTACACTGGTCATGCATCTCAGGATAGGTAACTAAACTGGCTACCACCCATTCTTCTCTCCACCCCCTCCTCTTGAGTCGAATGCCACTTGAACATAGAAGGGCATATCCCGCTCCTCGAGGAAAGAGTTGCGGGATTTGGAGAATCATTGGGTTGTCATTATGGAGAAGTCAGTTCTTTTGTCATTTCAGTAAGGGAGAGCCACTATCACTTACACTGTACAATTCAGCTTCATAGTCATAATGGTTTGCGTATGATGTAAGCTAGTTCTAACATGGCTATTGAGGTGGTTTGAACTGAGTTCTGTGACTCTAGAAGGCTGTTCTGTTTTAAATTTGGTTCCCGATCAGGTTCCACAGACAATCTCACATCATGGTCTAACCTGAGCTCCAAACTTTGATTTTGCAAAGACGAGTTTAATAATTAAAATCAATTCCATTTATTCTTTCTTTTTCTTTTCTTCTTTATTCTTTTGTACTTATTGCATAAGTCTTTGCTAGGAAATAGCAAAGGCAAGTATAGGGCGGTGATAAATCCCCATTTCATCTCCTTTATTCTTTCATTTTGACCTTAAAAATCCTAGCTAATGCATGTAAATAACATCAATTTGTACAAAATAGCATGTGTAAATAATACTGTTTCTAATGCCAAAATTATAGAATAAAGAGAAGGAAAAAAAGAATAAAATATTGAAGATATTTTATGACCATAAACCCCGAGACCAAGTCAAGAATTGAGTTAGTCGATAAGGAATAAAGTAGGGGGAGATAAGGGCAAAAAATACAATAAAAATCTCATTTATTTATTCATTCAATAAAGCATTTTTGGCACCTATTTTATTATTTATTATTTATTATTTATACATCAAATTAATAAACTTTGAACATGAAAGTTGTTTATAATAATATAAATAAAAATACAAAATTTAGTTTGCACAAAAATAACACACAATTTACATTTTATACACAAAATAAAAAGCCAAAATCCCAACTTCATAGACCCATATCTTCCAAATAAAATCTCAAAATGTAAAAAATCATCTCTAATTTTATATAACTTTTAATATGCTAATTAATGGAGGTGGTTTCATATTTTTTGGAGTTAAGGTGTGAAAGTTAGGTTTTGGACCCTTATTGTACATTACACCTGATTAAAATAGTTATTTTATTTATTCTTCATTATTTTATAATTTTATATTTTTATAGTCTTGTAAATATTATGTATAACTTATGTGCATATTAAAACCAAAATAAAATCATAAAGAAAACACAAAATAAAATAAGTCTAGATAAATATATAGGCAAAGTACCTATGATAATACATGTATATAAATAAAAGGAGGAATTATTCTTTAATTATTTATTCTTTTATACTTTTTATATTATTATAAATATTATTTATATTCTATAAAAAAATATAAAGATAAAATAAAACCCAATAAAATACATTAAAATAAAATAAGTATATAAATCGGAGATAAAATACCTATAAGTATTCCTATATAATTTATTACCAATTTATTTTAGTGTAAAAATAACATCATAAAAAATAATAAAATATATTTATACACATGAAAATAAGTTGTAAATATATAAATATATAAATAAGAGAATAAAATAATAAAATATACAAAATGAAAATAAAAAGCCAAAATATAGATGAGTATACCTATAAATATACACTTAAAAATTAACTCGTAATAAATAACACCAAAAAATAATTAAAAATCATATTAAAATACTACATTAAATAATAAAATCAAATATTATTTTTAAATATTTTTTTGAATAAAATTTATGTTTTATCCTTTTGTGGCCTACGTGGGCTAATCAGAGACCAGGGTTTGTTGGCCGCCAGTCAATGCTCCCTACGCCTCTGATTTTTGTCAGAATCGTCATTTCCCTGATTTTCTTGCAATTTTCTCACTTAATCTATCGATCAATCGCGCTAACTTCCTTCAGGAAAAATGATCATTGATCTTCCTAGATTCACGCCGGCCTTCCAGATCATTTTTATATTATCTTGATTCTCCCCATTCCAACCATCAATAAGGATGTCAAGCCTTGTCTATAAATAATCCCCTCCAACTTCCATCATCTCTTTTGTCACTATTACGAGTCTAGAAGTCCATGATCTTGGTCTAGAGAGTTCCCTCAAGACATGAGGAGTCATCTCACGACCAAGTGGAGCTCTAGGAGGACGGAGGTGCACCCAGGGCGGAGCTCCGGCGATGTCTTTACTCCCTGGTGTCCGACCACTAAGAGCTACACATTTTTCTTTATTTAGGTAGCTTTTGATTCTAGTTGTTTGGTTATGCATTTAGTTTATATGTTCGACCTTAGACTTAGCATACTACACCCGATTAATAGTTCGTCGGAGCTCAACTCTGGCGAACGCTTCCATCGTGCCTCTCCTGTACTCCGCTACGCCTTCCACCCTCATGTCGCTCCTCAATGCCTGTTGATCATTCCACGCATCTCTGTTCATCTCGATCTTGCTTGGATCGAGCAATCACTCCTTCCTCCTCCACCGCTCGTCGGAGGGAGTCCATCTCGCCCATCTCTCGCTCATTTCCCCTTCTAACAGGATAAGGCAGTTTGCCCTCATCCCTAGTCTTTTCCTATGCAGGTTTAAGGTGCAATGAGGCACATGGAGGAGGATTTACTGCTCGCCGAAGGTACCTAGAGCACCACCGCTTCCACGACCTTGTGGTGGCGCTCCGGTGGCCCTTAGGACATTCTGAAGCTCCTGCCGATAAAGTGAACTTCCCCGATTGTGTAGATCCCAATGCCACCGCAGGATACCGCCGAGAGAAGGAGGATTTGTCGATCGAAGTTCGGGGAAGAAGCCCTTCTTCCATGTTCTTCATGGATAGCAGCAACCGTCCAATGAGGAGATCGCTCCAATTTCAATCTAGACCATTCAATCACGAAGCACCTCTGCTGTTGATGAAGACCCCAGACCTGATCCAGAACGTCCAACGCCAAAGGGTATCATTCGTCCAGATCACGCCACATGTATCAGTGAAGGGAGCTCGACCGTCCGATGGCATGCATAGATGGGGTAAATTGCATATCATAGCCATGCATTTTTGTTTATTATTATTATTTAGTCTTGTAAATTAAAAGAAAAGTGTAAAATAAATTGGAAAAATTTCAAATAGGCCCCTGTACTTTTGTTAAATGCATTTGGGTCCATTCCACGTCACCTCACGTGATGTCCCACGTGAGGTGTTGAAATTGCACTAAAGCCCCTAGCAGTTTTTGTAATTATAAAGTAGTCTATTAAAATTTAAATTACATTGTATATTTTTGGGAATTTTGCAATGCCGACCCTGTACTCAATGGTTATTGTGTTTGGGTCCTTCCCAGCCAGCTTACGTGTAGTCCCACGTGAGCTAGGTATTTTGTATTGAAACACTGGTAGATTTTATAATTGTAAAACGGCCTCTAAAAATTAAATAGATGTTGTATATTTTTTGTACATTTGCATTTGAGCCCTAATGTTTATTTTTATTGCAAATATGCCCCTGTCAGGACTTGTATTTTTGTGTATTTCCTCTATTTATTAAAAATAGCTATTGTGCTCCTAAAAATTCGCAAAAATAGGGATTGATGCCTCCTACATGAAATTTCATGCCATGTATTTATTTCATAATTTTGTACATTTTATTCATTTATTAAAAATCAAAAGGAGCTTAATTTTGTACCGTCTAGCTTAGAAAAAACCACAACAATATAAAAACATCTTGAAAAATTAAAAAAAATTATATAGTATATTTTACTCTATTCCCCAGACCAAAAATCACTAAAAATGGAAAAGAAAACTCTTAAAAATTAGAAAACCCCAAAACCCTTCATAAAAATAAAAAATAATTAAAAAATCCAAAAATCTGTTTTTCCGAGATATGTGATTGAGGTGGGTGGAATGGACATGCCGATGGTCGATGCTTACAACCCTGCAGAGAATGAGATAAGTTGCTGGCTGGTGCTAATTGTTCCACCTAATGCACTTGATCTGAAGCCCCACTTCCTGGATAGTTATCGAAGTTTAACAAGAATGCCATAGAAGAATTATATGCATTCCTAAGAGACTTCGAGTTAGTGTGTAACAACCTTAGTCACCCTAGGGTTGCACAAGATTATATCATGCTGAAGGCTACCCCATTTTCCTTAGTAGATAAGGTTGTCCTTTAGTTGAAGAATCTCGGGGTTAGATTTACGACTTGGTTACAATTTAAAAATTTATTCTTGAAGAAGTTCTAGCCTCTCTATAGGACTAACCGGATGAGGACAAAGATTGCTAGTTTCTATTAGGCTCCTCATGATCCATTCTATGAGGCATGGGATGGATTCAATGATTTATTACAGAAATGCCCCAACCATGGCATTACAAAAGCGATCTTAGTCCAGAACCTATTCTGTGGTTGACCCTTGAGATATAGGGGTTACTGAGTGCAGCTTGTGGAGGAATCTTTCTGAACAAAAATGAAGATATTGTATGGAAGATCTTAGAGCAGATGGCAAAAAGAGGTAGATCTCAAGCCACCATGGCCTATCAGGTGTCTCCCTCATGCCTATCTCGTGAGACACCTAAGATGACTGTAGTGGATCTGACAAATGTCCTCATCCCCAACATGGGGATAATAACTGATAAGCTTACCATGGTAGAGCATATCCACAAGAAGGTCACAGAACTTGAGGTGCTTTCACAATGCTGAAGCAAGTGCAGGAATTATCTGAGAGGGTAGCCAAGATGCGCCTACCTATCCCTTCTACACCACCTTCTTTTGTACACTGAGTTCACCTCATAAAGGAGTAGGTACGGGGGCCTTAGAGTAGTTGGGTTGAGGAGAAGCAGTACACTCAGCAGATGCAGTACGTACCCCTACAAGTGGAGTCAGTCTATGAGGAGCCTCCATAGGTGTTTAAGATCAATGGGCTGTGGTACAATCATGATCCCGTCTGCACATAGTCGGGGATAGGGAATGGTCAGCCACACCAACCCTCCCTAGCTTACGAAGACACCAGCTCCGTCCCCACACCACGATTTGTACCTTCGAGGACAGGACAACGATACCAACCTCAACACCACTAGCAGCTGGAACACACTTTTCACTCGGGCCAACATGGTCCACCACCACCTTACACCTCACAGTCCCACCCACAACAGCAGTACGATCCAACAAGTCCAGTACATACAACAACATCACCCATCTTCCAGCCAGCAATAATAGACCCCACCCATCAGTGATTTGGGGTCCCTCATCTCAGCCATTCAGTATTTGACAAATAAGGTTCAACAGATGAAGAACGATTATCATGACATGAGGACAAATCTCAACCGTGTCTCACACCACCAGGATCAACAAATGGAACAATGGACTCTTATTCTTTCCCAGGTTCAAGCCACTCCAAATAGCATGAATCAGAGTTAGCAACGATCAAGAGATCAAGTATACTATTCAGAATAATTGATATGAACATGAGATCCTTTCATATGATAATGTGAATTATATGTCCCTCAAGAGTGGAAGGACCACGACCATACCTGATATGGTACAGGAGCAAGAGAAGGATGCCACCAAGTATCTACCTGAGGAGAACTTGGAGGTAGAGGAGGAGCATCATCATCACCCACATCACCTTCAACATAATAAGAGGGATGCGAATCCCAAAAAAAAGAAAAACAAAAAGAATAAAAAGGAGAGGAACTTAGGGAGACAATCAAGCGAGCCAGATGAAGATATTGCACCTCCATCTGAGAAGCACTTGTAGTAGAGGATGCATCACAATTTTCTTTTCATGAATTTATTTCAAGCAGAGTCAGAGTCATAGTCCTATATAGAACTCAATTTCTCATTTGAATAAAAATGAACTTGTTTCAGTTTCAGAATTTGAGTTGTCCTCAATAATCCATTTCCCCCATGCTCTTAAGGGTGGATGAAGAAATCCCAAAAACCCCAAAAGATGACCTTGAGATGGCAGAGATATGTAACAAATACATCAAGGTCACAATTCCCTTGGATAAGTATGTGGATTTGACACTTGCATTTTAAAAATATCTTAAGGTGAGATGCACACCTACAAGGACCATCGGGAAAACAAGAAGCCGTGTTGAGAAGTACGTTATGTTAGTAGCCACTACTTGCGCCATTAAGGATGTGTTTCCAAGAAAATGAAGGGACATGGATGACCACTATGTGGTGAGTCATGTCAATGACACTTTGTTTGCATGCACTCTCTTGGATAATAGATCCTCAATTAATCTGATGCCATCAACCCTCCATGAGAGGCTAAATCTATGACCTTTTAGGAAATCTAGAGCCTTACTCCAATTTGCTGAAAAGTCCACTAAGAGATCCATGGGAGAGTTGAGGAATATTATCATTAATGTCGAGGGATGAGATTACATGGTGGAGTTCACAGTCCTTGATATGGATACCCCTCAGAATTGGAGAGATTCCTAGATCATACTTGGATAGACCTTCCTGAGGATAATGGGGGCCTTATTTGACTACAAGGTCAAGAAGATTCAGTTCCAAACTCCAGGCGGAGATGCAGAACTAGAGATGAAGCAAGCAAGGTGGCAAAGGCCAGATTCCAAATCTAGCACTGAGTACTTTTCATCAGAAGCATATTGAAGTTCATGTAAACACCATTAGGCCATGGAGACAGAACCCAGCCGGCACAGATGAGTCTCCCTCCCATGGAGAGAACATTGTACATGACACAATTTGTGAGATCCTTCGGAATGAACTGGAAGGCACATATTAAACAGAGGTTGCATCCCCCTACATCTTTGATGACACATAGCCCCAACTGGGTCTGTCACTCCTTTCCCCTTTAGAATAATCATAAGATGAGGATGAGGAGTCGGATGCGGCTTTTACTGATTGCTTGGATACTTTTGACGACCCAACTTTGGAGCTGAATTAGTTGGTGGGACTTACTTCAGTGACAGATCCAACCATTATTAGAAGAGAACTACAGTTAGTTGAGACATATTTGTTTGATGATCCCACTTTACCTGAGATTAAAACTTTACCCACAACACTCAAGTTTTACTTCCTTGTGGGATAAGAGAAGAACTTTTCGATCACCATCAGCTCACGATTGACCAAGGAGCAGGAATCTCACTTATAAGAGATCCTAGAGAAAAACTGCAAGGCGATAGGCTGGAGCATTTCCAATCTCCATGGGATAAATCCCGCTTTGTGTTCTCACCATATCTATCTTGAGAATGAATCCAATCCCTCTCGTGAATTCCAACATAGGATGAATCCAAATCTACTAGAGGTCATGAAGAAGGAAATTGAGAAATGGTGCGATGCAGGTTTTATTTTCCCCCTCTCCGATTCCAAGTGGGAGGTACCCATTCATGTTGACCCGAAGAAGTCAAGAATTCAGACAACCACCAAGGAGGATGGAGAGGAGATTATGAAATGAGTACCCACATCGTGGCGTGTCTGTGTAGATTATAGACGCTTTAATGTTGTGATCAAGAAGGATCATTTCCTCCTACCATTTATTGATCAGATCTTGGAGAGATTAGTGGGATAAGAATTCTTCCGCTTCTTAGATGGGTTCTTGGGATAAAACCAAGTAGCTATCGCTCCTGAGGACCATGAGAAAACCACATCCACATGCCCCTTTGGTACCTATGCTTTTAGACACATGCCCTTTGGATTATGCAATGCTCTCGATACATTTAAAAGGTGCATGATTGTTGTATTCACTGAGACGGTCGGTGAATTCCTAAAAGACTTCATAAATGACTTCTCGATCCATGGTGATTCCTTCGATTCTTATCTCAGAAATTTGGACCAAGTCCTCAAAATATGTTGTGAGATTAATCTGGTGCTCTCCTGGGAGAAGAGTTACTTTATGGTGATGGAGGGCATTGTGTTGGGGTATGCCATCTCCAAGAAAGGAATGGAGGTTGACCCTACCAAGGTAGACGTGATCAGATGACTCCAACTACCAACCAATGTGAGACAGTTGCGGTCTTTCCTCATGCATGTCAGATTTTACAGGTTATAAAAGTTTTTTCAAAGATAGCTTGACCACTTACTAAGAGTTAATTGTTGGTCACAAGTGTCTTGACGCCTTTAAGTAGTTACAAGGGATGATTATGATTGTCCCAATACTACAAGCCCTAGACTAGTCTCTTCCTTTTGAGATCATGACGAATGCCTCAGATTTTGCTATTGAGGCTGTGTTAGGATAGAGAAGGGAAAACATCTCGTTCGCCATATCCTACGCAAGCCAAGTTCTTGACCCTGCTAACGTAACTACACGGTTACAGAAAAATAGATGCTTGCGGTAGTGTTTTCCTTCGATAAGTTCAGGTCTCATCTCATTGGATCCAAGGTTTTTGTGTTCACATACCATTCATCACTACGATACCTCATGGAAAAGAAGGATGTGAAGGCACATCTTCTTAGATGAATTTTATTTCTCTAGGAGCTTGACCTGGACATTAAAGGTAAACCCAGAAAAAAGAATGTAGTGGCTGATTACCTCTCCCTTCTAAAGACTCTTGATGCTTCTGATGATACACCATTCAAGACCCTTTCCCTAACAAGTCTCTTTTTGTTATCAACTCACTCCCATGGTACACGACTATAGTAAATTATCTTGTCTCTAAGAAAGTTCCCAAAGATTGGCCCAAGAATAGCATATACTAACTCAAGTCGGATTAGAGACATTACCATTGGGAGGATATGATCCTTTTCTTCGAGGGACCGGGTTATGTCTGGAGGAGGTGCGTTCTTTAGGAGGAATACCAGAGTGTCCTTACTTACTTCCATACCATTGAGGTAGAAGGGCACCATTTCGAAAAGAGGATCACATGGAAGGTACTGTAGTGTGGCTTATACTGGCCGACTATGTTTCACGATGCTCTCATCTTTGTGAAGTTGTGTCTAGTATACCAGCAAATGGGAGGAACCATTGGTTCCAAAGATAAGATGCCGGTGTATCCCATCATCATTTGTGATGTCTTTGATGCTTGGGACATTGACTTCATCAACACATTCGCGGTTAGCCACGTATTCGAGTACATCCTTCTTGCTGTGGATTATTTATCAATATGGGTGGAGGCTATCCGGACTCAAGATGCAAACAACACGATTGTCTGTAAATTTATGAGAGTGCATATTATTTCTAGGTTCAGGGTCCCCAAGGTATTGATGTCATATAGGTGTATCCATTTTGTGAATAGAGAAGTGAAGAAACTTGTGAAGTATTACAACATCAAGCACTTGTAGCTAGTCCTTACCACCTACATACCAACGGCATGTCGGAGGTGTCAAATAGGGAGGTTAAGACCATATTGTAGAAGCTCGTGTGCCTAGATAGGAAGGACTGATCCCAGCTTTTGGACCAAGTCCTCTGGGCTTACAGGACGACTTACAAGACACCATTAGGAACCTCCCCATTCAGAATGGGGAAAGCCATGTCATTTGACTGCAGAATTAGTGCACAAATCAAAATGGGCAATCAAGAAGGGAAATTGGAACATACACCTGGGCAAGAAACAATGAGAGATGGATCTGAATGAACTTGTGGAAATCAAAAACCGAGCATATGACAACAATTTGTGAACAAGGACAAGGTTAAGCGTTGGCATTCCAGATTTATGAGACGAAAGACCTTCATTCCTGGACAAAATGTATGGTTGTTCAATACAAGGTTGAAGATTTTCCATGGGAAGCTTAAATCCAAGTGGGTGGGCCCATATCTAGTATGTGATATGCATGACAATGGATGTGTTGAGATCTCCGATCTTACAGATGGAGCACAAGCATTCCTGGTAAATGGAAAATTATTGGAGCACTTCATCTAATCGAATGAACAATTAGTCTGTGTTGAGGAGATTATTTCATGCATGAGACAGATTCAGAAGACACACATAGATCCATGCATGATTCCATGCAGCTTTGATCTCTAGCCATCGGTAGCATCACAAAGATTCATGATCACTACCTCTTTGTACATTCTTCAGATCCCATTGGTTCTCACACTTACTCTATCTTCTATACTTAGGTTGACTAGAGCCTAAGTATAGGGGGACTGATGCCTGTCATGTATATTTATTTATCCATTCATTCTGCTCTTGACCTCAACCGTCCCATTTTTTGCTCTTCTTCTACACTTAGGGGGAGCAGATCGACTTCTATACTTCCATTTTTTCCACTCTCTTACGCTTAGCACGGGCTATGTCTCTTGCTCGCCTTTTGTGCTATGAGGACACACCATACGTTAAGTATGAGGAGTTTCTATATATTACATATATACTTTACCCATATCTCGTACTTTCACGTAATTTTATGTATATAATATTCAATAAATACAGGATGGGTAAAAATGATAAAAAGTAAAAAAATATATGTGTTTGTAAAATGTGTAAGATGCATGTAAATGTGTATAATGTGTATAATTTGTAAAATATGTATTATCTGTAGAAGATTGTGAAATTAATACTCTCTTTGTAATATTGTTTTAAAATCCTTGTAAATAATTCTTGTATGTAAATTGTTGTAAAATAGGAGGTATAACAAAAAGGGGGTTTTGTCAAACAAAATGGCCTTTTATTCATTCTTATAAAAAATCATCATCATTTAAAAACTTGCACTTCATTCATATGCATTTCATTTTCATCTACATATCATGCATATGCAAAGTGGAAAGTCAATAGGTTCTAAATCGAGTCATGAGTAAAAATTGAGAGTGGACTTGACCTGATCTTAATCTATTTAAGTTTCAGAGGAACTTCATTGAGAAGTAGGATTTTAGAAACTTCAGGTCTTAAACTTAAGTCTCCAAGTTCATAAGGCATTGTCTAGACTTTGACTCTTAGTGTATAACCTGGTCGCCTTTTTCTTAGTAGACTCTTGGATAAGGAACTAATTTGTATTCTACAAGCGCACTTAGCACAACTCAGGCGGGTTGTTGGAAGATCGTGGGTCTCTTTCTTTGGTAGCGTGGACATCTAAACACTGGAATACCTGGTCGAAATAAATCTTCAGGATGAGGGATAGACTACTAGCACGATTTTTTCTAAGACCCCAAAATACTTGCGGTAAAAGATTCTATATCTCTCGAGTACAAGAGATCAATGCATAGTAACTATAATTCCTACAAAAAAGAAGCCAATATAAAAAAGAACAACATTTCACCACAATGGTCCAAGCTTCATATAGCCTGTAGATCTGGTGGAAACTTGGCTACACATGCCAAGCTTCATAGGAGAGTTGACTACATTGGTCACTCTCCACTTATTTTCCCCTTCTTCTAGACTTCTCCCACATTCGTTGTGAACTAGCACGTTCTTAAACTTAGAAGGATATACTTGCTCCCCGAGGATGAGTTAATGGAGGGGATTGCATGGTAGTTCGGCATCTGAGATGGGAAGAGCTAACACCCTTCACACACACACACACACCAAATTAGTCAGTGTTCATTGTGAGATGCTTTGGGAGGGGGTTGATCTAAGATGATTTCTGAGTCGAGTCAGGATGATGACTTGTATAACTTGGAGACTATTGCTATTAAAAAATCCAATTCTCATAAGGAGTTCTGTCACATTATTTATCCAAAGGTCGAGTCAAGCTCCATTTTCATCTTTTGTTCATAACCTTGGTGTGGAACCCGATATCATTTCACTTATGCATTAATTTTAGGTGCTCCGGGACGAGCAATGTTTAAGTATAGGGGGCTGATGAATATGTGTTTCTTCACTCTAAAAGTTGAAATTAGAGATTTGTTCCTAAGTAATTATATGTATTCATTCATCTATATTGCATTTTTAGCATTCATTCATATGTAAATAAGATTCATATTTTCACAGATAATTGCATTAAATAAGAAGCCCAAAAATCTGAATACATTATCACATGTATATTACCATACTTCCCCTATTTTTATTTATTTTTCACTAACTCTAAATAAAATAAAATCAACTTTATTGTGTACATACTAACATTAATCAATGAAAATACCAAAAAAAATAAAAAACTTGTATATTTGCTAAACGAAAACATGTCCCTATTTTTATTTATTTTTCACTTTTGAATTAATCTACGTTCAATTAACTAAAAAATAAGATCAAATTCAAAAGAATCAGAATTCATATGTGAAACTTGGGTTTTGGGACCTCATTGTATACTGTACATATTGACTGATTGAACCCTATTTTTTCTATAAAAATAACTATTTTTAATTTATTTCCTTTTCAATTGTTTTCTTTGATTTATGCTTTAATAAATGTGCAAAAAAATGAAGCAAAAATCAAATAAAATAAATTGCTCCAAGTCTATATAGATAGTATGCATATACATCCCTTTTATTTTATATCTTTATTTTCTTAATTATTGAAATACAAAATTAGATTAGTGTATAAATACTTGTTTTATATTTTATATGATTTTATTTTTATTTTTAACTTATTTAAAAATTACAAAAAATGAAGAATGCAAAAATACAGTATCTTATATCTATAGAGTACCACCAAAAATACGTTTCTATAGATGTTTTCATTTGATTTGGTTCCTTCATGAAAGTTGGAGATCTTGTTGTGAAGAACCACTTTCATGAAGATTACCTTTTGATTTCATATCCTTCTCTTTTTTATTTCTATTTTTCTTTTGATTTTCTGGATTTTTCTGAGAGCGGCACATGGCAGCTCCGGGAGCCACTACATATCGCCACTCCCTTTATCGCCTTTATTTTATTTTTATTTTTTATTTTTTCATTTCTTTTACTATTTTATTGTGCTACATAGCGTGTTTTCCATCGTTCGATCTAGGAAAATCCAATGACCAAGACTTCTTCTCCTTCCCTCTGCATCCGTCAGCCGCCCCCCACATGCCACCTCGCCCAATCGTTGCCCCACTTCTCTCTGCCAAGCCAACCGCTTCTTCGCCCTGCTCGCTTTGTCTCTCCCCCATGTTCCTGAAAACCACCACTCTGCCCCACCTCCTTTGGCCAAACCCAACCTCCAACTCCCTCCCTATCCTCTACGATCTCCTCTTCTTTCGCCTCTCCCAACTGACGCCCATCAAAACCATCGCTGCCACTCACATCCGAACCCATCTACAATTTTTTGAGGACAAGGACCCGAGCTCTTTCTCCACTATGGTGAAAATATATTGAATGTCGAGTTGAGAGACGACTGGTCCTTCCATGCGAGGTATAAGGTGACTATCGATAACCTTGTCATGAGTCCTTCAAGCTTGCTAAGCTCACCGCCTTACCGAGCAGCTCGAGCGATGATCAACCGAAGCTTGAACTCTAGCTAAGAATCCAGGAGAACACCACCCCAGTAAGTCTTTATTCTTCTTTGTCTGCTTTTCCTTCTTCTTCCACATCTTCCTCTTTTGATTCTTCTTTTCATCTTTCTCTATTTTTTCTTTCTTTCTTCCCCTTCTCCAAATTGCTCCGCCTCGACATCCTCCATGCCCTTCACACCGATCCACCTTCCATTCTTCAGACACTCTACACGATGGCCACCTCACCCACGCTCCACCTCCATTCTATCTCGCATTGTCGAAGCCTCATCCCAACCGCTCCACGCTAACGGGAGACGAGATTCGCTGACCATCGCTTCGTACCCAATCGATCTTCACCGTCCTCGCCCCTAGGCAAATCACCTCCAACTACGCCCTCATCTCGATCTGCCACTTATTGACATGCCGAAGCCCTAGCCTTGCCCTCGACCCTCACACTTGGCCAAGTCGCCAACGCCACCTCCGCACTCGTGTTGCCACCTATAGCAACACTACCGTCGCCGTCGGCCAAAGACTCCTCCAACCGTTTGATCATGATCGGACGACCCCAAGGCTGCCATGTCATACTCCACCCGAGCCTCGGTCTGAGCCCGTAGGCTTGAGACTACCCTAAGCACCGACGGTCGCCACACAGAGGCTCGGTCCCCATACCTCATTCCGAAGTTCCACTCCGCCTGAGCCTCCACCGCATGTGTGGCACACGTAGGGGTCATGACATTTTGTAGCTAGGCCCTCACCCTGCTCCAAAAATTCACATTTTTTAGAAATAATTGTGCTCAAATATGTGCCCAAAAATTGCTTCATTTGCATGCATATTTAAGTTAAAATAAATTGTACTGTGAATTCGATAATTGAATTTTAATTCCCGATAATTGGTAATTTTAGGAGCTATAATTTTTCCTAGATACATCTTGGTTAGACTTATCTAGGGTAATTTTAATTTTGGAAATCAATTGAGTTTACTATTTATTAAATTAATTCACTCAAAATCACTCTATCTGCATATTTAATTTGACATAATTTTATTTACATCGGGAAATTAAAATCTTCACAATAGGTTAATTTCATCATTTTTAAGTTGCTCTCAATTTTTCATAATTTTTGCATATAATTTGCATGAAAAATTGTTGAAACCCCCATAAAAAGTGTTTGTTTTTATGCTTGTATTTTAAATAAAAAATACAAAAAATATATTTTGGATTCTTCATTGCATAAATAATTAAGGAAAAATAGTCTTCTAGATTTTTATGCCTAATTGCTAATTATTTTGGAATTTCCATATCAGTCTAATTTGACCTTAAACCTACCATTCTATATTTGCATATCATTAATATTTGCATAAAAATTACCAAACGAATTCCCCTAAAAAACCCAATATCTTTATTAGATGAAGATTCACCTAAGGAGATAGTGGCCTCACTGAGTTCAACCTTCATCTTGCCCAAGTAAAATAAATTTTACCATTGGCGTTTAATTGAAAAATTGATTTAGTGGTCATTTTAATTAATCCAAATTTGCTCGCCTACAACGAACATCACATTAATTCCATGTATTTAGCTAAGGACTTTTTCAGGTCAGTCAGCGACAACCATCTGCAATGCTCGACCATCGTCCAACCTCCCTCCACACTCATTCTTACAAGTCCTATGGGCAAGCATAGAAATACAATGTCATACTTATGGGAACACTTTCGAAGGAAAGCCGGGCATTGACCACATGAAAACTTTTTATGGTTAAAAAATGAATATTCATGTATAATTATTTATTTGTCCATGCTTCGGTATTATGAAATGGATGTCCAGAATGTATCCTTGGAAGAAATATGAAAGAAAGATGGCTGATTTTAGGTACATCAGTGCCGTTCACATATCTGAGCATGTCTTTAGCTGGAAAGGGGCTTAACAAATATATTTGTTGCCATTAATGGAGAAACTTGAAAGAAAAAAGGATGGTTAGAGGGACCCATGCATGTCGAGAGCACGCCCAATATTGTTGAAAATGATTTTGTCTCCCATCCATGTATTCTTCTTTTCTATGTATTATTTTTATTAGTTATTTCTTGTCGCCTTCCAACCCTTCTCTTTTTATTAGATATTTCTTGTCTTTTTTTACCTTTGCTCTGGTAAAACATCTTCGATCACCATTTTCTTTTGATCTAGTGCCAGCCCAACTTGCATTGATCTCCATCATCATCTCAAGATTATGCAGCCTTCTCTCCTTCCTTTGTGTAACCTCCCACCGTATATGGTTTCTTATTCCACCAGTAATCTCGAGTCCAACACATCCATCCTCCTCCCGATACTTTTGTTGAGCCTCCGTGCTTGAGCACCACCCATCTTTGCAGCGGATATGAGCTTCAATACTCCACTTGATAGCATGTAGAACTTGCATAGAAGAGCACTTTGGATAAACAAACATTCTTTGATCAACACAACAGCTCCAACCCTCGTTAGACCCATTGGAGGAGTACCTATAGGGCACAACATCACCAGCAACCCTTCCCGTATTTGGAGAACCAAATATTCAAGGACAACAATCCTCCTCCTCCTCCTCTTCTTCTCCAGAAGTTGATCAACACCATTTATGCAGCAGAGCCTCACCCTACGGATACTCTGCCACACCATCATGCTTCAACCACAATCATTGCTCATCGTAAGTCTTTGTATCTGCTCTGCTTCACTAAGTAAAAGAAGAAGATAAGGGAGTTATTCATGCCTAGTGCTTCGATTGGTCAAGCTCAACATGTTGATTGTTGGGGACTCCTCAAATCCAAGAACCACCTCACGAGCCCATCATGGTAGTCTCATCATACACCAACCAAAGGAGGAAGTCAAAGCAACTCCAAGCTCGAGCTCCCTCGTTGGGCTCCATTCTTTAGTAGAGCTACTCAAGTACTCGACCAGACTGAGTTCACGTCATAGAATGTACTTGTATAAGAGAAGAAAAGGGAGGGAATGAGAACCTCTAGATTTTGTTTGATCTTGGACCTCTTTGCATATGGGGTGTTGCTTCTAGCACGGATGCCCAACATTCATTTCATCCTCTGGTCTATTCCAAGCCCTTTGAAGCATCTTTTGCCTCAGCCATGGAACCGTTGGTCAAGGAACATCATCATATGAGTGAATACATGGATTAACAGGGACCGGATTGTTTGCTGTTGGCCAAAATGCAGGAAAGTATGCTGTGGGCTTGGGAATCTCTCGATCTTGATCGAGCTTTTCGCACGATTTTGTAATTTTTGTGGGTCTGTACCGTTTAAAATCGTGTTAAACCACTCGATAAAGATCGAGTTGTTCCCATCACCACAACAGAGGATCCTCTCTGGGCTTAACAACGACCACACGATTAGTATTTAAAACACATCCTACAGTTATTATATCCCTCTTATGCAACACATGAGTGCATCGCATGGATTGGTATTTTCACAAAAGTGACCCCTAGTATTCAAGGAACTTCAATTGTACCCTCATGCATGGGAAATTTGCATTAGAGACCTTGCCACTTCACCTAATAGCCCTTCATGTTATGGTAATTAAAGAATCACACACGTGCACACCTATGCGTGTAAATTGCAATACACTCTTGAAGTTGTTTCTTAACCTAGACTCTATATCATACCACATACTTTGCTAGAATGTTGTAAATCTTAATGGGATGGATACTTACTCTTGCAAATAAATTGAGATACTTACACATTGTGCATATAATCTGTTGTATATATATATATGCAAATTAATATATATGTGTCTGTGTGCCAAATATTAGCACGCTTTTCTTTTCCGTTATATATATATAATATATGCGGTTTATGCGATTATTCATTACTAGGCCATTTGGCTCATCCTTTGCACCTTTTGGTTTCCCAAATCAGGTTGCTTGTTTACCGGTTAAGATAGTTGGGATGACATGCATGCAATGGTATATTGATAGATGATTGGAAAGATTCATAAGATTCGATCTTTGATCTCCTTACTCATTCTAACAATGTTGTAGTATGTTGTACATTTGATTAGAGAACAATGAAATTGTTTTGGAACTATATTGTAGGTTTGACGAGAATTCACTACCGAAATCCACCTAACTCAAAGTGGTCGAGAGTCGCTACCAAACTCTTTATACGCCAGCATCGCTAAGTTAAGCATCGTAAGTATTTTTGATGGTTGTCAGTGATAATTGCCGCTAGATTCGACCGTTCCCTGCTTAATAATCGCTGTCAAAAGGCAGATGTATATACATTGTCGCCTGACCACCCACATATGTTTTTTTTCCGTGTCACCTTCGCTACGTTGACCACCAAAAAAGGATGTCTTGCAAAAAAACAGCAACAACTACCTTGTTCCCCATATATACACTTGTAACTAGCAATTTGAAGAGGTCTAAAATGCCCATGCAGCAGTCAAGAGCTCCATGACTAACAACCATAGTAACAAAGATAAATACAATAATCCAAACCACCATATTCAGTTACAATTGCATTGACAAATCAATAAAAAAGTAAGTTACATACATACTACAACATAAACAAAAGTTATGGGCATAGTGACAACAAACTATATATTGTGACTACAAGTAACATCATAAATCCTCGGCACCGGTAGGGGAAGTGTTTTTGTTGTGGTCTCAGCATGGAAGGGTTAGAGTCGAACTACATGTGCTCCTCCCAGATAGCTCTGCAACTAGTCTATACATCTTCTGCATTGTTTGTGCATTTGTTACATAGTTTGAGTATTCTGCTGCAAGGTCTGTTGCAATTGATCTTCCCTCTCATGTGACCTGTCGAGGCCTCATTGCATCTAGGCCATGCTCTACTCCAGGTGCTCAAACTCTTGTTTCGATGGACCCTCGCCTCATCCATAAAGCTTTACTTGGTGGCGTTTGCACTATCCAATAGACCCATCCAGAATGTTGTGAGAAATAAGGGAAGACAAGGTGAAATGCCCCCTTGATCAGAGATATTTGTGGTCAAAAGAGCCTTGCTCTGAAGGTGGTTGGCTGTGAATGAAACAACCTTACGTACATTTGCAAGTTAAATTTGTTAGATATATACTTAGATTTATAAGTTCAACTAAATCAATGATGACTTACGTGGGATTCTGTGTAACTCTCATGAATAAAAAACTCGCTTCCATCACTACTAGTTGCCTGCTGAGTTATCTCAAAGAGCCTAATGTGGTCGTGCTTGTCTTCTATCGCAGCCTAGAAAAATATATGACACTCATATTGAGTTATATCATTCATGCATGTTTGTAAGATGTTAGCTTAGAGAAATCTTTCTTGCTTGTGTTTCTCGTCATCCAGACTTGTCCTCCCCAAGGTAAGGGTAGGATCCGGTGCTTCAATCCTATTGCCTTTATTCTTCTCATAATCCCCTACAATTAAGAGAGCATAACATTATATATGACATTCTAAAATCTTTAAAGTATAGTTCATCTCACCTTGAACGCGATAATCTCTCAATAATGAATGGTCACCTCCCACTCGACCAAATGCCAATCCGAGGGCGGATTGGCTAACGCTTCTTCCACTATAGCGAATCGGTCATAATGCTTTAAATTTTTTTACATTAAGTTAAATACCATGTTCAAGGAAACCACAACATAATTTTAATTACCATATCGAAAATACGAACCTTCTTTCCCCTCGCTCGGACATCGTGATGTATCTTCGCAGCACGATGCAAGATCCCTTCCTCTAGATCGGGATCATCACCTAATAAAAAATGTTATGTATACGAAGAAGATAAATAAATCATTCACCAAAGTAGATAAATCAAGCATTCAACAAATGTTCTAAATGTTCTGTATTTTTGCATGTGCCTTCATATCAGAAATGATAGAATCCTTCCGAGTGGAGATGACATTCCTAAAGTCAGTGGTATTGATGAATATGTGACTCGTCACTATAATAGCTGAAAATAGAGCTCTATTCTCAAGTAATTAATTGCATCTAGTTATTAATATTGCATATTTATCATTCATGCATGGGTATATAAGATCCATATTTTAACATTCATAGTTACATTAATAAGAACCGTGAATTGTGTGCATATTAATTACCTATAAATTAACCAACTTTGCATAATTTTCATTATTTATACTAACTCCAAAGAAAATAAAATCATCTTCATTGTGTACATACTACTAATATTAATAAATGAAAAATATCAGGAAAAATACTAACTTGTATATTTGTCAAATAAAACCAAACCTTAGTTTTGAGACAAAAAGCCGCAAATTCAAATATCTACCACGTATAGTTTCCTATGAACACCTACTCACTTTTGAATTAATGCACATTTAAATACCTACAAATCAAGATCAAATTCAAAAGAATCGGAGTTCATATTAGAAACTTGGGTTTTTCGTCCACATTGTATATTGTATATATTAACTTTGAGTTATTATTTTATGTACATAATTAACTCTTTTTGTGTGTTTCTTTTTCATATTTTTTCTTTGATTTATTTTTTAACAAGTGTGCAAAAATCCAAATCTAAAATGAATTAATTTCAAAGAAAATGGATCATTCCAAGTCTGTATATATAGTCTCTGATCAAGTCCCTTTTTTTATTTCTTTATTTTCTTAATTACAAAAAAATCATAAAAAAATCAGATTAGGTTGTAAATATTTATTTTATATCTTATTTGATTTTATTTTGAATTTACCCTTATTTAAAAATCATAAAAAATGTAAAATAATAAAAATGTGGTAATTTCATGTACATTGAATACCACCAAAATACATTTTGTACAGATGACATCTTTTGACTTTGTTTTCTTCATGAAAGTTGTAGACCTCATCGAGATAAACAATTTTAATTTGAAATATTTTTTTATTTGATGTATTTTTATATTTTATTTTGAAATTTATTTGATTATATTTTCTGATTTTTGTGGGGACGACATGTGGCAGCTCCTGGAGCAGCCACACATCCCCCACTTAAGTCTCCTTAGCCTCCCTTTTGCCAGACTGTTGGATGAAGGGTGCTTCATCCAACAGTCTCGATTAATTCATCTTTTCTTTTTATTTTTTATTTTTATTCTATTTCTTTTATTTTCTATTGACCACGTGTCAATTCCATGGTCATTCAATCTCAACCGATCGAGCGACCATTCTTCGTCTTCCTCCTCGGATTTTCCACCCTATGTCAACCACGATAGACCCTCCTTCCAACGGTTAAGCCACCTCACACCACCTCGCAACCCTTCTCATGCGAGCCCAAACAGTAGCCCCTCAAAACCACCGGCTCCGCCTCACTCGCACCCCATCCGCTACTTCATGGAGTAAGAGGAGAGAGAGACCCTAAGAACCCCTGTTGATAGTAGTGGTCTCTTGATAAAGCGATGACTACCTCCTTCTCCCAACGAGATCCAAAGCTCAAGGTACTCTATTACAGCCTCACCCACGAGCTGCCCAACTCATCACATACCGGCAACTCAAGCTATAATCATGCGTTGTGAGAGCACATTCCCGGGCACCTTCCATTTCCCTCCAATACCATGTTTTTCCCTTTCTCACACTTCATCTCCTACTTCCCCTCCTTCCTCTATTTCTCTTCTATGCCAATCCACTCTCTACTACTTCATCTTCTCTTCCAAATCACACCCCTATACCTAATGGAATCAAACCCAATCCGATCTACTATCACTACCATCTCTTTGACCACCCTACTTACTCTTTTACCTCCCACACAATCCATCTCTGATCTCACATAGATCGGAGCCATGCTCAGTCTCCTCCATCTTCCGTACAGGAGCACCTTCGTTCGCATATTCTTTCATACATCATGGCACGATCGAGGCTTGGACCTTTGGGCCCTCCTTCACCTCCAGGTATTGAAAATCTGGTAGAGTCTTCATGCAATAGAATCTCCATCGTTGATCAACGCAATCGATCAAGCCATCATCATCATCACCACCTCGCATCCCTCCACCATGAGCCACCTCCGTTTGCATCCCCCTCAAGTTCATCTCCATATCATCAGTGAAGGAGAACGAAAAGGGAGTGGGAGTAGAGGAGGCCACCACACCCTTCACCTGTCGGCAAGATCATCTGAGGTATAATTGACACTCAATCTTGACGGAGCAGTAGCTACAACATCACAAAATCAACCGTTGATTGCTGCCCCACTCCTTAATCGGATGATCTTGGGCCATCAACGTTGCTCCCAAACCACCATTCGATCCATCAACCTTAGCGCCCACCTGAGGCTCTCGCACCATGCCATAAGTAGGCGCGACTCCAAAGCAGCACCCGAACCTCTTAACCACGTGCATCACACATGACGAGGGGGAAATTTGCTTCCACACCCCCACACCCCCCAACAAGAAGCACATAAGAGACACATGCCCGCACGAGGATTTAGCATAAATAGCCTTTCATATATATGTAATTGCTTGTTAGTCCTGTTAGCATGTGTTTACAGTATTTTTATTTCATGTAATTACAATCAGATCCTTGTGTTTGGACCCTAATTCAGAGCACCATTTTTATATTATCTGTATTCAAAAATTACATATTGTAGAAACAATAATTCTCTATCTTGTGGTTATTTAATTATATTTTTTGAAGCTTGAATTGATTTATTATAAGTTTCTTTTATAACATAGTCATATTTTTCCGTGTTTATGGTTTGTAATTCATAATAGTTCATACCTTGCTCTAAAAAGAACCAAAAAAATGGTAGAATTAAGTGTTCTTTGTAATGACTATGAAAGTCATTAAATTTGCATGCATTTTCCTCCCTAAATAAATACATTTATAATTTCTGTAATCGAATTTTAATTTTCAATAGATTTAATATTTTTATGATCTAAAATTTTCATGTTTCCTATTAATTAGACATATCTCGATTAATTTTATTTTATAGAAATATTAAGATTTGCTATTTATTATGACTAAATTATAAATAATCACCAATTGTGTATATTTAATTCACAGTAATTTCATTTTGTATCTGAAAAATATCAAAAATCTGTAGTAACTTAATTTTGCATTAATTATCATTTTGGCCAAGTTTCATTGGGTTTAGACTTTATTTGATTGAAAAATTGCAAATTAACCCCGAAACATAAACGTAATTGCATTTCCTTTTTACTTGCATAAAAATACCAAAAAAATGCTTCTATGAAAACCTCATATCTAAGTGATTTGTAAACCGACGTAAGGATAAAGTGTTCTCCCTGTGTTTGAAATTGTGTTTGCCCATGTAAACAAATTAAAGTTGACCACTAGCACATTAAATAGTCAACAATTGATTAAGTAGTCTTTTCGAATAATCCTTAGTTTCTCAACTACAACACATTAATTCCACTTGACTAATTAAGGAAATTTCATGTTTTTTAGATGCCGCCATTGCCAGGGTCAAGAAGACAAGGTTTTTGGAGAGATGTGAGCCCCGGATATATAATGGTCGGAAATCTAGTTTGCAAGGTACACCTTAGGATAATTTGTTTTAGAAAATCTAGAAATTAGATTTTTGCAACCCTCAGGTAGTCTAACCCCGAGCTTCTTGTAATTTATTGCTATATTTGTTTTTTAGCACCTTTTTATTTTATTAAATCTTTATTTATTTTATGTTAGCTCTCTCTGACATTCTTCTTATTTTCTTATGCGAGGGACTCAACGCATATGGACTGGCTTTTCGAAAGCTGACACATCTCGAGGTGATTAGAGGAAGGAGATTCTGAGGAATGCATAATTTGAAGGATATGGAAAGATCCTTAAGTGCATCATGGAAGTGTGATGATTTCATCGTATGCGATCAGAGCAACTAGCCGCACTAGTTGCTCGGTGATACGAAATTTTTAAAAAAATGATGAAACTGCATGATCCAAGAACACTTTTCAGATCATTTCATCTAACCACAAGTAAGATGTAGGATTACCTCTTGAAGTGTGTTTGCGACCAATTCTCTAAAGCATGTGACCTCATGTCTCAAGTCTGATCCGATGGAGGAGACGCTTGCGGGTGTGATGATGAGACGCGTACTCCTCGCAATCTGAGTTGATGATCCAAGCGTTGAATCTCCTGATCTCATCACACGAGATCTGATGTCTTCTTCACGAGCGAGGTGCACAGAAGGAGATGGAGATCCACGAGCTGTCGAAGCAGCATCACGACGATGTGGTAACGACGACGATTCCCTATAAGGCACAAGGTGGATGACCACTATGAGAGAAAGATGGGGCATGTACTATGAGAAAGAGAGAGAGAGAGACTTGCAAAGTATTGTAGAAGAAGAACTATGGTTGCCTCTTCTTTTAAGGTATTTCGGGAGTCCATGAATTCCAATCCATGTGAAACACAAAATCAATTATTGAGATTGATTTGTGTTTCTATTCAATGGCTATGATTTTGTTGTAAAAACACAACAATAATTAATTTAGATTAAATAAATACATTGAATAATCACCACAATTTACATTGAAGTAAACTAAATTAGCATAGAAGGATTAGAAGGGAAGATGCCCACCCTCCTAAAGGGGGGGCACCCTTGTGACCAAGTCAATGGGTGGCCATCCACCATCCCTTAGTTGGATGGTGTTGGTTTCTCCAATCCTTCATGCAAATTTACAACAACTTTTATTGCAAACTAATTCAAAAAATTCTTCCTAATTAATTTTGTGAATATTGCACTCATGCCATTAAATAATTGTGAATCATATTCACAACCCAAACAAAAATGTAAATTGTATTTCTAATTAATTTCCAATGCGAATCCAATTCACATCAATAATTAATTTAAAGATACTATTTACAATAAGATCTCTTTAATATATTATAAATCACATTTATAATATGTATATAAATAATATGGATAGTGCTATCCACATCATTCATATCCTTGATAATTATATCATGTTTAATTATCTTGGATAATCATTCTCATGTATTTAAATAATTTAAATCATATTCAAATTAGTTAGGATAATTAAATCACATTTAATTATCAATATCTCAATGCTCAGATACATAATTCATCAATGGAATTATTCTTGAGCTCTTTCAAGAACAATGCACTTTCTTCGCGGATACCTGGAGATAAGGACATGGCAATTGTACTATCCATGTATAGTGACTTGGATATTGAGATCACATCTCAATTATAGATCTCAGAGCCCGATGAATCTCCATTTCATCACCTTTATTCTATCATTTTGGCATCAAAAACCCTAGCTAAATGCACACAAATAACATTATTTTTAACAAATTAACATTCATTATTTACTTCCATTTATTGTATATAAAATATAGTTTTTAATTCCACAATTATAGAATAAAAAAAGAGAATAAAAGAAAAGGAATAAAACACCAAAGGTATTTTATGATCCTATATCCCGAGATCTAGGCATCTTGATGACTAGGTCGATAAGGAATAAAGTAGGGGAAAATAAGGGCCAAAAATACAAAAAATCTCCATTCATTTATCAATAAGTCCTTTTTGGGACCTGTTTTATTTTCTATTATTTACAACTCAATTAAAGAAATTTTTTACATTAAATTTGTAGATAAAAATACAAATTTGATTTTATACAAAAATAACAAACATTGTACATTTTATACTCTAAATAAGAATCCAAAATCTAAACTTCCCAGACCCATATCATCTCCATATGAATCAAAATGTATAAAATCACCTTAAATTGTATATAAATTTTAATAAGCTATTTAATGAAGGTCATTTTATCAATTTGGAGTTAAGATGCAAAAGTTAAGTTTTGGACCCCTATTGTACAATATACCTGAATAAAATATTCACTTTTTATTCTTTATAATTTTTATAATTTTATTTTTTTTTTATAATTTTGTAAATATTATTTATATTATATGTTCATATTTGTAATAGAATAAATAAAATACAAAAAAATAGTCCATATAAATACATGGATGAAATACCTATACTTATACTATATAACTAATACCCTTATTTAGTTCAGTGTACGTATTTAATAAAAAAATATAATAAAATTATATTTATGTGTATGAAAATAAGTTATAAATATATAAATTACATGTATAAAATAATAAAATAAAAATATACAAAATTAAAGTAAAATATACAAAACATAGATGAATATACCTACAAATAAACCCTAAAAATTAACTTGTAATAAAGAAGCCCATAAAAATAAATAAAAATAATATTAAAATACTACATAAAATAATAAATATTTTTCATTTTGTAACTTAAAACTAAGTAACTCATTTACTATTTTTTACTGAATTTATAAATAATTTTGGGTTTCCTTTATTCTAGTTGGTCCATGTGGACCAACCTGGGGGAGTCTAGAGTTGTCCCCTGTCAACTCCTCTCCATAGGCATAGATCTGTCAGACCATGCATTTGACCTGTCTTATCCATTTTTCTACGATCAATGTAGACATCGATTTGGGTTGCTTTCTTCTTCACTTTTTCTCCTCGATCTTCCAACTCTCACGCGCCCGTTATGCCTTGAAGATTGGATCATTGAATCAAGCCAGTGACCTCGATCTTTGTCACCTGTCGTCACCTGTACATAACCGAGCTCCTCCACCATTTTTAATTTTTGAACCATTTCAGCTCTGAGTTTTCTCCTCCTTTTGCGTCCCAAGGCTAGAGGAAGGTGACAGCAACCTTGCCAACAATAGAAGGATCGAGGAATCAATGTGGAGGTGAGTTCCACATCTCCGACGATGCTCCACCGCCATGAGGTTCATCTCATGGCTCAGGGCATTTGAGGTCCATTTTATTTAATTTATAGATATATCTTAGCTCTAGTTTTGATTTCATGTCGTTAGTTTTAATTTTAATTACTTGTGTTAGCATAGAAACCACAATTCGTAGTTCGTCGGAGTTCTGCTCTGGTGAGCTCTTCACCTTCCTTCGTCTATATCCGACCCATCAAACACCCTCACCTTCTTCCCTTGTTGATTCTCCATGCCCTACTAAACTCCGGCTCAACCGATCTCATCTGGATCGGAACTTTGTTGCTCCACCACCACCATCTCGCTGGAACACCTCCACTTCACCCCATTTCACTGCCATTCCACCCCATAACAAGTCGAGGTAGTTTTCCCTCGACCCTATTTCTTCATGTGCATGTCTTGAACCCAAAACTCTTGCTAAGTGCTATTTTGGATTCAACGAACTAGTCTATGGTTACCGAAGCTTCCTAGACCTTTGTATGCTGCCCTAACGGTCTGTAGAGCCTTTTGAGCCCTCAAACAGATAGAGGACATCTCCGGGAAGCCTTTGAGCCATTGTGCAATGTGGGAGGTGGTCAGAGCAGCCCGAAATCATTGATCAGAGCTTAGGGAAGGCGATCTTCTTCCATGTTCTTCGTGTGAAGCAGTAGCCATCCGATCATGCCTTCGATCCATTTTTGATCAAGGCCGTTCGATCTTCCCTCACATCACACGCTCGATCAGGCCCCAGATCTGATCCCAACTATAGATCGGTGAAGCGTCATTGCACCTCGTGCGCACGCCACGTGTAAGTGGGCACCTGCAAACCATTGGATCCATGCCTTTGAGATGTAATTTACACATTATACCCCCTCCTTTTGTTTATTTATTTCTTAGTATTGTAATTCTTTTTAAACGTTTAGAAGTTTCAGTAAAATTGCACTGGAACCCCTGCTATTTCTGCTATTTTCATATTGGTCTAATCCGTGCCACCTCACGCGCGGTTCATGTGAGGTGGGGATTTTACATAGGAGTGCCTACAGCTTTTGTATTTCTGTTTAGTTTAAGATCTTTAAATATTTGTTGATTATTTTTGGGTAAATTGTATTTTATTCCCTGTCTTTATTTTTAATTGCAAAAATATCCTTCCTAGTTCAAAAAATTTATGATTAATTTCTATTTATTAAATCTATCACCCGTTCACCAAAAATTCTAAAAATAAGTAGGGTTAAGTACTTGCTATTATCTAGATTCACGTTATATTTTGCATTTGCCTTTTAAGCGCTTTAACTATTTATTAAAATTAAAAAAGAGCATGTTTTTGCTTCCGATTGAATTATAAAATGCCAAAGAATATAAAAAATTTTGAAAAATTTCCCAAAAAATATATTTAGTTTACTATTATATTTTACAACTTCTGACAAAAAATCACTAAAAAAAGAAAAACACTAAAAATTAAATAGATCCAAAATCCATTAAAAAATATAAAAAATTTCCTAAAAATTCCAAAAATATTCATTTCTATTTTGTAATTTTCTTTTTATTATATATTAATAATTAAAAATAATTTTGAAAAAATTAACGTTATTTTCTATTTTTCATTTCCAAAACTATTAAGTATGTTTATTTAGTCTTTGTTTTGGGATTTTTTACTTTAAAAATACAAAAAATTTAGCAAAAATTCCCCCAAAATCACAAAAATAGTAGACAGATATTTAAACACAAAAACATTTTATTTTGCTATTTTTGACTATTTTTAGTAGTATTAGTAGATCTATTATCCCCTATTGTATATATAGCCTCGTATTATTTATTTAAAAAGAAAAAAATGTAAAAATCAAAAAATATAAAAAGAAAATAAAAATTATAAAATTAAGAAGAATTGAGAAAAATACAAAAATTAAAATCCATAAAAAATATAAAATAAAAAACCCACACAAAAACACTTAGACAAGAATGAGAACACAAATTTTGGACTTCATTTTCCCGATCTATCTAGTTTGCTCCATGTGTTCGATACTCTACATTTACATACACCTATACACACATTTATAGAGTTATAATATATTTTACCTCCACTCATTTATTTTCATTGCTTGATTTATTTTGTGGGTTAATTGTTGAACTACTAATAAATTCGTGAGCGGTCGCCTCAGCAACACTTTTGTCTTTGCTTCTCAGTGAGGTAATCTTTAGACCCTCACAAAACCCTAGTTTTCAAATGGCATCGTTGCCGGGAGCAACTGCACATAGATTGTATATCTTTATTTATATTCTTATCTCTTTTTTATATTTTCCCTTTATTTAGTTTCTATTTTATTTGATATTTTGTGTGAATTATCTAATCACCATCTTTGTTTGACTTTGTTGCAAGGGACTACAAATCGAGGGAGGCTCTCCTTGGAGCACCTACGCACCCACATGAAGTGGGGTTGCTCTTTTGACCTAGCCAATAGAAGAGAGCGACAAAGAAGGACTTGGAGTATTTATAAAGACATAGCTTTATCCTTTACTGCATTTTATTTTAATTTTTAAATTCAAGTGAGAGAGACTTATATTTTTAACAACTTGGACTCTTCAGGATGTTCACACTTCATGAGGTCGACTGCCTGAGTGATTGTTCACTTAGGGGCCTCGTCATTTGTATCATGTTTTCATCGCTTTTTTCCCTTTGCTTTTTAGTTTTTATTTTTATTTGTTTTGTGTGATTGAGCCCTGGCTTAGGATTTGTTTGCTCTATTGATTAAGGTCCAAAGCTCTAATTATATTTGTATGCACCTATAGATTCAAGCTGACTTAGTCAAATCTATTTGTTGTCTATTTAGACTTGAAACCACGCAACTATAGAATCTCTATATTGCGCTTGCAAGATCCGCTGTGGTGGGCACCGATGAGCTTCCAAGACCAGACCCTAGGTCTCATATCTAGATAGTTAGCATCTGGTGCTTCACGATAATAACATATTCTGTCTAGTGTGATTTAATCATATTGCATTTATATATAGATATGTTTCAATTCTGCTTTCCTTGCTTGAAGAGAGCTGGAGGCAAGGTGAGCATTTCTACTTAGCATTCATCATCGATTTCACTTTTATTGCTTTTCTGCTCTCCCCCTCTGATTTTGATCACCTATGATCAAAAAAGAATTGACTCCTCATTAGGATTTGTGCATTCTTACTAAAAATACAAAAAAGTGATAACCAATAAAATTGGGATTGTTAAGATTACTCGACCTTAAATCAAAAGGAAAACATTTGTCTTGGGGACTAACACCTTCATTTTATGTGCATTTTATTCCTACGTACACATTAAGGATTAGTGCACCCATCCTAGGCCTTCCTACATGCTTGTGCAACTTTGTATTGCTCACCTAACTATAAAACCGAAAAGATAAAAAAACCGAACTTTCACGGTCATCACAGTATTGAGTAGGTGAATCTAGGGGTTTGTTTTGTGTATATTTGTTTGCATTTATGCATACTCTATCTTCTCTACGCATTTGTGCCTTTTTCCCACATATCTTGATTTGACCTTCGTGTTCTCCCTACGCCTTCCTTTTATTTCAGAGAAGGCCAACTTGAGCGATATTTATCCAGACTTTGCGGATCCCTCATAGCCTCCGGCCGGTCCACCTCCATTTTCCTAGGAGGATTTTGCTCCTAATTTTTCTTTTTGTACACATCTGCCTCAATCATAGTATCATGACTTAGACTTTTACCCATTACCACCCTCACATTCTCCACCATTCCACTCACCCGAGACTAACTTGTTGGAGTCACCTCTCATAGGAATCCACTCTTGAGCAATTGACCCAGATGATGGAGCAAATGAAGAGCATCGATGACCTCACTAGTATAAATAAGAGCCACAACATCGCTTCACCATTTGATGATAGGGGTTCATTCGAGGATACCTATGAGAGATTGCAATCGTCCAAAATACAAAAAATGAGAAAACCTAAAAATACAAAAAGATTTCGGGAGACACCAAGTTGAGTTGGCTTATGAGGAGAGGGTACACCTACTAGATCCTAAATTCTCTCTCTCTCTCTCTCACACACACACACACACCAATTTCCACCTTTGACCCTGAGGATAACATTGTACAGACTGCTCTTAGTCATCCTTGTGTAGATGATGACTCCAATCTCCTTTCCTGTATGGAGGAGATAAAAAATCTTAAAAATTGTTCATATAACCAGAAGTGGTGGAAGCTATTCATGAGATTATTGAAGCCCCATTTCACCAGGCCATGACCCAATTATATTCTCCTAAACCCAAGAAGAAAAAGCAAAGGAGCAGATCTGAGCATCACATTTTGACCATGGCCACTTCCACGCCATCACTCACCATCCACACATTAGGAAAGGAAACACTACCATACCTCTTGCAAGTTGCACCATCTCTGACTATTCTTGTGATAAAACTCTTCTTGACGATGATGCTTCGATTATTATAATACCCTTCTCATTGGTACAACCTATTCACTTAGGCCCTCTCAAGAAAATTAGGATGATTTGTCAAGTTGTTGATGGATCAATAAAAGGCCGCATGGTATTCTTAAAAATGTTGTCATTCAGATTCAGGGCATGAGCTTCACCGTTGACTTTGTTGTATTGCCCATGGAGACCTCTACCCCGGTGGAGCGTCCTCCAATCATCCTGGTGTTGAACACGAAAATCAAGAGGTCGTGTCGATTCATAAGGAAAACCAACAGTCGCTGAGTTGACTTCCAGCGAAATCCATAGTTCAAACAACAATTAACCCACAATAGAAATCAAGCAATGAAAAGTGGTGCGGAGTTAAAATTTATTATAACTCTACAACAAGATGTGTATAGGTGCAAGTATGTGTAGAGGTCGAACACAGGGAGCAGACAGGTAGAACGGGCAAAATGCATAAAATGTGTGTATGATCAAGTGTCTATCTATGCTATTTTTTGTGGGTTTTGATTTTTAATTTTTTACTTTATTTTTGGATTTTATATTTTTATATTTTGATTTTTAATTTTCTGATTTATGTTTTCCTTTTATATTTTATATTATTATATTTTCTTTTTCTTTAAAAAGATAAAATAAAGTATATATACAATATAAGCAAAGGGGAATAAAGTATTTATAAAAATTAAGTAAAAATACTCAAAAATAAGGAAATAAAATGTTTTTGGTCTTTTTATAGTTTTATAATGTTTTTGTGATTTTTATATATTTTTCCTAATTTTTTTTGTATTTTTAAAGGTAAAAATACTAGAATACAGTGAACAAAATAAAGAGCTAAAACTAAAATGGAGAAATAAAACAGGAAACATCAACAAAAATTCTCCAAATTAATTTTCAATAAAAGGTAATAAAACAAGGAAAATCCAGAAACAAAGATTATATTTTTAAGATTTTTTATGGATTTTTAATATTTTTAGGAAGGTTTTTGGGGTTTTTCAATTTTTAGGAGTTTTGCTTTATATTTTTTAGTGATTTTTGGTCTGAAATTAAAAGACACTAAAATATGCAAAATATTTTTTTTGGGATTTTTCTGATATGTTTTTATAATTTTTATGGATTTTATAATGCATACAGTGCTGAAACTGGTTGTTTTGAATTTTTATAAATAATAAAATGCAATAAAAATGCAAAAAGACAATATGGCGAGGAAACACAAGTTAACAGGAATGTATGATAATTTTTTGGTGATTTTTGGAGTTATATAGATGCATGCAATAAATAGAATCAACACAAAGAAACTACACACAGGCAGGGACAATTTTGTAATTAGCAGGAAACTCCGGGCCAGCATGCAATTTGTTCGCAAAATATATACTGTAATTAAAAATTTTAGGACTAAAACTAAATACAAAAAGAACCCGGGGTCCCTCTGCAAAATGCCCAAACGCACGTGACGAGCACGTGCGCCAGGCGGGGACAAAAATGTGAAACTACAAACGTTGGGGGGCTATATGTAAATTCCACCAATGTTTAACAGCTGCAGATGAAAGTTTTAAAATTAAATAATAAATACAAAAGTTCACCGGGTTTAGTATGCAAAATACCCAACAGGGTCGAATCGGACGGCGGAGCACCTCCCACTTACTTCACACGTCGTTCTCAGGGCGCGCGATACCCCTTCGGATGCACGACCCAGATTAGATGCTCATCGTGGATCGGACGGTGGGAACGTGCAAGGATCGAATGGTGGTTGGAATGTTGGAAGATCAGAGGACGATCGGACGGTCCTGGAGCAGGGAGGAAGAACGCGCGAAGAACAGGCCACCGACGTGATTGGTTTTGATGATTCGAGTGCCTCCGACAACCAAGAGCTTCTCCGATGGTCCCGCAGCCTCTTGGAAGCTTCCACGTATGGATGACGACTTCAAAATGGCAGGAAGATCGCCTGAGCGCCGCCGTGATGTTAGTGAAGGGGAGTGGCTTCAGGCGGCTCGGGCTTCAGCAAAAACGACCCCCGATGAGGGCTCTTCGGCACCTGGGACCTGCAAATAACACGCAAGACGACAAAAGGGAGGGCTCCCAGGGCCAGCTCAGGTGTGTTGGGATATGTACAGAGTGAATAGGAGCTCGCTGGAGCAAGCTCCGGTGAGGTGGTGGTAGGGATGAACGATAGCACGAAAGTCGAAACAGAAGGTGGGATTAGATTCCTACAGCTAAGGGCATTGAAGAAATGCAAGAAAATGTAGTAAAAACATGACATAAATGGCAGGGAATGCCAGAGATACTGGATCTCACGGTCGAGGCCGGAGATTGGGTGGAAGCTCCTCTGTGTCGCTTCTCCGCACCTCCTAATGGGGAGGTGAGTTAGCTGTCACCTTACTCTAACCTCAGCTCGCGAAAAGAGAGGGAAAATGGGTCATGAAGGGTTCAAAGGAGGGAGGAAGGGATGGGGAATATTTTGAAGAAGTGGTCGAGTGGGCTCGAAGACCGAGGGATATCGGGCGAACAAGGAGGATCTTGGAAGATCTAAGAGGACGGCGTGAATCACAGATGAACAGTGAGCAATTTTTGTGAAGGGTCAACCTTCCATCGAGCAACGCAACGATGGCAAAAAATTCGAGAAAAGGGAGTCACAGGAAGGTCTTACATGCAGTAGGGGCCAGGGCGAGGGAGTTGATCAGCGGGTCAACTTTCCAAGCCACCTGGTTGGTCCACGTGGACCAACCTGGAAAATCCCTGGAAAAACAATCCTAAAATCATTTAAAAATAGTAAAAGATTTTATTAATTTTTGGTTATTTAATAAAAAATATTTATTATTTTATAAATTTTGTATGGTAATTTTTATTTATTTTTCTGAGGTCTATAATTACAAGTTACTATTTTAGGCCTATATTGGTATATTTATCTATATATTTTAGTATTTTATTTTATTTTGTATATTTAATTAATTTATTTATTTTATTATTTTATAAATTCATAGAATTATTTTATACACTGAAATATATTTTTATTTTATTTTTCCGAAATATTTTGTACATTTAAAAAAATAAAGGTATGAATTATATAGGTATGTTTATAGGTCTTATACCTATGTATTATATACAAATATTTTATTTTTGTATTTTTTTGTGTTTTTTATTATGATTTTAATATACATATATTATAAGTAATATTTAAAAAATTATAAAAATATAATTTTTTTAAAAAAAATGAATAAATAATAAAATGAATATTTTAATCTGTACACATATACAGTACGGGTCCAAAACTCAACTTTCAAACCGTAGCTCCGCCAAATGCGAAACCATAGCCATTAAATAGCTTATTTTTAATTATATACAATTAAAGGTGAGTTTGGTGCATTTCGAGTTTTTATTAGGGAGATACAGGTCTGGGAAGTTGGGATTCTGGATTTTTATTCAGACCATAACTTTTTATTTGTACATTATTTTTGAGTGAAATCAATTTTGTATTTTTCTTTATTTAATTATCTACAACTTTCATGTTCAAAGTTTCTTTATTTGAAGTATAAAAAGTGGAACCAAAAATAGGTCCCAAAATGAATAAAGAATGGATAAAACAAAAGGGATTTTTATTGTATTTTAGCCCTTATCTCCCCCTACTTTATTCCTTGTCGACCTAGTCATCGGGGTTTCGGGTCATAAAATATTTACAATATTTTATTCTTTTTCTTTTCTTTTCTTTATTCTATAATTTTGGCTTTAAAAACCGCATTTTGTACAATATTTACACAATGATGCATGAATGCTAAAATGTCTAAGTTAAGCCTATTTACACGCATTTACTAGGGTTTTTAAGGCCAAAATAATAAAATAAAGATGATGAAACATAGATTCATCACCTAGGATGACCTTTCCTCATTTCTGCGTAAGCCATTATTTATGATGGATATGGAGATATTCGCTTTCGTTCTGATTACGGGAATGATGTGTTGATCATTGCACCCACTATTGACCAGTGACCTACATCCCACAAGAGCATACATGCGCTTGCTGACCCCGAGGACTATGACCTTGATGATGATATCAGAGAGTTTTGTTGTAGGTTGGATGATATTGAGACCCGAGAATTCCTCTCCAAGGAGAAAGACTAAGAAAGCATAGACCTTGGAGTTCCCCCTTCCTGTGAGTGGAGATGCATTGATGGCGTCCATGGTTTTTACACCATTGACACTTTAAAGTGGAGGGCATGCTTAATAGATACTGAAGAGGCCGAATTTAACCTTATTTATTTATCAAGGAATTCATGCCTTTTGATTCTGACCTAGCGTAGACTTGCCATGTCGAACACGACCCCACTACTTCCACTGATTAGTTTGTTCCTTTCCGCTTTGTGATTGCTGAGAATCTTAACCAGGTCGATCCTGATTGGTTTGTGTCTGCTAATGACCCCAATATCGACCTTCTCCTTGTCAGATCCATTCCTCAGCGATCATGCAAAAAGGTTCGCTTTCTACCTTCTTGATCCTTCTACATCCATGTTTTTGTATATCCGCTTTCGAATTATTTTTCTCCATCTCCCGTCATCCACCTTATTCCATGTGTTTGCCTTACTTAGGACATATTCTATCCTAAGTACAGGGGAGGTGGATGAGTTGAGTGATCTTTCCTCTTTTCTTCTTTTCATTTTCATTTTCTTTTTATTCCAAAAAGGTGTCACCCCTTCTTTATTGCAATACTCAGGACGTACTTTGTCCTAAGTATAGGGGGTGTATACCCCGAGTTGTACATTCTCGTCATAGTTTTTCTTTTTAGTTTTTTGATTTCATTCTTTGGTCCCCTCTAATGTCTCCTCTCCTATTTATTTTCTATTTCTACTTAGGTATATCTTACCCTAAGCATAGGGGGAGACAGTCTGAGTGTGAACTGTTCATTCCCACCCTTGACTCTCCATGCCTTGTGTACAGTCTGTTATACTTAGGATTAGTTGATTCGAAGTATATTATAGGGGGGACGGTCGACTTCTCATTCATTCCTTATTTGTTATTCTTTAGGCTTTTCTATACTCAGTACGAGTTATGACTTCTATTTTCTCTCTGATCTATGAGGACATAGATCAAGCTAAGTATATGGGGAATTGTATATACTGCGTATATACTTTAGTCATAACTAGTACTTTCGTATTTTTAATAATATGGATAATTAATAAAATTTAATACACTCAAACACCCAATTCTTTGTATATACTTATTAAAAAATAAAGTAAAAAATACTGTTTTGCAAAATGTTTGAAAAATAGTTTGAAAAGTTTTTTGAAAACTATTTGGAAAATGTTTTGTTCAGTATTTTTAACATTTGTAGAAGTATTTTTGTTTGTAAAGAATTCTTTCTTTATTTAAAATAAAATTTTTGAAAATCTATATGCAAACTATTTTGAAAAATGGTTGCAAAAATACTTTGAAAAATCTATCTATATTGCTTGAAAAATATTTGCAAAATAATTTTCAGATTTTGTAAAATGTTTGTAAAAATTATTATCCGATTAATTTGCAAATAAAATTGGAAAAGTACTTCTGAAAATCTTTCCAAATTATTTTTATAATTGGGTTACTCAATAAAAATTCTTTATAAAACTTGTATAAACCTGTAAATTCTTAAAAACTCAGCTCTAGTAAATATAAGATGCATCCCCATGTAAATATATGTACCTATTTCTTCTCCAAAAACTTTTGTTTTGAAAAATTCCTAAAAACTTGCAAAATAAAAAATCCCAAAAATATTTGCAAAAATATTTTCAATAATTGCATAAAAAAATTGCAAAACCTTTTTCAAAAATACATAAAAAGTTTAAAATGTGAAAATTGCATCACAAAAATATTTTCTACATTGGACATTTGTATTTTTTGAATTGAGTTTGATAATTGAACAAGTATAAGTAAAATATGAAGATTAGAACTTGGTTGGACCTTAAAATACTTAATCACAGTAACCTTATAGGATCTGGAATTGAGGTACTTCAGGTCTAGTTGACTTAATTAATCAAGATCATGGGACTTAGTTCAATGTCACCTTGACTGCCTAAGTAGAATATTTATGAGCATACACATGACTCTTGTTGATAATGACCTAGCTTGCATACCTGCACTTTTCACTTTTCTCAACTCAGTTGAAGTGGTAGAGGGATGGATTTGCCTACATGAGACACAAGCCAATGGAAATATCGGAAGTCACACATTTGTGTCCATTGTATCTCAACCTGATCCAATGGTGACGAGGTCTGAAGACAAAGTTGTGGGTTGCAATAAAGCTTAAAAAGAGGGATAGTCCACTGGCTCAAGAGGAAAAAGTCCATATGTAAATATTGTTGTATATAGTATTGAAAGAAAATGAAAAACATCAAAAACTCCAAAAAAGTGGACATGCCTGATTGAAAATAAAATGCTTGCCGAAGTGTATATAGATGTATAGTCAATAAGCAAGCTTGAGCTTCAAAGTCATATATATGTGAGCCTGCAGTCGGATGACTTGGCTACATTGGTCAAGCATCTTAGGATAGGTAGCTACACTGGCTACCGTCCATTCTTCTCTCTACCCCCTCTTCTTGAGCTAGTTGTCACTTGAACTTAAAAGGGAATACCCCGCTTTTTGGGGAAGAAGTTGTTGGATCGGGGAACTAGGGTGACCATTTGGAGAAGACTGACTTTTACCACTTCAGCCGAGGAGAGCTACATATCACACACCATGTCCAAGATAGATTCATAGTCATAAGGGTTTGCATATGAGTCGATCTATTCTAACCTGGCTATTGATGAGACTTGAACAGAGTTTTATGACTATCAGAGGCTGTTGTGTTTCAAATCTGTTTCCCAATAAGGTTCTGACCGCACCTAAAATCTAAAGGTCCGACTTAAGCTCTAAACTTTGATTTTATGAAGACAAGTTTGAAAATTAAAATCAATCCACTTTCTTTCTTTTTATTTTCTTTATTTTTATTTTCTCCACATATTGCACGAGTGTTTGCTAGGGACTAACAAAGGCAAGTATAGGGGGTGATGAATCTCTATTTCATCACCTTTATTCTATCATTTTGGCCTTAAAAATCCTAGCTAAATGCATGTAAATATCATTATTTCGTACAAACTAACATTAATTAATTATTCCACTTATTATAATATAGTTTTTAATGCCAAAACTATAGAACAAAGAAAAGAAAAGAAAAGGAATAAAATGCCAAGAGTATTTTATGACGTAAACCTCGAGACCTAGGCATCTTGATGACTGGTCCGACAAGGAATAAAGTAGGGGGAGATAAGGATCAAAAATCCAATAAAATTTTCATTTATTTATCAATAAGTCCTTTTTGGGGCCTAATTTATTTTCTATTATTTATAACACAAATAAAGAAACTTTTTACATGAAAGTTGTAGATAAAAATACAAATAAAAATACAAAATAGATTTTATACAAAAATATTATACGGTATACATTGTATACTCTAAATAAGAATCCAAAATCCAAACTTCCCAGACCATATTTTCTCCATATGGACTCAAAAATGTATATCACATTTAATTGTATATAACTTTTTTAAGCTATTTACTGAAATGGGTTCATTCAATTTGGAGTTAAGATGTGAAAGTTGGGTTTTAGACCCCTATTGTACTATATACTTGATAAAATATTAAATTTATTTATTTTTTATAATATTTATATAGCTTTATTTTTTTATAATTTTGTAAAAATAGTTTATAGTATATGTATTTGGAATATATCAAAACCATAAATAAAATACAAAAATAAAATAGTCTATATAAATACATAGATGAAATACATATACTTATACCTATAAAATTAATACCCTTATTTATTTAAGTGTGCATATTATATCATAAAAATATAATGAAAATATATTTATGTGTATAAAAATATGTTACAAATATATAAATTAAGTGTATAAAGTAGTAAAATACAAAATACAAATAAAATTAAAATATATAAAACATAGATGAATATACATATAAATAAACCTAAAATTAACTTGTAATAAATAAGCCCATAAAAATAAATAAAAATCATATTAAAATACTATAAAAAATAATAGATTTTTTTCATTTTGTAACTTTAAATTAGTTAATTTAATTACTATTTATTATCGAATTTATAAATAATCATGCTGCATTTTTTTGGTTGGTCCATGTGGACTAACTAGGGGGAGTCAAGACTTGCCCCAGTCAACTCTTCTAAGCAGTCGTAGGTCTGTCAGACTGTGCGTTTGGCCTGTCTTCTCCATTTTCCCCCATCAATGTAGACATCGATTCAGGGTGCTTTCTTCTTCACTTTTTATCCTCGATCTTCCAGCTATTACGGACCCATGATGCCTCGAGGATTGGATCACTGAATCGAGCCAACGACCTCGATCACTATCGCTCGTCATCACCTGTACATAACCGAGCTCCTCCGCCATTTTGATTTTTGAACCATTTCTATCTCGAGTCTTCTTCCTCTTTTACATCCCAAGGCTCGAGGAAGGTGACAGCAACCTCGCCCAGCAGTAGGAGGACCAAGGAATCAGTGTGGAGGCGAGTTCCACATCTCCGGTGATGCTCCGCCACCATGAGGTCCATCTCGTGGCTCCGGCCATTTGAGGTCCATTTTCTTCACTTTATAGATAGATCTCAGCTTTAGTTTTAATTTCATGTCGTTAGTTTTAATTCAAATTACTTGTGTCAGCGTAGAAACCTCAATTCGTAGTTCGTTGGAGTTCTGCTCCTGCGAGCTTTCCACAATTCTTTCGCCCATCTTTGACCCACCAAAATCCTCACCTTCTTCCCCTATCGATTCTCCTTGCCCCATACACCTCTAGATCAACTGATCTCCTCTGGATCAGAACTTGGGTGCACTACCACCGCCGCCTCATCAGAGCACCTCCGCTTCGCCCCATTTCTCTACCTATTATACCCCTTAACGGTTTGAGGCAGTTTGCCCTCGACCATATTTTCTTCCTGTGAATGTCTCGAGTCCAGAACTCCAATTGAGGGCTATTTTGAAGTCTAGGAAGCAGTCGAGGTCACTGGAGCTTCCTCAACCTTCGTAGGCTGCCCCGACGGTCCACGAAGCTTTTTAAGCCTTCTAGCAGATAAAGGACCTCTCCAGGAAGTCTTCGAGCCAATGTGCAGCGAGGTAGGTGGTCGGAGCAGCTCGAAATCATCGATCGAATCTCGGGGAAGGTGACCTTCTTCCCTATTCTTTGTGTGAAGCAGCAACCATCCGACCACGCCTTCGGTTCAGTTTTGATCGTGGTCGTTCGTTCTCCCCTTGCCTCGCATGTCCGATTAAGCCCCAGATCACATCTTCACTATAGATCAGTGAAGCATCATCGTGCCTCCTATAAACGCCATGTGTATAAGTGGGCACCTGTGAACCATTGGATCCACACCTTTTGGAGGTAATTTACACATTATGCCCCCACCTTTTGTTTATTTTTTGCTTAATATTGTTATCCATTTTAAACATTTAAAGTTTCAGTAAAATTACATTGGAACCCTTGATATTTCTATTATTTGCATATTGGTCCAATCCATGTCACCTTACGTGCAGTCCCACGTGAGGTGGAAATTTTGCATCGAAGCCCCTCAAGCTTTTGCTTTTTTTGTTCTGTCCAAAAACTTTAAATATTGGTTAAATCATTTTGGATAAATTGCATTTGATTGCTTGTTTTTATTTTAAAATGCAGAAATACCCTTCCTAGTTCAACATTTTTTGTGATTGTTTTCTATTTATTAAAATTATCATCCTGCTCCAAAAATTCCTAAAAAATAAGGTTAAGTTCCTGCTAGAATCTAGATTCAGGTTATATTTTTGTATTTGCATTTTAGGTAATTTAATTATTTATTAAAATGTAAAAGATCATGTTTTACCCAAAATTTGAATTATAAAATACCAAAAAATGTAAGAACATTTGAAAATTTCCTAAAAATCATATTTTGTTTATTATTATATTTTAAAACTCTAGACCAAAATTCACTAAAAATAGAAAAAATTCTAAAAATTAAAAAGCTCTAAAATCCTTTATAAAAATATAAAAAATTCGAAAGAAGTCCAAAAATATTCATTTTTTTTTGTAATTTTATTTTTTATTATACACTATTAATTTAAAATATTTTTGGAAAATTTTGACTTTACTTTCTGTTTTTCATTTCCAAAACTACTTGACTTGTTTATTTAATCCTTGTTTTGGGATATTTTTGACTTTAAAAAAATATAAAAATTAACAAAAATTCCACAAAATTCACAAACATAGAAGAAAAATATTTAAAACAAAAAAATTATTTTGTTATTTGATTATTTTTTGCCATATTGTATATATAACCTTATATATTCTTATATTATATATTTAAAAAGAAAAGTAAATATTGAAATTGAAAAATATAAAGAAAATAAAAATTATAAAATTAAAATTAATTAAAAAACAAAAAAAATCCATAAAAAATATAAAAATAAAAAAAACCCATAGGAAAATACTTAGACAAGAAGGAGAACACAAATTTTGGACTTCACTATCAAGATCTTTCTAGTCTGCTCCCTTCATTCATCACTCTACACATACTTACACCTATACACACGTTTGTAGAGTTATAATAAATTTTAACTCCAGTCATTTATTTGTCATTGCTTGATTTATTTTATGGGTTAATTGTTGAATTACTCAGGGTTTCGTGAGCGGTCACCTCAGTGACACTTTTGTCTTCACTTCTAGTGAGGATAATCTATCCTTGCAAAACCCTACTTTTCAAGGACCTCTCATAGATGCTTGATTAAATCAAGATCGTAGATCTAATCTTTTTATTAACTCTAAATCACATTTAGAATAATATCCAACACTTGGACTAAGATCAAATCACTTCTCTAATAAGAGGAGACACTAAAATCCAGACCTGTTTTATCACTCCCTCAGAATGGAAGCATAATGGTTATACTATTCGTTTATGATCACATCACCCTCGGGTATTCCTAATACATGTACATCCTGCATACTAGAAGATCTAGAGTAAATTTGAAGATATAGATAAATTTGCACTGTCATCTTTGGGGTTTTACCATTAAGTTTCTCATTCGGTCATTGGGAGTTGGTGTCGATCATATGCTTTCCAAAAGCATATAAAATACCTACAAATTCTTGTTATGACTCCAAAGTAAGACGATTATGCGTGGAATTTGATTGGTCTCAATGCCACATGAGTGAGCTCATGTCTTCCGATTCACAAGTGAATTTTTATGTTCCCTTTTGACAGGTCATGAGCTCATGTCTCCGGTCAAAGGATGCATTCCTATATCGGTACAGCATGTGACATAGGACTTAGTTATCTCGATCTCGTGAAGTCAATTCTTTGACCTAACTTATCTGACACCTCTGAATTTTGATTCCTATGTAGAGGAACTACATCAAGAGGTGGGTCAGATATCAGCCAAATGAGAAAGTATTGTTATCTCCTACTCAGACTGCAGATCATCTCTTAACAATCATTTGACGGTGCTTGATGAGTCCTCAATCTAACTCTTTATATATTCATCCAAGCACCATCCTCTATGATTCAACAACTGAATCAACAACTGTGTGATCATCAATATGGCCATGGTACATAACCCTAATTGTACTAAGGACCTTATAGTGCATTCATTTATTTAATCTCAATAAGGGAGTGAAAATAAACCAATAGCGTTTATAGATATATCAAACATTACAATAACATTTATTGGAGGAATGGTTCGCCTGGGCTCACATTGCTAACAGTCTCCCACTTGCCCTCAGAGCCATTCAGGTACAATCCATAAACCCATACTCATTACATGTTGGTCGAAAACCTTCTATGTCAAAGGTTTGGTAAGCGGATTAGCAACGTTGTTGGCAGAGGCCACCTTGGTGATGACGATGTCACCACGCTTTTGAGTCTCCCGAATGATGTGGTATTTCTTTTCCATGTGCTTACTCTTTTGATGCCATCTGGGTTCCTTCACCTGAGCTATGGCTCCCGTTTATCGTAGAGTAGCAGGATGGGAGTATCATAGGAAACTACGCCAAGCTCCTAGATGAGCTTACGAAACAACACCACCTCCTTTACAACATCTGATGTGGCAATGTATTCAACTTCTATTGTTGAATCGACCGTAGTGTCCCGCTTCTTGCTTCTCCAGCTCACAACACCATCGTTCAATAGGAACAAAAAGCCTGATGTCGACTTTTGATCATAAATATCAGATTGGAAGTCAGAATCTGTGTATCTCAAGACTTGGAGATCACCATCTCCATAGACCAAGATGTAATATTGCGTCCTTCTTAGATACTTGAAGATGTTCTTCACTGCATTCCAGTGTTGTTCTCCATAGCAGGACTAGTAACGGCTTACCACTCCCACTGCATGGTAGATATGTGGCCTTGTGCACATCATGACATATATTAAGCTTCCCACAACTGATGCATAGGGGCATCCAACCATGGCTTTTTTTTCTCAACACTTCGAGGAGCCATCCCTTTAGATAGGTGGATACCATGTCTTAAGGGAAGGAAGCCTTTCTTGAAGTTCTCCATATGGAAGCGCTCCAAGATCATCTTAATGTACCCATATTGTGACAATCCTAAGATCCTCTTTCTCGATTTCTGAACAGCTTCATACCCATGATTTAAGAGGCTTCTCCAAGATCTTTCATCTTGAATGTATGGGATAGCCAAATCTTAACAATGGTCATCATCCATGTATCATTCCAATGATAAGGATGTCATCTACATAAAGCATTATGAACACAATGACACTTCCACTAAGCTTCTTGTATACACACAGGTCATCAAGATACTGAACAAAATCATAACTCTATGATTTCATCAAATCTGTTGTTCCAGCTACAAGAAGCTTGTTTGTGCCCATAGATGGATTTCTTCAATTTGCGTACTTTGCCTTCCTTGGTAATGAAGCCCTGAGGCTATTCCATATAGACATCCTATTCGATGTATCCATTGAGGAAAGCCGTCTTGACGTCCATCTACCAGATTTCGTAGTCAAGATATGCAGATATAGCTAGCAATGCCCTGGGACATAAGCATTGCCACATGAGAGAATGTCTCATCGATGCCTTCTCTATATGTGTAGCCCATGGCTACGAGCCATGCTTTGAAAGTCTCTACTTTCCCATCAGGTCCTCTCTTTCTCTTGAAAATCCATTTACACCCAATGGGTTTTACCCCTCTAGATGGATCCTCTAGGGTCCACACACCATTTTTATGCATGGAGTCTATTTCAGTCTTCATTGTTATCATCCTTCTATCCATGTCATGATCCGCGAGTGCTTCATCAAATGAAGCTGGATCATTGTCAGTTTCTCTTGAATCATGGAATCCATACCTTTCAGGTGGTGTAACCACCCTCAAACTCATTCGAAGAGGTACGAGTGTTACATCTTCATTTACTTCATCGGGTTCTGGTTTAGGAAACTCGGCATCCTCAAGGGATTCAATGAGTTCCTTTACTTCTTTTTTGTCTTGACACTTAATGAAATCCTCCTCCAGAAATTTTACATCTTTAGATACGAAGAACTTCTGAGCCTCAAGGTAATAAATCTAGTATCCAATACCTTTCTTAATATACCCAATGAAGTAGCACTCACGAGTGCAAGATTCTAGCTTACTTGCATCCACGTTCTTTGCATTGAGCAATCAATCCCAAATCCTTAAGTGTTTAATACTAAGTTTAGTTCCATACCAAAGCTCATGAGGAGTCTTAGGTATTGATTTGCTAGGAATTTTGTTCAGGATATATATTGCAGTCTCTACTCCATATCCCTGGAAACTAAGTGGTAAATGTGCTTTACTCATCATTGAACGGACCATGTCCATGATGGTCCTATTACGTTTTTCAACAACACCATTAAGTTGGGGTGTTCCAGGAGGAGTGAGATTGGAGACAATTCCTCTCTCTCTCTCTAAGGTATTCCCTGAATTCATTCGAGAGGAACTCGACACATCTGTCAGATCTAATCTGTTTAATCTTCCTATCGATTTGGTTCTCAACCAAAGCCATGAACTCTTTGAACTTTTTAAAGGTTTCAGATTTATGATGTTATAGGAATATAAACCCATATAGCGAATGGTCATTAATAAATGTCAAATAATATTGATATACATTTCGGGTCATGGTACTGAAGGGACTACATACATCAGTATGTACTAGGTCAAGAATACCTTCGCATCTTGTAACCTTATTATGGAAAGGCATCCTAGTCTTTTTACCTCAAATACATTGTTCGCAGGTAGGTAAAGATTGGACCTGTAGAAAATCTAAGGGTCCATTCTTTATCAATCTATTGATCCTATCAACAGATAAATGACCAAGCCTTTGATGCCAAATTATGTTAAAATAATTTCCATCCTCTCTGGTTCTTTTAGGACTTTCATTAGTGGTAGTAATATTCATGACATTTTCATTAATGTACAATTCATAGAGTGCACCATTAGTCAGAAAACCATCCACAATATATTTATCATAAAGACTTATAACAAGTTTTTATAGAATAGAAAGAATATCCACTTCTAAATAATTTAGATACATATAATAAGTTCCTTTTGACATCTGGAACATAAAGACATTCTTTAAGTACTAGGATTCTTCGACTAGATAATGATAGTCTGCAGGTCCCGACGACTATTGCAACGGTTGCATCAGATCCCATCTGAATGACTATCTCCCATTCATCATGACTCTTAATTTCCTAAAATAAATAAAACAAATTGCATACATGAACAGAAGTACTAGAATCGTTGATCCAACTACCTTCTTGTCCTTTGAGAAAATTGGTTTCAATGATTAGAGTAGAATTCATACCTGATGGGGCGTTACCTTTATTAGCAGACTTCAGGTAATCTAGACAGTTATGCTTCCAGTGCCTCGGCTTCTTGCACTGATGACACACATCGGTCTTCTTTGATGTCACCAATGCGTAAGCAACAGAAGATGAGACAACACCTTGACTCTTATTCTTTATCTTCTAGGTCGGGCCCTTTTGAGATCCTTACTTTTGACCGTGCTTCCCTTTGACCTGTGCAACCATTACACTGTCGGAGGGATTATCTTTCTTCATTACATCTCCTGTAGACTTTAATGAAGCCAATAACTCAGCGTTAGACCAATTCATCTTGTTCATGTGGAATGACACCACAAAGTTATTGAAAGACTTAGGGAGTGATAGCAAAATTAAGTCGGACAACAAATCTACATCCTTGTTAGCCTCAAGAATTTTCAGTTCTTAGAGGTACCCAAACATTTTGAGTAAATGTTCCCTAACTGAAGTCTTTTCCTACATTTTGCAGCGAATAAGCTCTTTCATAATGTTGTAATGCTGAGCGCGGTTGACATTACTGAACATGTCCTTGAGATTCAGCATTATATCATTACATGTCTCCATTTCCATGTGTTGCTTCTAAAGCATATTGGAGAGAGATCCCAGAATATAACACCTGGCCAATGTATGATCTTCATCATATTTTTGATTGTATTGAATTTCTTCCGATGTCCTAATGTGTGTGTGCTTGTTCTTGGATAACACGTTAGAGTTGTGATCCGCAAAGAGAACAAGATCCAAATTACAGATCCAATCCGAGTAATTTGGTCCATTCAATTAGTTGACCTCTAGGAGCCTACTGATTGGGTTCATGGACTTCATTGCCTGAAATTAAGAATGCACTATGTTAGAACATATAGATATATATTCAAAATTTAATTCTTTGTTTAAGGATTTTTAATCAAATTAGTCTTGCATTTTCAACTCTGAAAGTTCATTCCCTTAACCACTTTCAAGGCAAGAGATATATTTACTGCTATGTCTCTAACAAGAACTGGGATCTCCTTTTCTACCTTCGTTACATCCCAATAATATGAGAAACTGTAACTCGGGTAAAAAGAAGCGGGAACACATTCCACCTTGCAAGTCCAACGTGCATTCCCAATTCGGTCTTTAACACTCGAGCCCACCACCCTTAAGACTATGTTGACCCATCGTTAATTGAACCAACCATCAACAAGATTAGAACTCATCTTGTCTAATCGAATATCGCCCCAATAATATGAGGAACTGATATTGTGGTCACTACGCATACGGCCTTACTCTTTCGAGAAGCAAAGAACCCGATCCATATGTGCTTTTATGCAGGAGTTGTCACTTCGAACATGTGTCTCCTACATACAATCCCTTGTGACGGAAACCTTCGCCTTGACGAGAGACCATGGATGTCACTTATATGATCCTCCATATCGTGTTCAAATTTTTATGAATATTATGAATCATATACATATAATTAATTGTTCCAATGGAATAACTTACTCTATTCATAATAGAGTATTTTAATTGGATATAAATCATTTAATCATATGAAATGAATTATCATAATTTGGAGAAGGCTTATAATTCTGTCCTACAAGAGATATTGTGGAGAGTTTTGGAGAAGAGACAAGTACTTTTTCTATACATTAACCTCACAAAGCTGAAGGATATGGGATGATCCTCAAGCGCATCATGGAAGCGTGATGATCGCATCGTATGCGATTGGGAGCGACTAGTCGCACTAGTTGCTTGATGCAGCGGAATTTAAAAAAATTAATGTGATGAAATCACATGATCCAAGAACAATTCTTGGATCGTTTCATCTAAACCACAAATAGGTATTAAAGTTACATCGTGAAGCGTGGTTGCGATCGAGTCTCTAAACCTAGAGACCTCCTGTCTCAAGTCCGATCCAACGGAGGAGACGCTTGAGAGCGCATAGATGAGACGCATGCTCCTCGCAATCCAGGTTGATGATCCAAGTGGCGAATCACCTTATCTCGTCACACGAGATGCGACATCTTCTTTATGAGTGAGGCACACCAAAGGAGACAGAGATCTACAAGCAAATACTTTGGCAGCATAACAACAATGCTGCGGTGATAGCGACTCTCTTAAGGGCTCCATGGTGGATGGTCACAAGAGAGAGAGAGGGAGAGAGCATTTGGCATGTAGAGAGAGAGAGAGGGAGATCATATGTTGTGATTGTGTTACTCGAAGAGCAAGGGGTGCCTCTTCTTATATAGGGTTTTGGGAGTCCACGGATCCCAATCCATGGACAACACACAATCAATGGATGAGATTGATTTATGTTTCTTTCAATGACCATGATGTTGTTGTAAAAAACACAACAACAATTGATTTAATTTAAATTAATATATATTGACAAATCAATATAAATCAATTCAAAATTAAATCACTTTGACTAGTCTTGGAGATAATGAGGAGATTGATCATATCCCTTAAAGAAGGGTGGGCGGCTACTCATTTGAGATAGAATGGGTCTATCTTCTCAAAATCTTATGAGATCTCATTATCTCATGATATCCAAGATTTACAACAACATTTGTTGTAAATTATTTCACAAAAATAATTCATACTTATCTTGTGAATATTGGAATCATGCCATTGGAAAAATGAGATTCACAGTCACATCCCAAAACAAAATGTAAATTGTATTTTCAATTAATCATCCAATGTGAATCCAATTCACATCAACAATTAATCAATAAATATAAATCACAAAATTCTCTCTTTAATATATTATAAATCATATTCATAGTATACCTGAATAATATGGATAGTGATATCCACATTATTCACATCCATGATAATTAAATCACATTTAATCATCTTGGATCTCTATTCTCATGTGCCCAAATAATATGAATCACATTGCTATCCACATGATTCATATCCATGATCATTAAATCACATTTAATCATCTTGGATCTCTATTCTCATGTGCCCAAATAATATGAATCACATTCACATTATCTCTGAAGCCGGTCTCGATGATCCGGCGGATCGATCTGTTAGGTCAAGGATTCATGGGACTCCAAGGAGGTCTGAAAGTCAGTAAGGAAAGAACCGCTAGTTCTCATTTATCGCAATGAGGGAAGTAGTAAAAGATTGAGGGAAAGAGGTCAGGTAGTTGTAGTCGAAGCTGACGAGAATAACCAAAGGGGCCGAGGACTTCAATATTGAATAGAGGAAGTGAGAGAAAGTCCGTCTATTTCTTACTACTCGAAGCAGTTCAAACCCTGAAGAAGCTCTCTTGTCCTTTGACGGGAGAGGGGCGAAGAAACTCTCTCCCCCTTTGACGCACGGTTCCCTCCACTGGAGTCGAAGTCCCTTGCTCTGTATCTGACCTAGTGGACTGAGATACCTATCTTTCTTGATCTCAAGATGACTCACTCACTTTTTTTCCCGCTCGGAATCCAGGAATCATCTTGGATCTCTATTCTCATGTGCTCAAATAATATGAATCACATTCACATTATCTTTGATAATTAAATCACATTATCTCAAATAATGCTCCTTATAATATGAATAAAATTCATATTATTCATGATAATTAAATCACATTTGATTATCCATTTTCTCAATGCTCGGATAAATATATCAACAATGAAATTATCATGAACTCTTTCAAGGATAATGAGCTTTCTCCGTGGACACTTGGAGATAAGGACATGGTGATTGTATTGTTCCACATATAGTGACTTGGATATTGAGATCACATCTCAAATCTAGATCTTGCGGACCTTCCATAGATGCTTGATTAAATTAAGACAGTAAATCTAATCTTCTCATTACATCTGAATCACATTAAGATCAATGTCCATCAGTTGGATTAAGATCAGATTACTTCTCTATGAGAGGAGTCACTAAAATCCAGACCTATTTCATCACTCCCTCAGAATAGAAGCGTCATGGTTATACAATCGTTTATGATCACATCACCCCCAGGTATTCCTAATACATGTACATCCTACATACTGGAAGACCCAGAACAAACCCAATGTTTTAGATCTCTTTTAGACTGTCTCCTTCAGGGTTTTTATGATTAAAGTTCTCATTCGATCATTGGGAGTTGGCATCGATCATATACTTTCCAAAAGCATATATCACACCTAGGTGTTGATCATATACTTTCCAAAAGCATATATAAAACCTTACAAATTCAGTCAAGCTTCCAAAGCGAGACGACCACGTGTGGAATTTGATACTTCCCAATATCTCATGAGTGAGCTCATGTCTTCCAGTTTAGTAATGAACATGTATGATACCTTTGACAGATCGTATTACTTATATGCCATTGCATGCACACCAGCATGACTGTGTATAGACCTTGGTTAGGTCATCAACATATTGGTTTGTCAAATGTACATACTCAAACATATAGTAACGCATCTGTCTCTGGTCAGAGGATGCGTGCCTATATCGTGATAGCATACGGCATAGGTCTTTGGTTATCTCGATCTAATTAAGTCAACTCTTTGACCTAACTTATCTAACAACTCTGAATCTCTATTCCTATACGGAGGACCTGCATCAAGAGGTCGGTTAGATATCAGCCAAATGAGAAATGATTGACATCTCCTACTCAAGTTAGAGATCATCTCTTAATAATCATTTTGATGGTACTTGATGAGTCCTCAATCTAACTCTTTAGAAATGCATCGAAAGCACCAGCCTATATGATTCAGTAATTGAATCAAAGGTTGTATAATCGTTAAGATGGCCATGTTACATAACCCTAATTATACTAAGGGACCTATTATGCAAATTAGTTATTCTTCATTTCATACCAAGGAATGATATTTGCAATAACATTTATTATTGGGCTCGCATGTTGATAACACAAAATCCCGAGCGACTAAGGAGATCAGGTAACTGAAACGGTCGTTGCGACCTCAGTCACTCGGATGTGTATATCAAGAAAAATATCGGACCACGAAACAAATCGAAGATCAATAAAAACAAAGCAGAGCGGTCCTAGCTATGAGATTAACCTGGTATAGCACCCAGGGTCGAACACAAGGAGCACGGGTTGGCCGAAGGCCTACGAAGTAGTAAAAATAAAATAAAATAAAATACAAAGATTTTTAGTGGTTTTTAGTGATTTTTGTATTTTTTTTTGGATTTTTAAAATGTGAAGAAAATAAAAGAAAGTAAAGACAAGCACACTTTAGCTAATTATTGAATATGTCAAAAAGCAAACAAAAATTCAAACAAAAATGTTTTATGTTTTTTAGGTTTTTAAGCGTTTTTGGTGAATTTTTGGGATTTTTCTAGGGTGTATTTTATTTTCTAAAAATCAAACAGTACTAAAAATGCAAGGCACTGTCCAGACAGGCCCAAAATCCAAAAATAAAATATTTAAGGATCTCAGAGGGACCTGGAGGTAATTTTCCTGTATACTAGAGAAAACAAGGAAAATTGGAGCACCAAAATTATTGTTTTTGGGTTTTTAGATTATTTACTATAATTTTTATGAGTTTTTAGGTGTTTTTAAATTTTTAGGGTTTTTACTCAATGAAAAATAGCCAAAATTGGCTAGAAAATCAAGAAACACACAAGGAACAATAACTAATTTTTATGGAATTTTTGGGGGTGTTTTTATATTTTTTTGGGATTTTTAATTCTAGACAGTAGCTAAAATAGAGGTTTTTGAATTTTTAAAAATAACAAATAAAATAAAAAATGTCCTCAAAAATTCTCTAAAATTCTGCAACATGGCAGGAGCCATGTGTCAAATTTTCATCGAATTTGGAGGTGATTTGATATTTTATTCACAAATCAAAAGGGGGCACTGTGCACAGGGACTTAAGTGCAAATACCCGAAGTTCTGGGGGTCCAGGTGCAAGTTTCCCAGCAAGTCACGCGCGTGGCGCGTGCCTGGGGCACTCAGGGACCTTCTGGTAATAAAAACATGTCCTAGGACCTTTTGGTAACTCGTACCAAAAAGTCCAGGGGCTATGTTGCAAATAACCCACTAAAAGGCGCACATGCGGAAATAAAACGTTCACAGGGGCATAAGTGCAAATACCAGAAAGTTTCTATTCAATCACAAACATCCAGAACTACAGGATAAGAGTTGCAAATAACCCAGACAAAGCACGTGGTGAAGCACGTGACAGACACTCACAGGGGCATAATTGCAATTAAACTAAACCAACAGGTCCCTAATGCAAATATCCCAACGTAAATAAAAGGCAAACAATATTTACAGGACTAAATCTAAAAACACAAACTTCAAGGGGGCCTAAGGTAATTTACCCCTTTATTACGTCGACGGCTGGATGAGCGCCACGTAGCTGATCTAACGGTCTCGGACGGCGGGCGCTTTTCTTCTTCCGCACGTGGGCCTGATCGACGCCTCAGAGGGGGCCACGTGGAAGATCTGACGGGTCAGGTGCTGGTGCCTCTCTCCTCTGCGCTAACGGTCCGGATCGATCCTCGAGATGATCAACGGTATCTGCTCCTCGATGAATGGACGACCACGATGGAAACTGGAGCGGAGGGCGATCGGACGGTGGTGGAGGACCCTCGAAGAACAGGTGGCCGGCGAGGTTCGCCGGCCTCGTGCGCGTGCTGTGGGCCTCCTCAGCTGCCTCTGAAGATCGGAGAAGGTCGGCGATGACGTCCCGCAGCTGGTGGTCGCCTCCGATGGCCCAGCCGAGCCCTAGAGGGGCTCCGGCGAGGTCGACGGAGGGGAAGCTCCTGGACTGATGTTGGGAAGCCTCAGATGGCCTCCTCGTGATCTGCAAAATAACCCAGAAGCTTCGCGGGTCGAGGGCAAAGTGCCTCGACCTGATGAAGCGGCGTGAAGGTGAGCTGTGGGTCGGGGCGAGCGAGCTCCGGCGAGCGGAGGATGGTGGAGCTCGAACCCCAGCTTCTGTGCGAGCTGGGTTGAACGAATGGGCGAAGAATGTGCGCGGAGGGATGGCGATGGTGAGCGTGGGTTCCGATGATCGAAAAGATGTGCGATATAGCCGGAATCGACGGAACTCGGCGGAACTATGATTTGGGGGTAACTCAAAATTAAGCTAAACAGGAAGGCTAGAAGGTTACCTGGGTGGTGTGGAAGGCTGTGCTGGAGCTTAGGCAGCTCCTGGTCGTTGCCTCGAAGGTCGCCAAGGCCTGAGGCTCGAGCTCCTGCACTGGGCGGAGCACGGCGGCGCTACGTCGCCGGATCAGTGGTCCGGCCACCCCCTCCTCACTGCTACAAGGGCAATCGCGAGCTGTCACCTCAGGGATCGCTATGGAGGTCACGGGATTGAGGGTGGAGAGCCAAAGATGGAAATGGAATGCGGCGGAGCTCAGACTATATGCTGCGGAGGGTCCGGCAAGAATCGATCGGGTAGGGCGAGCTGGTGCGCGGATCCCGAGGCAAAGGCTCCGGCGAGGCTCTCGGATATGACGTGAGCATTCCGGACCCGGGATTTGGGGGGTTGGCGATCGGGTCATCTGTGGAAAAATGGGAGAAAACGGGTCGGGCACAGAGGACCCGGCTCTGGTGGTCCTGGGGGGGGAGTTGACCGGGGTCAACAATCCCCCGTGGACCAATCAGAGCCCGCCAAGCATTGAATTTTTATTTGATTTTTTTTTGGGCCATAAAATGACCGAATTTTCAAAAACTTAAAACATGAAATATTTTTAATTTAATTTTTTCTATTTTTTGGTGATTTTTAATTAATTTTTGGAAATAAAAATAAGGTATTTACATAGTATAGCTATACATAGGTATATATACAATATATGGTTTTTTTTAATTTTGATTTTTAATTAGTTATTTTTATACAATTTTATTCCTATTTTATATTTTTTTTATTTATAGAATAAAATGAGGAATAAAAGGCTATTTTTATTTTATTTTTATCATTTATATACATAGAGGAAATAATTAGTTATGTACAACTATATACATGGTATATGTACAACATATTTTTGTAATTTTAATTTTGTCATTTTTATTTGATTTTTGTTTTACTTCTTTTTATTTATTTTATTTACAATATATAACATAGAATATTTACAAAAAGTTTTGAAAATAAATAAAGGATCATGGTCTATGTGCATGGTGAAAAGATATCTTTGGATTTTTTTGATTTTTAAATTTTTATTTTGTTTTTAATATCTTCTAAATATATACAAAATATGTACAAGCATATTTTTGGGTGAGGAAAATATAATTTATTTATTTACAAAAAAATATATACACATGAGCCCCTATCTCCCTCTACTTGGCTTTTATGCGGTCAGGCCCATGCTGGGCCCTCCCTTGGGTTAGGTTGCTCAATATTTATTCTAAATATTTCCCTCTTTTTCTTTTTCCTCTTTATTCTTTTATTTTTGCACAAAAACATGCTAATTATAGGTATTTACAAAATGCATGCTTTTGCTAATTGTTCCTATTTACACATATCTACATGCATTTGCATAGGTTTTTGTAGCTAAAATATAAGAATAAAGAGTGATGAATGGGTATTCATCACATGTCCAACAAAAGGATATGTATGATAGGGCTTTATCCTGTGTAAGGTCCCCATCTGGGAAGACAGACTATTTTAACATCAACATTGGTTTACATCAAGGTTTAGATTTGAGTCCATTTCTTTTTACTTTGATTTTAGATGAGTTGACAAGTCACATTCAGGATGAGTTACCTTGGTGTATGTTAATTGCTTATGATATTGTGTTGACTGATGAGACTAGAGATGGAGTAAATGAGAAGCTTGAGGTCTGGAGACATGCATTGGTGACTAAGGGATTTCGTACAAGTAGGGCTAAGACAGACGATATGGAATGCACCTTTGATGGAAGCAATAGTGAAGGAATTGAGGTGAAGATTGGTGAGAATAACATTCGGAAGATAGATTCTTTTAGATATCCGTGATCTATTTTGCAATGTGATGGGGAAATTTATGGAGATGTTACGAATAGAATAAATTCAGGCTGGATAAAGTGGAGAGGAGCCTTTGTTGTTCTATGTGATAAGAAAATTCCTTTAAAAATTAACGGAAAGTTTTATAAAGAAGCCATGAGACTTGGTATGCTCTATGGATCTGAATGTTGGCCTGTGAACCATAGATATGTGCAGAGAATGGTTGTAGCAGAAAAGAAAATGCTAAGGTGGATGTGTGGACACACACACACACACACACACATAAAGATCAGATTCGGAATGATGCAATCAAAAAGAAAGTTGATGTAGCTCTGATCGAGGATAAGATGCGAGAAAACTACTTAAGATGGTTTGGTCATATGCAAAGAAGGTCGACTGATGCACCAGTTAAGAGATTCAAGAAGTGTTGGAAAGAGACTACATGAAGGGATCTTAGTCTTTTGTATATAAGTTCCAGATTGACCCAAGATTGATCAAAATGGAGGTGAAGAATCCATGTAGCCGACCCTACTTAATTATGGGAAAATCCTTTGTCGTTGTTGTTGATATGAAATCAATTATCAATCCAAGTTAATCAACCAACAAACAATTTTTTATTGTTACTTGAAAGGATGGTATAATCTCAAAATACTTATTATTTAAATTTTAATAATTAGAAAAATGCACGACGATCTCCCCGATAACATCCTCTACCTCTCCACCGTTCACAATTCCCGCCCTTTGCCTTGGATTGTTCCATACCACCACACCACATGGCATGCTTCCTGTAACGCCACTTCATCAACGCACCTGAGCCGCTCTGCCTTCTTCCAGGAGCCCTCCGCCTCGAAGCCACCTCCTGCACAACCTCCAGGAGCTTCATCTGCAGCCGCTCCTCTACCTTCACTTAGCTTCATATCATCTGGTCTGCCTCTTCGAATCTTCGACATAAAGTAGAGGTTGTGCGCTCCACAAACAAGCTCTCTCCATCGACCTGCCTTGCCGACTCGCTCCATCAATCAGAAGCAACCGGGCTCCCAACACCCGTTGGACTTCTACCTTCGACATTTGAGGTTGCCTACACCACTCCCCAACCTCAGACACGCCAGCCACCAGGTGCAAGAGACCCGAGATGAAGGATATGGTTAGATCCTTAATTGCATCACGAAAGCGTGAGTATCATATAAAATACGACGAAGAATGACTAGTCAGATTAGTTGTTCTATGCAGTGGAAATTAAAAATTTTTCATGCGATGAAACCACATGATCCAAGAACACTTCTCGAATCATTTCATCTAAACCATAAACAAGTAATAGGATTACCTCTTGAAGCGTGGTTGCGATCGGGTCTCTAAACGAAGCGACCACCTGTCTCAAGTCCGACCCGATGGAGGAGACGCTTGCGAGCACGGGGATGAATCGCGTGCTTCTCACAATTCATGTTGATGATCCAAGCGACGGATCTCCTGATCTCGACACATGAGTTCCGACATCTTATTCACGAGCGAGGCACACCGAAGGAGACGGAGATCCACGAGCAAACGATCGGGCAGCATAACGACAACGCTGCGGTGATAGAGAACTTCTCTAGGGAATCCATGGTGGATGACCCCGAGAGAAGAAGAGAGAGGGTTGACGTGTAGAGAGAAAGAGAGAGAGAGAGAAAGAAAGAGAGAGACTGATGAATCTCCATTTCATCAGCTTTATTCTATCATTTTGGCCTCAAAAACCCCAGCAAATGCATGAAAATAGCATTAATTTGTATATAATAGCATTCATTGTTTCTTGTATTTATTGTACATTAAATAAGGTTTTTAATGCCAAAATTATAGAATAAAGAGAAGAAAAGGAAAAGGAATAAAATATTACAAATATTTTATGACCCTAACCCCGAGACCAAGGCCAGCATGGAACTGGTCGACAAGGAATAAAGTAGGGGGAGATAAGGGCCAATATACAATAAATACCTCATTTATTTATTCATCCATTTATGCGTTTTTGACACCTATTTTATGCATAATTATTTATCCATCAAATAAAGAAACTTTGTTCATAAAAGTTGTAGATAATAATGTAAATAAAAATACAAAATTGAGTTTGTGTAAAAATAATACCCAGTGTACATTTTATGCACAAAATAAAAAGCCAAAGTCTCAACTTCACAGACCCATATCTTGCAAATAAAAACTCCAAATCAACCAAACTCACCTTCAATTGTATATAGCATTTCATAAACTATTTTATAAAATTGGTTTCATAATTTTTGGAGTCCATATGTGGAAGATAGGTTTTTGGCCCTTCTTGTACAAAATACCTGATTAAAACATTCATGATATTCACCATTCATTATTTTTATAAATTAATATTTTTAGAATCTTGTAAATAATGTATATAATTCATATACATATTAGCCTTATAATAAAACCAAAAAGAGTTTGCAAAATAAAATAAAATAAGTCTATGAAATATATATAGGCAATATACCTATGAGAAGGATGTACTTAAATAAAAGAGGAAAGCATTCTTTAATTATTCAATTCTCTTATATTTTTGTAACAATGTATATATTCTATATATCTTATTAAAAATACAAATCCATAATAAAAACACATAAAATTAATTAAATAAATACAATGTGTATAATATATAGGTAAAGTACCTATAAGTATACTTACAAATACATAGACCTATTTATTTAAAAATACAAATAAACTTATAAAAATCAAACAAAAATATCTTTATACTCACAAAAATAAGTTATAAATTTATAAAATAAGCCATGAAAATAATACAAGAAAATAAATAAATTAAAAATAAAATATCCAAAAATACATGTAAATACATACATATACACATTATTAAAATAAAACTATAATAAAACACCTCGAAAAATTCAATAAAAATCATGAATAAATACTAGATGAAATAATACACATTTTTTATTTTTTAAGAAAAAATTAATAAAATCATTTAGGACGTCAAATAAATCAATCTTCCTTCAGATTTGCTATTTTGTCTCGTAGCGGCTTACGTGGCCCAATGAGGCGCCAGCCAACGTTGACTCCCAGGTCAACTGTCCCATCCACTCGCCTGGCGTCTCCGAACAGTCTACTCCCCCGATTTCATGCCTTTTTCCCGGGCACACCATCCATCAATCAACAACGCTTCCTTCACAAGATTTGTTCCCTAATCTTCCATGATGCCCGCCGAAATCATAGATCAACCTAATACTCTCTAGATCATGCAATAATCGCCGGTCAATAAGGCCACTCGCCAATGTTTATAAATAAAAAGCTCCACTTCCTTCCTCGAATTTGGCCACTTTTTATCCAATCTCAAGCCTCAATTCTAGTCCTAGGACATTCCTCGTGACAGGGGGAGTGAGCTGGTGCCTCGAATCGGCCGGAGAGAGGAGGATTTTGTCGCGGCGGAGCTCCGGCGTCCGCCCTGCTCCCTGGAGGCCCCCAGGTATAAGAGCTGCCCTTTCATGCGTTTTTAGTTAGCCTTTAATGTTAGCATTTCATTCCAGTAGTTAGATTAGTTGTTAGTTAATCACCCTAGCGTAAAAATCAAAAATCGAAGTTCGCCGGAGCTCCGCTCCGGCGACTTCTCCACTGTAGAAATGACCGTATCCGACCGACCTGCTCACCCCATTTCGAAACCCAACGCTTTCTCCATCTGCCGCACGCATTTGTTCAACCCAGGACCCTAGGTCCTGGCGAATCGGGGCTCCACCTCCGCCGTTCGCCGGAGCCCCTCCGCCCACCTCATTTTTGCGCCGTAGCTTCAAAACCCCGGGTCGAGGAGCAAGCTCTCTCGCCCGCGGTTCTTCCTGTGCAGGTACTTCGAAGAATCGAGCCCTTCTGGGCTTGCTTTGACCCAGGAGCCGTCACAGAATCGTCAGACGACGCGGAAGCCTCCCAGCTACGATCAGAGAGCTTCAGATGCGCGGGAGGTGCCCGGAGGAGCCCGAGCTACCCGATCGAAGCTCGCCGGGGGCGAGCTTCTTCCCAGTTCTTCCAGGTGCCTTCCGCACCGTTGGATCGAGAGGGGCGGCCCAGATTGAACGCCGACCGTTCGATGAAGATGTGCATCCACCGTCAGATCAGCCAAGAGGTTCTAATCCTGGCCCTTCATCGCCGAACCAATGTCCGCCGTCCGATGGTCGCCACGTGTATAAGTGGCACCTCCAGCGCCGCAGGATGAAAAGCCTTACTTAGGGTAAATTTCACATCTCACCCCCCACTTTTTGTATTTAGTATTTAATCCCAAAAATAAAAGTTTCAGTTGTAAATAAGTTGTAAAAATTGCAGTGGACCCCCTGATGTTTACATATTTACATTTTAGTCCCTCCGCGCCTCACGTGCAGCAACCACGTGAGGCGCGTGAAAATTTGCATCTAAACCCTGCCGGGTTCTTGTATTTATTAAATGGTCCTGAAAATAAAAGTTAAAGTGTATTTTTGTTGTAATTTTTGCATGTATGCCCCTGCCAACTATTTTATTTGCAAAAATACCCCTGCCAGGCCATTTAATTTTTGAAGGCTTTGTCTATTTATTTTATGCTTCATATTTAATCGAAAAATCTTGCAAAAATAGACTTAAGCTCCTGTTTGGTCATGCTTGAATGCCATATTTTTAGTTTGGCATTTTGTTGCATTTTTGCATTTATTAAAAATCAAAAACTTGTCTTTTATTCCCTGTCTAACTTATAAAATCCCAAAAAAATATGAAAATGCCTTGAAAAATTCCAAAAAAATTACATGTAGTGTATTTTGACCTATATTAGTGTCAGTCCAAAAATCCCTAAAAATCTCAAAAAGAAAACCTTAAAAATTCAAAAATACCCAAAAACTTCAAAAAAATATAAAAAATCAAAGAAAAATCCGAAAAATATAAACTCAGGCCCCACTTATGCTATATTTTATTATTGTTATTAGAAAATTAGAGTGGAAAATTTTTGAGGTTGTTAGCTATTTTTAATCTCTGTTTTTGTGACGGCCAGTACCTAGTCCACTGTTTGCAATTATTTAGCTATTTTAAAATACTAAAAATATTTGCAAAAATACCCAAAAATCATAAAAACAGTAAAAAGCCAGGAAAATTCCAAAAAGATCCTTTTCCTGAATTTTTGACTATTTTTGAGTATTTTTGTGAATATTATAATACCCCTTTTATGTATATATATCTATATATCAAAAAAAAAGAAATATATATATATATATATATTATATATATAATTAGTAATATGTAGTCTCATTAATCTTAATATGAAAAAATATATATATATATTTATTATATTTAGATATACCTATATATATATTACATGTATTATAAGCTATATATTTACCCTCTATGTATATATATATATGTAATATATTTGTATTGTATAAATATATATATGTATATATTACTTAATTATTATAGTTTAATAATAATAATAAAAAAAATAATAATAAAAAGAAAAAAGAAACCCTCACAAGGATGACTGTGATTGACACATAGGCTATTGCATTTTGTGTTGCTCTCTGTGGTTCGACCTCTACATATTTGTCACTACATTTTATGGTAGAGTAAAATAAAGATTAATTCACATTTATTTTTTTGATCTTGATTGTTGTATTCTTTGGATTGTGGGTTAATTGCTGATTAACACCGGTCTTCTATGAGTGGTCGCCTCGGCGACAACACTTCTATATTTTTTATGGTGACCCTCGTGGAAAACCCCTGTTATCAGATGGCGCCGTTGCCGGGGAGCAATGAGCATAGCCAAATTGATTTTTGTCATTCTTGTATAAAAATTTAGATTCATGATTCATTTTTGTGTGAGCAGCTATTGTTTTAATTGCCATTAATCAACATGCTTCATTCCTTTATTTATTGTGATTAATTTATCTGCTCTATTTGATTAACTGAGTATGCTAATGCAATTTTTTTGTAACTTTGATGCGAGGGACCGCCACGCTAGGATGGCTTCTTAGGAGGCCAAGGCAGCCGAGGTTGGAGGAGGATGGTCTTCTCTTCTCATGGCCATCTGGAGAGTGCACCAAAGAAGCAAAGAGAGGGGCATTAGATAGGCTAGATATTTAGGAAAATTATTTTTGTAATTCATGGTGAGAGAGAGACTATTTTGGCATGTATATAAACAGGACTCTACTCTTCACAATGAGGTCTAGTGCCCAGGTGATTGTTCACCTGGGGGCCTCATCGCAGTTTTTTTTTTCGAGTTTTCATCGCCTTCTTTTATTTTGTTTCCCGCAGTTTTGAGCTTTCCGCCTTTCTTTTACTTTGTTTTGTGTGCTTGGAACCCCTAGATATAGGTTGCTTGACTCGGTAGCTAGGTCCAAACATTAATAAGAATGCATGTTCCTATAGTCTACTTCGATTGGATCTAGTCAAACTCAAACAAGTTGTAAATTTGTCTCTTAGCCCTCTGTGCTGTAGCGAACCCTGTAAAGCGCTTTCTCCTACCCTCAATTTGTTGAGCAGAGGAGGGGTGAGCCAAGACCGGACTCTCTTGGGCTAGAGACAAATAAGCAACTTATGGTTCTTCACGCTAATAGCAGCTTATGTTTAGGATGATTTTGTGCCTTGCATACCGACATGTAGATATGTTTAAAAATTCTGTTTTGCATACCACATGGAGAGAGCTGGGATGCACTGTAAGTCTTCTAACTCAGCATGCATCATTCGGTTCAATGGTGAGATTTCCATCATGGAACCACTTGCACGGCTTTTCCGCTATCTCCCTCTGATTTTGAGCACCTAGGACTTAAATGAAAATCTACAAAAACGTTAGGCGCTGGTATGAAAACAGATCCAAAAAAAGTGAAAACCAAAAAAATTAAAACCAGGGGACTGCTAAATAAACTTTGACCTTAATTAAAATCTGTAATGGACTATCATTGTACCGGGTTCATAAAGCCCTCATTGTTTTCAGGTACTTGGAGGGGGACCAAAACCCTACTCCCTTGAGCGAGTGCGACCCCTAAGGATAGAAAAGCCCAAAACCCAGTCTGCAACTGCCTTGTGTATCGCCTGGATTTCCGAAGTAATGGCGCTTCTATCGTACGTAGGCGAGTAGGACTTGGTCACCAATGGTGACTCTCTGTTGTGAGAGCATCGACCCTGTCCGAAGTATTGAGCATAGGCCACGCCTTCACGGGGGTGTCTGTCTCATCGTCCTGCGTCCGAGTAGGTTCTTGCACGCTCACGGGTGATTCCGTTGCGAGCGAGAACCGAAGTATTGGTTTCGCCTATCGGCTTCCTCTCTCTTTTCTTTGGCTGAGTAGGGATCCAGGAAGGGTTACAAGGACTCCAAAAAGTACAGACTACATGTTACACAGGAGGAGGACAAGTACGGGATACTCTTCCGGCAGTACTCTCTCTCCTATAGGGTAGCGTACTAAGGACTTGTTATAAGATATGCCTGAAAATCACAACTCTAAAAATGAAAAGATAATAAATAGCCGAGCTTTCACGGCTTCACATGGCGTGAGTTGGTGAACCTGATTTTGTCTTGTGTTTGTATGGATCTAGATTAAGGTTCAAAGATCAAAGTCCCGCGCCTTTGCGCAAATTTTGTTATGTCTTCCTTTGACCACCCCGCTCAACCGAGCCTTTCTACTGTTTTACACTCCTTTTGTTCCTCGTTGAACATCGTATCGTTCTTCCAAAATCCGACATTCTCTTGTGCTCCGCGAAGTTGATCCATGGATGGTCTCGTCGGGACCATGCCGACACCTACATCGATTCCATGGACTCAACCTCGCCAATAATTTCGAGGCGATTCCCGAGAACCCGATCCTGACTTTGCGGATCGATCTCCAGACTCCTCGTTTTCTACCTTTCTCTTGGCCACCCAATAAACCGGGATCACTTTTGTCCCGCTATCGTCGTTGTGAGTGGGAGTCGATTACAGTCTACATCAGTTTTCCATTCACAACATGCTGGGGTTGACCTGAATTCCAGCTTCATCACGGCAGCTGAGCATTAATTGCAAGTGATCTGATTCGGACCATCTCATTATGCAGATAAAAGACAGTGCGAGCCCTGGAGACTACTCCGGAGTTCATTTCGTCCGACTCAGACCCTGTCATGGCGCCAGGAGGAAAGGGCAAGGGTCAGCAGCCACCCACACCAGAGGGACATGTGCCAGATCAGAACCAAGTCAATGCATAGTTACTGGCATCTATCCAGGCTATCCAGCAGCAGCTGACTAAGCAGGCCCTTACGCAGACCGCTTTCTAGGACATGTTGAATGATATGATAAATCGTAACAACGGAGGAGGAGGTCGAGGCGGAGGAGGCAGGGGAGGAGGAGGTGGAGGAGGAAACGGTGGTGATGACCCCAATGATGATCCTGAATTCCCACCACCGCCGAAACCGACACTAAAAGAAACATACAATCCGGGAGACAGCCAGATGACCGAGTGGATTCTCATTCCACCGGTACACGCTCACTTTGAGCTGAAGCCCCAATTCATAGCCCTTCTCCCTGCATTCCATGGCAACACCAATGAAGAGCCGTACATTCACCTGCAGCAATTCTCCCGCATTTGCCGCACCACCCATTATCCGAATGTCCCCCTGGACATTGTCAAGATGACGGCTTTCCCCTTCAGTCTATAGGATAAGGCCCTTTATTGGGTCAATCACATGGGAAAGGTCGTGACGATCTGGGAGGAGTTGAAGTCTGCCTTCCTGCACAAGTACTACCCTCTTGGTCGGCTCAACCAGATGCGAGCCCGTATTAGCAATTTCTCCCAAGGGGCACATGAGTCCGTACATGAGGCATGGGAGAGATTCACTGATCTGCAGGAGAAGTGTCCCCACCATGAGATCCCTAAGACCAGCCTGGTCCAGCATTTCTTTGGGGGACTCAATATTGAAAGTCAAAGGCTCGTGGACACAGCATGTGGGGGCTCCCACTTCAACAAGGATGAAGATGTTGTATGGCAAATTTTCGAAGAAATGGCCGAAGGAGAGGCCGCCCTCTCTTCATCCAAGGCATACCAGAAGCAGCCCCAGATCCTCCAGAAACAAGTTCACATGGCTGCATCCAAAGAAGCAGAGAGAGATGAGAGCTCCAACCTCAGCATCATCGGGGGCCATCTCTCTAAGGTCGACATAATTGAGAAGCGATCACAGGGACCTTGAGAAACTCGCTGTAATCGAGAAGAGGACCCAGAATCTGGATAAGCTCGATCAGATCAACAAGAACCTCGAGCTGTTGGTCGGTACGATCAACTCTGTCCAGTCGGCTACACCATCAGACGCTCCCGTTGAGAAGAAGGACGAGCCGCAACCGCAGCATCAGCCTCAGCCGAGCCAGCAGCCATCGGCAGTCCAGCACGTGTACTACGTGCAGGCGCCCGACCAGGGCCCGCCGCAGCAGCAGATGGTCGTTTATCAGCCAGAGTTCCTTTCCATGCCTGATCTAGTTTTCCCACCACCACCCCTGATCCAAGAAGTTAACGGGGTATGGACGAATGATGCACAGCCGACCCGTCCTCAGGGACAACTCCAGGGTCAGCAATTTGCCAACCGGCAGTACCACCAGCCTCAGGGTGGTCGTTTTGGCCAAACCTCTTAACCTCACCAACAACACCAGCAGCCTCCTCAGTTCACACACCAATGGAGGCAGAACTTTCCGTATCAGCAGCAGCCACAGTATCGCCATCCACAGCTGTATCACCAATACGCGGCTGCTCAGCCTCAACCATACCAGCAGTATCCACCTCCGTCCTACCAGCAACTTCAACTTCCTGCTCCACCACAGCAACACCACCAGCAGCCTCCCCACCCATCTAACCAACAACAGCGTGGTCTGCACGCTGCATCTTCTGATGTGCCCTTAGCTAATCCCACCATGGAGTGTCTAGCCCAGCTTGTCCAAGGGCTGGCGGAGATGACCAAGCGGCTTGATGACCTGACCGCCACTCGCACTACCATTCCGGCGCAGGTCGAAGCCAACCCCAACAATTTCAAGAAGAAGGAGCAGGTAGAATGTGATGTCCAGTCCGCGTGTGATAATGATATTACTGTTTATTCTAATGCTGTTACTCTCAGGAGCGGTAGGGCCTTGCCTCCGCCTGCTACCAGATATGGGGTGAATAAAGAAACAGGTGGATCGTCATCTTCCGCATCAGCCGTACCAGCTCCAGGGGCGGGTGAGGAGGAAGAGGAAGGAGAAGCCAGTCCAACCACCGTGCCATGTCATCAGCCTCAGCCAAAAACACAAAAAAATCAGCAAAAACAAAAACAACAAAAAGAAGCATGTAGCAGAAGTGAAGCCGCGCCAGCTTTGGAGGAGCCGCCAGCAGCAGCCGATCCCGTGCCAGCCGATGGAGCCAATGCTACCCTTTTTGATCGCCCAGCAGCACCAGCAGATTTAGATCCAGCTTGTACTCCTTTTTGTAGTCCGGATGTACAACATTCTATGGGCGATAATTTTGATGTAAATAAGAACTCTAATTTTCCTGCCAGTAATGTGAATATTCCTTTTCCGCATGCAATACAAAAATCCAAAAAAATTGCAAAAAGAAAAACTGCATTGTCTGATCCAGGTGTCGTGGACATTTTGGATAAATTGACTGTTGAGATTCCATTGCTGAAGGCCGTGGAATACATGCCAGCTGTGAAGAAAGGATTGAAAGAGGCATGTACTAACAGGCGTCGCCCCGCGCAAGATAACAGACGCCGAGAGGTGGAAAAGCACGTCCTATCCATGGCCACAGTTGCAGCTATCACCAACCTCCCCCAGAAAAAGCGAGATACAGGAGCACCTCTGATCAGTTGTGTGATTTTCGATCAGGTCTTCGAGCGTACTCTTCTTGACAGTGGTTCTTCCATCAACCTTCTGCCCTCGTCCATAATGCAAGAATTCGGGCTGGGACCGCTCAAGCAGACACGGATGATCCTTCAGTTCGCTGACCGATCCGTTAAGCGGCCCGAGGTTTGTTGGAAGACGTGATAGTTACCGTGCAGGAGATGAAATTCCCAGCTGACTTTGTAGTCCTTGATATGGACTCTCCTGCACCACTGTTCCAGACTCCTATCATCCTTGGCAGACCATTTCTCCGTACTTCAGGTGCCGTGGTTGATTACGGGTCTGGAAAGATCACTTTCAGCTCGAACACCAAGCAAATCACGATCAACATGAACAAGGAACAGAATGCCACAACTGATGAGAGTCAAGCAGCACCAGAAGCAGACTGTGATTTGATTGCTGAAATCAGAGACTCAGAGTTGTCGCTGGACGATCCATGGACCCAAGAAATCCTCACTCTTGAGGAGGACTTGGAAAGCACAGTCATCATAAGCTCCGACGATTTGTGGGAGACAGATTCTCATATGCATGCGCATCTTCTTGAGCATTCACTCCAGACCGAACATGATCAGCTCACCACAGAACCGTTCGGTACATCACTGGGATCTCAACAGGATGTTGAGGATGGTAACAGTCTCAAGGTACATCCCACCACCAGCATGGTATCAGAAGTGACCGATAAAGTGGACAGATTGAAAACAGAACTCAAGCCACTTCCTGCAGGCCTGAAGTATGCTTTCCTTGCGGGTGAAGAACACATGTATCCAGTCATCATCAGCAGCAGGCTGAATCTGGATCAAGAATCTCGACTTCTCGAGATTCTAGAAAAGAACCGCAAGGCACTTGGTTGGAGCGTATCAGACCTCCGAGGGATAAATCCAGCTCTGTGCTCACACCATATCTATCTAGAAGATGATGCCAAGCCGTCCCGCGAATTTCAGAGAAGGCTGAACCCTAACCTTCGGGACGTGGTCATGAAAGAAATCACAAAATGGTGTGAAGCAGGCTTCATCTATCCCATCTCCGATTCAAAATGGGTAAGCCCCTTGCATGTAGTTCCCAAGAAATCCGGGCTTACCGTGGTCACAAATGAAAGAGGAGAGGAAATTTCAACTCGGGTACCGACATCCTGGCGGGTGTGTGTTGACTATCGCCGTCTTAATGCAGCAACCAAAAAGGACCACTTCCCCTTGCCATTTATTGATCAAGTATTGGAGAGATTAGCAGGCAAGGAGTTCTTCTACTTCCTGGATGGGTACTCCGGGTACAACCAAGTGGCGATCGCCCCTGAGGATCAAGAGAAGACTACCTTCACTTGCCCGTTCGGTACCTACGCCTTCAAGAGGATGCCCTTTGGATTATGCAATGCACCCGCAACCTTCCAAAGATGCATGCTAGCTGTATTCGCCGATATGGTAGGCAGTTTTCTTGAGGTGTTCATGGATGATTTCTCTGTCTATGGTGATAGTTTCGATTCTTGCCTCGAGCACCTAGACAGAGTGCTTCAGAAATGCCGGGAAGTCAATCTAGTGCTCTCATGGGAAAAGAGCCACTTTATGGTCACAGAGGGTATTGTGCTGGGCCATGTCATTTCCAAACGTGGCATGGAAGTCGACCCAGCCAAGGTGGATGTCATTTCAAACCTTCAGCCACCTCAGTCAGTAAAGAATGTGAGGTCATTCCTGGGGCATGTGGGATTTTACAGACGATTTATCAAAGACTTCAGTCGCATTGCCCGACCTCTGACAGAACTCTTGTGCAAGGAGACAGACTTCATTGTTGATCAGACAGTTCTCCTTGCTTTCAATCAATTGAAGGAGCTTATCACTCAGGCTCCAATTTTACAGCCTCCCGACTGGACTCTTCCATTTGAGATAATGACTGATGCGTCAGATTTTGCAGTTGGAGCTGTTCTAGGGCAGAGGAAAGACAAGGCGCCCTATGCCATTCACTATGCCAGCAGAACGTTAGATGAAGCTCAAAGAAATTATACAGTGACAGAGAAAGAACTGCTGGCTGTGGTTTTTGCCTTAGAGAAGTTCAGATCCTATTTGTTGGGGTCGAAGGTCACTATCTTCACGGACCACTCTGCTATTCGGTACCTACAGCAGAAGAAGGATGCCAAGCCCAGACTGATTCGTTGGATCCTTCTCCTCCAGGAATTCAATCTGGAAATCAAAGACAAACCTGGAGTTCAGAATGTGGTAGCAGATCACCTCTCCAGAATAGAGCAACATGACTCTCCTATGAGCAATGCACCTATCACAGAATCCTTCCCTGACGAAGCTATCTTAGCCGTGGATGCTCTCCCTTGGTATGCTGACATCGTCAATTACCTCGCCTCAGGGGTAATACCTTCGGACTGGACGAAGAATCAGAAGAACAAATTCATGTCGACCATCCGCTTTTACCAGTGGGAAGATCCCCTTCTATTCAGAGAAGGAGCAGATTGTATTTGGCGCAGGTGCATTCCTCAGACGGAGCAATCTAGTGTCCTCGAGCATTGTCATTCGCTCGAATCTGGTGGGCACCACTCTGGAGATCGTACGGCAGCGAAAGTACTATAGTGTGGCCTCTGGTGGCCCACTTTATTCAAGGATGCAGCAGAATTTGTTAAAAGATGTATTGACTGTCAACGACTGAAAGGGACACTCACTGCCAAAGACTCAATGCCTCTGAAAATCATTCAGATAGCAGATGTTTTCGATGCATGGGGCATTGACTTCATGGGACCTTTCCCTAACAGTCAAGGTTTTGAGCACATCCTTCTTGCCGTAGATTACGTGAGTCGTTGGGTTGAAGCTATCCCCACCCGAGCCGCCGACAGCAAAACAGTTTGCCAGTTTCTGAAGAAGAACATCATTTCGCGGTTTGGGATACCAAAGATTCTCATCTCAGACGGGGGTAGCCATTTCATCAACAAAGAGGTCAAGAAGTTAACGAAGGAGTACGGCATCGATCACCGTGTCGTGTCTCCTTATCATCCGCAGACCAATGGCATGGCGGAATTATCCAATAGAGAAATCAAGACCATATTGCAGAAACTTGTTAGGCCAAACAGAAAAGACTGGTCTCAACTCTTGGACTCAGCTCTTTGGGCTTACCGTACGGCCTACAAGTCTCCCTTGGGCATGTCGCCCTACCGTCTTGTATATGGAAAACCATGCCATCTGCCCGTGGAATTAATTCATAAATCTCTTTGGGCAATTAGTAATTGTAACCTGGACTCACGAAAAGGTGGTCAGAAGAGAAAAGACGATCTGAACAGGCTCTTGGAATTCCGAGACTGCGCATACGATAATACCTTGATGTACAAGGAGAAGGTGAAACGCTGGCATGACCGGCACATCAGACGAAAGACCTTCGACGTTGGGCAGAAAGTGTTGTTGTTTGATGCAAAGTTGCGGATATTCCCAGGTAAATTAAAAAGTAAGTGGACAGGGCCGTTCCGAATATGTGATGTGCGTGACAACGGAAGCATCGCGATATCAGAATTGTCCCCTGGCGCACAGCCTTTCATCGTCAATGGCCAACTACTGAAGCCTTACTTGGAACCTGATGCATTCTTGGCCATTGTTGACTCTATTCAACTAGTGCACAACGATGACATCTCCACAGCACCTGCAGCACCAAAAGATTCAGACGATGTACTCCAACCACTATTTCTCTGATTTTCTTCTTTTCTTCTTTTCTTCTTTTCCTTTTCTCTTTCGTACTTTGTCCTAAGTATAGGGGGATGTGCACCTAGAGTTTTTGATTTCAGTTCGATCTTCTCCATTGTCTCCTCTTCTATACTTAGGAGTATCTTACCCTAAGTATAGGGGGAGACAATCTGAGTACGATCAGTATATTCCCACCCTTGACCCTCCCCGCTTTGTGAACAGTCTGCTATACTTAGGATTCTTTGATCCTAAGTATAGGGGGGACGGTCAACTTCTCATTCATTCATTTCTTTCATATTTATTCTTTAGATCTGTCTATACTCAGTACGAGTTATGTCTTTGCTTTTTCCTTTCGATCTATGAGGACATAGCTCAAGCTAAGTATAGGGGGGTCGTATATACCGTGTATATACTAAAAGCCATAACTCATACTGAAAAAATAAAATATCACTACAACAACAAAATAAAATGTAAAAAGTAGCTTTATAATAATGAAAGATGATTGTGAGTTCCTCAGACTCATTGTAATTATACTGACTAGTAAGTCAGAAAAGTGTTTTGTACGAAACGTTTTCCTTTGAAAAATCTTGTGAAAGTTATTTGAAAATAGCGTGAACAAGTATTCAACGATTGAAAAATTAGTTTGTGTGTAAAACCTATTTTCTTTGAGTGAAAGCAAAAACTTTGTGAAAATTAGTGTGCAAATGATTGTGAAAAGTTGATTGTCAAAGGTGTTTTGAAAAATCTATCTATGTTGTGTAAAACATTTGTAAAAGGATTTTCAAATGCGTGTACATGTTGCAAAAATTATTTTGGACTAGAGTTTTCAAAAACCCTTGTGAAAATGATTCTCGAGTAAGTCTGAGGAATCCGCACAAAAATCTCTCATTTGTAAATAAGGAATAAGCCAAATAAAGTTTATAAGAACGGGAACCATATTATACGTCATATACAATTTTTCTTCTTTTGTATCTACTGATTAATAAATCAAATACCTATACAGTATGATTTGAAAAATACTGTGACCAGTTTTGAAAAATTTGATGTGAAATGATTTCAAATGTGTGAAACTGCGTTGATTGTAAAACTTTTCTTTGTGTGAAAGAAAGGATTTCAAAAACCTATGTGCAAATGTTTTGAAAAATGATTGCCAAACTTATTGTGAAAATTGTATATATATACATATAGTGTGAAAAATCTTTGCAAAAATAGTTTTCAAATGTGTGTAAAGGATTGCAAAAATTATCGTGTACTATAGTTTGTAAAATTATTTTCAAAAAGCAAATAAGAACACCATTGCAGATACTAGTAATCAGAAACAAAACACATACAAATTCTTTCTATACATACCCAAATAAACTATTTCATTCACACCTGTAAGGTTGCTAAAAAATTCCTAAATTTTGAAAACAAAGCAGCACGCCTGTGTAAATAAGTGTACATACTCTTTAAACATTTTCGGTTCGTATTTCCTGTGCAGAAATTCTTTTTGTAAAAACATTCTTTGATCCTTTCAAATTTTTGTGAAAAATTGCATCATTCATTGTGCATAGCATAAGCATACCATTCATATTCTTTTTGAGTGAAGCTTGATGATTGAATCAGTCTAAGAAAGTCTCAAATTGGAGCTCGGTTAGACCTTACCGCACCTAATTGCACCGGAACCTTATGGGAACTAGGTTTAAGGTACCTCAGGTCTATACAGACTTAATTCTTTGAGAAATCAGGGCTGGGTTCAAGTCACCTCAGTGGACTAACTAGAACTTTTCGAGACACACGTATAACTCTTGCTGACCGTGATCTAACTTGGACACCTGCACCTTTCACTTGGCTCAACTCAGTTGGAGTGGTGAGGGGGTTGGATTTGCCAGTCTGAGACGCACACGGGTGGAAACATTCGTCCTCGTCTAAGGAGGGAAGTGCACCCCAACCAGATTCAATAGCAATGAGGTCTAAAGACAGGAGATTGTGGGTTGCGATAAAGCTTCAAAAGAGGGATAGTCTACTGGCTCAAGAGGAAAAACTCCTTATGTAAAAGCTGCTGTGAATAGTATGTTGAAAAAAAAAATGGTCAGGCCTGTACAAAAATAAAATGCCTGCAAAGTATGTACAAAGTCAATAAGCAAGCTTGAGCTCCAAAGACAAACATGTAAGCATGTAGCTGGATGACTTGACTACACTGGTCTTGCATCCCAGGATAGTTAGCTACACTGGCTACCGTCCATTCTTCTCTTCACCCCCTCCTCTTGAGCTGGTTGCCACTTGAACTTAGAAGGGAATACCCTGCTCCTCGAGGAAAGAGCTGTTGGATTGGGGAATCATTGGGTTGTCATTCTGGAGAAGTCAGTTCCTTTATCATTTCAGTTGGGGAGAGCCACTATCACTTACACCGTACAAGTCAGCTTCATAGTTATAAGAGTTTGCGTATGATGTAGACTAGTTCTGACCCGGCTATTGAGGTGGGTTGAACCGAGTTCTGTGATTACCGAAGGCTGTTGTACGTTAGAGCTGGTTCCCGACTAGGTTCCACACACCTTCACACCCAAGGTCTGACAGGAGCTCCAAATTCAGATTTTGTAAGGACATGCATTGCACAGAAAGCACCCCAATTCACTCTATCTTTCTTGCATTTTCCTTTTTCTTTTCTTTATTCTTTTTGCACTTATCGCATAAGTGTTTGCTAGGGACTAGCAAAAGGCAAGTATAGGGGGGTGATGAATCTCCATTTCATCACCTTTATTCTATCATTTTGGCCTCAAAAACCCCAGCAAATGCATGAAAATAGCATTAATTTGTATATAATAGCATTCATTGTTTCTTGTATTTATTGTACATTAAATAAGGTTTTTAATGCCAAAATTATAGAATAAAGAGAAGAAAAGGAAAAGGAATAAAATATTACAAATATTTTATGACCCTAACCCCGAGACCAAGGCCAGCATGGAACTGGTCGACAAGGAATAAAGTAGGGGGAGATAAGGGCCGATATACAATAAATACCTCATTTATTTATTCATCCATTTATGCATTTTTGACACCTATTTTATGCATAATTATTTATCCATCAAATAAAGAAACTTTGTTCATAAAAGTTGTAGATAATAATGTAAATAAAAATACAAAATTGAGTTTGTGTAAAAATAATACCCAGTGTACATTTTATGCACAAAATAAAAAGCCAAAGTCTCAACTTCACAGACCCATATCTTGCAAATAAAAACTCCAAATCAACCAAACTCACCTTCAATTGTATATAGCATTTCATAAACTATTTTATAAAATTGGTTTCATAATTTTTGGAGTCCATCTGTGGAAGATAGGTTTTTGGCCCTTCTTGTACAAAATACCTGATTAAAACATTCATGATATTCACCATTCATTATTTTTATAAATTAATATTTTTAGAATCTTGTAAATAATGTATATAATTCATATACATATTAGCCTTATAATAAAACCAAAAAGAGTTTGCAAAATAAAATAAAATAAGTCTATGAAATATATATAGGCAATATACCTATGAGAATGATGTACTTAAATAAAAGAGGAAAGCATTCTTTAATTATTCAATTCTCTTATATTTTTGTAACAATGTATATATTCTATATATCTTATTAAAAATACAAATCCATAATAAAAACACATAAAATTAATTAAATAAATACAATGTGTATAATATATAGGTAAAGTACCTATAAGTATACTTACATATACATAGACCTATTTATTTAAAAATACAAATAAACTTATAAAAATCAAACAAAAATATCTTTATACTCACAAAAATAAGTTATAAATTTATAAAATAAGCCAAGAAAATAATAAAAGAAAATAAATAAATTAAAAATAAAATATCCAAAAATACATGTAAATACATACATATACACATTATTAAAATAAAACTATAATAAAACACCTCGAAAAATTCAATAAAAATCATGAATAAATACTAGATGAAATAATACACATTTTTTATTTTTTAAGAAAAAATTAATAAAATCATTTAGGATGTCAAATAAATCAATCTTCCTTCAGATTTGCTATTTTGTCTCGTAGCGGCTTACGTGGCCCAATGAGGAGCCGGCCAATGTTGACTCCCAGGTCAACTGTCCCATCCACTCGCCTGGCGTCTCTGAACAGTCTACTCCCCCGATTTCATGCCTTTTTCCCGGGCACACCATCCATCAATCGACAACGCTTCCTTCACAAGATTTGTTCCCTAATCTTCCATGATGCCCGCCGAAATCATAGATCAACCTAATACTCTCTAGATCATGCAATAATCGCCGGTCAATAAGGCCACTCGCCAATGTTTATAAATAAAAAGCTCCACTTCCTTCCTCGAATTTGGCCACTTTTTATCCAATCTCAAGCCTCAATTCTAGTCCTAGGACATTCCTCGTGACAGGGGGAGTGAGCTGGTGCCTCGTATCGGCCGGAGAGAGGAGGATTTTGTCGCGGCGGAGCTCCGGCGTCCGCCCTGCTCCCTGGAGGCCCCCAGGTATAAGAGCTGCCCTTTCATGCGTTTTTAGTTAGCCTTTAATGTTAGCATTTCATTCCAGTAGTTAGATTAGTTGTTAGTTAATCACCCTAGCGTAAAAATCAAAAATCGATGTTCGCCGGAGCTCCGCTCCGGCGACTTCTCCACTGTAGATCTGACCGTATCCGACCGACCTGCTCACCCCATTTCGAAACCCAACGCTTTCTCCATCTGCCGCACGCATTTGTTCAACCTAGGACCCTAGGTCCTGGCGAATCGGGGCTCCACCTCCGCCGTTCGCCGGAGCCCCTCCGCCCACCTCATTTTTGCGCCGTAGCTTCAAAACCCCGGGTCGAGGAGCAAACTCTCTCGCCCGCGGTTCTTCCTGTGCAGGTACTTCGAAGAATCGAGCCCTTCTGGGCTTGCTTTGACCCAGGAGCCGTCACAGAACCGTCAGACGACGCGGAAGCCTCCCAGCTACGATCAGAGAGCTTCAGATGCGCGGGAGGTGCCTGAGGAGCCCGAGCTACCCGATCGAAGCTCGCCGGGGGCGAGCTTCTTCCCAGTTCTTCCAGGTGCCTTCCGCACCGTTGGATCGAGAGGGGCGGCCCAGATTGAACGCCGACCGTTCGATGAAGATGTGCATCCACCGTCAGATCAGCCAGGAGGTTCTAATCCTGGCCCTTCATCGCCGAACCGATGTCCGCCGTCCGATGGTCGCCACGTGTATAAGTGGCACCTCCAGCGCCGCAGGATGAAAAGCCTTACTTAGGGGTAAATTTCACATCTCACCCCCCACTTTTTGTATTTAGTATTTAATCCCAAAAATAAAAGTTTCAGTTGTAAATAAGTTGTAGAAATTGCAGTGGACCCCCTGATGTTTACATATTTACATTTTAGTCCCTCCGCGCCTCACGTGCAACAACCACGTAAGGCGCGTGAAAATTTGCATCTAAACCCTGTCGGGTTCTTGTATTTATTAAATGGTCCTGAAAATAAAAGTTAAAGTGTATTTTTGTTGTAATTTTTGCATGTATGCCCCTGCCAACTATTTTATTTGCAAAAATACCCCTGCCAGGCCATTTAATTTTTGAAGGCTTTGTCTATTTATTTTATGCTTCATATTTAATCGAAAAATCTTACAAAAATAGACTTAAGCTCCTGTTTGGTCATGCTTGAACGCCATATTTTTAGTTTGGCATTTTGTTGCATTTTTGCATTTATTAAAAATCAAAAACTTGTCTTTTATTCCCTGTCTAACTTATAAAATCCCAAAAAAATATGAAAATGCCTTGAAAAATTCCAAAAACATTACATGTAGTGTATTTTGACCTATATTAGTGTCAGTCCAAAAATCCCTAAAAAACTCAAAAAGAAAACCTTAAAAATTAAAAAATACCCAAAAACTTCAAAAAATATAAAAAATCAAAGAAAAATCAGAAAAATATAAACTCAGGCCCTACTTATGCTTTATTTTATTATTGTTATTAGAAATATAGAGTGGAAAATTTTTGAGGCTGTTAGCTATTTTTAATCTCTGTTTTTGTGACAGCCAGTACCTAGTCCACTTTTTGCTATTATTTAGCTATTTTAAAATACTAAAAATATTTGCAAAAATACCCAAAAATCATAAAAACAGTAAAAAGCCATGAAAATTCCAAAAAGATCCTTTTCCTGAATTTTTGACTATTTTTGAGTATTTTTGTGAATATTATAATACCCCATTTATGTATATATATCTATATATCCAAAAAAAAGAAAATATATATATATATATTATATATATAATTAGTAATATGTATTCTCATTAATCTTAATATGAAAAATATATATATATATATATTTATTATATTTAGATATACCTATATATATATTACATGTATTATAAGCTATATGTTTACCCTCTATGTATATATATATATATGTAATATATTTGTATTGTATAAATATATATATGTATATATTACTTAATTATTATAGTTTAATAATAATAATAAAAAAAAAAATAATAATAATAAAAAGAAACCCACACAAGGATGATTGTGATTGACACATAGGCTATTGCATTTTGTATTGCTCTCTGTGGTTCGACCTCTACATATTTGTCACTATACATTTTATGGTAGAGTAAAATAAAGATTAATTCACATTTATTTTTTTGAGCTTGATTGTTGTATTCTTTGGATTGTGGGTTAATTGCTGATTAACACCGGTCTTCTATGAGTGGTCGCCTCGGTGACAACACTTCTATATTTTTTATGGTGACCCTCGTGGAAAACCCCTGTTATCAGAGACTTATGTTCTCTTGTGTAAAGAAGAGCAAAGGGGTGGCTCTCCTTTTATAATATTTTGGGATCCATGTATCTCAATCCATGGGTAACACAAATACAATGGCTCTCATTGATTTGTGTTTCTTTTAATGGCTAAGATTTGTGTTGGTTAGATTAAATCTGTATTGATAAATCAATATAAATCAATCCCAAATTAAATCAAACAATTATGGAGATTATTGGAATGAAGATTGCCTCCTTCCATAATATGGGATTTTGTGGCAATCTCATATAATCTCATGATATTTCATGAGATTACATTATTCCATGGAAATCTCAAAGATTTACAACATCACTTGTTGTAAATTATTCAACAAAAATAAATCATAATTACTTTGTGAATATTGCAATCTTGCCATTGGAAAATTGTGAATCACATTCACAACCCAAAATAAAATGTGAATTACATTTTCAATTTAATGTTTAATGTGAATCCAATTCACATTAATATTTAATTAGCAAATGTAAATTACAAATAGCTCTCTCTTCTATATTACAAATCACATTTATAATATATATGATTAATATGGATAGTTCTATCCACATTATTCAATATCCATGATAATTAAATAACATTTAATCATCTTGGGTCTCTATTCTCACGTGCCCAAAAAAATATGAATCATATTCACATTATTCACATCTTTGATAATCAAATCACATTTAATTATCTAAGATAACTCTCTTTATAATATGAATCAAATTCATATTAACCATGATAATTACATCACATTTAATTACCAATTTACTCAATGCTTGGATACATATATCAACAATGAAATTATCATGAACTCTTTCAAGGATAATGTGCTTTCTCCACGAATACTTGGAGATAAGGACAGGGCGATTGTATTGTTCCACGTATAGTGACTTGGATATTGAGATCACATCTCAAATCCAGATATCGGGCCTCCTATAGATGCTTGATTAAATCAAGACCACAAATCTATTCTTCTCATTGCATCTGAATTACATTCAGATCAATGTCCAACATTTGGACTAAGATTATATTACTTCTCTACTGAGAGGAGTCACTAAAATCTAGACCCGTTTCATCACTCCCTAGGAATGGAAGCGTCATGGTTATAGAACCGTTTATGATCACATCACCCTCAGGTATTTCCAATACATGTACATCTTGCATACTGGAAGACCCAGAATAATCCCGAAGTATAAGATCAATTTTACACTGTCTACTTTAGGGATTTATCATTAAGTTTCTCATTCAATCATTGGGAGTTGGTATCGATCATATACTTTCCAAAAGCATACATCATACCCAGGTGTTGATCATATACTTTCCAAAAGTATATATCAAACCTACAAATTCAGTCAAGCTTCCAAAGCGAGACGACCGTGCACAGAATTTGATCTTCCCAATATCTCTTGAGTGAGCTCATGTCTTCCAGTTCAGTAATGAACCTGTACGATCCCTTTGAAAGATTGTATTACTCATATGCCCTTATATGCATACCAGCGCGTCGGTGTATAGACCTTGGTTAGGTCATCAACCTATTGGTCTGCCAAATGTACATACTCAGACATATAGTAACACATCTGTCCATGGTACATAACCCTAATTGTACTAAGGGACCTATTATACAAATTATTTATTCTTCATTTCAGATCGGGGAATGATATTCGCAATAACATTTATTTCATAATGGCTCGCCATGGGCTCGCATGTCCAACAATCCCACTAGCCCAAAGAGCCATTAATGGGCTAATCATTTAAACCCACACTCATGTGACAATCATAGGATATTTAGAAAATAGGTAGGTAAGCTGATTAGTCACTCTGTTCCCAAGAGACTACGCTAAGTCCTTTTACGGTACTTGCATATCCCCTAGTAACAATGCTCGCATCCAATGCGAATGTTGCATCTTATGCAACCAATACTCAATTTTGTTATAGTGTCCTTGACACTATAGCTCCATAATTATTATAACCAGTATGTCCATAATCCATATCAAAATACCTTTAATCCTAGAGATCTCTATCTCCTAAGGTATCAACAGTGAAGACCCATATAGATCACTATCTACAAGGTCTTAAACTTTTGAAGATAAGACTTTGAGATCAATATCTCTAAGTTTCATCATCGTTTGAAGATATTGTTATTACTGCAATCAAGTGTTTAATCACCATAGTAGGATCAGAAACCGTTTACTACTCCCACTGCATGGCAGACATCTGGCTTCTGTACACATCTAGCATACACTCGGATTCTCAAAACTGATGCACAAGGGCGAGTAGTTTTAGCATTCACATCCTCAACTCTTTGAGGTTCTATTCCTTTAGATAGGTCAGTACCATATCTTGAGGGAAAGAATCCTTTCTTGAAATTTTCCAGAAAATAGAATATGTCCAAGGTGTACTACTAATGTGACGGTCTCAATACCCTCTTCTCTTTGCTTCTGAACATTTTCAGAACTAAGATCTAATAGGTATCCTTTGAGATCATATCTCAAGGTATGGAACAACCAGATTATAAAACACTTAGATCATTCCAAATGATTAGGATATCTACATTTAGCATGATGAACACAATGGCACTCCCACTATGCTTCATATGGTTTATCAAGATTTTATCTGAAACCATAACATTTATGATTTCATCAAATCCAATATTCCAACTACAAGAAGCTTATTTGAGTGTTTCTATGGTTAGAAATATTCTTATGGGTTAAAGCAAGGTCACTGGAGAGCAAGTCTCATCGCAAGTAATGTCTTCTCTTCGGTGTGCAGCTTATGGCCACGAACCGTGCTTTGAAGGTCTCTACCTTTTCATCAGGTTTCCTCTTTCTCTTGAAGATCCATTTAAACCATATTGGGTCTTACCCATATAGGTGGATACTCGAGGGTGCATATACAACAGTTGTATATGAAGTCTACTTTAGACTTTATTGCTAACATCCATCTTTCCATACTATGATCTTTTGAAGCTTCGTCACATGAAGTAGGATCATTGTCAGATTCAACTGACACATGGAATCTATCTTCAAACTTATTTGAAAGGTGTTAGTGTTTCATCTTTAATTGTACTTTTAGTTTCCAATTTTAGAAGCCTCAGTGCCTTCTCAAGACTAAATGAGTTCCTTTACTTCATTTTCATCTTGATTCTCAAGGGAGTCATCATCTAAGAATCATATTCTCAAAGATGAGATCTTTTAAGAATCTCAAGGTCATAAAGTAGGTATCCATTACCATCCTCTATTTTCCTAATGAAGTAGCACTTTCAAATGTTAAATTCCAGCTTACTTGTTTGGAACCTTATTAAGGATATATATTGTAGTCTCTACTACATATATACCTGGAAACTAATAGGTAATTATGCAAATATTCATCATGATCCAATTATATCTCCCTACAACTCTTATTGAGTTTAGGTTTATAAGGAGGAGTGAGATAAAAAATATTCTTATCTCTATAACGTATTCCATGAATTCATCTAATAGGTACAAGCTACCTAGGTTAGATCAAATTCATTTCATCTTCCTTCAGACTTTGGTTAAAAACCAAAATTGTGAAATCTTTGAACATTTCAAAGCTTTCTAAGGTGAAGGAATGAAATCTCATATCTCAAATAGTCATTAATAGATATCACATATCATTAATGTTTACTCTGATATAGATGATCTCTGATATAGATGATTCACATACATCAATATGTATGAGATTTTGAATATCTTGACATCTTACACCATTCCCAAGGAAGGGTGTATTGGACATTTCTACTTTTGAATACATTATTCACAAGTATGTAAGATTTGAACCTTTAGACAATATAAAGTTTCATCTCTTATCAGTCTATTGATCACATCAACAGACAAACGTCCAAAACATGATGCTAGATCATTATCAAATGATCTTCATCCTCCTATTGATCTTTAATGGTTTATTTTTCAGCATTAGAAATCTTAATAAACCATTCACTAATTTTCTAATTTAGTAGAGTCCACAAGATTTTAGATTACTATCTGAAATATCTCTATCATAACTCTTTATGATAGGTCTATTCCAAAATTCATGTTTATTTCCAACATTTAGAAATAAACAATGAGTGTATTCTAATATCTAGGTCATAGAGACATTCTCTAAGACTAAGGGCTCTCCCACTGAAATTAACAAGTCCATCTATCCAATAGATACTGTTGCAACAATTGCATCAATATCCATGTGGATGACTATTAAACCTTAAAATCAAATTTTATAGTCTTCTAATACATATGCAACTAATTGCTAGTGTTATTTGAAGAATGAGATACAATTATTAGACTTTATCTTATCAAATAAGTAAGTCAATTTCAATGATTATATGTAGATTATTCTGATGTACTATCCGATTCCTTCTCTAAGGATTCTAGATAGATTTGATAGTCATACTATCAACACAACAGCTTATTGCAGTATTGGCATTTATCCAACTCTTTGGATTTCATATGGAAGTCACAAAAGTACATTAAACTCTTTGACTTTCCTTCTCACTTGGGTCCAACCCATGCTTCCATTGCGCTCCCTTTATCTATAAGCAACCATAGCTAAAAAAAGGATCTCTTATGTCGAAATCAAAAATTTCAATATAAGAGTATTTCAACATTTATACATGCTTCATTCAATTCATACAATATGAATAATATGAAGCTTCATGAATGACTAGAGTATAGATAGTAGAATGCTGACACTCATCGTATCTACATCGATCTAAACTCTTAAAACATGGTTCAGATAGGTATTCAAACAATTTGCATACAACATCTCTTATAGAGCCACCATTCTGCATGATGCAGAGAACCATGTCATTCATGATTAAATGTCGAGAGCACATATGCATGCCAAAATATCTTCTTAGGTATTACAAGGATTATTTGACAATTACGATCATCATCGACTTGTCACTTCCAAAGTACATTCGATGAGAGATCAAGAATGTAGAGACATAAAAACCCTAGGGTTGTAGTTCTATTGTCTATTTAATTGTCTTTCCTCATTATTATGAGGAAGACTTGCACATTGCAACCACATACATTATGTATCCAACTGCAAGTACAATATCTAGATCATGGATCCAATCCATGATATTTTACTGGTTATTATTGAGTATAATATTGGGTGGGTTCAATGAAGGATTATCTGAAATAAGAAATTTGCATAAATACATTTAAATATATATTGTACTTTGATTTAGGAATTTTTATATCAAAGTTGTCTTGCCTTGTCAACATTGAAAATTCATTCCCTTATTCACTTTCAATGTAAGAGATATACTTACCATTATATATCAAGCAAGATCTGGGATCTCCTTCCTTATCTCTGTTACATCCCAATAATATGAGAACCTGTAACTCCGATAAAAAGAAGCGGGAACATATTCCGTCTTGCAAGTCCAACTTGCATCTCCTAATTCGGTCTTTAACACCCGGGCCCACCACCCCTAAGGTGATGTTGACCTATCATTAATTGAACCAACTGTCAACATCAATACAACTCGCTATGCACAATCCAATATCGCCCTAATAATATGAGGACCCGATATTGGGGTCACTACGCATACGTCCTTACTCTTTCGAGAAATGAAGAGCTCGATCCAAATGGATTGTATGCAGGAGCTGTCACTTCGGACATGCGTCTCCTACATACAATATCTGGCGACGGAACCCTTCGTCTTGACAGGAGACCATGGATGTCACTTATGTGATCCTCCATATCATATTCAAATTTTAATTAATTATCATGAATGATATTCACATAATTATCTCTTCCAAGGGAATTCACATCTATTCATAATAGAGTGTTTTTAATTGGATATAATTAATTCAATCTCATTGAATCAATTACCAGTCTAATTCAATCAACAAACTTGATTGTTTTTACTTGAATACATCTATGGTATTATCTCAAAATACGTATTAATTTGAATTTTAATAATTGGAAAAATACATATTGATTTCTCCGGCATTATCGAATCCCTACCCGCTGTCATGGCCAATACCGACGGAAGTGGGACAGACCGCAATCGGTGCGACCAGCTACCCCAATGCTTCCCGATTAGACACCATATCCACCTCAGGAAAGGATAATGCCAAATAGATCAATGTGTACTTTGAGATGACCATGGGTTCTTCAACCAAATCTATACCATATAGTAATAATCAAAACATTTTTTATTATAAGGAAATTTGCTAGACAAATTTCCAATCCTATTCAAGCAAGTTGTTTGTTTATTGTGTTTCAAATTATGATCTAGATCAAATCTAATCAATTTATTGGTCGAGACCAAGTCAATTAAGGAAATAATCATCATCAAATATTTTTCAAATATTTTCCATGATTATTTCATGAAATTAACAATTAATTTCACTAATTGACAATCACATGGTTCTTGATTAGGAATGTAATTTCAACAATGACCCCTACTTACTAAAATTAACATATCTCAATCAATTCAAATCCAAATTAGACAAAAACAGTTTCCAAATATTGCTAATTTGATTTATGACAGAACATAAGTAATATTTCACGCATTTTTAGGAGGATCAAAATATTAGTCAACTCATTAATCACGTTAAGATTCGCAGTTCCCGCAATAGTGAATACATGTTCATTAAAACAACCATATCTCGAAAAAAAGGAATCCAAATTACGTAAACTCAGATCCTATGGTTTCCTTATTTAATTAGGAACAAAATACAAGTTTTATTTTCTTATTTAAATAATCTTAACAGGGGCGAAAATAATCACTAAACAGAGATGCGAAAATAAAATGCGATAAAACTTTCGCAAACCCTAACGAACCTAAGCCATCCTAGGTTTATGGATCGTATCCGAAACCTCCGACCTAAGCTCTGATATTACTTGAATGATATGGTTAGATCGTTAAGCGCATCACGGAAGCGTGAGTATCGTATCGAATACGATGAAGAACGACTAGTCAGACTAGTTATTCTATGCAGCGGAAATTAAAATTTTTCATGCGACGAAACCACATGATTCAAGAACACTTCTCGAATCGTTTCATCTAAACAACAAACAAGTAATAGGATTACCTCTTGAAGTGTGGTTGCGATCGAGTCTCTAAACGAAGAGACCTCTTATCATTAGTCCGATCCGACGGAGGAGACGCTTGCGAGCGCAGGGATGAATCGCGTGCTTCTCGCAATTCATGTTGATGATCCAAGCGACGGATCTCCTGATCTCGACACATGAGATCCGCGTCTTCTTCACGAGTGAGGTGCACCGAAGGAGACAGAGATCTACGTGCAAACAATCGGGCAGCATAACGACGACGCTGTGGCGATAGAGAACTTCTTTAGGGCATCTATGGTGGATGGCCATGAGAGAAGAAGAGAGAGGATTGACAAGTAGAGAGAAAGAGAGAGAGAGAGAGAGACTTATGTTCTCTTGTTTAAAGAAGAGAAAAGGGGTGCCTCTCCTTTTATAATTTTTTGGGATCCATGGATCTCAATCCATGGGTAACACAAATCCAATGGCTCTCATTTATTTGTGTTTGTTTTAATGGCTAAGATTTGTGTTGGTAAAAACCAACAACAATTAATTTACTTTAGATTAAATCTATATTGATAAATCAATATAAATCAATACCAAATTAAAACAAGTAATCATGGAGATTATTGGAATGAACATTGCCTCCTTCCATAATATGGGATTTGGTGGCAATCTCATGTAATCTCATGATATCTCATGAGATTACATTATTCCATGAAAATCTCCAAGATTTACGACAACACTTGGTGTAAATTATTCAGCAAAAATAATTCATCTAATATCTCTCTCTTTATCTTTATCTCATTTCAATTTTTTCCTTATCTTTATCTCTTTTTAAATTTTGAATTTCAAATTCTTTTCTTTCTATTTATATGTCTCCCTCTCCTCATTTCAATTTGATCAATCTTTGTAAGAGGAGCCTATTCTCCGAAAGTTATCTTGTCACAGAGAGGTGCCTAGTCTCCAAGCCGTCCGGTGACAATGAGTCAGCCTTCGTCGAGGCGATCACAATCTTTTTCGCTCCTAAGATGAGATCCACATTTTCTTCTCTTATTTGTATCCTAGGTTAATCTTAGTTTACTTTTCGCATTTTCATTTCATCGTAATTTTTTTCTAGATTTTAGAATCTATCACAATTTGGTTCGCCATCGATCTCAATTTTTCATCTCACATCTTGATCTATTCGCATTCTTATTCTACCTCATGCAATCTTCCAACTCTGGTTGCGTACAGTGGCAGAAGACTCGGGTCCATTCCTCATTTTTTGTCGAATCCTCATTCACGCATTCTGTTTTGATTTTAGGACAGAGCCATCGTGTCCGTGTCCACATTTGTTTATAAATAAAAAATAATAAAAAAAATACAAAGTTTTTCTCTCTGATATTTGTTTTAAAGAATAAAATAAAAAAACAAAAAATATAACAAAAAAGAAAAAAAAAGTTATTTACAGTTTCTATTCTAAAAACATAAAAAAATTTCTTAATTTCTGTTTTGCATTTGAAAATATAAAAAAAATAAAAAATACTAAAAAGGGGGCAGTAGGCACCTCCCTCTCCAGCTGCTGGGGGTGTCCGCCGCGCGTCGCCGCTCAAGAAGAAAGGGAGAGGGGTGGCGACATGCCCCCCGGTGAACTTGAACGAGGAGAAGGGGAACAATAACCCTAGTTTCCAAATAAAAATTTTAGGGTAAATATAAAAAAACCCCTAGAAGTTCTAAAATTTTCAAAAAGGCCCCCACCAGATTCAAGCACGTGCCACGCGAGTTTCTATTAGGTAAATTGCATTTTTCATCCTATTTTTATTTTCTTATTATTTTCTGATGCAAAAACATTGAATAATTGCTTTTTAGTCCCTGTTTCCAAACATTAAATTTGCATGATCTTTTCATTGAAATTAGTACTTTTATTGGTCAATAAATTTTGTAAAAATCATGTTATGCTCTTGATGTATGCATCTTTCCAGTATAACTTTTCATTGCATTTTTCCTTTGTTATTATTAAAAAATAAAAAATAGTGTCATTTTATCTGCTTGAAATTAAAAAATTCTTAAAAATTTGAATATTGCTTTAAAAATTCAAAAAAAGTAGATTAGTTTTATTTTATTATCTTTTAATTCATATCCAATTTTCATGCATTAATTCTTTTCAAAACCCAAAAAAATTGAAAAATATCAAAAATTTTAGAAAAATCACAGCAAATTCTACAAAAATAAAAAAAATCGTGATTTCACTTCTTGTTTGTAGATATTTAACTATATTTTAGCATAAAAATAGTCTCGAGAAGTTTTAGGGCAATAAAAATATTTTTAAGTTGCAAATTACTCCAGGCTGGGCACTGTTTATCATTTTTACAACTGCTCGATTGTTAGAAAATTACAAAAACATCTGAAAATTCTATAAAAATACCCAAAAACATTTCAAATCCTTTCAAAAACAAAAAAAATTTTCTCTAGATTTTTGTGAGCATTTCTGACTATTTTGAAAAATACAAAAAGAGTGTCGTTTTTGTATTTCTTTACTTGTGCATATTATTCCTTATTTAAAAATAAAAAAATGCAAAATTAAAATCACTAAAATTTTGAAAAATCAGAAAATAAAAAAAATAGAAAAACAAAAAAGATAAAAAAACTCACAAAAAACCAAGATATTTTGCATTTGAGATACATTTTTCTTTTAATTGATTTTCGATTATATGAAATACCTTGGGAATTGTAGCCTAACTAAGTTTGATCCTATTGCTATATAGGTAAATAAGTAGCAAAACTTTCTCTCGTTTCATTATTCTCTTGTAATTATTTTTGTAGCTTGAGAAGAAAAAAATTGTTTGTTTGTTGCGGGATATTAGGGTTACGACGACATTGTATTTACTTTCATCTGAATAAAACCTTGAGAATCTTATCTCAACAAAATGGCGCCATTGCTGAGGAGGCGCAGAGAGGGTAGTTAGGTTTCTCTTTTGACCTGCTATTCTTGGTTGTACATATTTGTTTATATTTCTCCTCATTAATTCCATTGTTCATATTCACTGTATTTATTTCATTTTTTGTTACTCATATTTGATAATTGTGTTTCTTACACATTCTCTCTTTTCTTTTAATTGCCATGGCCCGTGGAGAGAATGAGCTATCCTAGGAGAGCTTAAGTACCCAAGCGACGCGGAGGTGGCTTAGTTCTTTACCGAGCTGCACGATAGCGTGAGAGGAGAAGAAGAATTGAAGGAGACCAAAAAACTTTTATTTATTTATTTATTAGCATTTGAACCCTTGTAAACAGACATTCATTTGTTGAGGGGTCTGTTTCGCCAAGTGTCGATGCACTTGTGGGACCTCACTGGTTTTGTTTTCATCGCTTTATTTTCTTTGTTTTACGTGGATTTCGTGAGCTACCTATTGATTTCTTTAATTAATTTGCTTGATCCAGGTAACTAATTAGGTCCTAACACCCTAAACAAGAATTTCTATACCTATAGAATAGAGCGTAATTGGACTTAGTCAACCTAATATTTTCTTGCCCGTTAATAGAAGCTATTGATTAGGACAGTTCATTTGCATTTGCATATAGGTTAGTTTATTTTTTTGTATTTTAATTTTACGTGGATCACTCTTCATGTAGAGTGCTGGTGACAAGGTACACATCTCTAACCCCTGCATTCATCATTGTGTCTAATCGCGCATTAGCATATTCGATCTCCTTCCTTATTTTCACTCACATAATTAAAAAGAAATTGGACACTCGGTAGGCGATTCATTTAAAAAAATAGAACAAAGTGATAACTGCCTAAAATTCGGGACTACTAAAGAAAACTCGACCCTAAAATAAACGTGAGGAAAAATAATTATTTTGGGGAGAGTAACCCCCGTCTTGTTTAATTTATCTGCAACGAGAGAGAGACCTGCACACTGAGATAGAACCACGCCCAAACTATCTTCAGACTACTGTCTTGTAATTATTGGTTCTCTAGTGAGGACTTCACCGGGTAGCTGGTAATCTGTCTGGAATTTCCTTAGCAGAGTAGGCAGATCGGGTAGCCGGTAAACGGTCTACACCCATACTGGATGGGAAAAACTAGTTGTGAGATTGGTACAGTCTGCTGGGAGCATTGGGTTCCTAACAGCTCTCTTTAACCACTCTGATAGATTGTATTCTCACCAAACACTAAAAATTGGCAAGATAATTAACTGAAACTTCATGGTCTTCACATTGCATTGAGTTGGTGAACTGGCGGTTTATCTTGTGTTTGATTTATTGTGTGCATACTAGATCCTTCCATGCTTTTGCCCCTTTTTCTAGCATAACTTGACTTGACTATCGTGTTCTCCCGATCCCCATATTTTGTTTCGGAGATGGCTGACTGGAGTTGTTTTAATACGATCTTCACGGATACCTCGTACCCTCCAGCTGATCCACCTTCCTTTTTCTAGGAGGACTCTCCTCCTAATTTTTGTGCATATCCGCCTAACCCATTATTTCAGGAGACGGACTCGGATTCTCACCCACCCTCATTCCATTCACCCGACCATTGAATTTTGGACTCACCTTTCATGATTTCCACACTTGAGACCCTGAATCAGATGATGGAGCATATAATTCGAGTATTATCAATCTATTAAACATATATAAGAACCAAACTGCTGCTCCACTATTTGAGTATATAGATTCACTTGAGGATAATCACGAGAGCTTACAATCACCTATTATATAAAAAATGAGAAAATTTCAAAAATCCAAAAATATTTCGGGAGACACGTTGCTGATTCATTTTGTGAGGAAAGGGCACCCATGACAAACCATTTTCCCACATAGTCATTCACCACATGTCCCAACTTTGACCCTAAGTATGCCACTGTACAGACTGCTCTTGGCAATCCTCATGTATATGCTAATTCTGATCTCTTTCCTTGTATGGAGGAGGTCCAAAAATTCAAAAAAAAAATGACTGAACCTGAAGTTATGGCCACCATTCACGAGATCATTAAAGCCCCACTTCACCAGGCCGTGACTCATTTATCTTTTCCTCAACACAAGAAGAAAAAGCCAAGGAGAAGATCTGAGCATCACATATTGACCATGGCCACTACCTACGCCATCTCCCACCGTCCACATTTTAAGAAAGGGAACACTGCCACACCTCTTGTGAGTTGCTCTATATCTGATTATTCTTGTGATAACACTCTCCTTGACGGCGGTTCGTTAATCAATATAATACCCTTCTCTATGGTACAATCTCTTCATCTTGGACGTCTCAAGAAAATAAAGATGATAGTTCAATTTGCTGATGGATCTATCAAGAGGCCGAAGAGTATTCTAGAAAACGTTGTCATTCTTATTCAAGGCTTGAACTTCACTTCTGATTTTGTCATATTGCCCATGGAGACTTCCACCCCTGTGGAGAACCCTCCCATCATCCTAGGACGACCTTTCATTGCCTCTGCGAGAGGCCTTATTGATTATGGATCTGAAGAGATTCGCTTCCGTTCTGATGTAGGGAGAGATATGTTGATCACTATACCCATTACTAACCAGAGACCTGCATCTCATGAGAGTGTGCTCATGTTAGCCAAACCCAAGGAATTTAACCTTGATGATAACATCAGAGATTCTTGTTATATGTTGGATGATACTGAGACCCAAGGATACCTCTTCAATCAGGAAGAATTGGAAAACATTGACCTTGGAGTTTCCCCTTTTAGTATGTGGAGATGCATTGATGACATCCGCGGGATTTACACGATAGACAACCTAGAGTGGAAGGCATACTCTGAGACTAGACATGACGGACATGATTTGACTACTTTCACCGATGAGTTCGTTCCTAGTCACCTTGTTTTAGATGAGACTTATAAGGCCGAATTTGATTTGATTGCTTTTATAAAGGAATTTGGGCTTTTGATAAAGATGATGATCCAATAGAGGCTCGTCAGGCTGGAAATAATCTTACTTTTTTGATAATGATTTCGAGCCTTTTTACTTTGATGTATGCGAGACTTCCTAAGCAGGACATGACCACACTACTTCCACTGACCGATTCGTGCCTGCACACTTTGAGACTGTTGAGGATACATTCTTGGTTGATTCTGATCAGTTTATGTTTAATGATGACCCTAATATCGACCTACACCTTGTCAGATTCATACCTCAGCGGTCCCGCAAGAAGGTTCATTTTCGTCATTCTTGACCTTTGTACATCCTCCTTTCGTATATCCTTTCGTTTCATTCTTTCTTCTTCCGTTTTATCATTCACCCCTTTTCTGTGTGTGTGTGTATGCTATACTTAGGATGTGCTTTATCCTATGTATAGCGGGGTGAGTGGTTTGTGTTGTTCATATTTGTCTTGTTCATCACTCTTGTTGTTGCCTATACTTAGGGATACTCTACCCTATGGGGGGTGATGTTGTTCATATCGTTTTTTTGTTTTTGAGTCCGTACATTTTCTGCATCGGTTTTCCCCTTTTGTATAGTCTTCTATACTTAGGATTACTTGATCCTAAGTACAGGGGGATCACCGACTTCTAGTCTTTTTCTCTTTGAGTCATTGTAGCATAGAAGTCTTTTCACTTTTCTATACTTAGCATGAGTTATGTCTTCTTTTGTTGCTCTCAGATTATTATGAGGACATAGTTCGAGCTAAGTATAGGAGGTGTCGTATATATTGTATATATACTTTAGACATAACTCGTACTTTTATATATGTTTATTTTTGGGGATATGTATATAAATTTGTAAAATCCACGTGTGTGTATACAGATGTTGATCACCTTCAAAAAAACATAAAAAAAACAACACAAAAAAAATAAAAAAAACACATACACAAAACACAAAGCCAAAAAAACCCCAAAAAATCCCAAAAAAACAACAAAGCAAAGCAAACCATAAAAACATCAAAAAAACAACAAAAACAACAAAAAAACAAAAAAAAAACAAAAAAAATCCTTGTATATACTTGTATATATTCTACTAACTCTTTTTCCTTTTTGAAAAAAAATTACAAAACCAAAAATCTAAAAAAAAGTTGCATAAAAAAACTCTTTTCACATGTGCATCATTTTTCCTTTCTTTTCCAAAAACCCATAAAAAGTTCATAATTAGAAAATTGTTTCAAAAATATGCTTTCTTTTTGCATTGTACATATTTCTTGCATTTGCATGTGCATTTTTCAGGATAGTATTGAAATTTGAACTATGTCTAGAATAAAATTGAAGAATGGATCTTAGTTGGGCCTTAATCCACTTAATTTCAAATGAACCTTATAAGAATCTGAGTTAAGACTTTTCAGGTCCTAGTGACTTAATTCTTTGAGTCCATAAGACTATGTTCACATATCATCTTGATTAGTCTAATTAGAACATTTAACAACACACACATGATTCTTTCAAACCGTGGCTTACCTTGGACAAGCACTCTACATGTAGCTTTTCATGGAGGAGGTAGTAAGGAGGCAGAATCTTTTGGCTTGGAGTAGCATATGAAGGTAGTACATCTAGGAGGAACCTCTCGTCTTCCTCTAGGGAAGGAAGTGCGTCTCAACCTGGTCTAGTGGCATTGAGGTCTAAAGACAGGATGTTGTGTGGTTGCAATAATGCTTCAAAAGAGGGATAGTCTACTAGCTCAAGAGGAAAAACTCCTTATGTACATGCTACACCTTGTTTATATTTTCAAAAAAAAGAGAAAAAATACAGAATCTCCAAAAGTGGACAAGCCTGATTGAAAAGTAAAATACCTGCCAGAGTGTAAATACAAGGATAAAAAAGAAAAGAAAAGAAATTAAAAAGAGCTTCAAAGTCAAAAATTTGTAAGCTTGTAGCTGGATGACTTGGCTACACTGGTCATGCATCCAAGGATAGGTAGCTACGCTGGTTACCGCCCATTCTTTTCTCCATGTCCTCTTCTTGAGATGGTTGTACTTGAACTTAGAAGGGAATATCCCCGCTCCTCGAGAAAAGAGTTGCTAGACCGGGGGACTAGAGTTACCTTGTTGAGAGAGGCTATTTCTTTGCTACTTTTGAGATGGGGAGCTATATTTCACATACATCGTACAAGTAAAGATTCATAGTCATAAGAATTTGTGTATGTAGACTTGTTCTGACCTGACTGTTGAGGAGAGGTGAATAGGAGTCTTATGGAACTTAGAGGCTATTAGGTTTCAAATCCATTTCCCATTAATGTTCCGCCACACTAATAATTCAAAGGTTTGACAAAGCTCCATACTACAATTTTATGAAGATAAGTTTAATACTCAATATTGTCCTAATTTCTTTATTTTTCCTTTCTTTTTCTTTTTATTCACTTATTCTTTCAAATGAGTGTTTGCTAAGGGACTATCAAAGGTAAAGTATAGGGGGGTGATGAATCTACATTTTATCATCTTTATTCATTTATTTTAGCTTGAAATTCCTTATAAAACACATGTACATAATACTAACTCCATATTCTTACAAACTTGCATCTGTGTGTAAATATTGTACACTTATTACCATTTTAACCTAAAATAAGTAAAGAAAGAAAGAAAGGGAAAATAAATAAAAGAAAAAGAAGAAGATTGTATATATGTAATAGATACAAGCTGACCCGAACCACGAGAGAAGGTCAAGGCTTCACCTGATCGACCAGGAATAAAGTAGGGGGAGATAGGGTCCTTAATCAAAAAATCCGAAAAAATGTGTGTTGTGTATATTTGTATACTTACACTATTTTATTTGTGCATAAATTGACTTCAAATTAAATAATTTCAAAATAAAAGTTGTAAATAAAAATGTTTCCTAATTAATAAAAAATATTTGTAAAATAAAATCATGTATAAAATGAAAGTAACAACACTTGGAAAAAGCCACTAAGTGATAATTGGAAGACCAATTCCAGCTCCTTCTGAACTTAAATTGAATCAAACTCAATTCCATTGTATTCTATATTAAATTATCTTTAAAATGGCCATGATTTCATAATTTTTGGAGTTACGGTTGAAAAGTCAATTTTCTGGGGTGGTTTGTGCAATTTCACCATTTATTTGTACATATTGTATTTGTAAATATTTGTAAATATTTCTACTAGTTACTTAAAATTAAAAAATTAATAACAAAAATTTTAAAACAAAAACTAATTCCCTTATTTAACTATGTATATAATGTACCATATTTATATAGTATATATATATAGTTGCTATTCTTAAATAACCACCATAAAAAAATAACATTTTTTATTCAATTTAATTAAGTGACGAAAATACAAAAAAATTATTTTTTGCAAATATTTTTAATACTAATCTCTCTCTTTATCTTTATCTCATTTCAATTTTTTCTTATCTTTATCTCTTTTCAATTTTTTTGAATTTCAAATTATGTTCTTTCTATTTATATAGATCCTTCTCCCTCATTTCAATTTGATCAATCTTTGATGAGAGGAGCCTATTCTCCGAGAGCTATCTTGTCACAGAGAGGTGCCTAGTCTCCGAGCCGACCGGTGACAACGAGTCAGCCTTCGTCGAGGAGATCACGGTCTTTTCCGCTCATAAGGTGAGATCCACTTTTTTCTTCTCTTATTTTTATCCTAGATAAATCATAGTTTACTTTTCACATTTTCATTTCCTCGTCATTATTTTCTAGATTTTAGAATCCATCATGATTTGATTCACCGTCGATCTTGATTTTTCATCTCACATCTCGATCTATTCGCGTTCTTATTATACCTCATGCAATCTTCCAACTCCGGCTGCATATAGTGGCCAGAGACTCAGATCCATTCCTCATTTTTTGCTAGATCCTCGTTCACGCATTCCATTTTGATTTTGGGACTGAGCCGTCGTGCTCGTATCCTCATTTGTTTATAAATAAAAAAAATAATAAAAAATACAAAGCTTTTCTCTCTAACTTTATTTTGTAAAATAAAATAAAAAATAACAAAAAAGGAATAAAATAAAAAAGTTATATAAGGTTTCTGTTCTAAAAAAAGTTTTTCTTAATTTCTATTTCTATATTTAAAAATATAAAAAATAAAGAAATAAAAAGGGGGCGGCAGGCACCGCCCTCTCCAGCCACTAGCGGTGCCTGTCGGCCATCGCCGCTTGTGTCTGCTGCCCGTCGCTGCTCGCGCTCGCCAGCCTTCCTCTGCCATCTGTACGGAGCTTCGCTGCGCCATCACCTCTGATGCCACAACTGCCATCTCTCCTCGTCATAGATCACCCATCACAGATCCACCATGCGACCCATGGCAGACGCCAGTTCCTCCTGGAGTTCACCACGACCATCGCTGCCGATCTGAAGAACCGCCGACCGTCTCTGTCTTCGCCGCTAGTCCACGTATGCCACCCCATGCGCTCTGCCGTTCACCAGCCCGCAAGTTGCTGACACTCGCGTGGTTAGCCCTTCCTCCGCCAACCACGCGAGGCCAGCAGCCACCGCACGCTTGCGCGAGCCCAGGCTTGCCTAGAGCCTTGCAGTCCGAGCATCACCGAGCCACCAGCATCGATCCACATCGCCGACGTCGTTGTTCGTCGCACAAGAAGAAAGGGAGATGGGCGACAACATGCCCCCTGTGAACTTGAATGAAGAGAAGGAGAACAATAACCCTAGCTTCTAAATAAAACTTTTTTAGGTAAATATCAGAAAGACCCCTAGAAGTTCCGCAAATTTTAAAAAGGCCCCCACCAGATTCAAGCACGTGCCACGTGAGTGTTTCTTGGTTAAATTGCATTTTTCATCTTACTTTTATTTTCTTTTATTTTCTTATGCAAAAACATAAAATAATTGCCTTTCAGTCCTTGTTTCCAAACTTTAAATTTGCATGACCTTTTCTTTGAAATAAGTACTTTTGTTGGTCAATAAAATTTGTAAAAATCATGCTATACTCCTGATGTATGTATCTTTCCAGCCTAATTTTTTCATTCCATTTTATTTTCCTTTTTTATTATTAAAAAAATAAAAAACAATTCCATTTTATCTTCCTGAAATTCAAAAAGTCATAAAAATTTGAATATTTATCTAAAAAATCGAAAAAAATAGATTAGTTTTATTTTATTATTTTTTAATTCCTATTCAATTTTCATACATTAATTCTTTTCAAAACCCCAAAAATTGAAAAATATCAAAAATATTAAATAAATCTTAGAAAATTAAACAAAAAATAAAAAACATGATTTCACTTCTTGTTTGTAGATATTTGTCTATATTTTACATAAAATAGTCTCCAGGAGTTTTGGCACATAAAATATTTTTTAGTTGCAAATTACTCCAGGCAGTTCATTATTTATCATTTTTGCCACTATTTGATTTTTAGAAAAATACAAAAACATCCGAAAATTCTACAAAAATTCCCAAAAATATTTCAAATCCTTTCAAACCCAAAAAAAATTCTCTGGTTTTTTCTGAACATTTCTGACTATTTTGAAAAATACAAAAAGAGTGTGGTGTGTGTACTTCTCTACTTGTACATATTGTTCCTTATTTGAAAATAAAAAAAATTATAAAATTAAAATCACTAAAAATTGAAAAATCAGAAAATAAAAAAAATAAAAAATAAAAAAAAATAAAAAGAAAAAAGACAGAAATTCACAAAAAACCAAGATAGTTTGCATTTGAGATTCCTTTTTCTTTTAATTGATTTTCGATTATTTGAATAACCCTCGGGAATTGTAGCCTCCCTGTGTTCGATCATGTTGCTATACAGGTAAATAAGTAGCAAAAATTTCTCTCGCTTCATTATAGCATAAATTTCTCTCACTTCATTATTCTCTTGTAATTATTTTTTTAGCTTGAGAAGAAGAAAACATGTTTGTTTGTTCCTGGAATTTTGGGGATCACAATGACAACTTCATATCCATTAATAATTATCACTCCTAAAAAATTTTTGCTCAACACATTCTCAGATGTGATACATAAAAAACATCATGTATTGCCGAAAGATGTGGAGGAAGTGCAAATCTATATGCGACTTTCCCAATCCACAGAATAATTTCAAAGGGATCCACGAACCTGGGTGACAACTTTCCACGCAAGCCAAACCTCTAAACTCCCTTTATGGGCGATAATTTTAGGAATACAAAGTCACCTACCTCAAACTCAAGTTCTCTTAGCATGGTATCACTATAGCTTTTCTGGCGACTCTGAGCAGTTATTAGTTTTTTTTGAGCAAGCACTACAGCTTCCCGTGTCTCCTGGAGTATGTATGAATCATAAAGGTTCTTTATCCCAACCTCTTGCCAACATAAAGAAGTAGTACACCTTCATCCATATAGTGCTTCAAATGGTGCCATGCCAATACTTGTATGGTAACTATTCTTGTAGGTGAATTCTGCAAGAGACGAATGTTTCACCCATGATCCTTTTCATTCTAAGGTACATGCTCGTAGCATATCCTCTAAAGTATGAATCATATATTCTAATTGACTATCTGTTTGTGGATGATACATTGTGCTCAAGCATAAATGTGTGCCTAAGGCTTTCATGAAGTTCTCCCAATAGTGTGAGGTGAATCGTAAATCTCGATCGGAAACTACATCCTTTGGGATGCCATGGAGACGAATCACATGCATAATATATAACTCAGCAAGCTAGTCTTGAGTGAAAGATAAGCTTATTGGAATAAAGTGTTCTACCTTGGTCAGACGATCAATTATAACCCAGATATTATCTTCACCACCAGTCGCCTGAGGTAAGCCAGTAATGAAGTCCATGGAAATTCTTTCCCATTTCCATTCAGGTATAGGTAGGGATTGCAACAATCCTGGCGGCTTTTAGTGTGAAGCATTGACTTGCTGGTAGGTAAAACATGAATTTACAAACTCAACAACATCCTTCTTCATTCCTGGCCACAAAAAGTTTCACGAAGATCCTTATACGTCTTCGTAATCTTAGATGAATGGATAATCTAGAACAATACGCCTCATGTTAGATTTCCTTCCTCATTTCAGGTGTGTTTGGTTCACAAACTCTGTGATGATTATACAATAACCCAACTTGTATATGGAACCCAATATCTCATTCTTCTTAAGTTGTTGTCTCAAGTCTTTTGGGACTGAATCATCCTCATGTCCTTTTTTTATTCTATCCTAGATCTCTGGTTTGTATCAGTGAGGAATAGTTATAATATCGGCACTACTATCAAATGGTTTCCATTCACTCAACGTTGATAGTAAACCCCAGAAGCGGATAACACTCACCAACCCAAATGAATAAGTTCTTATGCTAAGGGCATCTGCTTCGATGTTTCCCTTACTAGGGTGGTTGGAGATGGTGCAATCATAGTCCTTCAACAACTCTAGCCATCGTCTCTATCTCATATTGAGCTCCTTCTGATCAAACATATATTTCAAGCTTTTATGATCGGTGAAGATTTCAAAAGCAATACCATATCGGTAGTGTCTCCATATTTCTAAAACAAAGACTACGACAACTAATTCAAGGTCATGTGTCTGGTAGTTCCTCTCATGTGTCCTAAGATATCACGATGCATAAGCAAATACCTTACCATGTTGCATAAGAACTACCCCAAGTGCTTCTTTAAATGCATCAGTGTACACTATAAACCCTTCAGTCCCAGAGGGTAAAGTAAGGGCAGGTGCAGATGTTAGGCATTCTTTCAATGTCTAAAAACTAGCTCCGCATGCGTCAGACCATATGAACGGGACTTCCTTCTGAGTCAGCCTAGTCATTGGAAATGTTATTCCAAAAAAGTTTTTCAAAAATCTTCTATAATACATAGCTAAACCCGAAAAAGATCGTATTTCTGTGATAGTCTTCGGGCATTACCAACTCATCACCGCACTATATAGGATCAACTGATATACCTTCCCTAGAAATAACATGGCCTAAGAAGGATACTTCGAACAACCAGAAGTCACATTTGCTATATTAAGCATATATTTTGTTCTTCCTTAGTATTTCAAGTGCTTGCCAAAGATGTTGTTCATGCTGGTACTTACCCTTGGAGAAAATAAAGACGTCATCAATAAACACTACTATGTAGTGATCTAGGAACTCCTTGAGTACTCTATTTATGAGATCCATGAAGGTTGTTGGCGCATTTGTTAGTCTAGAAGGTATAACTAAGAATTCATATGTCCATATCTAGTTCGAAAGGCTGTCTTGGGGATATCCGCATCTTTAATTTTCAACTGATGGTATCCAGATCTTAAGTCAATCTTGGAATACACAGTTGAATCCTACAACTGGTCAAGGAGATCATCTCTTCTTGGTAGAGAATACTTGTGCTTTATTGTCTTCTTATTTAGTTGTCTGTAGTCAATACACAACTGCATTAACCCATCCTTTTTCCTTTAAAACAAGACAGGTGCACCCCATGGTGAAGTACTAGGATGAATGAATCGTTTATTTAACAGTTCTTGTAATTGCACCTTTAACTCTCGTAACTCAATGATGAATCTGTGATTCATTAATATTCTGTTTGCATTTTGTCTTAAAACCCTTAACAAATACATGTAGACATCCACTAATTTTCATTTTTTAACAATATCCCATTCATGAATAAAAATACAATTTTATGCATTAAAATAATGTAAATAAATAAAAGAATAAAAATAAAGTCAAATTGTAGATATGTATATATGTATAATATGACTTTAAAAATAAATATAGATGAAATATATATTTATAACCTAATCCCCGAGACCAAGTCAGCATGGATTGGTCGACAAATAAATAAGTAGGGGGAGATAAGGAAGAAACAAATAAAAATAATTAATTTCACATCTCATACATTCCTTATTAATTATCCAATAAATACCAAAACTTTAAAGTTTTTTAATTAATTCATATTAACATATTTTTCACAAAACTCTTCTCCTAATTATTTCTATAATTAAAAATATTACCTTCTATATATACCAAGAAATCCAACTTGTAAATTATCAAAATCCCAACTTTCGAACATCATAACTTTCTCATACGAACTCCAATTTCACTCTACTCACCTTTAAAGTTCATAAAATAATATTCCCTAATCAATATAGGTGATTTCACTAAAATCGGAGTCCATTTACCAAAAGTCAGTTATGGGACCTAACCACAACTAGGTTTCAGGGCTATTTATTTTATCTAGAATACACTATTTATCATTTTAATAATTTTATAATTTCTAATTATTTTATCAATCTTGTATTTTAACCCTAATTTATTTCATAATTTTTGGAGCTTATTTATTATTTTAAATAAATAAAAAACCCTAATTTATATGTAAATTTGAACTACATCACTTATATCTATATTTATTAAAATACTTAAATTAATTTATTAAAATCTATAAAAGTTCATGCCTACTTTATTTATTAACTTAATAATTAATAAAATATAAAATGATATTTTGTTTAGTAATTTATTAAATGAAAAATCTAAAACCAATTTATTAAGTATTATTTATACCTTTTTTGTAATATAATATTTATATTTCGTAAAATATTTATTATTTATTAAAATTGATTATACCATAATCTAGATAAATTAATTATTTATAATTTTGGTTGTTATAACTATTTAAAATTACTTTATCTACTATTATATATATATTCTAAGGTATTTATTAGTACTGGTCAACTAGGTGTTGACACGTGTCATCACCTGACGCCTTCTTCTTCAAGAAGGTAGGCCGATGGTTTGTTCCAACTACCTCATTTCAACGATTTCTACACGCCACCTCATTACCTCTACCTCTGATCTCCACCCTCCATCTTCTTCCTCCAACTACCACCATCCACGCCAGCCGTCGATCACCAACTAACTCCCTTCGATCTCCTTATAAAACCATCTCCAAATCTCCATCTCCAACTAACTGCTCCTAAGCCAACTACTTCCAGCAAAGTCCCTACCATCACCCCACCTTCACTGTCATGCCTAGCCTTACTTCGGATGTGACAGCTCTACTTGAGGTGCCCGTGTGGAAGAGGGAAGATCGGAGGAGAGTTCCAAGGTTGAAGCTCCACCTTGCACCGCCGCAGTCGCGACGTATAGCTCCGGGACGCCCGCTTGTCAAGCCATGACCATCAGGAGCGTACCTCTCCCAGATACCCATCCCTTAGCCCTTTTAAATTTCATTTTTTGTGCCATTATTAGGTTACCTAATCGCGTAGTTAGAGACTTTAATCATCTCTATTAGACGCACACCACTCATACCCTTCAAATCCGCTTCGAATCAACTCAAACTTGTCTCCATTTCTTTCCACTTTCATTGTTCTTCTAATTTCTGGAAACTCATTATATAACTTGCAAATCACAAAATTCTTGGCCGATTTCTACTGCAAATCAAGCATACAAAATTATTTGTAGGTCCATCTTCTATCTGGAGCAACATTTCACCATCTGGAACTCAAACTAATTGAAGAATAATTGGATCCAAAGAAGCTTTCTTCATCTGCAAGACTTGGCCAGACCGTCATCTTCTTTGGCATTCCACCGCCGTGGTCCGTGACCTCATAGCTCATTCACCCACAAGCGAGCTCGAGGGGTGTCTCCTATACCCCCCTGGCCCTGCAAGAGACCAAAGCACGTAGTTGATCGATTGGAATAATTCAGAGAAGAAGGCGCCCTCGCTGCAAAAGTGAAGAACAGAGGAAGATCGCCACGAAGCGCAGAATCACACCACGTGTCCAGAACAGATGACCTAGATTCTCCTGAAGCTTCTAATCTCCGCCGTCAGATGAAGGGGTAGAAATTTTGCGTACTAAACCCAGAGGAGTTCCTGAATTCCATTTCCGCTCTAAAGATTTATTGGAATTGCTTTTAGGTCCCTACGTAGGGACCTAAATGTAATAACTTCATATTTCTTTGCATTTCAGTCCCTGTCAGGGACCTTTTTCTAACTGGACAAATCTATTTTTCCTTACATTTATACCCATGTACTGTAAGGTAGTTTTGGACCTTTATTTTGTTGCCTTTTGCCTTGATTTTTCTAGGGTAGTTACATAACTATCGTAGTGACATTTTTTGTATTTTTTTCATTGATTTTCATCATGTAGTTTTCTCGAACCGAGTTTTGTTAGTTCGTGTTATTTTTGATGATTCTGAAGTTTGTTGTAAAATTAAGGATATAGTAAAATTTTGGAGATTTCTTTCTTTGATCAGAAACCACCATACGGTTATTTTGCCTCCTCGAGTTAGACCCAGACACACTTAATTGGATAAATATTAAAGTGTAGATAAAATAGGAGAGAGAAGCTGCTTATTCTCTCTCTCATATTTTATTGATTTTTGTTTGATCAATCGAAATCCGATCTCCACGGTTTTTTTACAACCGACAAATCTCTTCCTTAATTAACTCTGTGTTGAATTTCGGTTATCAAAATGGCACCGTTTCCTGGGAGACATTAGCTTTGCCTCGATTTTTGACCTTATTTCAAGATTTTTTTCGATCTTCTTGGTTTTACGGTTTTCTGATTCTTTTCAATTTCTGTCTGATTTTGTTTTACGGCTCTTATCGATTTTCATCAGTTTTTACAGTTTTTAATTTCTTTGAATTCTTTCGTTTTTTGTTTGCTTTTATTTTTTTCGCTTTTTGTGTGTTGTTTTTCTAACAAATTTTGTAGGGCCTACAAGATCAACCGAATTTTGGGAAGCCGAGAGAGTTGAAAGTGCAGAGACCGACCCCTTCTCTCACGGGTCGGTTGTAGAGTGCATAATTAGTTAGGATTTTTTTACTTGTATTAATTTTTGTAAAAAAATAAGGGCACTTGTTTGTTTTTTGTTTTCTTAAAAGGGGCCCCGTAAGGTCAACCCTTTGTACTCCCTTCCTTTTTTCTCAGGGTCTGTTTCACCGAGTGCCTTGCATTCGAGGATCATGGCACCCACCGCGGTTTTCCTTCACATCAACGGTTTTTCCGCAGCATTTTACGAGGCTAGGTGCTTGTTTAGGAGTTTTTTTCAATTCCTTTCCTCTCTACTTGCGCCTTTGTAGTTTATTCTAGGACTCGCGACCTAGTGCATTCTTTTCTAGGATAACAAAATCGTTAGACATTTTGTTTGAAAAATAAAAAAAAGAGAACCAAAAATAAAATCAGGACTGCTTAACTACTTGACCTAAAAATAAACATAAATATCATTTGATTTGGGAGAGCAACCCCCACACATGGATTGCAGGTACATTTTGCAGACATTGTGAGTGAGAGTCGACACTTAAGGTAAGAACCAAAGTCCGAGTTTCCCTAGGAATACTACTTAGTCCATACACCTAATCGTTGTTCTTCAGTAATTACTCTTGGGTAGCAAACAATGGTCCGAGTTTAATTAGCAGAGTGGGAGGTTTAGAGGACACCACAGTAGCACAGTCCTCATGTAACACGGATAGCTGGAAACGGTCTGTACTTACTACCATATTGGTTGAGAATAAGCAGTTTCTGTAAGGACTCGGGATAGTGTTTTGGGGAAATTCCGGACATCTATCAGCTTACGATAAATTGTAAAAATATTTGTCTGCTAACATAACCCTAAAATCAACAAGATAAAAGATCGAACTTTTATGGTCATCACCAGGTTGTATTGGTGAATCTAGGGTTGTTTTGTGTTTGCTTGAGAGGCATGTGTTACCACATCTTAAACGCCTTTGCTTCTGATCTCTTGACTTGACATCGTGCTCTCTCGATTATTCTCTTGATATCAAAGATGACGACTCGATGGCTTTTCCACTCAAACTCTGTGAGCTCTCGACGATCCACGTTCCATTGTACTTCTTCACAGACTCGGGATGACCCTCTTCCCAAGTCAGTCCCATCTAATCTCGAGGAGAGTCAGACCTATACTCCCTTGCCTCCCAGCCCGTCTTTTGAGGCAGACCCCCTTCTCAAATCATCGTATCTTTCTCCTGCACAATTTTTACTGAGTTCTTACGAGACTTTTTCCTTCCCAGAAGATTCAAAGGATATGGCTCGTGGGAAGGGACCAGTCAAGGACCGCTCAGCAGAGGACCGACAGATTGGAGAACAACACACTGATGGAAGACCAGATCCAACCGCACACATCACAACGGGGATTCTAGGCATGCTTCAGTAGATGAATATACAGATCCGAGATCAGTTTAGAGTCCAGAATGAGCTGCGAATCGAGATCGCTGCATTGAGAGCAGGAGCCAGGAATCCACCATCGCCTGTCGTGGTTCCCGCAACACTCAAAGATGAGTATGACCCTGGTTCCAGGATGCTACATCACTGGATTCAGATACCACCAAATCAAGGGCCATGCGAGCTACACTCGTCCTTTCTTTTATTGCTTCCCAATTTTTATGGGAATGCCACAGAGTAGCCGTTTACCTTTCTGCAACAGTTCGAGATTATCTACGGTACGACTAATTTTCCTAGTGTTACGCAGAAGGTCATTTGCCTCAAAGCCTTCCCCTTTGCCTTCGCAAATAAGGCACTTTACTGGCTTAGTCATTTGGGGAGGGATATTTCCACGTGGGCCGACCTGAAGTCCACGTTCCTGCGTAAATTCTTTCTTTTGGGATGGGACGAACATGATGAGGAGCCATGTCTCCAACTTCACTCAGCTGCCGAATGAATCATTCCACGAGGCATGGGATCAGTTCAAGGATTTTATTGAGAGATGTCCACATCATGAGATACCATTGATGGTGCTAGTGCAGAGTTATTTTGGAGGACTCCAACCAGATGTACAGGGCCTTGTGAGCACCGCATGTGGCGACAATTATATGAAGGATGCTGAGTCTGTCTGGTCCATCTTTGAGGGGATGGAAGATAATTCAAGAGTCATCGACTCTACTTGGGTATTCCAGAAGTCCCCGCAGCCACCACACCATCGAGAGCATCATAAGGTGGCGAATATTTCGGATTCTGAATCCAATACGAACATGGGATATATCAATGAAGAGTTAACGTTGGTAGACGTGATTCAGAAGCAAGTTCAAGACCTGCAGCCGCTGCGAGAGTTGGAGAAACTCTCATTACTTTCTCAGCAGCTGAGCGATCTGACGAAGAAGGTGACGGACCTACAACTTAAATATTAGCAGTCTCATGCTTCTTCGACCTCTCAACCTGCTCGGAGATCTTTACCCACTCCTCCCACCCGACAGATCCACTTCGTCCAAAGCGAGCCGGGTCAACCTATGGAGACTCTGTAGATTGATTAACATGAGGACCAGTCTTATGCCAATTCCAGCTAGATCACCAGCTCTAGAGATTTTGTTGTTGAGCCTTAATCCACTCTTGAGATCAACGGGATATGGTACGCTCTAATACAACCACTATCACAGTTTACTCCTCAGAGCATACACCACCAGCAACAGCCGCAACATTACAATCATCCGCAACATGGACGTCCACAATATCAGCACCGACAGAATTTCATGCGGCAACAATCTCACCAGAATGTTTATCAGAGACCATATTCTTTTCACTACCCTGCTTCGCACTCACAGCCAAATCATTACCAACAACAGCAACAGCCCCATACACTCCCTAGCGCTCTCCTCAACCGTACGCTCCGCAATAGCCTATGCCGGGGAAAGAGAGAGTAGAGAACCAGGGTTACCGTGCTGAACCTGAGATATCTTCGCAAGCCCTGTCGTTGAATCAGATCATGGATATGCTAAGCACGCTCCAGATGGCACACAAAATCGAGATGGAGTGGGTTAACCATGATCTGGATTAGTTAACCGCACCCAAGACTACTCTTCCAGCCCAGCCTCAGATGAACCCGAATAATAAAAGAAGGAACCCAGATCAAGTAGACAACATGAGAGGTACGATCTCTTTTCCTGAATTTATATCTAACTTCATTCATCTCAGGAGCGATACATCACCACAAGCACTTGAACAGGAGGAGGAGATGGCACAGGATGAGGAGAGAGAGACAATCCATGATACTCATACTGGGACTGAGGAGGAGGACCACAAAGACGATGGGGATCAACCACTTGACAATCAAGGAGAAGGGAGCGATGATGAGACAACCTATATGGACTTAGGTGATTCAGACGATGATACCACGCCAAGCCATGCAAACACTCCTAAAGCTAATGTGTCTTTTTCCGTTTTAGAGAGTTTTGTAGATAATTCTAAGAGTCTTAATGTACAAGCTGATCCTGATTTCAATAAAAACTATTTTGTTTTTCCTAAAACTGCTCCTTTTCCTGATACTTTGTATGGAAAAGTTACTAAAAAATCCAAAAAGAATGATGTTACTCTAGAGTCTAATCGATTACTTAAAGATCACATCTTTCTAAAAATCCTACTCCATGATGCATTGGATCACTTCCCTACGCTTAAGAAACAGCTGAAGAATAGATGTACGACTCATAGGAAGAAGAAATCACGAACAGAGAAGCATATATTGACCAAGTCCACCTCCTACATTATTCAGATTAGACTACCAAAGAAGAAGAAGGATTCAAGAGCACACTATGTTAGATGTGAGATTTCAGAAGTCGCATTCGATCTCACTCTCTTAGATAACGGTTCATCTATTAATCTATTACCTTCATGCTTACTCGACAAGCTCAAGTTAAGCCCTCTAAACGAATCCCGTTTGATCCTCCAGTTTCCTGATAGATCTGTAAAGAGACCTACGGGCATTTTAAGGAACGTTATCGTAACCGTGCAGGGTCTGCAATTCCCAGTGGACTTTTCTATCCTAGACATGGAATGCCCTACACGGTTACACCTTACCCCGATCATTCTTGGAAGGCCTTTCTTGGATACCGCAAAGGCCCTCTTCGATTATGATATAGTGAAGGTATCTTTCTGCACTAACGGCGAAAAGCTACATATAGTGATGGCGAGAGAATCACATGCATCCAATGCTACATCCACAACCAGTTCTGATGCCTTTAGTTCTTTAACCACTTGTGATTACATTGATGAGGTTCTCCTTGACGGCCTCGAGAGGTATCAAGTAGAGACCCGAGATATCCTAAAAGAAGATGGGTCCGAGACTTTAGCTGGCAGCTCTTCTGACGGTACTCTTTGTTTCAGCATGGATGGTGATGATCATATGGAGCAGAGAACTGAGAATTATCTTGCAGACATTTTAGACTCAAAAAATTTACAGAATTCCTCCACCTCAGATGATTCTGAGACTGAGTTTTACTTAGCCAAATTATTCTCCTCTAGTTATTATGAGGATGAGCACGGTAGTGAGTCGGATGATGTTTTAGACATCTTCTGGAGTCCGACTCTAGAACATATTGAGATGGTGAACAAATATAAGGCAGATACATCTACCAGTAATATAGATCCCATCACACAATCATAGGATGATAAAGCAGAGCCAGATCTTAACTTACCTGAGCTGAAGACCTTACCACCAATATGAAGTACGCTTTTCTTGTGGGTCCACATCAACAGTTTTCGGTCATTATCAGTGCATATTTGATCGAAGAGCAAGAATCTCGTCTGATGGAGATTCTTGAAAGAAACCCCAAGGCCATTGGGTGGACTATATCTGATCTTCCCGGGATAAATCCTGCTTTGTGTTCTCATCATATCTATCTTGATCATAACAGCATAACCTCTAGAGAGTTCCAATGTAGGCTGAATCGCGTCTTACGTGATGTTGTCAAGAAAGAAATTACGAAATGGTATGACGCAGGCTTTATTTATCCTATCTCCAACTCTGAATGGGTTAACCAATTACATGGTGTCCCGAAGAAGTTAGGAATTCAGATGGTTAATAATGAGAGTGGAGAGGAGATTCCATAGAGTGTACCACATCGTGGCGGGTATGCGTTGATTACAGAAAGTTGAACACCGTGACAAAGAAGACCACTTCTCGTTGCCTTTTATAGACCAAGTGATAGAAAGGTTATCTGGGATGGAGTACTTATGCTTCTTAGAAGTCTACTCTGGATACAATCATGGTACAATTCCCCCTGAAGACCAGGAGAAGACCACCTTCACATGTCCTTTTGGCATATATGCTTTTATATAGATGCCCTTTGGATTGTGCAATGCCCCCGCAACATTCCAGAGGTGCATGCTTGCCATCTTTGCAGACATGGTCGATGATTTTCTCGAGGTATTTATGGATGATTTTTCGGTCTATGGTGAGTCATTTGATGATTATTTAGCACTCATATAACAGGTTCTTCAGAAATGTTGTGAGGTAGATCTCGTCTTGTCTTGGGAAAAGAGCCCTTTTATGGTTACAAACGGGATTGTGTTGGGGCATGTCATCTCCAAGCAAGGCATGGAGGTTGACCCTGCCAAGGTAGATGTCATCAAATATCTCAATCCAACATCCAACGTCAAGTAGTTATGGTCTTTTTTGGGGCATGTTTGCGTTTACTAACGGTTCATACATGACTTCTCTAAGATTGCTCAATTGTTAACTGAACTCTTAGTCAACGACATCGAGTTCATTTTAGATGAAAATTGTCTTAAGTCCTTCCTCACCTTTAAACAAATGATCATCGGTGCTCCTGTCCTCCTACTGCCTGATTGGTCTCTACCCTTTGAGATCATGATAGATGCTTCAGATTTTACTGTTGGGGTTGTATTATGACAGAGGAGGAACATACTTCCAGTTGCTATCCACTATGCCAGCCGCACTTTAGATGATGCCTAGCGCAACTATACAGTGACCGAGAAAGAGATATTGGCAGTGGTTTTTGCTTTAGATAAATTCAGATCTTATCTTCCTGGCTCTAAAATCACAGTTTATACCGGTCACCCAGCTATCCGATTTTTGGTGGAAAAGAAGGATGCAAAAGCACGCCTTCTCAGATGGATTCTCTTTCTCCAGGAGTTTGATTTATACATAAGAGACAAGCCTGGAGTAAAGTACATGGTAGATGATCACCTCTCCCGACTACAGATAGAGCAACCTTCAGATGATTACATGCCGGAGATTGCAGAGAGATTCCCAGATGAGAGCATCTTTGCAGTTGCAGAATTTCCATGGTATGCAAACATACTGAATTTTCTGGTTACACAGAAGAGTCCACAAGGTTGCCCGAAAGACCGAGTCAACAAGCTAGTGTCTGAGGCACGATACTCCATTGGGAGGATCCGATTCTTTTTCATGAGGGACCGGATTGTATTTATAGGCGATGTATTCCAAAGGAGGAATACAACAGTGTCCTCACTCTGTGCCATTCCTTAGAGGCAGGAGGACATCATTTGGGGAAGAGGACAATGCAGAAGGTACTTCAGAGCGGATTTTGGAGGCTGACTCTTACGAGAGATGCTTGCACATTCGAAAAGAGTTGCCCAGATTGTCAGAGAGACGTAAGGATGATCTGTGCTCGGGATGCAATGCCTGTGCGACCTGTTATCATTTGTGAGATCTTTGACGCATGGGGCATAGAATTTATGGGACCATTTCCCTCATGCAATGGCTTTGAGTACATCCTTCTTGTTGTAGATTATGTTAGTAGATTGGTGGAGGCTATACCTGCACGAACCGCTGACAACAAGACATCGTGCAGGTTCCTAAGGGAACATATTATTTCACGATTCAGTATTCCATGTATTCTCATTTCAGATGTGGATAGCCATTTCATTAATAAGGAGGTGAAAAAGCTAGTGAAGAGCTATGGCATTAATCACAGAGTAGCTTCTCCTTACCACCTGTAGATGAGCAGCATGACTGAAGTTTCAAATAGGGAGGTGAAATCCATTCTTCAAAAACTATTACCACCGGATAGGAAGAACTGGTCACAGCTTCTAGACCAAGTTCTTTGGGCATATTGTACTGCATATAAGACTCCCTTGGGTACTTCACCGTTCAAATTAGTTTACGGGAAGCCATGCCATTTGCCCGTAGAGATCATGAACAAATGCAAATGGGGTATTGGAGAAATTTCTTTAGAAATGCAGAAGGCAGGAGCAAAGAGAAAGTTAGATCTAAATGAGCTAGTAGAGATTTGAAATCAAGCATACAAGAACACCCTCGTTTACAAGGACAAAGTGAAGCGATGAAATGATAGATATATCCGGTACAAGATCTATGTTCTCGGGCAGAAAGTATGGTTGTTCAATGCACGATTGAGAATATTTCCTAGCAAATTGAAAAGCAAGTGGGTAGGACCGTATATAATTAGAATGGTACATGACAATAATAGTATTTCTATATCAGATGTGTCACTAGGTGCAAAACCGTTTGTAGTGAATGGGCAGATGCTGAAGAACTTCGTGGAGACTACTGATCATCTAGCCTGAGTTTAAGTGATCTACTTTGTACAGGATGCATGACTACTCTTCCACTTCACTCCATCCTGTACAGAGACTTGTGAAGCCATTCGGATTTTTGGAGTAAACACCTATATATTCTTTGTAGATCGCAATCGTCCCTATTTTTTGTTCGTCTTCTATGCTTAGAATACTAGATCCTAAGTATAGGGGGTCGATTTCCCGTTGATTCTCGTTTTCGATTTTTAATCTTTTTACTTTTTTTTTCTGTATCCTTTCTTTTACTCTAATCACTAGTCCCTAATTTTGTCCACACTCTTTTCTATACTTAGGATGCCTTATCCTAAGTATAGGGGGGACCGAGTGATTTCGATGACTTTGTTTTTCTTTCTTCTTTTGTTCCTTCGGTTGTATATTCTCTATCTCAGTCACCTCATTTTTTCCATTATAATTACGATAACCTGATCGTAAGTATATGGGGGTTGACTGACTTCTATTCTGTCGTTCTTTTTCACCCACTTTTACTTAGCACGAGTTATGTCTTCCTTTTTCTCTTTTGATGCTATGAGGACATAGAACAAGTTAAGTATAGGGGGTGAGTATATATTTTATATATACTCTTGTCCATAACTCATACTTTTATGTATTTTAAATATTTATAAAATCCATAAAAGTGGGTGAGGGTAATTTAAAATCCACCTATTTATTTAAATTATTTATAAAATCATTGTAAATAAGTAAAATATATTTAAAATCCTTATTTCAAATTCTTAATTTAAAATTCTTAATTTTAATGTGTATTTAAAATATGTATAACACTTATTTAAAATCCTATGTATTAAACATGTGTAAAATTTATTTAATCCTTGTAAAATCTTTTGTATATAAAATTTGTAAATTCCATTATTTAATCCAAATGAAATATGGGTAATTTATCTTGTAAAATTCTTGTACATAAACTTGTGTATAAAAATCACAAAATCGATAAAAAATGTAAAGTCTAAAATCCCAGAAAATGACAAAATCTTAAAATTCATAAAAATGAGTAAAATTCAAAAAATATGCTTCACAAAAATATGGTTGCATTAGCATTTTTCAGAATAAGTTTGATTTCTAGAAGTAATGATTGGGTAAATTCTAAAGGATGGAGATTTATTACGACCTTTAACTTTCATTGTAAGGAGCCTAGTTAGGAACTGGAATTTGGACTCTTCAGGTCTTTGACTTAAATATTTGGGTTCCATGAGACCACGTTTGAGAAATCAAGTTGAAAGTGCCTAAGTAGAGCACTTGGTGTCATCTGTTTAAGACTTCATCAGTGAAGCAATTTTGGACACATGCACTTTGCACTTAGCTCGACTTGCATGGGGCTGCGAAGGGAAATCCATCTTGGTAGTGTGTTTCTATCCTTGTCTGGCGGCATTGATGTCTAAAGACGAGAGATATTGGGGTTGCAATAATCGCTTCAGATGAGGGAAGGATCTGGTGGCACAATCTTTCCAAGACTTAAAAAAATGGACAACAAAAGATGCTATATCTTTCGAGGCACAAAAGATGAATGTAGTGCAAGCAACGTTGCAAAGCCAACTCAAAAAAGAAGTCACCAAATACAAATACGACCACAATGGTCCGAGCTTCCACCAAAATGCATGCACATCTTGGTGGAGACTTAGCTACACCAGCTAGGCTTCATAAGGAGATGCGTCTACACTGGTCGTACTCCAGTTCTTTTCTCATTCTTCTACTCTCTTTCTATATTCAATTGTGGACACAGCACGAACTGACCTTAGAAGGGAATACCTCCCTCCCCAAGGAAAGAGTGGTTGGATGGAGAACCAATAGGAGTGTATAACTGGGATGGGCGGTTTCTTCGCTTCTTTCAACGTGATAAGAGCTAAAACAATTCACACACAGTACAGATTGATTTCAAGGTTGATAGAGTTTGCGATATGAATGAGCGGATCTGAACTAGCTGTTGAGGTGAACTTAAACAAGGATTTGTGGAACTTGAGGATTATTGTGGCTAAAATCCTAATCCTAGTAAGACTCCGACAAAATGCTTATTTCAGGCCCGATCGAGCTCTGTCCTTTGTCAGTTCTCATGAATTGGTTTAGGAAAACAAATTCATTATAAGTTTCTTTCTTTTTCTCTTATTTTTAAAATAAGTGTTTGCTAAGGGACTAGCAAAGTTTAAGTGTAGGGGGTTGATGAATCCATGATTCATTAACATTCTGTCTGCATTTTGTCTTAAAACCCTTAACAAATACATGTAAATATCCATTAATTTTCACTTTTTTAACAAAATCCCATTCATGAATAAAAATGCAATTTTATGTATTAAAATCATGTAAATAAATAAAAGAAAAAATAAAGAAAATAAAAATAAAGGCAAATTGTAGATATATATATATATATATATGTACAATATGACTTGTATAAATAAATATAGCTGAAAGCTATATTTATATACTAATTCTTGAGACTAAGTCAGCATGGATTGGCAGACAAATAAATAAGTAGGGGGAGATAAGGAAGAAAAAAATAAGAAATAATTAATTCACATCTCATACATTCCTTATTAATTATCCATTAAATACCAAAACTTTAAAGATTTTTAATTAATTCATATGATCATAATTTTTCACCAAACTCTTCTCCGGATTATTTCTAAAAAAATATAGAAAAATATGAAAATGAGTTAAAAATATTACCTTGTATATATACCAAGAAATCCAACTTGTATATTCTCAAAATCCCAACTTCCGAACATCATAACATTCTCATACGAACTCCAATTTCACTTTGCCCACCTTTAAAGTTCATAAAAAAATTCTCTAATTAATAAAGATGATTTCACTAAAATCAGAGTCCATTTGCAAAAGGTTGGTTTCGGGACCTAACCAAAAGTGGGTTTCGGGCTATTTATTTTATCTAAAACACACTATTTATCGTTTTAATAATTTTATAATTTCTAATTATTTTCTTGATTTTGTTTTTTAACCTAATTTATTTCATACTTTTTGGAGCTTATTTATTTTTTTAAATAAGTCAAAAACCCTAATTTATAGTTAAATTTGAACTACATCTCTTATATCTATATTTATTAAAATACTTAAAATAAATTTATTGAAATCTATAAAAATTCATACATACTTTATTTATTAACCTGATAATTTATAAAATATAAAAATGATATATAATTTGTAATTTATTAAATTCAAAATCCAAAACCTATTTATTATGTATTATTTATACCTTTTTAGTAATATAATATTTATATTTCATAAAATATATAATATTTATTAAAATTAATTATACCATAATTTACATAAATTAATTATTTATATTTTACATTTTTATAACTATTTAAAATAACTTTATCTACTCTTTTATATACTTTTTCTACGGTATTTATTGATACTGGCCAACCAGGTGTTGACACGTGTCAACACCTGGTGCTTTCTTCTTCAAGAAGGCAGACCTGTGGTATGTTCCAACTACCTCATTTCAACTATTTCTGCATGGCACCTCACTACCTCTACCTCCGATCTCCACCCTCCATCTTCTTCCTCAAACTACCACCATCCACGCCGGTCATCAATCACCAATTAACTCCCTTCTATCTCCCTATAAAACCATCTCCATCTCCAACTAACTGCTCCTAAGACAACTACTTCCAGCAAAGTCCTGGCCATCACCCCACCTTCACCGGCGTGCCCAGCCTTACTTCGGAGGTGACAACTCCCTATGAGGTGCCCAAATGAAAGACGAAAGATCGGAGGAGAGCTCCAAGGTTGAAGCTCCGAGTTGTATCGTCGCAGTCGCGATGTATAGTTCCGGGACGCCGACCCATCGAGCCACGACCAGCAGGAGCTTACCTCTCCCAGGTACCCATCCATCTTTGCCCTTTTAAATTTAGTTTTTCATGCCTTTATTAGGTTACCTAACCGCGTAGTTAGAGACTTTAATCATCTCTATTAGACGTACACCACTCATACCCTTCAAATCCGCTTTGAATCAACTCAAAATCATCTCCATTTCTTTCCACTTTCATTGTTCTCCTAACTTCTGGAAACTCATTATATAACTTGCAATCACAAAATTCTGGTCTGATTTCTACTGCAAATCGAGCATACAAAATTATTTGCTGGTCCATATTCTATTTGGATCAACATTTCACCCTCTAGAACTCAAACTAATTGAAGAACAATCGGATCCAAAGAAGATTTCATCAGCTGCAAGACTTGGCTGGACCACCATCTTCTTTGGCATTCTACCGCCCTGGTCTGCCACCTCGGAGCTCATTCACTCGCATGCGAGCTCGAGGGGCATCTCCTACACCCCTCTGGCCCTGCAGGAGGCCGAAGCACGTAGCTTATAGACAGGGATAATTCCGAGAAGAAGACACCCTCGCTGCATCCGCACAAAAGTGAAGAACAGAGCAAGATCACAAGGAAGCGCAGAATCGCGCCACGTGTCCATAAAAGACGACCCAGATTCGCCTGAAGCTTCTAATCACCACCGTCAGATGAAGGGGTAGAAATTTTGCGCACTAAATCCAGACGAGTTCCTGAATTCCATTCCCGCTCCAATTATTTCAAGGAATTACATTTAGGTCCCCATGTAGGGACCTAAATGTAATAAATTCTATTTTCTCAGCATTTCAATCCCTACCAGGGACCATTTTGTAACATGACAAGTTTATTTTCCTGCATTTATACCCCTATACTGTTGGGTAGTTTTGGACCTTTAGTTTGTTGCATCTTCCTTGATTTTTCTAGGGTTCTTACATGACTACACTAGCAACATTTCTTGTAATTTTTCATTGATTTTCATCATGTAATTTTCTTGAATCGATTTTTGTAAGTTCGTGTTATTTTTGAGTGATTTCTGATGTTTGTTATAAAATCCTGGAGATAGTAAAATTCTCGAGATTTCTTTCTTTGATCTAAAACCATCGTACGGTTATTCTTCCTCCTCGAGTTTGACCTAGGTACACTTACCAGGATAAATATTAAAGTGTAGATAAATTAAGAGAGAGAAGCGGCTTATTCTCCCTCTCTCTCCTATTTTATTGTTTATTGTTTGATCAATCGAAATCCGATCTCCACGGTTCATTCTACAATCGATACTCTCTTCTTTAATTAACCATGTGTCAGATTTTGATTATCACTCAGTCGGTGCCATCCTCTATGGAGAGATAGAGATATGTTGAGTATTCGGTTTGAGAGAGATTCCAAATTCAATCTCTCGCTCATGTGGTAATCCAGGTAGTTCCTCTAGAAATATATAAGGAAACTTGCACACTATATGTACATCTTCTATCATTCAGTCTGACCCTGATGCAGTGGGTACATAAGCTAATTTTCCTTGGCACCCTCTCTCTAACAACTACTGCCCTTCAGAGTAGAGATTTTCACCCTTGCTAACAACTAATTGATAACTATGAGCGGTATTCCGAAACTAAGGTTGTCTTACAATCCTTTGATCATCCGTGCATCAAGATGAAAAGTTACTCTCTTCTAAGAGTCAAGGCATGCATTATGCCTTTCTAGCCAGTCTATCCCAGGATGAGATCAAAATTATTCATATTTCAATAATTAGTAGAGAAGCTGGTAAATGATGTCCTACAATCTATATCACGTAGTCGTCTAAGATCTCTTATATTATAAATACTTTACCTCCTTGTCCTTTAGTCAAATAATGGTTTTGTACTTCTATCGAAATCTTATATTTAAGGTAGGATTCACGCAAAATTTTTTTCTACCTGAGGAGGGCCTCCTACACGGCTCCTCCGATAGGAGTAGGGTTCTACTCCATGGGGTTACGTAACTAAATTCTTCCTAAGAAGGATGAACATAACCCTTAGCTCTAGCATTCGCGGATATGGATGACTTTGATCTCTCATTGTGGCATTGAGTCTCCGCTCTAACACATGCTACCATTTGCCCCATCTCTTAGAGCATTATCATCATAGTCGTTAATTTCCTAGACACTTCTTGGTTTGCCATGATCCTGGGATATCTCAAGGCCAAAGGTTAGGCCCTGTACGTTTTAGCATGTTGTACATAAGGGACAATGACTTGTGAATGGTACTGCAATCACTTATTAAAATCAAAGGATCTTAAGACAACCTTAGTTTCTGAATACCACTCATAGTTATCAATTACTGGGTAAATATCTGGAGTAACCATGCTCTGAGCCCAATCTGTTACGACCCCCATTCCGAGCCGTTGGATCCTCCCATATCCGGATCTGGTTACTCAGCAATAATTTATTCAGCAATCAAAACTAACATTTAGAAACAGACTACAATCAAAAATACTCAGAAGGAAGTATTTCAACACTTTTCCATTCACAAAATAAAGTTCACATGATACATTGTCCCACTATAAACATTTACATGTACATCAACTGGAAGGGAAATACACACAAAGATTACAAACTACCTTACAGAGTAAAGCTACTGTGGTTAGCTGGATGGCTATGTTAGCGGCTGGATTATTAATGTCCTTGTGATGGCTCACCGACATATGTTGGGTTTTTCATAAATCATAGGATAACAATTAGCGAATGCTAAGTAATGAAGAAGAGAATAGCAAATAAATATGTAATTTCTCAAAACTTGTTATCACAAAAAGATTCATTCATTCCCATTAGTCTAAATCCTATTCCTTTCTATTCCACGTCGAGGATTAGTCCAAGGGAACCCCACCGATGAATCCATGATTCATCGCTTTTATTCTTTTATTTTAGCTTCATTTTTTAGTCAAATACCTGTAAATACCTACTAATTCCATAAAATTACCATTTTGCATGCATTTGTTAAATATGCATTTTTAACACTTTTTGTACGTAAATAAAAGAATAAAGAAGAAAAGAAGAAAAGAAAAATGAAGGATGAATTAATGGAATAAATAGAGACTGACCCGAACCCCGAGAGAAGGTCAAGACTTGACCTAATTGACTAGGAATAAAGTAGGGCGAGAAAGGATCTTTCATTAAAAATTCGAAAAATAATTTGTAAAATTGTCCTTGTATATTTGTATAAAACTTGAATTATTTTATTTGTATATAAATTGACTTCAAATCAAATATTTTTGTAAACAAAAGTTGTAAATAAAAATATTTTTAAATAATAAAAATAATTGCAAAATAAAATAAAGTACAGATTGCAAATAATCTCTTAGAAAAAGCCACAAAGTGATAGTTAAAATACCAATTCCAGCTCCATACGAACATAAATTGAACCAAACTCACATTCACTATACTCTAAATTAAATTATCTTTCAAATGACTATGATTTCATAATTTTTGGAGTTACGGTTGAAAAGTCGATTTTCTAGGGTGTTTTGTGCAGTTTTACCACACACATATTTATATATACTCATATTTATTTTTTATACATAATGTACATACTTGTAATAATTATTTTCATTAAAAATAAACTAAAAAATATATAAATAATAAAATTAAAGAATTTATTATTTAAAAATTATTTCCTTATTTGTACATGTGTATATTATATTATATGTACATAATATTTGTATACAACTAATTTCCTTATATAAAAATCACCAAAAAATAAATATCTAACATTAATTAATTTAATTTAATTACGAAATTTATATTTATATTTAATTATTTAATTCATTATTTGATTTAAAAACATACCTTGTATATAAGATATTATTCCATACCTTTAATAGCCACCATTAAGGTGGCTAATTAATTTTTGTAAATTATTTAATTTATTTATTTTAATTAATTCCGAAATTTTTTTTCAATTAATTAATTAATAATTTAATTAATTATTTTATTAATTAACCACTAAACCCCTTCCCCTTTTGTTCATTCTTTCCTTTTTTTCTTCTCTTTTGAATGGGCTCCTCCTCCTTCGTTATTCTTGGATCAATCTTTGGTGGATAGGAGCCCGATCTCCAAGAGCGATCTTGTTGAAGAAGGGTGCCCAGCCTCCGAGCCGTCTGGTGACATCGCGCCACCTTACATGAATCCGAAGTTGTGGACACTTCGGGATTGGAGATTGTGTTGATCTCATGAGCTTATGTCGTCGCATGTCGCCTCAACCAATCCTCCAATACACTACCCTAACAATTTTCATTTTCTTTTATTACCTAGGGTTTCATACCCATAGCCTGTCAAACAAAGGAGCACACCGTCCTCGAGGATTCAGTTGCTTAAAACCTCAAGCTAACCTTTAATCACATAAGATAGCAGCTTTAAATATATGTTATCGTGAACCAGCCGCTTTTGAACCACCCGTACCTCCTCATGGCACGATCACATCTTCCGTCGTTCAACCCGAATATATTGGCACCTGGTACCGTAAGTTGCAAATCATTCATTTTGTACGCACTTATCATAATAGGGAAACCGTGTAACACTTAGGTAGGGAAATGCCAATACGGGTTCCTTCCGACAAACCTATATATGGCATGCCCGGCATGTAGTTCTACTTCCAGTCATTCTTAACGTAAGACACGATCCTTTTTAGGATCCAACTTAATCCACATCAATTTCCATGATGTAATTCTTTCGTTAAGTCTTCGATTTGCATAATCATCAACATTGAGTATAGCCTCACATATATATTAATTCATATATTTATATACTCATATTTATGTTCATTTTAACATCAAAATCCTAATTTTCCAATCCACTACATCAATTCGATGCTTAGACCTTATTTTAATTAAAATCACAAAGCAACTTTTCACCTTTTCTAAAAAATAGCCAAATTAGAGTTCTTCGTAGCAAGGAGCCTAAAATCAGAAATATCAACGATCTCATATGAAAACTCAACAAGAAAAGGAAGGATTTCATTACCTAATCGAGCTCTCTGTAGTGTATGCACTTTATCATGATTGTTTTTCAAAAAGGATGATTTATGTCTCCTGAAACGATCGAATTTCATTTTCGTATAAAAAAGCTAAGAACCTGCCAAGAACGTGAAGAACGAACGAAGAACACGAAGAGTGTGAAGAACATATTTTTATCTTGAATTTCAATAGAGATTCCCCTTATACGAGGTGATATTTCTAGAAAAATTTCGACAGAGTTTCCCCTTATATTGGGACATATTTGTATATAAAATTCGATAGAATTTCCCCTTATATTGGGACATATTTCTAAGAAAATTTCGGCAGAGTTTCCTCTTATATAGAGACATTTTTCAAAAGGAAAAAGGAAAGTGTTTCCTCTATAAAAGCATCTAGTGGAAAGAAACAACAAAATAGAAAGAACATATAGAACTGCAAGCGATGGAGAATCGATAGACATCACACATCTTAGATGAGTGAAGGTGTGACGAATCACATGGTTCACTGACATGCATAGCCGCCCGCACCTAAGTAGGGTGCTACACAGATTTCTCATTCAAAGCAAGTATAAAAGCAAAATAGAAAGAATTTAACAGAACTATAAGTGACGGAGAATCAGTAGACACCACACATTTTAGGTGACTGAATGTGTGACGAATCACAGGGTTCACTGACGTACATAGCCGCCCGTACCTAAGTAGGGTGTTACACAGATTTCTCCTCGAACCACAACAGAAAATGAGTTGGAAAGGAAGATGAATCAGAAACTAAGTTGTAAAAGATGAATCGAAAACCTAGCTTAAATTGAAGTTTATTACGAAGCCAACTAGGAGAGGATCATACCTTCCTCCTCCTCGTTCTCCCGACAATGCGTCGCTAGCGCTCCTTCCCCACCTCCCACTCCTACCAACCTCTCGACCCTAGCCCTCGGGGTAGTGGTGGTAATGGAAATTGTAGAGAATTAATGGGTAGGGGCTATTTATAGGCTCCGCAAAACCGTTGTTGACCTTAATCATAGTTAGAGGCCCATGTTTTTGACCCATAGTTTTGCCAAGTCTTATCCGAAACTTGGCGCTTAAGTTAGAACTTTCCAGAGGATTCTAGATTCCCTAATGACGCTTAATTAATGCTAATCGTGATTAACTTTCACTAATCATGATTTAACTTTCACAGCTCACACTTATCTTTTGCTAACTATTGATTAGTATTCGCTAATGTTCATTAGTGGTTTTCAATTCATTATTAGTTTCTTTAATTATATTTAATTAGTCTTTGTGACGGTCAATACATGTTAATAACATCTTAAGCCACCATAATTCTCTTTCTTGCGAAAATCATAAAAATTCGAAATGAAGTCCAATTCACATGAAACAAATCCTATTGGTTTCCTCTTGACACGAATCTTATAATTTAGGATCTGAGAGATGACCAAGTTCAAGGCTTTACAGTATGCGCAGTGACCCCCATATTGTTCCTTATATAGTTGAAGCAGTATTGGATTTTGTATAATGAGTTCTATTCATGTTGATGGTTGATTCAAATAACAACATGTCAACATCACCTTAAGGGTGGTGGGCTCGGGTGTTAAAGATCGAATTGGGAAACACAAGTTGGACATGGAAGGTGGAATGAGTTCCCACTTCTTTTTACCCAAGTTACAATTTCACATGTAATTGGGATGTAACAAAGGAAAAAAATCCCAGATCTCGCTAGAGATATAATGGTAAGTATATATCTTGCTTTGAAAGTTTCATAAGAGAATGAGATTTCAAAGTTTTAGAAGGAGAGACAATTTTGATTTAAAAATCCTGAATAAAAGAAGTTAAATTTTAATATATATATATATATGTATATATGTATGTTCTAGTATAGTGCATTCTTAATCTCAGATATGAAATCCATGAACCTGCTCAATAGGCTTTTGAAGATCAATTAGTTGATTGGACCAAATTATTGGGACTATATTCGTAATTTGAAACTTGTTTCTACAGAGCACATCAGTTATGTGCTCATTAAGAACATGCATGCAATCCATACAACAGTGGAAGAACTTAAGTATAATGAAAAATATGATGAAGATCAATCATTGTCTAGATGTTGTATTTTGAGGACATTGTCCAATGTACTTCAAATGCAACATGTAGACATGGGCACAACCCATGGTATATTATTGACTCTGAAAGAGATGTTCGGTGATGTAAACTGCACTCAGTGTTACAATATCATGAAAGAACGTATTCACTGCAAGATGCAGGAAGAGACTTCATTTCAAAAGAATGTAATCAAAATATTTGATTATCTCTCAGAACTGGATACTCTTGGGGCACAGATGGATGCAAATATTCAGACTAAATTCATACTATTGTCTTTGTCCAAGTCTTTCAATAATTTTGTGGTATTGTTTCACATGAAAAAAGCCGATCTTGACTAAAGCTGAGTTCATTTCCTCATTGAAGTCTGGTGAGGATGTCTTAAAGAAAGAGAATCACCCTGGTAGTGCAATGGTTGCGCAGGTCAAAGAGAAGTGTGGTCAGAAGCATGGAGCTCGGAAGGGTCTGGCTCAGAAGAAAACGAAGAAGAGTCAAGTTGTTGGCTCATCCTCTCATGCTTCTACACAGATAGCATTGAAGAAGATTGATGTTTGTCATCACTAGAAGAAACCGAGTCGCTAGAAGTGTAACTGCCTAGATACCTGAAAACCGTTGAGAAAGGTAAAGCTCTAGTAGGTATAAAATCTACTTTCATCATTGAAATCAATTTTCTTGTAGGACGAGAAGGTAGTTGGATCATTGATTCTAGTGCCTCTATTCATGTATGCAATTTGTTGCATCTGTTTCAAGAAACTAGGAATCTTGATGAAGGGGAGATACTCATCCATATTGGATCTGATGCAACTATTGCAATAGTCGTCGTCAGGACATGTAGACTTTCATCATCTAGTGGGAGAGTCCTTGTACTTAAATATTATCTTTATGTTCCAGATGTTAGAAGGAACCTAATATTTGTATCTAAGTTAGTTAGAAATGGATATTCATTCTTATTCTATGAGAAACTTTTCATAAGTCATTATGATAAACATATTGCATATGGTATTCTAACTTCTGATGGACTCTATGGATTGTGCATTGATGAATCTGTCATGAAAGTAACACCCACTAATAAAAACTCTAAACAAACTAGATAGGATAGAATTGTTCTAATATGATTTGGCATCAAAGACTTGGCCATCTATCTGTTGATAGGATCAATAGATTGAAAAAATATGCACCGTTAGATTTTCTATTGGCCCAAACTTTACCTACTTGTGAACATTGTATTTGATTAAAATGACCAGAGCACCTTTTCGTAACTAGGTCACACAATGCAAGGGTATTCTTGACAAAATACATACTAATGTATCTGGTTCCTTAAGTACCGCGGCCAGAAATGGACATCGTTATTATTTGAGGTTTATTGATGACTATTCGTGATATGGGTTTATCTTCCCATTATGTCATAAATATGAAACCTTTGAAAAGTTCAAAGAATTCATGGCCTTGATTGAGAACCAAAAAGATAGAAAGATTAAACGGATTCGATCTGACTGAGGTGGCGAGTACCTCTCAGTTGAATTTAAGGAATACCTCAAAGAGAAAGGAATTATATCCAATCTCACTCGTCCTAGAACTTCCCAACTAAATGGTGTTATTGAAAGATGAAACAGAACCATCATGGACATGGTCCATTCTATGATGAGTAAAGCACATTTACCTCTTAATTTCTTGGAGCGAGCCGTAGAGACAATAATATATATCCTTGATAAGATACCTAGCAAATTCGTACCCCAAACCACTCATTATCTTTGGTTTGGAGCCAAGCCCAGTGTTAAACACTTAAAAATTGGGGGTTGCTTGATCCATGTGAATAACATGGATGCAAGTAAGCTAGAATCTCACTCTAGAGAGTACTACTTCATTGGGTATATAAAGGACGGTATTGGATACCAACCTTACAACCATAAGACTTAAAAGGTTTTCATCTCTAGTGATGAAAAACTCTTAGAGGATGACTTCCTCAAGAGTCAAGACAAAATGAAGTAAAGTAACTCATGGAATCTCCCGAGGATATTGAGATTCTTATACCAGAAATTGAAGATGTGAATCAAGATGAAACACTCGTACCTCTTCAAAGGAGTTTGAGGGTAGTTATATCACCTGAAATGTATGGATTCCATGTGTCATGTGAAACTGACAATGATCTAACTTCATTTGATGAAGCACTTGTGGAACATGACATGGATAGATGGATGCTAGCAATGAAGTTTGAAATAGACTCCATGTACAAGCATGACCCTAGAGGATCCATGTAAAGAGGTAAAATCTATTGGGTCTAAATGGATCTTTCAGAGAAAGAGGGGACCCGATGGGAAGATAGAGACCTTCAAGGCAGGACTCGCAACCAAGGGCTACACTCAGAGAGAAGGCATCAACTATGATGAGACATTCTCTCATGTGGCTATTCTTAAATCCATCTGAAAACTACTAGCTATAGTTGCATATCTTGACTACGGCATCTAGAAGATGATCGTCAAGATGGTATTCCTCAATGGATATCTTGAGGAGGATATTTATATGGTAGCCCCAAGGCTTCATAACTGAGGAAGACAGAGTATGCAATCTGAAGAAATCCATCTATGGGCTTAAACAAGCTTCTTGTATCTAAAATATTAGATTTGACAAATCATAAAGAGTTATGATTTTGTTCAGAATCCTGATGAATCATGTGTGTACAAGAATCTTAGTGGGAGCGCCATTATGTTCATCATGCTTTACGTAGATGACATCCTTATCATTGGGAATGATACAGGGATGATGACTAGTGTTAAGACTTGGTTGTCCAATACCTTTGAGATGAAAGATCTTGGAGAAGACTCTTATACCTTTGACCTAAAGATGTTCAGAAACAAAGAAAAGGGGATTTTGAGATGGTCACAACATGGGTGCATTAAGAAGGTCATAGAACGTTTCCATATGGATAATTCCAAGAAAGGATTTCTTCCCTTAAGACATGGTATACACCTATCTAAATGGATGTCTCCTTAAATTGTTGAGTATAAGAAGACCATGGCTAGATGCCCTTATGCATCGGCTTGTGGAAAGACTGATGTATGCCATTATGTGCACAAATCCAGATATTTGCCATGCAGTAGGAGTGGTAAGATGTTAGCAAACCTTCTATGGATAACAACACTAGAATGCGGTGAAGAACATCTTTAAGTATCAAAGACGGAAGCAATATTACATCTTGGTCTATTGATGGTGATCTCCAATTCTTAGGATACACATATTAAGACTTTCAAGCTAATATAGATGATCTCAAGTGAACATCAAGGTTTATGTTCTTGTTGAGCAATGGTGTTGTGAGCTGGAGATGCAAGAAGCAACATACTACATCTAATTCAACAACAGAAGCTGAATATATTGTCGCATCGGATGCTGGAAAGGAGGCGACGCGGTTACACAAGTTCATCCTAGAAATTAATGTAGTTTCCTCAAATACTCACATACCACTACTCTGCGATAACACGGGAGCCATAGCTCAAGTGAAGGAACCCATATAGCATTAGAAGAGAAAGCGCGTGGAAAGAAAATACCACATCATTCGGGAGATTCAAAAGCATGGGGATATCATCATCACCAAGGTGGCCTCTGCCAATAATCTTCTTTATCCCCTTACCAAAAATTTATTCCAAAAGGTTTTTGACCATCATGTAATGAACATGGGTTTAAAGATTGTACATGAATGGTTCTGAGGGCTAGTGGGAGACTGTTAGACATGTAAGCTTCTGGCTAACCATTTCTACAATAATTATTATTGTAAACATGTATATCAATAAAAGTTATTCATTAATTTCACTACTTGTATGAGATTAAATAAATGGATGCACTTATAAGGCCTCTTAGTACAATTAGAGTTGTTGAAGAACCCAAAAAATGCCTTTGCTAATTCATGAGAATTATTTAATGTTCATTATAATTGGGCAATTACAGATTAAGAAAAAACGTTTAATTGATTGATTAATTAATTAAATGCAAAAGAGGTCAAATTTATTTTTTTCTTGGATAAGCCCAAGGTCGATCATAGAGAGGCAACTGTCTCCTTAGGATAAATTCATATCATAAAGTTATTAGGTTTTAGATATGTGTTTTTTTGGTGTTTTATATGAATTTATGGCGCATATGTGAATTGTGGCTAAGTTTAGGGGCTAAAATGTAATTTTTCAATTAGATGATGTCTAAAAATTCTAAAACATGGCTAGAATGTTAATGCATATCAAATAAGTTACTATGAACTTTTGGTATTTTTCTGATGCAAAATGAAATTACAGTGAAATCACCAAATTAATTATGATATATCAACATAAGCTCATAAAAGTTCTATTAAACATTCACAAGATAGAGAATTAAATGACCTTTAAGATGCAATTTTTAGAATTAAAAATAAATGAAAATTGAATGCTGGAATAAATAACTGAACATCTGGTCTTGTTTACAAATAAAACCTTTTACTTTGGACCTTCTCGAGAGGCTTTTTTCAAATTTGTGCAATTCACTTGAGCCTCTATGCAAATTACCCCAAGCGGGTGTACGTGCACAATTCTCTGAGAGCTAAGGGGTATGGATCCAAATCGACTTGATGCACAGGTGTTAGGCATGTGACGACAAGCACAAGTAGTGGCTAAGGTTTTGTTGCTCGATCCTCCATGTGTAGCATGCATAAGCTTTGGGCCCACTGAAACTGAGAGGCTCAGTGGCATGTCTCGGGAAGAATCTGATGCGCCCGTGCGTTGATTGATCCGATGGCTAAAATTTGGGCATTCTTGGATATCAAGGATCAGAAGTATTCTTGATTGAACGTGTATTGTGGCATGTTCCTTGGAATCCCCCTTTTTCTTTATGTAGTTTTGGTTGGGATCTGCAGGGACCTTGTGATCTTGATGATGTTCAGTGAACGATGGTCCATCTGGTTTCCGTTGTACTTGTGAAGGGTGTTTGATGCTCGAGCAAGTTACTCATCGTTAAGGTTTGAAGCAGAATGAGGGGATGGGGCTTTTATCGAGGTAACAGAACCAGAGCTTAAACACATGTCAGGTTACGTGAGGTAGCCATGGAAGCAGTGAGGTTTCGAAAGATGGGGTGATTGTGTTGATTGGTTAGAGGTCTAGATTGCGGTGAAAAGGGAGGGATGAAGAAAGAGTAGAAGATGTAATGATCGGGGAAAATGGAGGGAGGAGTGCATAGCAGAGATAATAAATGAAGAAAAAAGGAAAAGGAAGAAGTACTATACCTGTGAGGATGGAATAAAGTGGATTCTCCAACTAGAAGGTGGCCTGAGGCTCGAAAGACCTCGGTCGATCTTCACCTCGAGCTGCAACAAAGAGCTGCTCGAAGTTGGTTGCGATGGTAAATCTACAACAACTACAAGGGTGGAGGCCCTCGGATCTTGCCTTGAGAAAGCTCCCTCATCGTTGCCATTTATTGAAAGCTGCCAGTGTCATCAGAGCTTGTGCGAAGCAGGAGGAAGCTCTCTCTCTCTCTATCTCTCGATCATTGATGATGTCAATCAGTTCACCTTGGGGAGGAGAAAGCAGTTTTGAGGGAGATCGGTTGAGATTTCACAAAGAAGGAGTTGTGGGATGACGTGGAGGAGAGGGAAGTGGGATTCTTGGTCGTAGGTTGTGGCGTGGAGGAGCGGAGCCAGCCTTCATTGGTTTGATAGAGAGAAGCAGGAGGATGGGTGGAGGGATCGGAGGTGGGATATGAAGTCTCTACTGGGTCTAGATCGAAGGGGCATGGGTGTGACATGTGACATGAAGATAGAATAAAGAAGAGGAAATTTCATGGTCATTGGATAAAGGGGTACTTCATCCAATAACCCATAAAGGAGGAGGCTAGGGGATTAAGTGGGGGTGGCAGCTTCTGGAGCTGTCATGTGTTTCCTCCACAAACTTCAAAAACTAAAATCAAAGAAAAGTTAAACAAAATAGAAAACAATGTTAAATAAAAAAGTTCCCTTAATAAAAATTGTTCTTTTATGAAATCTAAAACTTTCATAAAGGGACCAAAATCAAAAGAAGGCATATGCGCAAAGTATACTTTTGATGGTATTCTATATACAAAGAATACCCTGATTTTTTAGGTTTTGCATTTTCTATGATTTTAAAATAAGGAAAAATTCAAAATAAAATAAAAGAAAATATAAAAGAAATATTTACATAATAACCTAATTTTTTGTGATTCTAATAATAAAAAAATAATGAAATAAAATATGGAGACTTATTTGCAGACTCTATATACAAACTCAAACCCATTCTTTTTTTTATTTTTAGCTTGTTTAAGGTTTGAATTTTTGCACATTTTATTGAAACATAAATTAAAAAAAATAAATGAAAAATAAAGAAATTAAAAGGAGTTAATTGTGTGTATAAAATAATGAGTTAAAAATAGTCAAAATATACAATATACAATGAGGACCTAAAACCCGAGTTTCACATAAGAACTCAGATTCCTTTGAATTTGGTCTTTATTTTGAAGATAGTTCAATGTGCATTTATTCAAAAGTGAAGGGTTCATAGGAGTCGGTACAGTGGAACATGGGCTGGTCCGCTCAAGCCCAAGCCCATTGTCTAAAGGGGCGGACCTGGACTGCCATTTTGGACCATTTACCAATTCGGGTCAGGCTCAAGTTTGCACATGCCCAAACTCGCATCCAGGCCCAGCCCATCAGCCCGACCCGACCCGTGCCCCCTCCGCCCTTCATTTCGAAACCCTAACGATTCGGCCCTAACTCCCACTCGAGAGAACTAGAGCCCCCGACCTCGAGTCCCCCAGCCGAGTGTTGCCACCCCTCTCTGAGCTCCCTCCCCTTCCCAATGATTTAGGCACATTGTGTGTGGCCCTCCACCCTCCCTAGGCTCCCCCATGGCCCTCCTCCACCTCGCGCTGCCATGCCTCTGGTTGCCTCTGCCTTCCTCCCTCGCTACCCACTGCCACCTCATCCTCTCTCTCCCTTCCTTCCTCACTCACCACCCAACTAACGGCGCCACCGTGCCACCTCGTGTTCCCTCTCCCTCCCTTCCTTCCCCACCCAAGATGCCCATCACTAGCGTGTCGCCTCCTCCCTCTCCCTCCCTCCTTCCCTCCACACCCCTAAATGTTTGCCATCGCGCTACATCCTCCCTCTTCCTCCCTTCATCCCCATGGACCCCACCCATCATCAACCACCACCACTTCTATGGGATTCATGGGCTAGCCCGGCCCATGCCCAACCTATCATGAGCGGGCTAGGTTCGGGCATGGGCCCAGCTGCTGAAAAATGAGAAGGCATGGGCCTGACCTGTGGCCATGGTTTTCTAAATAGGCCTGGGTTGGGCTAGGTTGGGTCTGGCCTGAGCCCGTCCCATGCTCCACTCTAGAAGTATGTATGTGAGATATATTTGACGTTATGATTTTTTATCTCAAAACCATGGTTTGGGTTTATTTGACAAATATACAATCTAATATTTTTCTGCTATTTTTCCTTTGTTAATGTTAGTATTGTGTACACAGTGAAGTTGCTTTTTAAAATATGGGAAGTTAGTAATTAAACAAGTTATTATTTTAACGGAATTTCTAGCTTCTTATCAATGCAATTATGAAATTATAAGATGTGGCTATTAATTAAACAGGTTATTATTTTCACGTAATTTCTAGCTTCTTATCAATGCAATTATGAAATTATAAGATGTGGATATTATTTGCATATGCATGAATGATAATAATACATTTTAAATGGTTAAATGCAAGTAATCACTTGGGAAAAGAGCTCTATTTTCAACTTTAAAAGTGATGAATCACAGATTCATCAACCTCCTATAATTAAACCATTCTCGTCCTCGGGCAACTAAACTGAATGCATAAGTGGAATGAGATTGGGTTCCATACCAAGGTCATGAACAAAAGGTAAAAATGGAATTCCACTAGACCTTTGGATTAATAGTGTGGTAGAACTCCTTATGAGAATTAGGGTTTCAAAACTGAAGTCTTTTAGTTGTACAAGTCATCATCCACGTCCGACTCAGAAGTCATCTTAGATCAACCCTCTCCCAAAGTATCCCACATGAAGATTCAATAATTGTCTCTTTTGTGTGAGGGGTGTTTGCTCTTCACATCCAAGATGTCGAACTACCATGCAATCTCTTTTCTAGTAGTCGTCCTCGATGAGTCGGGTACTTCCTTCTAAGTTCAAGTGTATGCTAGTTCACAACTAATATAGAGGGAGAAGTCTAGAATAATGGGAATAGAACTGGAGTGTGACCAGTGTCGTAACATCTCATGTGAAGCTTGTCTAGTTTAGCCAAGTCTCCACCATGATCTGCAAGATATCTGAAGCTTGGACCATTGTGGTCAATGGCGTACTTTAGTAATTGGCTTTATTGGTAAGAATTGTGGTTGCTCTGCATTGATTTTTTTGTGCCCCAACAGATATAGAATCTTTTTTTCCATCCATGTTTTGGGGTCTTAGAAAAAATTATGCTAGCAGTCCATTCCTCACCCAAAGCTTTGTTTCAACCCGTTACTCTGGTCTTTAGATGTCCACGCTACCTAAGGAAAATATGCACAGTCTTCCAACACCTTGTTTGAGTTGAGCTAAGTGGTAAGTACACAGTGCTAGATTATAGACTAATTCCCTATCCAAGATTCTACTCAGAATGATGCAATCAGGTTAGACACTAAGAATCAAAGTCTAGACATTGTCTTGTAGGAACACGGAGAATTAAGTCCATGACCTAAAGTTTCTAAAATCCTACTTCTCAGTGAAGTTCCTCTAAAAGTAAGTGGATTAAGGTCAGGTCTAGTCCACGCTCAATTTTTGCTCACGACTCGGTTCAGAACCTGATGGATTTCCACTTTGTGTATATGCATTATATGCTAATGAATAGCGGATGCATGACATGCACAATTTCTTTTGATTTGTTCTCTTTTTTTATTTATTGAATGGATGATGGAATAAATGAGAAGCCATTTTTATTGAAACTTTTTTGTTATACACCCAACTTTACAACAATTTTACAAAAAGAGTATTATTTAAACAAGATTATACAAATTATGCACTCTTAACACAATATACAGATTATACATTTTTTTGTAGAAAATTTACAAGAATTATACAAATTTTACGTGTATTTTAAATATTACAATTTTTTGATCAATTTTACAAGTGGTTACTCATTGCATATTTATTGAATATTAGACACATATAATACGTAAAAGTACGAGTTATGGGTAAAGTATATATGTAATATATACATACCCCCCATACAAAACATGTGTTATGTCCTCAAAGAACAAAAAGCTAGAAGAGACATAGCTCGTGCTAAGCTTAAGAAAGTGAAAAGAATAGAGGTATAGAAGTTGAACTGCCCCCATATACTTAGGCTCTGGTCACCTTAAGTATAGAAGAAGAGCAAAAAATGGGGAGACTGATGTTAAGAGGAGAATAAATGAATGAATTTACATGGTGGGCATCGATCCCTCCAATACTTAGGATCTGATCAACCTTAAGTACAGAAGAAGGACTAAGTGTGAGAATCAATGAGGTTGGGGAATATACATAGAAATGAATAAGAAAAGAAAGAGCACCCTGGACACTCACCCCCATACTTAGGATCTAGTCATCCTAAGTATAGCCACAAAATGAAAACGATACATAATTGGGGCAAGTGATGCGAATCACAGAAGATGGATAGAATAAAAAGAAGAAAATATATATAAGATGGAGTGAGAATATACAAGGATCAAGAAGGTTTGTGGCAGACCTTCTTGTAGGAATGGAGACGGGAAGGGATCATCCAATGAGGGTCGATACATGACTGCATGCTCAACTAGGACTTAAGAACATCAGAACTGAGCTCACTCATATAGATCACCTCATCCGGACATGATGAGGCATCCTTAGAAAATTCCTTCTCTAGTATGTCAAAGGCAACTTTCTTAACTAGTTTTGTAGAAATTGAAGCATTAGGAGGAAGAGGAGAGTGATATGTCTTTAGGGGTTAGGGGTACCCCTAGAGGAATCAATACTCGGCTTCTTCTTACTATATAACCAACTAGAGGATAGGAAAGTCGCTTTCTTGGAAAGGGTAGACTGGGTCTTGGTTGTCTCCATTGCTGAAGGTCCTGGAGGTAATGTATGTGAGGGGTCAATTGGTTGTGGTGGTGTAGGACAATTGGAGAAAAGTGGGTCCGATTCTGAGATAGATTCTGTTTGTAAGCCCTTTACAGAAGATGTCATGGTGGTGGTGAGGCAAGCAGTAGGCAATGTTACCTATCATCTTTTGGTGACATACGAGATCTCCATCAAGGGATAAGTTAAATTGTGATTGGTGATTAGGAATTCACCTAATGGATGAAGGAGTCATAGGGTGTGAGGCGTATCATGACCAATGGTCACCTCGATGGTCAATGTCGCATGCATAGAAGTTAGGTAGAACTAGTTTACCTCTTGACGGTCATGGATGTCTACGACTATGTGGGTTGCTTTGGATCGACTTGTGTCCTCAGAGGTCAGGTGAGGTCGGTGTGTACCCAATGTTGGGAAATCGATCATCTGTGTCTCGCAATCTGTAATAACCTTATCCAAGGCTAAGAAGGCTTTCTAAAAATAATAAGAGACTGGGTGAACTATCCTTGGTGCTCGATATCAATGATCGTAAAGTCCACTCTGAGTGGAGCACCCTGGAAGGTACTAATGACTGAAAAAATCACTCTCGACCGTTCGATGGATCTGTTAGCCAGCAGAACGATCACTCTTGATTTCCTAAGTGGTCCAACTTTAAGTTTGTCAAACATGGAGGTCAGGAAGATAATTACAAATGAGTCATCATCGATTCTAGCATGGGTAAATAAATTATCTTAAATTTCACATTCAATCAAAGGTAACCACTTCTCTCTGCGACTCTTGGTCTTTCCCCCATCACCAAGGAGGTGGCCATAAACACTAGGTGTGTTTCATTACTTGTTCTCTCATTGCCCAACCTCTTAGGCATCAATTTACTTCTAACAATTTTTTGTAGCCATGAAAGGGATCATATTCTTTGTGAGTAATGCATATAGTCAGATATTCCTACTTAGATTAGGATATTTGTAGTATCAGTACATGTAACGAAACAGACTGTGCTGACCGATGGAAGCGAACATTTGAATTCACGCATCTGAACCGTTACCGATTCACGCATGGTAATCAATGAGCATAATAAAATACTATTCTCAAGGGAATCATAAAGTCCATCCAAATTGAGAGTTCCATTATTACAACATTAACAAGGGTATACTCGCAAAAGAAAATTAAAAAATTTCACAATGTGACTCTCTGTTCCAGTGGGCATGCAGATATCCACCATAAACCATGTAATTATTCATACCACGCTAAATGTCTTGTTGAGCCCGTCGCACGAACTTGAGTGCGTGGTCAAACTTGTTATTCACCTGAAAAATATAAAAATAATTTTGCACGAGCCTAATGCCCAGTATGCATCGAGATCCATGCATGGGAAATCTAACACTCTTTTAATCTGTTGTATCGCATGTACTTGAGTTTTTATGGATAAACATCATTATATGTATAATTGTTCCCATGCATGTCTAAGTTCGATTCCTAACATGTATGATTTGGATTCTTTCATAGCCATGGTCATACATGTGTAAATTGCATAAGAAAATATGGCATACCTTTCTTCCATTTTGTGGTGCATATTTTATATGATTCTTTTATAATATAAATCACTTTGCATTTTAGCCCCCATGACTATTATGGTGTATATTTCTTAAACCAATTCATGTACGACATGTAATGGTTTATTATTTATTAAACCATCTCTTGTATAATATATAATGGTTTCTATTTAAGTAAGTTATTTTCTTGCATAACATGTACCGATTTATCTTTCATTAAACACTTTTCGTGCTTAACATGTACTGGTTTATCTTTAATTAAACCACTTTCTTACATAGCATGTAATGGTTTGCCAATATAAACTATTTATTTCATAACTTTTAATGATTTATATTTATAAATCATTTCGTTGAATACTTGTAATGATTTACCTTTATAAACCATTTATTTATATAACTTTCATGTGCATATATGTTTTCAACCGCTGGCACATGTGGTCCATGGCATGACATGACATGATAGTGAAGCTACAATTGTAGAGGTCTTAGCTTTTGCCTCTATGGTTCCTTGCAACCATACGCTCCTTGTGGCGATAACATAACAGTGTAGGTACAACTGTAGAGGACTTAACTTTTGCCTCTATGGTTCCTAGCAACCATACGCCCCTTACAATGTTACCCTTTAGGCTAGCACGACACCTTGCGGTCGTCCATGTAACTCTTTATGAGTCTTGTGTCTAACATTTGTTTTGCTTATAATTATGAAGATATTGTTTCAAGCATGTATATGTTGATATTTCTTACCATCATATAAGTCACACTAATAAAAATTTATACACATTAGATCATCAGACTCAATCCAGAATCATTAATTCAATGTTTTGTTTGCTCAATGTGGTGACTATATGTGTATATGAGTGTTTTTTTTCACGATCTCATTTTGAATCCCTCCCTTTTTCCCTCACATCTATACTCCATAAAGTAATTGTTAAGTGGGCAGATAACTTTCTACCAATAAGGAACACAGTACACAAATTAAGGGTCTTGATTTAATACGAGTGTATTCTGAAATGTGAAATTCTATAATTACAAGCAACATGTAGCTAACTATGCAAAGCAATGAAATAAACGGATCTTACCTTGTTATTAATTTAGGGCATATATTAACTCCAATAAATCTTGATGACAAAAACTAATTTTGTAATATTTAGTCCCAAGGTAGATAATCCAAACATCAATCTTTACCATGATTTGAGAAAAAAACAACACATTATAGCTTATACCTTTACAATTACATCATCCTCAAGTTTTCTACATAAAGTCCTATCAAAAGTAGGGTTGGAAGTAATTTTAGATTGGATTCGTTTCTCTTGTACAAGTATATTGAATAAGTTATTTTTTAATATTTTCTTGAAAGCCTTATCATCATATTTAAGATATACGGATTTGTGTATGTTAATTTATTGATTCGAACAACATCTAGATCTTTCCACTGTATTTACATATTATTGAGATGTGGTATCTAAACTACCTGTCTAATCGTGTGATAATGAAAGAAGTGATTATATATATATATATATATATATATATATTCCAGAGACTATATAATGGCATGCAATCGTATTTGTTAATACCATTTTGTTCAGAATTTAAAGGTTATTTCCTTCAACTTGATTTAGAGATATGATCTACTCTATATATTATTTTTTTATTGATAAACTCCTACAAGAGAAAACATAGATTACATCACGTATAAAGGCTTTGTTAGGATTTTAAGATACGGGTAGTATCTTCGGAGTATAAGAAGAAGTCTGATTACTTGAATAAAGTACTCATAATGATCCAAGTGATTATACTCAAACAATTACTTTCAATGTGATGCCTTATCGCTTAAGATTACCCTATAGTTTTGACACATAAACTGGAAGATATCTTCTAAATCAAATCAATATGTATATGTATCAACTTAGAAGATCTGACACATATAATAAAGGTCTTATTCCGGTCATGATTAGTAATCATATGAAAATCCTATGTAGACATATACATTCAAATATCATACCTTGAATGTGATAATTACTTATATGTAATCCTAAACCGATACATACCTCAAGTCCGATTTGTTCACCTCCAAGTTATGGTCTCATGTCTACGACTTTTACCACGTCCTTAGTCTCCTCGCTCCATCCATGTGTTATCATCGTCTCCCTTGAGGCCTTCCAGTAGCATCTTTCCCTCACTAAAACTCTCTATCTTTTTCTCTCAAGGTTCAAGGGAATATGGGAAAGATGATGTGAATTACAATGGTTATGGCTTTTTAATCATAATTGTGAGAGAGTAATGGATAATAAATCCTATTTATTTGAGAATTCAATATGGTAGTCATTACTGATTAAAAAATAAAATGTAATTGTATCCTAAAAATCACAACGTTACAATGTACCACCCTTAAAAAAATTCCGTCCTCCAAATTTTGTTTTAAAAAGATACTATTGACCATGGATTTCCTCTGCATCCATTCTTATTGTTCAATACTCTCCTTCCTAGTATGGACTATCTTTTCCCTCATATATCAAAAAATTACATATATAGATATATATATATCTTCTCATCCATATCACTCTAACGAGAGATTCATCTATAGAATCTTTTGTACACCTCATCTTATGGAGACAACTTGATACTCAAATGAGAAATGATTATTCTACGCAAACTCTAATATAGTAAGATACTTATCTGAGATGCCTGCAAAATCATAGGCACATGCTCTCAACAAATCTTGTAATCTCTGGATGATCCTATTTGATTGGCCATAAATCTGTAAGGAAAAGATGTACTAATCGAGTAGGGATTTAACCTCTTGAAAAATATTTAATAACTAAGATGTACATCTCAAGTCCTAATATTACATTATTGATGTTAGCATTCTATCTGTGCTGACAATCTCATTCCATTATAGTTCTCTCAGACTCTCGGTCGATTGAATGAAGAAAATAGGTAAGAGGCGAGATGATTTGATCAACTATCTACAATAACATGTATGTTATCATAATGAGTATCCTTATCTTGGTAAATAAATAATAAAATCCACCATGACATGCTCTGATGAATCCCTGATTCTCACTCTTTATTCTTTTATTTTAGTTATTTATCTTGGCAAAACAACATGTAAATACCTGTAAATATAATAACATAGCATTTAACATGCATTTGTTAATATGGCATAATTAGCATGTATTTGTGCAAAAATAAAAGAATAAAAGAAAAGGAAGGAGGTATTTAGAATAAATACAGAGTGATCCAAAACCCGAGAGAAGGTCAAGCCTTGACCTGATCACCAAATAAAATAAGTAGAGAGAGATAGGGTCTACCTTGTGTTGTACATATCACCTATGTAGATAAAAAATTATTTTTGACAAAATTAGAGTTAATTATTATTTTTAACTCCTTGTATATATTTCTATATATAAAATAAAAATAAAATAAAAATCAGAAAAATAAAATAAAAATAAAAAATAAAATCCTCTTCACTTGTGCAAATACACATATATATGTCACATCCACCATTTATTTCATACTTGTAAATAATTTGTAAAAATAAATAAAAATTATTTTGTACTCCTAAAATTATGTTGCAAATAAATAAAATATAAAATGAGCGTATTCGTGTAAAAATAACAAAATAAGAATAATTGTGCATAACACATAGGTATATTATACCTGTATATAACACTACATATTGTATATACACTAACTTCTTTTTCATAAAAATGATTAAAATCATAGAAACATTCTTTGAAAAATAATAAACAATTTTTATTTTATACACTTTTTTATTTTAAATTCAATTACGAATTTTTATTGTTTTTTGTACATCCCTATTTCCGGATTGGTCTGGAAGCTTTTTTGACTCCAGTCAACACCTCCATCTCTATCGGGTCGGGTCGTCTACCTTTCGCCGGAGCTGTTTCTCCGTATTTTCACGCATGAACCCGATCACATCTCGCCCCAATTTTTTGCCCGAGCCTCCTCCTAGTATCTATGATCTTCGTGGATCCCTAGGAGGGTGCGGATCTTCCTAGGGTTGCGCACTCTCGCTCGATCATTCTGCCCCCTAGGAATCCTATAAAGTCTCGCTTCCGCCCAAGCAGCTCAGTAGCTCGTGCCTCGTCCCCTCTTTCATCCTTAGGTATCTTCATTAGAGTGATAGCAACTTGTGGGTGCCCTTGGATCAGAGTTTGGTGGCATGTACCCGCAGCTCAGCTACATGGCCAGAGTCCTCCGCCACATCCAGCCTCCCTGCCCAACGCAGCAAGGTTGAGGCCACGGCCTCAACCTTCACCTTCGCCTGATGCACAGGAAAAAGTTCCAAGCCTTGGTCAAAACTTTCACTCCACATCCGATGCATGTATCATGGCTCCGACCATCTAGTTGGAGCTCCGTTCCACTCGCACATCCATACTGATTGACACTACGACTAATGCCTCATCTTTCCTCACGACCTATCAATCTTGAATCATGCTCCCCGTATGCCAGAGATCACCCACCTGCGTCACCGCCGCTTCCTTCATCTTTGGCCGCAATAACCTGGGTCGGAGCATAGCCCCGAACCCTATTTTTCTTAGGTACCCGCATGCGCAAGAGAACCTTCTGAGACGCTCGCTGCCCCGATAGAGTAGCTCCAGGAGGAGGACCTGCGACCATCCCATCCGACCGCTCGATTCTCCATCAGAACCTCCCTCTTGACGTGGAGTCATTCCGCGACTGTCCTGGGCCTCTCAAGAGCCTCATCAGGAGTGTAGATCACCTCTCATGCCCAATCGAAGTTCGGCTGGACCTTGTTCTTCCAATTATGGCCTCCACTGTACGATCTTTACTGGAGACCCATTTTGATCTGAGCCATCTAAGCGTCCATTCCTGATGCTTGGATCAGAGTTGTGCCCGTCATCTAAGGTGTCTGACAGTCGCCCCTGAAGATTGTTATATTAGCATTTACAGGCGTCATCTGACGCGCAGATCCCCGACCAGATCTTCACCGTCAGATGCTTTCCAGGGAATGATCAGAACCGTTAGAAGGCCTGCGTGCCTTGCACGTGCCTCGAAAGGTATTTTGCTCTTTCACCCCAGTACTTTTATGTTTTACTATTTAGTGTTGTAAACATAGTTGTAGTTTGGATAATTTGCATGTAGACCCTTGCTATTACCAGTATTTGCATGTTAGTAATGTTTGTTTGAACTCGTGTACCGTCCCACGTGCTTATCCGGTGTATTTGCATGTTTTATCCTAAACTTTACATATATTATGCTTTGAATAGAAACTTTTTGATAATTGCATTTATACCCATGTGCGTAGATTTTTGAGCATTTGCGTGAATACCCTGGGCTTTTTGCATTATTTTCCCTGAACTTTTTATATATGTTATTAATTGGCCTGTGAACTTTCTGGTAATTGCAATTATATCCCTACAAACTGTATGTTATGTTTTAATTAAAATAATTATCAACTTAAGTCCAAAATTTTCATAAATATTAATGTTAGCTCCTGATAACGTGTAATATTTATTGTGATTTTTGTGATTAATTTTGTTGAGTATTTTTATTTCTATAAATAAAAACCATTAAAAACTGTTATCTGTTTTATAAAATACATATTATAAAAGTTGTGCTAAAAATTCCAAAAAAAACAATGTTTCCTTATTTATATGTGCTTTACTTCCAGTACAATTTTGTTGCAACAATTATTATAAAACCCCTAAAAATCTAATTCTAAAAAACTTATAAAAATCACTAAAAATTCTAAAAAAATAAAAAAATATGATTTCATATTCTGTGTGTTTCTCTTTTGATCTATTTTCTCATAAAATTCATGGACATTAGGACACTTTAAATATTTGTAATTTTTAATTTTGTCTTAGTTGTGCATTGTTTCCCTTTTTATCTCTTATTTAATTTTTATAAAATCATCAAAAAATTGGAAAACCCCCCATAAAATAACACAAAAGACCTTAATATTTGAAAAACACAAAATTATTTTTATTCTAGATTTTTAAGTATTTTTAGCCTTAATAAAACTTTTAAAGGCTTGCATGTGTGCTTTATTGCCTTATTTTCTTGCTTGTTTTCCTAATTAAAAACCATAAAAATGCAAAATTGAAAATTAATAAAAATATGCTCTTTATTGCCTGATCACGACTACTTCGTAGGTTTACTCGTGCTCCTTGAGTTTGACCCTGGTCGTTATACCTGGTTCAATTAAATAGCGGAGACCGCTAACATTGACTTTGATTGCTTTATATGATTGATTGAGTGGATCTCTATTTTCTTGTTGAGTCTGATTTGTCAATTGGGGTCGCAACGACCTTGATTTATATTGATACTTAACCCTAGTCGGCCAATCGCTTGATCAGAATGGCGTCATTGCCGGGGAGCACAACTCAGTAGTCTTTTTCAGACTTTATGCCCATTTTTATCTCTATCTGTTATAGTTGTTTCCCGACATTTTTCCTACTTTGTTTTCCTTGCGATGAATCGCCCGAGGATACTTTGGAGGAGGCCTGTACCCGAGGAGGAGCAGGAGGAGCAGAAGGAAGTAGGTATATTAGATAGAGTAGAATTAGATTAGTTTTTCATTTCAGCAGATTTAGCATTATTATTATTGTAATATTTTTTTGGACATATGGACACTTCTCTCTTAGACTCTTATATCGGGGTCTGTTTTGCCGAGAACCGGTGTGCTCGGGGGACCTTAATGCATTTTTCGTCGGTTTTGATTTTGTCGCATTTTTTTCTATTTGATTCCCAAAAAATTTGGCCCCTAGACTTAGGATTTTCTTGATTGTGACATAAATAACTTAAGGCCCAATCCCTAATAGATTGCTTGGACCTATAGTTCGTAATTGACCTTATTAATAATTCATAATAAAAGTTAACTTGATTGATTGAGAGGTCACGTATTGCTAGAGGACGTATACAGTGCGTGTAGGATCCATTGTGGTGGACATCGATCGGCATCCGAGATCAGACATCGACCTCTCTCTCTCTCTCTCTGATCAGTTAACTATCGTTCTTCGTGATCTTTAGAAATTGCTCATCTTAAGATCGTTTTCTTCATGCATTATTTAGATTAGTTTTAATTCTGCCTTTTAATTTATGCACGGATCACCTTGCATGTACAGTGGTGGAGATAGGTACGCATCTCTTACTTTGCATGCATAATCGTGTTTAATCGCGCATCGGCTTTTTTGACTTCTCCCCCTGTTTTTGAACTTAAAATAAACCAGGAGATCTAAAAATTTGTTAGGCGTTGTTTTTCATTGAAAAATACCTAAAAAGGTGAAAATCATACAATTCGGACTGTTAAGCAAACTTGACCCTAAAACCCACCTCACTTAAAAATACTTGTTTGGAGAGAGTCACCCTGTCATTGGTTGGTTTGCTTGAGCGAGAGAGTGAACCACACACTAGGCTAGAGCCACACCAGAACTTCCATGAGACTACTCATCTTGGGGTTAGTCGTTCTCCCAGTAAGGATCTCTCTGGTAACTGGTAAAGCAAACCATGACGTCCTTAATAGATTGAATTTATTGGGTATCCGGTAAACGGTCTGCAATTCATACTGGTTAGGAAAGATCTAGCATTGGGATCGGGCCAGTCCCTTGGGAGCATCAGGTTCCTTCCAACTAGATTAATCACTCTGCAAAACTGATTTGTCACCTAAAATAAAATTGACAAGATAACGATCGAACCTTTACGGTCATCGGCTCTCGTGTTGAGTAGGTGAATTGGGGGTTTGACTGCTGAACTTGTTTTCTTTCCAGATCTCATCCGCACTATTCCCACATCACGATGATTGGTCAGAGATCTCTTAGACTACCTTTGGCAAACCCGCTCTCGAGCACTCCACTTCATTCATCTACGGAGGTGTCGGAGAGCCTAGACCAGCTCTCCGAACTCGAGTTCGCTACCACCCTATTCCCCCTCGATTATCCTTCTTCCACCAGTCCGTAGGTGCCCGAGCAGAGACCAGCACAACTATTTGTTCAATTGATGGCACCTGAGTTGGGGTCTTTTGCCTTTGTAGAGACCCATGAGATGGCCAGCAGTGAGGAGCATACTGTTGGACAGTCCCATGGTTCTACATGATCAGGGCGCCATAAACAATACACTCCTAGCCTCCTGGGAGACGATGTACATACAAATTAGAGATCAGGGAGCATTTATAGCAGAGGTGCGCTGAGAGTTAGCACATATATGAGCCGACAGAGACCAACCTGATAGTGGAGACATACCAGCACCTGGAGGGGGAGCAGACGGACACCCGGAAGATCAACCCGAGCCAGTTAGACAACCGTGACCGATGAGACAGCTGCACAACCCTGGTGCAACCCTCACCCATCGTTGGATCTTGCTCCCTGAGATTCTGTGCGCACCCACAAACAATTCAGTTACTGACCAAGTTCTATGGGCTAGCCACCGAGGAGCCGCATCTGCATTTACAAGAGTTCGAGATGATGTGCAACACAGTCCATGACATATTTGTGGATGAGGATACCATTAAGATGATAGCATTCCTTTCTCCCTGGTCGACAGAGCACCCTATTGGCTGAAGCATTTAGGGAGATACGTTACCACTTGGGAGCAACTCTGGACCGAGTACTTGAATAAGGACTATCCACTCAGCCAGACCAATGAAGCTTGAGCTCTGATCAACGACTTCATGATGATCCCCCATGAGCAGTTCCATGAGGCATGGGATCGATTTCGTGAGCTCATCGACCGGTGTCCACACCATTATATTTCCAAGCCCAACTTAGTTTAGAGTTTCTTTTGTGGGCTAACACCGGAGCTACAGGGGCTTGTCAATGCCTCATGTGGAGGGTCTTATTTTGCTAAGGATGAGGACCAGGTCCGGGCCATCTATGAGGAGATGGTCGAAAATTACACAGTGATGTCCCAGACTTGAGCCTGCACACAGGGGAAGACCCATCCATAGGCCGTGTCCCTATCATAGGATAACACGGGTTGATGCACGGTCCATCAACTTCGTCAATCACAACATCAAAGGTAGAGTCATCGACAACTGACCATGGGTATCATTAACGAGAAGTTGGACCGCATAGAGACTACCGATAAGAAGCAGTGCTAGGGCATGACACAGATCGACCAGTTGGCGCAGACTTTCAGTGAACTGAAGACCCATATCTTGTGTCTCTAAGAGGTACATATGACAACACAGCCCCGTCTCAGGTCACAGGATGATTCTAGCAGCATCAGCTCTTCCCAGCAGTCCGCCCAGTACTGCTAGGTTCACCACATCCAGGCAGAGCCGGTTCAGCCGATGCAGCAACACTACTCTCAGCCACTGCCATCTCAGGATACTCAGATGGTTATGTATCAGCAGGATCAACCCCTGGCAGTTCTTCCCTCATTCCCTTACGAGCAGGAGTCGTTGATGGAAGTCAACGGGATTTGGTATGACTGGCAGAAACCCAGGATCCGCTGAGATTATTCCGGATTTAGGTGGTCTATCGGAGGAACCTCATCTAGCAGCAGACACCAGCTCAGGGCGGATCGAGCAGCTAGCCTCAACAGCAACTGCCCCAGTACTCCCACCAGCCACAATATTACCGATCGGGTCCTCATCCCTACTACTAGGGACAACAGTGGAGGCAGTAGCAGCAGTAGCCTCAGCAGTTCGCTCAGCCTTTAACGTATCCAGAAATCACCCTACTTAATTTGCGTGAATTATTGAGCATTTAAATTAATGTCATTTCATTGTAGGTAGGAAATCAGAATCGGTCAAGAAATAACCACAGTTAATTAATTCAACTTTCAATCGCGTGGTTTTTTGTTTATTTTACGTGGGCAAGACCCAAGGTCGAACTCAAGGAGACAAAGGAACAACCTAGAAATTTGCCTATCAAAGTTAGCGTACGATTTTCGAGACGGTATTTTTTTTTTTTTTAATGCAATTTTGGGATGCAAAATGCAAATTAGGCCAATTTTAAGGACTAAGAAATGAATATCAATCAAACGATGTTCGAAAAATATGAAACTTGGCCAAGATGACAATTATGATGAAATGAATGAATTGTAAATTTTTTGGAATTTTTGGATGCAAAATAAATATTTTATGGAGTTATGAATGCAAACAAAGTGAATTTTAATAATTAATTATAACAAATATTAAAACTAATTATTTTAAAGGGAAAAAATTATTCAAGATCTATCACAGGAGATCAATCTCAGAAAAATCCTAAACTTTAAAAATACTATATTCAATATCTATTAAAAATTAATGACTAGAAGATGCAAAATGATTTTTATAAGGAAAATTTTGCATGCAAATGCAAATATTTTTGAGCATGATGTAACATATAAGAAATCTATTATCTGTGGTTGTTTTTGGCAATTTTCAGAGCTATGGTTAATTAGTTATGAATTTTCAAGAACAGAATGGGAAACATATTCATTTTTCCATAAAACAATTAATTATTAGTTAACCACATATCACAAAAAGGTCAAACATATGCCATAATGTAGATAATTAATTGAAGAACATCGTGCTACTTTTTGATAAATAAAATGATGATAAAATGTTGCTTAAACAATAGGTAGAAGTCGGGGTTCTAATAGCAATTACATCAAATAAATAAACATAAAACTTACAGTTAAAGGACTTATTAGTAATTACCTATCCCTCCGGGGGTTCTGTCTAGAGGGTCACATGTAAAGAATGTGACCCTGGAGTGACTGGGAGTGACTTGTGATATGGCGATTCTCAAGGGGCTTTTCCACAATTAACCATTCCGCTCGTGCAGATCACATGGGGGGCTCTTCTTAGAAATTAGTAAATCTCCGGGGCTTAGCAGCAATTGTTCCCACAACGCTCGTGCCTCGCACGTGCGTGGGGGCCTCGGACTTCGAGCCAATATCTGGCAATGGAATAGAGGCAGAGGAACGATGGAACCTGATGGAGCTTTACGACGGAGCAGAGACGTGAGTATGCGACTGGGGAAGAACCTTTAGGAGTGGGCTTGATGCGGCGGTGGAGCAGCTGTTGGCACGGTATTGAAGATGCTAGAGTCGTTGTCAAAGCTGGAGCCGATCATGCGCAAGGTGGAAATGATGGTAGTCAGGGTTGTTGTTGGAGTCGAAGATGAGTTGCTGGAGCGTTGATGAACAAGTCGTTGGTGGTGGAGCGTAGGTTGGATGGATATGAAGTCGTTGGTGGCTTGGCGGTCGACAAGGACCAGAGCAAGGAAGTAGCGGTGGAGGGGGGCTCGTCATGCTGCAGCGAGGGAGAACCCTCGGATCTCGCTCAACCTTCAAGGGAGGGGGTGTTATACGGTGTTGTTGAGATGCATTAATCAGCGGATGTCCTAAACACGAGGGGCGGCACTCGACTTTATAGGGCTTGTGGCCTATGGGATATGTTAGTGGGGAGGCAACGAGATTTTGATTGGGGATAGGTGGCGGCGAAATGAGGGGGATTTGACGAGGAGTCGGGAGATGGGAGGCCGATTAGGAAGGTGACGCGACAAATCTGGAAGGCGGCGGAGCGAGAAGGTGGCCGATATAAGAAGGTACAGGTAGCTGAGGATCTGCAGGAGGCGACGCGCGAGATTCGATGGTGAGAAAATCGTGCTGGCGGCGGTCGTCCCGAAGGGGAAAGGGGGAGATGAGCAGCGGTCGTTCGATCGGCCGAGATCGGACGACCAGATGGGCGCCACGTGGTAGCCTATTAAAAAAAATTCAATTTTTAATCTTTTTTATAAAAATAAACAAAAATAAAATTCAAAAATGGGTGACACGTGGCGGCTCTAGGAGCAACCACGTGTCAGCCCTACAAAAACTGAAAAATAAATACATTGATAAATACGTAAAAAATAGTAAATGACCTTGGATCGAAATAATTACTTCACAAAAATTGTTCGTCTCAATTAGATCTACAACTTTCATGAAGACTCTAAAATCAAAATCGATCATTTGTGCAAAGTGATATTTTTGGGGTATCCCATGTACATAGAATACCTTGTTTTTTGAGTTTTCTAATTTTTTATCAATTTTAAACTAGATAAAAATCCGAAAAAATATGATAAAATCAAATATAAATATTACACATTAATCTAGTTTTTCTTATTTTTATTAATTAAGGAAAAGAAGAAATAAAATGAAATACGAAAAAGATAATTTTTGTACAGACAATTAGTGAAGACTCGGACTCAGTTAGTTTCTTTGATTTCAAGCTCAGTTTGGATCTGGAGTTTTGCACATTTTAATAAAACATTCATCTAATAAGACAAATGGAAAAGAAATAAAATAAAATGGGTTTATTATGTACATAAAATAATAGGTCAAAAACCGCTAAAATACAAAATGTACAAAAGAGGCCTAAAATCCAACTTTCACATATGAACTCTGATTCACTTGAACTAGTGTGGCGGAAATTTTGTGAGACTTATAATTTTAAAATCAATAGCCTTCAAGTTCTACACATCATTATCACAGTTTCGGCTCAAAAGTCATCTTAGATCAATCCTCCTCCCAAAGCATACCCCATGAACATTGAACAATAGACTCATGTATGTGAAAAGTTTTAGCTCTTCCCATCCAGAATGTCAGACTATCATGAAAACCTCCTCTCTAGTAACTCGTCCTCGGGGAGTCGGTTTTTTCCTTCTAAGGTATGTCGTGTTGTGTTCACAATCGAATAAAGGGAGAAGTTAGAAGAAGGAGAAGAGAACTGGAGGGTGGCCAGTGTAGTCACCTCTCCTTGTGAAGCCGGCCAGTTTAGCCAAGTCTCCACCAAGATCTTCAGGTTTTCTTGACGCTTGAACCTTTTTTGATCAAATGTTTATTTGGTGGTGACTTCTTTGTATTTAGACTTTTGGTGTTTCTGCATGGATCTTGTTGTGCCCCTATGGATATAGAATCTTTTTTTCCGTACATGTTTTGGGGTCTTAGAAAAAATTATGCACAGTCGTCCATCCCTTTTCCGAAGCTTTATTTCAACCCGTACTGCGGTATTTATATTTCCACACTACCAGAAAAGAAACTCAAAGTCTTCCAACACCCTGTCTGAGTTGAGCTAAGTGCATAGTGGGAGAGTACAAATTAATTCCTTATTCCAGAGTCGTACCCAGAATGAAGAGACCAGGTTAGACACTAAGAGTCAAAAGTTGCACATTATCATGTGGAACTCGAAGAATTAAGCCATAGGCCTGAAGTTTCTAAAATTCTATTTCTCAGTGAAGTTCTTCTGAAAATAAGTGGATTAAGGTCAAGTCTAGACCACTCTCTGTTTCTGCTCATAACTCGGTTCAGAACCCAAGGTCTTTTCACAAATGCAAATGAATGTAATGCTGAATGAAGTACATGTGTGTGAAATGCAAACATAATTTTTTTTGAATTTTTTTTGAAAAAGTTTTCTTAATGCAAAAATGAATAAGAAGCCATTTTTTCAAAATTTTTGGTTGGACACAGTTAGTGTTAGTAACAAAACTCTTTTTCTTTTTCTTTTTCTTTTTATTTTATTTGTTGTTTTTTCAAGTTAGTTATCTACCCCGTAAATACATATAAATTTCCGTGAAAGTACGAGATGGGTAAAATATATATACAGTATATACACACACCCCCTATATTTAGTGAGTGATGTGTCCTCAGAGCACAAGAAGCATAAAGAATATAGCTCGGGCTAAGCGTAAGAGAGTGAAAAGAAAAAGAAAAATCGGTCTGCCCCACTTATGTTGTGAACAATCTAAGTATAGAAGAAGAGTGGAACTGAGGTAGTCAGGAGATATAAATGAGGAGAGTAAATACAGATGGGCATCGGTCCCCCCTATATTTAGGCTTTTGTCAGCCTAAGTATGGAAGAAGGGTGGAAATGGAACGATTGTGAGAAGGGGAGAGTGGTACATACAGATGGCATCAATCCCCCCTATACTTTGTCATTGGCCTAAGTAGAGGAAGAAGATGTACAAGGAACCGGTGTGGTCAGGAGGGAGGGTGGGTAGCCGATGATTAAGGTATTTTTCGGCCGATCTTTTTGTGAATCTATGGTGGGAGATCGTAATGATAAGAAGGAGATGAAGTATATGATTCCCAACCATTACCAGTGTTATCATCAGAGAAATCATGCGGATAGTAGATGAAGCATATGAATCAGATGAAAGATAACCATCATCGGAGTTATCCTCAGAGGAATATTATTTGAAAGTGGAGGCACTCCAGATATTCTTATTCTTTAGTTGCTTTAGTTGTTTTATCAGAATCGTTCCTTCTTGGGATCAAGCGATTTGTCCTCGGATGAATACTCTAAAGCACCAGTCTCAGTCAGCTCATAAGTAATTATTCCAGTATATTTGATGAGACCAGGAGAATCGGCTTTGGATGAGTAATAGTGAGGAATGGGAGTCGTCCAATGGGAATCGAAGTTTGGATCCTTGCGAAGACTGCCGAACATACCTCACTCATGTAGATTACCTTTTCCGGACCTGATAAGGAATCATCAGACGACTCCTCTTCTGGAATGTCAAAGGTGACATTCTTTTTTAATGAAGGAGCAATCATTTTGTTTCGTGAAGGTGCTGGTTCTAGGAGTGAGGTGTCGACACTTGATTCTCTAGATGAATAACCATTTAAGTTTTTTTCCTTGGTCCGTGTTCATTCCGCGTGTTTGTTCTTAGTCTTCTTAATGTTGGTGCACTCCTGAGTTGGAATGAATTGGTCAAGGTAGTGAGAGAAGGTTCACTCACGGTGAGCCCATGCTTATGTCTCATGATCATATAAGAAACACTTTTCCAGAGTAGTGGGAAATAGAATAGTAGGGATAGTCTCTGCATGTTCATTCTCAATTGACTTGATGTTGGATCATTCCCATGTCGGGTTGATTTGATCAAGGTAGTCAGAGAAGGTTTCAACCGACTCAGGTGCGCCCATGCATACGTTTCAGGATCATATGAGTCATATATTCGATTTTCCATGGTGAGAGCAATTGGGAATGAAACAGGGGGAAGAGTCTCTAAACCAATAGTTTCATCAACAACCGCTATCTCTGGTGTAGCAACGGGGTAGGGCTCTTCTACTGCTTGATGGTTATGGTTGTCGAGGACTTCGTTGTTGCCTCAGAAAATCATGGTTCCTCAAAGATTGGGTGAGATCGAAGTGCTTCCAATGCTGTAAAATTGATATCTCGAGTCTCACACTCAATAATTGCCATAGCCAATGCTAAGAATGGCTTTCCGAGAATAATTGGAGATTGGTTGAATTCTCCTTGATGCTCAATATCAATGATCGTGAAGTCTACATTGAGAGGAGCATCTTGGAATGTAATGACGATCGAAATGGTCTCTCGGCCGCTTTATTGATACATCAGCCAATTGAACGATCTCTCGTATCTTCCTGATAGGTGCAAGTTTTAGCTCGTGAAATACAGAGGTCAGGAGGATATTAATTGGTGAGTTGTCATCAATTCGAGCATGGATAAAAATTGTGTCTTTAATTTCACAGTCAAATCTGGGCAACCACTTCACTATACGGCTCTTGGTTTTTCTCCTCAACACTAAGGAGGTGGTCATTGACAAGATATGTCTTTCAGCCTTTGTTCTTATCCTACCCGACTTTTTTCATCATTAATTTGTCCATTACAAATTCTTTAAGGTCGAGGAAGTATTCAATGGCCTGTATAAAGGGAAGTTCAAAAATCAATCTTTTCTCCAATGCTTATCAGGATACAAATTCTTCAGATCTTCTTTAGTTTCAATTTTTATGAATTTTTATGGTTTTTCGATTTTTTTGGTGTTTTCAGTGTGATGTGGTGAAGTGATGTTTTCCGTAGATGATGAGGGATAAGAGTCAGGGTCAGAATCGGAGCCATCCTTAGGGAGTAATATGCTGAAGTGTCATTGTCAGAGTTATCCCTAGGGTAAACATATTCTCTAGGTTTGAGAATACATCCATTTTTATATCCGAGCTACGAGAGAGTGAAATTAATCAGTCGGCAAACTTTCTAAATTTATCCTCCATTAAATCAAATCTATTATTTATCCTCGAAATTTCATCTTCCAAAATCTTTTCATGATCAATCATGGGAGCAGTTAGTGTGTGTTCTTATTTTTGGATTTGAGATTCAGTAACTGCATCTTCCATTTTCCTGTATGATCGGAGAGGAGATTCCCTTGAATATCCAATATATGATTATCATTTCCTGAGAATTTCTCATCAAAAATTATGGAAGGAGTCTGCTCAGTGGAAGGATTTTGCGGGTATCTGTAGGTCTCATACTCAGCATATCGTGACTCAGGCATGCAATGTTGAGTTGAGTAGAGTCTACTTCCATGGTCATGATTGATCGTAACTCCAAACAATGGAATCATATAGGGTTCATAAGTGTCAATATTATCAAGGTTATCCTCTATATGTGTAGGCTGATAGAAGGAGTGGTATTCGGGTTGATCAATAGGGATTTGGTCGTTATGGTCAATCCAACCTCGTTGATCATTAGGTACGGACCTCTCCTTGCGGATTTATAGGGCCATCCTATTATTCCTTATGATCCAGTCTGAATGCATTTCCGTGAATTGTGGACCTGTCCCAACAAGATTGTGAGGAAAGAATGAAGGTGGTTGGGTTTGGTCTCTTGGCCAATCACGAGTCTTGATGTTTTGCTTTTCAAATGGTTCTTAGGTTGTAGAAAGAAATTTGGCATAAGTCGGGTCATCCCAAGATGGCAGTGCAGTCTCAAGTGGTGGAGTGGGAGAATATGATGTTGTGGTGACTTTGATCGGATGATTCGAGTAGAGTGGCTTGGAATTCAACGAGAGGGATGGATTCATCCGAGAGTGAGTCCCCGCAAATGTTGGAGGAATTAGAAAAGAAGAGGATTTAGATTATTTGGGTCTGACCGAGACAAATTCATTTTCATAACATAGATCAGATGGGTACTCAGACCATTGTCCTATTTTTGTCAAAGGAGGTTGATGATGAATCGACATGGCTGATCTAGTGCAAGTGCAGGATATTCAAACGAAATTTTTATCAAGGAGATTGATGGCACAAATGTGTGGCTTTTGATCTTCTAAATCAGTTCACGTACACCAATACAAACATAATTCAAACCCCAGGTTCACCAATTCGTACAATGAAGCAGCAAAAGATCGACAAATATCTTTTCAATTTTAGTTGGTGATAAGACAATCTTGGAAAATAATTAGCGAGCTGTTAGGTGCCGAAGATTTTCTTGAAGACTGTCTTGAATTCTTACGACTAGTTGCACCTATTCTCTGCCAGTATAGGTGTAAGTATGGACCGTAAAATGGCTACCCATGTTACTTAAGGATGGAGCCTTATGCAGTGTCCTTTAAACCACCCACTATGTTAAATAAATCCAGACCGCTTACCGGCTACCTGTATTCTTCACTAAGAAGTAGCTAATCATTTTTAGAATCAGTAGTCTGAATGAAAATTTCAGAGCTGTGCTTTAACCTTAAGTGTCTTCTCTTGCTCAGACAAATAAATGCATCCAAGGTCGGGGTTGCTCTCCCGTAAATAATCTTGATTTTATGGGTTAATTAAATCAGCTATATTTAACAGTCCCAATTTTAATTAGGTGATCACTGAAGAATTTGGTGAGCACAAATACACCTCTGTTGTCTAGTCCCAATTTCCTTTAAAATTATGTGACAAGACAAGAAGGAGAAATTAGGGAAAAGTTAATGCATGCGCAAAACGATGATATATGCTCAGCTAGAAGACTTATAATGATTCCTCACAATCTCCATGTGGGATGCAATACAAGAATTGAAAATTTATTCCAAAATGAATACAAGCTGATGAAAAACTGCACCTAGCAGGAAGTTCTATTAGCCGGGAAGAAATGAGTTAAATTTTTGACTAAATTGAACGATCTAATGTGTGTCTCGATTAAAGTGAGGTGTGTTCCTAGGATCTACAAGCACAATAAAAAATTCTAGAAGCTCTAATAGCTGTATGTGCAGGTCTATCCTAAGCGTCACTCAAGTCAGGCCCCACCCTCATCGGAGAGTGAAACAAGCCATGACACACCACAGAAAAAGTTTGAGGTCTTGTTACACACGTAAGAGTCCAAACGGACACCGCTATAAATGAGTAATTAATTATAAAATTCAAAATTGCAGAAAATTAAATCCTAGACTCTATTTTCTCACAACTCGACTCGATCTTAATTTAATTACGACTTTTCGAGCGTCGCTGAAGATGCATCGGTTTTGTAAGAAACCGCTCCACGCTCATCGGGTACCTCACAAGAAAAATAAGAGAGAGAATGTAAGAGAGTGACATAAAAATAATCAAAAATAAAATAATAAAATAAATGGAGAAAATAAAATAAATGCAGAAAGAAAAAATGGAAAATATACAGTGAATATTCGGGGGTTAGACTACCCGGATAAAGAAAATCAAAAAAAATAGACAAAATCTAAGTCATTTGCCTCCCTGACAACGGTGCCATCTGATGGATCCGAAATCTCCCTACCTAATTTGGGTGAATTATCGAGCGTTTAAATTAATGTCCTTTCATTGTAGGTGAGCAATCGGAATCAGTCAAGAAATAACCACAATTAATTAATTCAATTTTCAATCACGTGATTTTTTGTTTATTATACTTGGGCAAGTCCCAAGGTCGAACTCAAGGAGACAAAGGAACAACCTAGACATTTGTCTAACAAAGTTAGCGCACGATTTTCGAGACGGTATATCTTTGTATTTTTTAATGCGATTTGGGACGCAAAAGGCAAATTAGACCAATTTTAAGGACTTGAAAATGAATATCAATCAAACGATGTCCGAAAAATATGAAACTTGGCCAAGATGATAATTATGATGAAATAAATGCACTTTAATTTTTTTTGGAATTTTTTAATGCAAAATAAATATTTTATGGATTTATGAATACAAACAAAGTGAATATCAATAATTAACTATAATAAATATTAAACCTAATTATTTTCAAGCGAAAAAATTATTCAAGATCTATCACTAGGTGATCGATCTCAAATAATCCTAAACCTTAAAAATACTAGATTTAATATCTATTAAAAATAAAAGACTGAAATATGCAAAATGATTTTTATAAGGCAAGTTATGCATGTAAATGTAAATCTTTTTAGGCACAATGTAACATACAAGAAATCTATAGACCCTGATTTTATTTGGCAATTTTCAGAGCTATAGTTAGTTATTTATGGAATTTTCAAGCATAGAATGGGCAAAATATTCATTTTCCACAAAACAATTAACTAATTATTATTCAAACATATTCCATAATGTAGAGAATTAATTGAAGAACATCATGCTACTTTCTGATAAATAAAATGATGACAAAATGTTGCTTAAACAATAGGTAGAAGTCAGGGTTCTAATTGCAATTACAGTAAATAAATAAAAATAAAACATGCAGTGCAAAGACTTATTAGTAATTACCTATCCCTCCAGGGCGGTCTGCAAAATTTCTAGAGGGTCACGTGCTTTGAGTGGCTGGGCGTGACTTGTGATATGGTGATTCTTAAGTGCGTTTTCCACAGTTATCCCTTTCGCACGTGCAGATCACGTGGGGGGCTCTTATTAAAAATTAGTGGATCTCCGAGGCTTAGCTGCAATTGTTCCCCCAAAGCATGTGCCTCGCGCGAGCGCAAGGGCCTTGGGGGTTGAGCCCGGATCTAGTGGTGGAATAGAGGCGGAGGAATGATGGAACCCGACAGAGCTTTACGGCAGAGCAGAGAGGTGAGTATGCGACTGGGGAAGAACCTTCGGGAGTGGGTCTGATGCGGCGGCAGAGCAGCTGTTAGCACGACGTTGAAGATTCTGGAGTCACTGTCAAAGCTGGAGCCGATGATGCACGAGGTGGAAACGATGGTAGTCGGGGTTGTCGTTGGAGTCGAAGATGAGTTGCTGGAGCGTTAATAAAGAAGTCGTTAGCAGTGGAGCGTAGGTTGGATGGAGATGAAGTCGTTGGTGGCTTGACGGTCGACGAGGACCAGAGCAAGGCAATAGCGACGGAGGGAAGATTGTCGTGCTGCAATGAGGGAGAACCCTCGGATCTCGCTCAACCTTCAAGGGAGGGGGTGTTACACAGTGCTATCACCATCGGGGACGCACCACCCCTTGAGATGCATTAACCAGCGGTTGTCTTGAACACGAGGGGCGTCACTGGGCTTTATAGGGCTTGAGGCGTGTCGTAGATGGAAGTGGGGAGGTGATGAGATTTTGATTGGGGATAGGTGGCGGTGAAATGAGGGGGATTTGACGAGGAGGCGGGAGATGGGCGACCGATTCAGAAGGCGGCGTGGCAAATCTGGAAGGCGGTGGAGCGGGAAGGTGGCCGGAATAGGAAGGTATGGGTGGATGAGGATCCGCGAGAGGCGGCGCATGGGATTCGATGATGAGAAGATCGTGGCGGCAGTGGCTGTCCTAAAGGGGAAAGGGGGAGATGAGCAGCGGTCGTTCGATCGGTCGAGATCGGACGGTCAGATGGGTGCACGTGGCAGCTTATTAATAACTTTTTTAAATTTCTTTAAATTTTTAATTTTTTAATGTTTTTATAAAAATAAACGAAAATAAAATCAAAAAATGGGTGACATGTGGCGGCTCCAAGAGCTGACACATGTCAGCCCCACAAAAAACAAAAAATAAATTGATAAATTCATAAAAAGTAGTAAATGACCTCAGATCGAAAAAATTTATTCATAAAAGTTGCTCGTCTTGATGAGATCTACAACTTTCATGAAGACATTAAAATCAAAATCGATCATTTGTGCAAAATGATATTTTTGGGGTATCCCATGTACATAGAATACTTGATTTTTGGGTTTTCTAATTTTTTGTCATTTTGAAACTAGATAAAAATCTGGAAAAATATGATAAAATCAAAGATATATATTACATATTAATATATTTTTTTTTGTATTTTTATTAATTAAGAAAAGAAGAAATAAAATAAAACACGAAAAAGATAATTTTGTACACACAGTTAGTGAAGACTCGGACTCAGTTAGTTTCTTTAATTTCAAGCTCAGTTTGGATATGGATTTTTGTGCATTTTAATAAAACTTTCTTCAAAGAAGACAAATGAAAAATAAAAAAAATAAAATGGGTTAATTATGTGCATAAAATAATAGGTCAAAAACCGCTAAAATACAAAATGTACAAAAGAGGCCCGAAACCCAACTTTCACATATGAACTCCGATTCACTTGAACTTGGTCTTGTTGAAGGTATTTGAATGTACATTAGTTCAAAAGTGATTAGAATGAAAACAGATACTGGATTGGGAAGATATCAAGGCTTTAGTCCGGAAATCTTATAACTAGGGTTGGGTTTGGGTCTTTGGTCCACTTGTTTAGGTTAGTGATTTTGTTGTATTTTTTTATGTATCTTTGTTAGTGATATGTAAATAGTGGAGGCGGGTTTGGGTCAATTCAAGTTGGCATGAATAAGTTAAAAATCAGGGAAGTTAGGCTATTTACAAGTCAATTGGATTTGATTTTTGGCTTCTTATTTTGTGCAATTAAAAGTGATAAAATGTCATTCTTATCGAAACATGCATGAATGCTAATTATGCAGAATAAATGAAGAAATGCCAATGATTTTTATGGATTATAGATTAATTAATGACTTTTAGAGTGATGAATATGAGATTCATCAGCCTCCCTCTCATCAGTACCATAGCCAGCCTCAGTTCCAGTGAGGCAACTCGTCCGATTCTCATGGGCCAGCCTATGAGAACCCATCCCTTAATGATCTAGCCCACCTACTCTCAGACCAACAAGCATCTTTCAGGCAGGAGATAGATGAGTTTAGGTAAAAGATGAGGGAGATCATTAAGGGCAAGGATTCCATACCCGCTCAGATCGAGCCCAATCCGAGCAACCTCAAGAGGAAGTCTCAGCAGGTACAGTTCACAAAGACCACCACTCCTAGTGAGTCATTGGGTGATATTTCTTCATACATGTTTGATGTTGATTTTGTGTCACTTAGGAGCGGTAGGATGCCAACCGGTGGCGCCTCGTCTGAGTGATGACCACATGATGATCCAGGAGTGCCAGACGAGGAGGATAGAGGTGTTGATGCCATTGATGATGTTGATGACGGTGGCGCTGAAGCCACCAAGGATGATGATCCAGTAAAAGGTACTGAGGCCGTCGCTTTTCCAGATGCAGTCGGTGGTACTGACGCCACCATTCTAGTTGATGCTGAGCCAGAGCGTAGTATTGATGCCGCGAAGACAGACATCGTGGGTGGTGTTGATGCCACAATTCTATTATAATTGTGTTTCCTACAGTCTTTGTATCTCAGGACAATATCAAAAAGACCAAAAAAATTAATAAAGGAAAGGTTTCTTTATCTACTACAAGTCCATCTATGTTGCATGATGATCCTTTTATGGGCTTCATTCCTTCTCAGCAGTAGGAACCTATTCATGGCCCTCTATCTGAGGAGGGCCCAACCATACCCTTCCCTCAAGCACTCTACTTGGCAAAGGGTAATAAAAAAGAAAATCCTAAAAGGACCCCCGAGTTAGAGTTCAGCCAACAGATGAAGATAGATTTCAGATTCAGCTGACTCTACAGGAGGCATTGGAGCACATTCCTCTCTTCTAGAAGAACTTGAGGTAGAAGACTACCATCTGTAGGAAGAGAAGGAACCATCATGCCGAGATCCATGTGCTCACTCGTGCCACATGCTTCGTGATCCAAAACCATTTGCTAGACAAGAGGCCAGATGCAGGAGCTCCCTATGTCAGATGCCACATTCATGAGCAGAGGTTCGATCGGACTCTATTAGACAGCGGTTCTTCCATCAACCTACTTCCGACAGCCTTACTCGACTGATTCGAGTTTGACCCTCTTCGATAGAGTAGGATAGTCCTTCAGTTTGCTGATCGATCTATCAAGAGGCCAAAGGGGTTGTTGAAGGATGTGGTTGTCACAATTCAGGGCCTGAACTTCCCCGTAGATTTTGTTGTGTTGGACATGGAGATCCCTGAGTCTGTGACAAATACCCCCATCATTCTTGGACGACCATTCTTGACCACAACCAAGGCGGTGTCCGACCATGATAGTGAGAAGGTGTACTTTCGCATTGAGGGTGAGAGTATACAAATAGAGACGATCGAAGAGACCAGAGCGCGAGATTCTGCTTGCTCAGAGCAGTTCAGTGAGACAGAGCAGACGACATAGGCAGAGCGAGACATCCACTAGGAGTGTGATTTTATGCTCACTGATGATGAAGCTGTTTGGTCTGACCCGGTTTCACGAGCCCTTGTCACACCTTCAGATTCCTCAGAGTTACAACTTCCAGCAGATGAGAGTTTGAAGAGCCTACTCTTGGCTGAGGACACATTCGAGGCTGACGATCATGCCATGGAGAGTGAAGCAGAGTACATTTCTTGTGATTCTGATTCAGATCCCTCAGATTCAGACATAGATTGGGATGATTTTGATGACTATTTTCCTTATTTGATTTCCATAGAGCCAGCAACTATAGTGGAGACCGAGCCAGCACCGAGTACATACACCACCAGCAAGGTCATCGTCACCAGACAGTCATGATCAGTGAGAGTTCTCATATTCAGATCTGGTTGCATTCACTCAAACATTCCATAAGCCAGATTTGCCAGCTCCCAGTTGCCCAGAATTGAAGCCTTTACTGCAGTCGTTGAAGTATAGATTCCTTGCGGGTGAGCATGAGATATACCCAGTCATTATCTCAGTAGATTTGACTGGAGAGCTAGAATCTCGTCTGATGGAGGTTCTTGAAAGGAACACAAGGAAATAGGATGAAGCGTAGTTGATCTCTAGGGGATAAGTTAGGGCATGTGCTCTCACCACATCTTTCTCGAAGAGGACGCTAAGCCATCGCGTGAGTTCCAACGAGGCTGAACCCGAACCTTCAATAAGTGGTCATGAAAGAGATATCAAAATGGTGGAGCGTCGATTTTATCAACCCCGTCTCCGACTCCTAGTGGGTTAGTCCATTGCAAGTAGTGCCCAAGAAGACGGGTATCACTACAGTTGTGAGTGAGTCTGGAGAGGAGATCATTACCCGGGTACCCACTTCTTTGAGGGTCTGTGTGGACTACAGATAATTGAATCAGGCCACCAAGAAGGATCATTTCCCACTGCCTTTTATTGATCAGATTATAGAAAGGCTAGCCGGGAAGAGTCATTACTGTTTCCTTGACAGGTGCTCTGGTAACAATCAGGTGGTCATAGCGCCCGAAGACCAGGACAAAATGACATTCACCTATCCGTTTGGGACTTATTCTTTTAGACGGATGCCCTTTGGTCTATGTAATGCCCCAATGACATTACAAAGGTGCATGTTGTCCATCTTTTTGGACATGGTGGGTGATTGTTTAGAGGTCTTCATGGATGATTTCTCAATCTACGATGACGGGGTTGCTGCTTTTCTTGATTGCCTAGACCAAGTACTTTAGTATTGCATTGAGATGCATCTTGTTTTATCTTAGGAAAAAAGTCACTTCATGGTGACTAAGTGGGATGGTGCTTGGTCATATCATCTCCAACATGGACATGGAGGTTGATCTGACCAAGGCGGATATCATCAGGAAACCCAATCCAACATTCAACCTACAGCAGTTGGGGTCTTTTCTGAGGCATGTCGGTTTCTACGGACGTTTTATTTAGGACATCAGTAGGATTGCCCAACTACTTACTGATCTGCTGAAGAAAGAAACTATGTTCATTGTAGATGATAAGTGTCTTGCGTCTTTTGAGACTCTCAAGAATCTAGTTATTGAGGCTCATGTCCTTCAGCCACCTGACTGGTCTCCCACATTCGAGATCATGACGGATGATTCTGACTTTGCCATAGGGGTTGTTCTAGGATAGAGGAGGGACGGATTACCATTTATCATTCACTACACTAGCCGTACATTAGATGTCGCTCAGCGGAACTACATAGTCACAGAGAAAGAGATGCTAGCCGTATTATTCTCCTTGGATAAGTTTAGATCGTATATTCTTGGATCCAGAGTGACTATCTATACTGATCATACCGCCATCTAGTACCTTATGGCAAAGAAGGATGCCAAAGCTAGATTGACTAGATGGATCCTTCTACTCTAGGAGTTTGATATTGAGATTAAGGATAAAACTGGAGTCAAGAATGTGGTGGAGGATTATCTCTCCCAATTGGAGAATCTTGAGGAATCTGAGCAGATTGAGCCTAGTACAGAGACCTTCCTAGATGAGGCGATCCTTGCTATCGCCTCGCTCCCATGGTACGCTGGCATTGTGAACAATCTTGTTGCCAAGAAAATTCCACAAGGTTGGCCTAGGCAATATCTTGAGACTTTTCTCGTGAAAGCCAATTCGTACCATTGGGAGGATCCTATCCTTTATCACGAAGGAGGGGATAGCGTCTGGCGTCGGTGCATTTCTCAGGAGGAGCACCACAGCGTCCTCACCTATTGACACAAGCTTGAGGCAGGGGAACATCATTCTGGGAGGAGAACAACACAGAAAGTGCTCCAATCCGGCCTATGGTGACCTACCCTCTTCAAGGATTTTGATGAATTCCTGAAGAGGTGTATTAACTTTCAGAGGATGGGCACTTGTGGACATCATGATATAATGCCAATGCAATTCATTCACTTCTGTGAAGTCTTTGACGCATGGGGCATCGATTTCATGGGTCTATTCCCTAAGAGTTAGGGATTTTGAGTACACTCTGTTGGTTGTTGATTATGTGAGTCGTTGGGTTGAGGCCAATCCCGTCCAACTGCAGATGCTAAGATTGTTTGCAGATTTTTGAGGAAGAATATCATTTCATGGTTCGGGATGCCTAGAGTTATGACGAGGGGTCTCATTTTATCAACGATAAGGTAAAGGCCCTTGCTAACGAGTTCAACATAGATCATTGAATTACCACTCCTTATCACCCTCAGACCAATGATCTTGCTGAAGTATCGAACATGGAGATCAAGATGATACTGCATAATGTAGTCCGCTCAGACCAAAAGGATTGGTAACAGCTTTTGGACTCGGTCTTGTGGGCATATCGGACGTCCTTCAAGACACCTTTGGGCATGTCTCCCTTTCGTCTCGTTTATGGAAAGCCATGCCATTTACCTGTAGAGATAAAGCACAAGTCACTTTGGGTTGTCACTGAGATATTATTGGATTTAGAGAGTATAAGAGATCAGAGGAAGGTATAATTGGCAGCCCTAGAGGAGCTCAGAGATACAACCTTTTCGAGTACCTACAATACAAGGAGCGAGTAAAGATATCGCATGATTCTCATCTCAGCCATAAGCAATTTGAGCCGAACCAGAGAGTGTAGTTATTCGATGCCAGGCTGAGATTATTTCCAAGGATGTTACAGAGCAATTGGAAGGGACCATACTTGGTCTGAAAGGTGCATGACAATGGTAGTATTAATATATCTGAGATGTCATCTGAGTACACCCTTTCGAGTTAACGGTTAGCGCCTGAAGCCATATCTAAATCATGATCCGCTGATCGTTGACGTCACCCCTATTCATTATGCATGAGATGTGGTCTTTGACTCACATCTGTTGCATCTCATGCCTGATTATCACTGTCTTCTGCCCTTGTATAGATCCAGATGTCCATATCATACATTCTTTGTCTAACACCCCATCTGCATCTTATGATTATGCTATACTTAGGGTGTACTTTACCCTAAGTATGGGGGGTGTCATATTTTTTATTACTCTTTTGATTATTTTGACCTCTGTTTTGATGCCTATACTTAGGGATATTTTACCCTAAATATAGAGGAGGTAAATCCAGTACATTCTAACCCTTGTACATACTGCTATACTTAGGATTACTTGATCATAAGTATAGGGGGAATCACCAACTTCTATTGATTTTATTCTTTCATTCATCGTTGTAGTATAGCCTTTATTTTCACTTCCTTATACTAAGGATGAGTTATGTCTTCATCGCTTGTTGATCACTCTGAGGACATCGTTCGAGTTAAGTATAAGAGGTGTCGTATATATTGCATATATACTTTAGCCATAACTCGTACTTTGAGTATGTGTTAATAAAAAAATGGATAAAAATAAAAAACCTAATAATCACAAAAATTGTAAATTTTTTCCTCTACATAAAATTCTTTCCTACACATAAATGTTTGTAGATAGATGTTTATAAAAACTATTTTTGTACAAATATTCATAAAAATGTTTTGCTTGTGAAAAGTTTGTAAATATTTTTGTATCACAATTATGTATATAGTACAAAATTTTTGAAAAATGTTTGAAAAATAAAAGTTTGCAAAAATCCCTATGTAAATGTTTGTAATGAATATACAAAACTTCTACATTCATGCATGCACTCAAACATTTTAAAATTTTTTGCATATTTTCAAAAATTTTGCATAGTTTAAAAATCGCATAAAAAGGTGTTTTGTACATATTTTGCATATTCTTTTGAATCATAGTTGAAATTTAAACTAGTCTGGAATTAAATTCGAAAATGGAGCTTGGTTAAGACCTTAATCCACCAAATTCTCATAGGAACCTTATAGGATTTGGGGTTAAGATTTTTGATTTCCATTACTGACTTAATTCTTTGAGTCCCCTAGGCTATGTTCACATGCCATCTTGATGAACCTAAATAGAACAATTAACAACAGACGCATGACTCTCACAAAATTGGGCTTTACTTAGACCAGCACCTTACACATAGCTCTCTACGGATGAGATGATGAGGAGGCAGTTTTCTTTGGCTTGGAGTAGCATATGAGGGTAGTACTTCTAGGCGGAACCTCTCGTCTTCCTTTAGGGAGGGATGTGCACATCAACTTGGTCCGGCGGTGTTGAGGTCTAAAGATAAAAGTTGTAGGTTGCAATAATGCTTCAAAATAGTCTACTGGTTCAAGAAGAAAAAGTCCTTATGTATATGTTGTACCATGTAGATATGTTGTACATATGCACATAAAAAATGTGCAAAATCATGAAACTCCAAAAAAGTGGACATGCCTGATTGAAAATAAAATGCCTACCAGAGTGTATATAATCAAATAAAAAAACTTATGTATTACAACTTGTCATCTCATGAAGCTTGCAGCGGGAGACTTATCTACAATGGTTGGGCTCCCAGGGATACGTGGCTACACTGGCCACGGTCCATTCTCTTCTTTCCCCCTCTTCTTGAGTTGGTTGCACTTGAACTTAGAAGGGAATACCCTGCTCCTCGAGGAAAGAGCTTCTAGACTGAGGAATTAGAGTTACCTTGTTGAGGGAGGCTGTTTCTTTATCATTTTTGAGGTGAAAAGCTACATATCACTTACATAGTAGAAGGAAAGATACATGGTCATTATAGTTTGCGTATGTAGACTTGTTCTGATCTGGATTATTGAGGAGTCTTGACCATAGAATGGTGGAACTTAGAGGTCGTTGAGTCTTAAACCTAGATCCTAATAAGGTTCTGACAAATTAATAATCCAAAGGTCTGACTGAGCTCCATAGTTCAATTTAATGAAGATAAGTTTAATAATCAACCTTGATTCTCCTTCTTTTTCTTTCATTTTCTTTTTCACTTCTTTTTCAAAAAAGTGTTTGCTAAGGGACTAGCAAAGGTAAAGTATAGGGGGGGAGATGAATCCCAGATTCTCACTCTTTATTCTTTTATTTTAGCTGTTTATCTTTGCAAAATAGCATGTAAATACTTGTAAATACAATAACATAGCATTTAGCATGCATTTGTTACTATGGCATAATTAGCATGTATTTGTGAAAAAATAAAAGAATAAAGGAAAAAAAAGGAAGGATATATTTAGAATAGGGATTTTATCACTTGTGCCCCTCCGAGATATCGTAATATCAGTTATGCCCCTATCTTTTTGGTAATATCAGTTGTGCCCCTCACTTCTTTCTCCGTCATCAGTTATGCCCTTCCGTCAGATTGACCGTCAAAAAATTGAAATAACCATAGGTTACTCAAACCATGGTGTGCTTAAGAGGGGTATTATGGTCAGCCCCTCTAAATTCAATGATAAGCTTTGGAGCTTCCACTCCACTCTTCTTGGCAAACCTCCTCTGCTCATCCAGCATGGGCCATGGCAACGCTTCCACGCCGGTTTCCTCCACCGCAATCGACCCCCGCAGCGGCTGCTGCTCTGCCACCAAGACCTTCCACAGCCTCCGCCCTGCTACCCCCTCCCTCCCACAACCCGACCCCTCTACATCACCACCTACATCTCCCTCCTCTCCCTTCTCCCCACCCACGCCGCACTCATCGACCCCGCCTCAGGCGCCAGCCTCACCTTCCCGAGATCCACTCCCAAGTCCACTCCCTCTCTTCCTCTCTCCTCCGCTCCTTCCCCACGCTCCTCTTCAAAGGTCAACTCGCCTTCATCCTCTCCCTCGCCATCATCCAACTCCCCGTCCTCTGCCTCTCCCTTCTCTCCCTCAACGCCATCTCTTCCCCCTCCAACCCCAACTTCACCCAGGAAGACATCTCCGAACAGCTCCGCCTCACGAACCCCTCCATTGCCTTCGCCACGTTGACCACCGCCCACCTTCTCCCCGGCGACCTCCCCACCATCCTACTCGAGTCGCCGCTCTTCTTATCCTTCCTCCAACAAGCCCACCCGTAGACAACCTTCGCGATGTGGTAGTCAACCCATCCAACCCCGCCGTCGCCATCTACACCTCCGGCACGACGTCGGTTCCCAAGGCGGTGGTGCTTTCCCACCGCAATTTCATCGCAGTGCTTGCCGGGGTCATGGCTGGGAGGGTCAATACGCAACCGACTGCAGTGGTCGCTACGACCCGACCGATGGTTTACATATACGGATTCATTGTAACGATATCAAGCGTGGCGGTGGGGAACACGATCGTGCTGGCATGGGAGCTGGAGCTCGTGGAGATGCTCCGCGTTGTGGAGAGGTACAGGGCGAGCCTCATGTACCTCACGCCGGCATGAGGGGAGGTACATGCCGTAGTAAGAATCGTATGAGGGGATTGGGGGAGGGAGGGGGAGCAGGGGGGGCGACGACGTGCAGGGGAGGGGGTGCAGTGTTGGACATGCGAGCCCACGATGAGCCATTATGCAATAAATGTTATTGCAATTCACTCCTTGATATGAAATAAAGAGTATATAATTTGCATAATAGGCCCCTTAGTACAATTAGGGTTATGTACCATGGCCATCTTAATGATCATACAGCTGTTGATTCAATTATTGAATCATAGAGGCTGGTGCTTAGATGAATATCTAATAAGTTAGATTGGGGACTCGTCAAGCACCGTCAAATGATTATTAAGAGATGATCTCCAGCCAGAGTAGGAGATGGCAATCCTATTCTAGTTAGGCTGATATTTGACCGACCTCTTGATGCAGGTCCTCTGCATAGGAATAGAGATTCGGAGGTGTCAGATTAGTTAGGTCAAAGAGTTGACTTAACGAGATCGAGATAGCCAAAGTCCTATATCGTATGCTGTCACGATACAGGCACGCATCCTCTGACCAGAGACAGATGTGTTACTATATGTTTGAGTATGTACATTTGGCAGACCATTAGGTTGATGACCTAATCAAGGTCTATACACCGGCGCGCTGGTGTGCATATAAGGGCATATGAGTAATACGATCTCTCAAAGGGATCATACAGGTTCAGTTACTGAACCGGAAGACATGAGCTCACTCATGAGATATTTGGAAGAATCAAATTCCATGCGCATGGTCGTCTCGCTTTAGAAGTTTGACTGAATTTGTAGGTTTGATATATACTTTTGGAAAGTATATGATCAAGACCTAGGTATGATATATACTTTTGGAAAGTATATGATCGATACCGACTTCCAATGATCGAATGAGAAACTTACTGATAAAGCCCTGAAGTAGACAGTGTAAAGTTGATCTAATACTTCGGGTTTATTCTGAGTCTTCCAGTATGCAGGATGTACAGGTATTAGGAATACCTGAGCGTGATGTGATCACAAACGATTGTATAACCATGACGCTTCCATTCCTAGGGAGTGATGAAACGGGTCTGGATTTTAGTGACTCCTCTCAGTAGAGAAGTAATCTCATCTTAGTCCAAATGTTGGACATTGATCTGAATGTGATTCAGATTCAATGAGAAGATTAGATTTACGGTCTTGATTTAATCAAGCATCTATGGGAGGCTCGAGATCTGGATTTGAGATGTGATCTCAATATCCATGTCACTATACGTGGAACAGTACAATCGCCCTGTCCTTATCTCCAAGTATTCGCGGAGAAAGCGCATTATCCTTGAAAGAGTTCATGGATAATTCTATTATTGATATATGTATCCGAGCATTGAGAAACTGGATAATTAAATGTGATTTAGTTATCATGAATAATATGAATTTGATTCATATTATAAGGAGAGTTATCTTAGATAATTAAATATGATTTGATTATCAAAGATGTAAATAATGTGAATGTGATTCATATTATTTGAGCACAAGAGAATAAGTTATCCAATATAATTAAATGTGATTTAATTATTATGGATAAGAATAATGTGGATAGTAATATCCAATTATTCATAAAATATTATAAATGTGATTTATAATGTATTAGAGAGAGTTAAATATAATTTATATTAGTAGATTAATTATTAATGTGTATTGGATACACATTGTCTAATTAATTGAAAATGTAAATTACATTTTGTTTTGGGTTGTGAATATGATTCACAATATTCCAATGTCAAGATTGCAATATTCCCAAAATTAATTGAGAATTATTTTGGTGAATAAAAATCCCAACAAATAGTTGTTGGAAAATAAGTAGAGAGAAAATCAAGGAGATGTGCAATCTCATGGGAATCCATGAGATTGCCCTCCCTCCAAAGGGGAAGGTTGATCTCCTTTATTCTCTCTCTCTCTCCTTATTTGATTGATTTAATTTGGTGTTAATATATATTTGATATATTTCATCAAATTTAAATCAAAAGTTGTTGGCTTTTACCAACAACAATCTTGACCATTGGATTGACATATATCAATCTCATCCATTGATTTTATATGTCACATGGATTGAGATCCATGGATCCCAAAACCCTATAAATAGAGAGGCATACCATGTTCTCTATTTTACACACAACACTTCTCTCTCTCTCTCTCTCTCTCTCTTTCTCTCTAGAGGTCAGCCCTCTCTCCCTCTCATGGCCGTCCACCATGGATGCCATGGAGAGGTTCTCCATCGCCGCGGCATCGTCGTTATGCTGCCCGTTCGTCTGCTCCTGGATCTCTGTCTCCTTCGGTGCGTCTCGCTCGTGAAGAAGACGTCGGATCTCGTGTGTCGAGATCAGGAGATCCGCCGCTTGGATCATCAACATTGATTGCGAGAAGCACGTGGTTCATCCCCGCGCTCGCAAGCGTCTCCTCCATCGGATCGGACTTGAGACAGGAGGTCTCTTCGTTTAGAGACTCGATCGCAACCACGCTTCAAGAGATAATCCTATTACATGTTTGTGGTTTAGACGAAATGATCCGAGAAGTGTTCTTGGATCATGTGGTTTCGTCATAAGAAAATTTTTTAAATTCCGCTGCATCGAGCAACTAGTGCGACTAGTCGCTCCTCGTCGTATTCGATACGACGCTCACGCTTCCGTGATGCGCTTGAGGATCTAACCATATCCTTCAAGTGGTATCAGAGCCTTAGGTCGACGGTTTCGAATATGATTCGCTAACCAAGGACGATTTGGGTTCGTTAAGGTTGCGAATGTTTTATCGCATTTCATTTTCGCAGATCTGTTTAGTGTAATTTTTCGGCCCTGTTTAAATTGTTTAAACACGAAAATAGCACTTGAATTTTGTTCCCCATTAAATAAGGAAACCATATGATCTGAGTTTGCGTAAATCGGATTTCGTATGCTCTAGATATGGTCATTTTAATGAACATGTATGCACTGTTACGGGAACTTCGAATCTTAACGTAATTAAAGAGTTAATTACTGATTAGAGATGCCTCGAAATGCGTGAAACATCACTTGGTTTCTGTTCTAAATCAAATTAGCAAACTTTAGAAATTGACTTTGCTTAATTTGGATTTAAATTGATTGAGATATGCTAATTTTAGTAAGTAGGGGTCACTGCTGAAATTACTTTCCTAATCAAGAACCATGTGATTGTCAATTAATGAAATTAATTGTTAATTTCGAGAAATAATTATGGAAAATATTTGTGAAATATTAGAGAATGATTATTTCCTTAATTGACTTGGCCCCAATCAATTAGTTGATTAGATTTGATCTAAATCATAATTGAAATCACAATCATCAAACTCTTGCTTGAATAGGATTGGGAATTTGTCTAGCAAATTTCCTTATAATCAAAATTGTTTTGATTACTATATGGTATAATTTCGGTTGAAAAACCGATGATCATCTCAAGTACAAATTAATCAATTTGGCATTATCCTTTCCCGAGGTGGATATGGTGTCTAGTCGGGGATCGCTTGGGTAGCGGGTTGCAACGTATGCGGTCCGTCCCACTCCCGCCGGTACTGGCCATGACAGCGGGTAGGGCCGGGATAATGTCCGAGGGATTAAGATGTATTTTTCTAATTATTAAAATACGAATTAATACGTACTTTGAGAATAATACCATATATATTCAAGTAAGACAATCAAGTTTGATTGATTGAATTGGATTGATAATTAATTTAATATGATTGAATTGATTATGTCCAATTATAATCTAATATGATTAGAGTTGATAATTCCCTTGGAAGAATTGATTATATGAATATGATTCATAGTAATTAATTAAATTTGAATAAGATATGGAGTATCACATAAGTGACATCCATGGTCTCCCGTCAAGGCGAAGGGTTTCGTCGCCAGATATTATATGTGGGAGACGCCTGTCCGAAGTGACAGCTCCTGCATATGATCCATTTGGATCGGGCTCGTCGCTTCTCGAAAGAGTAAGGACGTATGCGTAGTGACCCCAATATCGGGTCCTCATATTATTGGGGCGATATTGGATTGCGCATAGCGAGTTGTATTCCTGTTGACGGTTGGTTCAATTAATGACGGGTCAACATCACCTTAGGGGTGGTGGGCCTGGGTGTTAAAGACCGAACTGGGAGATGCAAGTTGGACTTGCAAGGCGGAATGTGTTCCCGCTTCTTTTTATCAGAGTTGTAGGTTCTCATATTATTGGGATGCAACAAAGATAAGGAAGGAGATCCCAGATCTTGCTTGAGATATAATGGTAAGTATATCTCTTACATTGAAAGTGATTAAGGGAATGAACTTTCATTGTTGACATGGCAAGACAACTTTGATATAAAAATTCCTAAATCAAAGTAAATTATATATTTATATAAGTTTATGCAAATTTCTTATTTCAGATAATCCTTCATTAAACCCACTCAATGTTATACTCAATAATAACCAGTAGAATATCATGGATTGGATCATTTGATCCAGATATTGTACTTGCAATTGGACACATAATGTATATGGTTGCAATGTGCAAGTTTCCTCATAAGAATGAGAAGTGATAATAAGACAATAGGACTAAAACCCTAGGGTTTGTATGTCTCTATAAGTCTTGATCTCATTGAATGTACTTTGGAAGTGACATGTCGATGATGATCGCAATTATCAAATAATCCTTATAAAATCAATAAAGATTTTCTGGCATACATATGTGCTCTTGACATTTAATCATGAATGATGTGGTTCTCTGCATCATGTAGAATGGTAGCTCTATAAGAGATGATGTATTCAAATTGTTTGAGTACCTACCTGAACCTATGTTTTAAGAGTTTAAATGGATGTAGATGATGAGTGTCATCATTCTACTGTCTATACTCTAGTCATTCATGAAGCTTCATAATATTCATATTATATGAATTGGGTGAAGCATGTATAAATGTCAAAATGCTCTTACATTAAATTCTTTTGAATTTAACATAAGAGATCCTTAATCTTAAGCAATGGTTGCTTATAGATAAAGGGAGCACAGTGGAAGCATGGGTTGGACCTAAGCAAGAAGTATAATCAAAGAGTTGACTGTACTTCTGTGACTTCCATATAACATCCAAAGAGTTGGATGAATGCCAATACTGCAATATGTTGACGTGTTGATAGTATGACTATCAAATCTATCTAGAATCCATAGAGAAGGAATCGGATAGTACATCAGATTAATCTACATATAATCATTGATATTAGCTTACTTATTTGATAAGATAAAGTCTAATAATTGTATCTCAATCTTCTGATGACACTTGCAATTGGTTGCATATGTATTAGAATATTAGAAATTTGATCTTAAGGTTTATTGGTCATCCATGTTGAAAGTGATGCAAGTGTTGCAACAATTTCCATGAGATCAATAGACTTCATATTTTCAGTGGGAGCCCTTAGTCTTAGAGAATGTCTCTATGACCTAGATATTAGAATACACTCATTGTTTATTCTAATTGTTGGATATAAACATGAATTCTGTAATAAATCTATCATAAAGAGTTATGATGGAGATATTTCAGATAGTAATCTAAAATCTAGTGGACTCTATTAAATTAGAAAATTAATGAATGGTTCATTAAGATTTCTGATACTGAAAATTAAACCTTTAAAGATCAATAGGAGGATAAAGATCATTTGACAATGATCTGGCATCATGTTTTGGACATATGTCTGTTGATGAGATCAATGGACTAGTAAGACATGAAACTTTAGATTGTCTAAAGATTCAAATCTCACGTACTTGTGAATATTGTATTCAAAAGTAAAAATGTCCAATACATCCTTCTTTGTGATAGGTGTAAGATATTAAGGTATTCAAGATCTAATACATATTGATGTATGTAAATCATCTATATCAGAATAAACATTATGGATATGTGATATCTATTAGTGATTATTTGTGATATGAGATTTCTTCTCTTCACTTATAAAACTTTGAAATGTTCAAAGATTTAACAATTTTGGTTTAGAACCAAAGTTTGAAGGAAGATGAAATGAATTTGATCTAACCAAGGTAGCATGTACCTATTAGATGAATTCAAGAAATAGCTTATGAATATCATTCCTATCTCAATCCTCCTAATGAACCTGAACTCAATGAAGTTGTAGGGAGATACAATTGATCATGTATGACATGATTTAATCAATGATTAATCCTAGCATAATTATCTCTTAGTTTCAAGAGGTATATATGTAGTAGAGACTACATTATATACTTAATAAGGTTCCATGCATGTAAGCTGGAATCTGGCACTAGAGAGTGCTACTTCATTAGGAAAATAAAGGATGGTATTGTATACCTACTTTATGACCTTGAGATTCTTAAAGGATCTCGTCTCTGAGAATGTGATTCTTAGAGGATGACTCTCTTAAGAATCAAGATAGAATGAAGTAAAGGAACTCATTTAATCTTGAGAAGATAATGAGGCTCCTGAAATCGGAAACTAAAAGAATAATTGAAGATGAAACACTAATACTTCTTCAAATAAGTTTGAGGATGTATTCCATGTGAAAATGATTGAACTTCATGTGATGAAGCTCCTGAGGATCATGACATGGATAGATGGATGTTAGCAATAAAAGTCTAATGTAGACTTCATATACAAGTGTTGTATATGGACCCTCGAGGATCCACCTATATGGGTAAGACCCATTAAGATGTAATTGAATCTTCAAAAGAAATAGGGAACCTAATGAGAAGGTAGAGACCTTCAAAGAACGGTTCGTAGCCATGAGCTACACACCGAAGAGAAGACATCGCTAGTGATGAGACTTGCTCTGCAGTGACCTAGCTTTAACCCATCAGAATATTGCTAACTATAGCTACACAACTTGACTATGACATCTTCATGATGTGAGTCAAGATTGCATTCCTCTATGAATACCTCTCTGAGGATATTCATATGAACTAGCCCCAGGGCTTCGTGGTTAAGGAAAGCAAGGTGTGCAAGCTAAAGAGCTCCATCTTTGGACTCAAATAAGCTTCTTGTAGTTGGATCATAAGATCTGTTGAAATTGTAAATGTTATGATTTCAGTAAGGATCTTGATGAACCATGTGAAGCTTAGTAGGAGTCCCATTGTGTTCATCATGCTAAATGTAGATAATATCCTAATCATTTGGAATGATCTAAGGATGATAATAATAAGTGTTTTATAATCTAGTAATCCCATACCTCGAGATATGATCTCAAGAATACCTCTTAGATCTTAGTTCTGAAATTGTTCAGAAGCAAAGAGAAGAGGATATTGGGACTGTCACATTTGTAGTACACCTTGGACATATTCTATTCTTAGATATTCCAAGAAAGGCTTCCATCCCTTAAGATGTGGTACTGACCTATCTAAAGGGATAGCACCTCAAAAGGTTGAGGAAGTGAATGCTAGAATTGCTTGCACTTGTGCATCAGTTATGAGAAGCTGAGTGTATGCTGGATGTGTACGAATACCGGATGTCTGCCATGGAGTGGGAGTAGTAAAATGTTACTAATCCTACTATGGAGATAAAACACTTGATTGCAGTAATAACAAAATCTTCATAGATGATAAGATCTTTGAGATAGTGATCTCAAAGTCTTATCTTCAAATACTTAAGACTTTATAGATAGTGATCTAAAAGGTCTTAACTTTGGATACCTTTAGAGATAGTGATCTCCAGGGATAAAGGTATTCTGATAAGGATTATGGAAATACTGGTTGTAATAATCGAGGTATAATGTCAAGGACACTATAACAAAATTGAGTATTGGTTGCATAAGATGCAACATTCGCATTGGATGCGAGCACTGTTACTAGGGGATGTGCAAGTGCCGTAAAAGGACTTGGCGTAGTCTCTTGAGAACAGAGTGACTGATCAGCTTACCTAGCTATTTTCTAAATAGCCTATGATTATCACATGAGTGTGTTTAAATGATTAGCCCATTAATGGCTCTTTGGGCTAGTGGGAGATTGTTGGACATGCGAGCCCACGACGAGCCATTATGCAATAAATGTTATTGCAATTCACTCCTTGATATGAAATAAAGAGTATATAATTTGCATAATAGGCCCCTTAGTACAATTAGGGTTATGTACCATGACCATCTTAATGATCATACAGCTGTTGATTCAATTATTGAATCATAGAGGCTGGTGCTTAGATGAATATCTAATAAGTTAGATTGGGGACTCGTCAAGCACCGTCAAATGATTATTAAGAGATGATCTCCAGCCAGAGTAGGAGATGGCAATCCTATTCCAGTTAGGCTGATATCTGACCGACCTCTTGATGCAGGTCCTCTGCATAGGAATAGAGATTCGGAGGTGTCAGATTAGTTAGGTCAAAGAGTTGACTTAACGAGATCGAGATAGCCAAAGTCCTATATCGTATGCTGTCACGATACAGGCATGCATCCTCTGACCAGAGACAGATGTGTTACTATATGTTTGAGTATGTACATTTGGCAGACCATTAGGTTGATGACCTAATCAAGGTCTATACACCGGCGCGCTGGTGTGCATATAAGGGCATATGAGTAATACGATCTCTCAAAGGGATCATACAGGTTCAGTTACTGAACCGGAAGACATGAGCTCACTCATGAGATATTTGGAAGAATCAAATTCCATGCGCATGGTCGTCTCGCTTTAGAAGTTTGACTGAATTTGTAGGTTTGATATATACTTTTGGAAAGTATATGATCAAGACCTAGGTATGATATATACTTTTGGAAAGTATATGATCGATACCGAATTCCAATGATCGAATGAGAAACTTACTGATAAAGCCCTGAAGTAGACAGTGTAAAGTTGATCTAATACTTCGGGTTTATTCTGAGTCTTCCAGTATGCAGGATGTACAGGTATTAGGAATACCTGAGGGTGATGTGATCACAAACGATTGTATAACCATGACGCTTCCATTCCTAGGAAGTGATGAAACGGGTCTGGATTTTAGTGACTCCTCTCAGTAGAGAAGTAATCTCATCTTAGTCCAAATGTTGGACATTGATCTGAATGTGATTCAGAGTCAATGAGAAGATTAGATTTACGGTCTTGATTTAATCAAGCATCTATGGGAGGCTCGAGATCTGGATTTGAGATGTGATCTCAATATCCATGTCACTATACGTGGAACAGTACAATCGCCCTGTCCTTATCTCCTAGTATTCGCGGAGAAAGCGCATTATCCTTGAAAGAGTTCATGGATAATTCTATTATTGATATATGTATCCGAGCATTGAGAAAATGGATAATTAAATGTGATTTAGTTATCATGAATAATATGAATTTGATTCATATTATAAGGAGAGTTATCTTAGATAATTAAATATGATTTGATTATCAAAGATGTAAATAATGTGAATGTGATTCATATTATTTGAGCACAAGAGAATAAGTTATCCAATATAATTAAATGTGATTTAATTATTATGGATAAGAATAATGTGGATAGTAATATCCAATTATTCATAAAATATTATAAATGTGATTTATAATGTATTAGAGAGAGTTAAATATAATTTATATTAGTAGATTAATTATTAATGTGTATTGGATACACATTGTCTAATTAATTGAAAATGTAAATTACATTTTGTTTTGGGTTGTGAATATGATTCACAATATTCCAATGTCAAGATTGCAATATTCCCAAAATTAATTGAGAATTATTTTGGTGAATAAAAATCCCAACAAATAGTTGTTGGAAAATAAGTAGAGAGAAAATCAAGGAGATGTGCAATCTCATGGGAATCCATGAGATTGCCCTCCCTCCAAAGGGGAAGGTTGATCTCCTTTATTCTCTCTCTCTCTCCTTATTTGATTGATTTAATTTGGTGTTAATATATATTTGATATATTTCATCAAATTTAAATCAAAAGTTGTTGGCTTTTACCAACAACAATCTTGACCATTGGATTGACATATATCAATCTCATCCATTGATTTTATATGTCACATGGATTGAGATCCATGGATCCCAAAACCCTATAAATAGAGAGGCATACCATGTTCTCTATTTTACACACAACACTTCTCTCTCTCTCTCTTTCTCTCTAGAGGTCAGCCCTCTCTCCCTCTCATGGCCGTCCACCATGGATGCCATGGAGAGGTTCTCCATCGCCGCGGCATCGTCGTTATGCTGCCCGTTCGTCTGCTCCTGGATCTCTGTCTCCTTCGGTGCGTCTCGCTCGTGAAGAAGACGTCGGATCTCGTGTGTCGAGATCAGGAGATCCGCCGCTTGGATCATCAACATTGATTGCGAGAAGCACGTGGTTCATCCCCGCGCTCGCAAGCGTCTCCTCCGTCGGATCGGACTTGAGACAGGAGGTCTCTTCGTTTAGAGACTCGATCGCAACCACGCTTCAAGAGGTAATCCTATTACATGTTTGTGGTTTAGACGAAATGATCCGAGAAGTGTTCTTGGATCATGTGGTTTCGTCATAAGAAAATTTTTTAAATTCCGCTGCATCGAGCAACTAGTGCGACTAGTCGCTCCTCGTCGTATTCGATACGACGCTCACGCTTCCGTGATGCGCTTGAGGATCTAACCATATCCTTCATGCAGCCCAGGGGGGAGGCGGAGCAGGGGGGGCGGTGCCGACAAGGGGAGGAGGTGCGTGGGGAGGAGGTGCGGGGCTGGGAGGGAGGGGGAGCAGGGGGCGGCGTCGGGGAGGGGATGGGAGCTCGGGGCGGAGCTGGGCGGTGCGGGGTAGGGGCGGGGGCGGAGAGGGAGGAGGAGGAGATTGGAGGAGGAGGAGGAAGAGGATGGGGAATAGGAGGAAGAAGAGGAGGAGGAAGAAGAGGGTATAAAATGACCAAATAACCTTTTTTAAAAAATTAATTCCGCTTATGTCCACAAAGTTAACGTCCGTTTGCACTGTGGATGGATAGTCACTAACCCGAGGGGCACAAGTGATAAAATAGCAAGAAGTGAGGGGCACAACTGATATTACCAAAAAGATAGGGGCATAACTGATATTGCGATATCTCCGAGGGGCACAAGTGATAAAATCCCTTTAGAATAAATACAGAGTGACTCGAACCCCAAGAGAAGGTCAAGCCTTGACCTGATCGCCAAATAAAATATGTAGAGAGAGATAGGGTCTACCTTGTGTTGTACATATCACCTATGTAGATAAATAATTTTTTTTGACAAAATTAGTGTTAATTATTATTTTTACCTCCTTGGATATATTTCAAAAAACAAAACAAAATAAAATAAAATTTAGAAAAATAAAATAAAAATAAAATCCTCTTCACTTGTGCAAATAAACATGTATATATATCGCATCCAACTTTTATTTCATACTTGTAAATAATTTACAAAAATAAATAAAAATTATTTTGTACTCCAAAAACTATGTTGTAAATAAATAAAATATAAAATGGGGGTATTGGTGTACAAATAACAAAACAAAAATAATTATGTATAACACATAGGTATATTATGTATGTATATAACACTATATATTATATATACACTAATTTATTTTTCGTAAAAATGATTAAAAATCACATAAAATTCTTTGAAAATAATAAATATTTTTTATTTTATACACTTTTTATTTTGAATTCAATTACTATTTTTTATTGGTTTTTGTACTCCCTATTTTCTGATTGGTCTAGAGGCTTTGTTGACTACAATCAACGGCTCCTTCCAGGTCGGGTCAGGTCGTCTACTTCTCGCCGGAGCTATTTCTTCGTATTTTCACGCCCGAACCCAATCACATCTCGCCCTGATTTTTTCGCTCAAGCCTCCTTTTAGGATCCATGATCTTCGCGGATCCCTAGGAAGACATGGATCTTCCTAGGGTTGCGTGCTCTTGCTCGATCATTCCAGCCCCCTGGGAATCCTATAAAGTCTCGCCTCCACCCTCGCAGCTCTATAGCTTGTGCCTCACCCCCTCTTTCATCCTTAGGTATCTTCAATAGAGTGATAGCCACTTGTGGGTGCCCTTGGATTGGAGTTTGGTGGCATGTACCCGTAGCTCAGCTACGTGGCCGAAGTCCTCCGTCGCGTCCTGCCTCCCTGCCCGCCGCAGCACGGTTGAGGCCACGACCCTTACCTTCGCCTTTGCCTGAAGCATAGGAACGAGTTCCAAGACTCAAGTGACCATCTTTTCCTCCATATTTTCCATTCCAGTCGAATCTTTCACTCCACCTCCGTCGTGCGTATCTTGGCTCTAACCATCCAGGTGGAGCTCCGTTCCACTCGCACATCCATACCGATTGACTCTACGACTAACGCCTCATCTTCCCTCACGACCTATCCATCCTAAATCGTGATCACGAGAGCGCGATTGAGCTTGATCTCCATCCTCCCTGTATGTTGGAATTCACCCACCTATGTTAGCACTGCTTCCTTCATCTTTGGCCGCAATAACCTGGGTCGGAGCATAGACCTGAACCCTCTCTTCCTTTTAGCAGGTACCCGCGTGCGCAAGGGACCCTTCTGAGACACTCGTTTCCCCGGTGGAGTAGATCAAGATTAAGGACCTCCGACCAGCACATCCGACCGGTCGATTCTCTATCAGAACCACCCTCTTGACGCAGGGTCGTTCTGCGACTGTCCTGGACCTCTCAAGAGTGTGTATCACCTCTCACTCCTAGTCGAAGTTCGGCTGGACCTTGTTCTTCCAGCGATGGCCTCCACAGTACGATCTGGACAGAAGCTCCTGTTTTGATCTGAGCCATCCTTTATTGTCCATTCCTAACGCTTGGATCAGAGTTGGTCCCATCATCTGAGCCACCCGATAGCCACCCCTGAAGACTGTTGGATTAGCTTTTACAGGAGTTGTCTGACACGCATGTCCCCAACTAGATCTGCACTGTTAGATGCTTTTCAGGGAATGATTAGAACAGTTAGGAGGCCCACGCACCTCGCACAAGCCCCGAAGGGTATTTTGCTTTTTCACCCCCGTACTTTTATGTTTTAATATTTAGTTCTGTAAATAAAGTTGTAGTTTGGATATTTTGCACGTGGGCCCTTGCTATTTCCAGTATTTGTGTTTTAATCTTGTTTGTATGAACTCATCTGTTGTCCCACGTGCTTATCTGGTGTATCTGCGTGTGTTATCCCGAACTTCAGGTATGTTATGCTTTGAATAGAAACTTTTTGATAATTGCATTTTTACCCATGTACGTGGATTTTTGAGCATGTGCATGAATACCTTGGGCTTTTTACATTGTTTGCCCTAAGCTTTTTATATGTGTTATTAATTAACCTGTGAACTTTCTGGTAATTACAATTAGATCCCTACAAATTCTGTCTTGTGTTTTTTATTAAAATAATTATCAACTTAAGTCCAAATTTTTCAAAAATATTACTGTTAGCTCTTGGTAATGTGAAATATTTATTGTGACATTTGGGATTAATTTTGTTGAGTATTTTATTTTTCTAAAAATAAAAAACCATTAAAAATTATTCAGTCTATTTTATAAAATACAGAAAAAATATAAAAATTATGCTAAAAATTCTAAAAAATTAGAGTTTAATTATTTATGTGTGCTTTACTTCTAGTACCATTTTTGTTGCAAAAATTATTATAAAACCCCTAAAAATATAATAACTCTAAAAAGCTTATAAATATCATTAAAAACTCTAAAAAATCAAAAAATTAGGATTTTAGTTTCTTCAGTTTCTCCTTTTTATCTATTTTCTCATAAAATTCATATCTAGGAATTAGGATACTTTACATATTTTGAATTTGTAATTTTGTCATGGTTGTGCACTGTTTCCTTTTTAGCTCTTACTTGATTTTTATAAAATCTTCTCAAAATTGGAAAAACCTCGGAAAATCATCAAAAAGACCTTAATATTTGAAAAACACAAAAATATTTTTATTCTAGATTTTTTGAGTATTTTCAGCCTTAATAAAAATTGTGAAGGCTTGTTTGTGTGCTTTATTGCCTTATTTTCTTGCTTTTTTTCCTTAATTAAAAACCACAAAAATTTGCAAAATTGAAAATTAACAAAAATATGCTCTTTCTTGTCTGATCACGACTACTTCGTAGGTTTACTCGTGTTCCTTGAGTTCGACCCTGGTCGTTGTATCATGTTAAATTAAATAGCGGAGACTGCTAACATTGACTTTGATTGCTTTATATGATTGATTGAGTTCTATTTTTATTGTTGTGTCTCATTCGTCGATTGGGGTTGCAACGACCTTGATTTATATTGATACTTAACCCTAATCATCCAATCCCTCGATCATGCTCCCAATTCCATTATGTTATCTCCATAGGTTGTACATGATGGCATGTTTCTAGTCTTCAATATTGAATTGCGAGACATTTCGAAATAAATTTGGTAATGCATTTTTTCCATTTCTAACCATCAAAGTTTTGTCATAGATCTTTAAGCATTTTTGTTATGCTAGGGTGAATAGTGTTCTATGAACTTCATCTAAGTCTCCTACTTTAACTTATTATCACCAACAATCCAAAGTCTTTAATCGTATATCTCATTCTATTATTATAAAATTGTGTGCTTCCTTTTTGTGCAATAAATTTATTTTTGGAAGATTGCCATCTTTTTTTCCACCTTAATCCTTCAAATTACCTAAAAAATCCTTATTGTAACGATAACCTCACCAATCTATTAGAGAAAATATTATCATTACTAACTCTAAGTCATTAGTGAGTTACTCCAAGTAAAATATTGGATAGGTTGACATGATGTATAATTAATACCTTTTTCATAAAGCACAACCTACTTTCTTTTCCAGATGTATCAATGTGAACTACAAGCTACTAGTGCATAATAGTAAGCTTCGGGCCAGGATCATGGTCAACTTTTACCTTTTTTTTAAAAAATTTCAATCGCACTCCTATAAAAGTAGAAACTCCACATCCTTTCTTATGAGATTTGTCATTTCCATTGCAACATTTAAGAAAATCCTACAAGTAGCATTTATTACTTTTTCCACCAAAAAAATTAATAATCTTTCTCAACTCACTCCAAGATAATATGGCTTTATCTTGATTAGGTCAACTTCATTGCCATCCATAAATGTGATATGACTAAAAAAAGATTTTTTCCAACAGAAAGTTATAATTAGAGAACATTGCATAAAGTTGTTGTTAGAGTAGAGTTTTAAATTCAATATTGAGATGTACTTGGTGGTTCTCCATATCATAAGACTATATAACATTATCATCCACAATTATGTCACAAGTCATCAAGGAATTCTAAAAATTCCTTATAAACTCCACAACAATCCTAATGAGAACAAAAGGCGTGATCTAAAATTCAAAATGGTAGAATCTTATTCTGAAAGGTATTTCCGAAATGTTCTCCTCCTTTGTTCCAGGTTATTGGTAACTCATATGTAGATTGATTTTTGAAGAGATCTTTTTCTTCAATAATCAAAATGAATAAATCATCAATCCAAACGATAGATATTAATCTCTCAAAGCTATCTTGACCTACCTTCCTTCTTCACTAAGATAAAAGTGCTTGTTATGGAGGAACATTACGTCACCAAATATATCTCCCTTAACTCATTATCACTACAACAGATTCTCTATCTCTTTAAATACAATAGGTGACAATTAATCTAGTTTATAAGATGACATTGATGGAAAGTCCACATGTCTATAAGAAAATCATCCTAAACGACCATCTAGAAATGCATATTAAAAAAGATCTGTAACATCCAACTTTCATGATGTAATTGAGATGATTATAACTAAAGTACTAAAGTATGTTATGGAATACTCAGTTAATAGTTCACTTGCTTCTTATTTGCACATGTCTTATTCTTATTCCTCTCTATTCCATAACTTTATGGCACACTCTTAATGATCTTATAAAAACATCAAAGATTTAAGAGTCATGATCTCGTAAAATCATCGACATTCTCAAGGACATGAGAGCTCAATAAAATCACTACATTTGATGGATCACATCTCAGAAAAGTGGATCATCATGCATTCACTCAGACACTCCTTAGGTATATCTTTCAGATAAAAATATTTAAAATATTATTTATCCTCCTCAAGGAAGTTTGTAGCGTCAAAAGGCATTTCCATTTCCTATATACGATGCTTAATTATTTCCATATCTTGGTCCCCCTAAAAGAGGAGGCAAGTTTTCTAAATGAAGAACTTCAGGATAAAAACACCAACTAAAGGTAACCCCATGACACCTTTATTATAGAGTCATAAACTCCAATAATCATCACTATGTTTCCAAGACATATAATCTCACAATTAATGTTCTCCATTCTCCTCAACTCCATGATGAGGAGACATCTAATCCAAGAATCAAGTGATCCACTAGTTACTTATAATACTGGTTTTTCTCTATGTACTTAAGTCTTGGATCACTATTTATCGTGGATATCCTATGTCCAGAGGAACTCTAGATTTGATACCTTTTGTAACGGAACGGGTCCAGGATGACCGACAGAAGCGAACACTTGAATTCGCACGTCCGAGCCGTTATCGATTCATGCATGGTAATCAATGAGCATAAGAAAATTTCATTCTCAAGAGAACCGTAAAGTCCATCCAAATTGATAGTTCCATTATTACAACATTAACAAGAGTATACTTGTAAAAGAAAATTAAAAATTTCACAATGTGACTCTCCGTTCCAGTGGAAATACAGATATCCACCATGCACATATAATTATCCATACTATGTTGAATGTCTTGTTGAACCTGTTGCACGAACTTGAGTGCATGGTCAAATTGTTCTTCACCTGAAATAAATAAACATAATTTTGCATGAACCTAATGTCCAATATGCATCAGAATCCATGCAATGGAATTCTAACACTCTTTTAATATGTTGTATTGCATGTACTTGAGTTTTTATGGATAAACACCATTACATGTCTAATTGTTCCCATGCATTTCTAACTTCAATTCCTAACATGTATGATTTGGATTCTTTCAGAACCATGGTTATACATATGTAAATTGCATAAGAAAATATGGCATACCTTTCTTCCATCTTGTGGGCATATTTCTAATGATTCATAACAAGACCATGCTTCTTTTATCATATAAAACCACTTTGCATTTTTAGCCCTCATGACTTTGATGGTGTACATTTCTTAAACTAATTCTTGTAACAACATGTAATGGTTTATTCTTTATTAACAATCTCTTGTATAATATATAATAGTTTATATTTAATTAAGTCATTTTCTTGCATAACATGTACCGGTTTATCTTTAGATAAACCCTTTTCCTGCTTAACATGTACTGATTTATCTTTAATTAAACTACTTTCTTACATAACATGTAATGGTTTACCAGTATAAGCCATTTATTTCATAACTTGTAATGATTTATATTTATAAATCATTTCCTTGCGTACTTCTAATTGTTTACCTTTATAAACCATTTATTTTCATAACTCTCATGTGCTTATCTTGTTATACGTTTTCAACTGCTGTCACTTATTGTTCATGGCATGACATGACAATGTAGTGACAACTGTAGAGGACTTAGCTTTTACCTCTATGGTTCCTTGCAACCATATGCCCCTCGCGGCGATAACAAGACAGTGTAGGTACAACTGTAGAGGACTTAGTTGTTGCCTCTTTGGTTCCTTGCAATGATACGTCCCTTGCAACATTATCCCTTTGGCTAACATGACCCCTTGCAGTCATCTACGTGACTCTTTATGAGTCTTGTGCCTTACATTTCTTTAGCTTATAATTATGAAGATATTGTTTCAAGCATGTATATATGATATTTTTTACCATTATAAAAGTCACACTAATAAACATTTATACACATTAGATCATCGAACCCAATCCATAATCATTAATTCAATGTTTTGTTTGTTCAATGAGGTGACTATATGTCTGTAAGGATGTTTTTTCATATTATTAATTTGAATAGCTCCCCTTTTTTCCTCACATCTACAATCCATAAGGTAATTGTTAAGTGGGCAGATAACTTTCTAACAATAAGGAACATAGTACAAAAATTAAAGGTCTTGATTTAATACGAGTACATTTGGAAATGTGAAATTCTATCATTATGGTCAACCTGGAGCTAACTATGCAAAGCAATGAAAGAACGGATCTTACCTTGTTATTAATTTAAGGCATATATTAATTCAAATAAATCTTGATGACAGAAATTAATTTTGTAAAATTTATTTCCCAAGGTAGACAACGCAAACATCGATATTTACCATGATTTAGAAAAGAACATGTTGTAGCTTATAGATTTACAATTACATCATCATCAAGTTTTCTATGTAAAGTCCTATCAAAGTTGGGTTAGGAGTAATTTTAAATTGTTTTCATTTCTCCTGTACAAGTGACAAGTCGATAATCGCCCTAGTTAATTATGGGGAATTATTGAGCATTTAAATTAATGTTGAATGTGTCGTTGGCGAGCAATCGAAATCGGTCAAGAAATAACCACAATTAATTAATTAAATTTTCAATCGCATGGTTTTTGTTTATTTTCACTTGGGTAAGTTCCAAGGTCGACTCAAGGAGGCTAAGGAACAACCTATAATTTTATCTATCAAAGTTCATGCACCGCTTTCGAGACGGTCTTTTTTTTAGTATTTTAATGCAATTTTGGGATGCAAAATGCAAATTAGGCCTATTTTAGAGACTAAAAAGTAAAGAACATATAAACAATGTCCGAAAAATACAAAACTTGGCCAAGATGACAATTATGGTGAAATAAATAGACAGTATTTTTTTTGGAATTTTTGGATGCAAGATAAATATTTTATGAATTTATGAATGCAAACACACTGAATTTCAATAATTAATTGTAAAAAATACTAAACCTAATTATTTTTTAGGAATAAAATTATCTAAGATTTATCACTAGTGATTGATCTCAGAAAAATCCTAAACCTTAAAAAATATGCGATTTAATACCTATTAAAAAATAAATATTGAAATACGCAAAATGATTTTTATAAGGCAAATCATGCATGTAAATGCAAATCTTTTTGGGCACGATGTAAAAAATAACTATTTCTATAATCCGTGAGTTTTTGGTTATTTTTAGAGCAATGGTTAATTAATTATGATATTCGAAGCATAAAGAGGGCAAAATATGCATTTTTACACAAAACATTTAATCATTAATTAACCACAGATCACAAAAATATCACAATTATTTCATATGGTGGAGAATTAGTTGAGAAACATCATACAATTTTTTAAATAACAAATTAATGCAATGTAGATGTTCAAAATAAAAGAGGAATATAGGGGTCTTAGTGCAATTACAATATATAAAAAAATGCTAGGAGGGCTAAACTGTAATTACCGAAACGTCTAGGGAGAGATGTGCAACCTTCCCAAGTGGTCACATGCCATGCACGTGACCCTTGAGCGACAAGTTGTATCTGCTAATAGGGAGAACTATGGGGGGCTTCTCAGCAATTTTCCCTCCCTACGTGCATGTCACGTGCGGAGGGTCTTCTTGTAATTTGGCGGACTTTGAGGCATGGAATTGCATGTTCCCCCAACGCACGTGCTCCTCACATGCGTGGGGGCCTCGGGTCTCGAGCGCCCGATGTTGGTGTGGAGCGGCGAAAGTTGACAATACTGTTGAACCCGGCGGAAGTCGACGTTGACTGATTGTGGATGGCGGGAGCACCTATGGTCGCATAGGAGGCTCGACTGTCGTTGAAGCTAAGGTACGGCTTTGACCGAGGCGGCGTGGCAGTGGCGTCGAGCTCCTGGAACGTGTCGACGGCAAGTGGCACATCTTTGTGGATAGTAGGTGGAGCAGTCGATTAAGGATGTTGGTGGCTCTATGGCACGGAGGAGGCGACCGACGAAGGGGGAGTAGCGTATCAAGGATGTTGGTTGTGGACTCGATGGAGCTAACCGGAGTAGGAGCAGCAGGCACGGAGGCCTCAATGTGACGATTTCCTAAGAGCTTGGATCTCACCGAGGGAGGAGGAGGGCCGGGTTGTCACCACCGGTCCTCCTCTTCTATGGGTTCTTTCGGCAGAAGGGGGACGAGAGGGGGTGGCAAGGATTGCTTTATAGGGCGGAGGGCTTTGACAGAGATGAAATGTCGGCGGCGGCGTTCGCGAGAAGAGGGGGATGATTGAAGATGCAATTGATCGGGTTTGAGAGGAGATCGGGGATCCACGACAGCGGTCGGAGAAGGAAGGTGGCCGCGAGAAGGGCGACGGAGATATCAGAGATCGCTGGGGCGCAGATTGTGCGGTGGGTGGCGAAAATCGTAGAGGAGGGTTGGCAGCGCCGCCAAAAGAGCAAAGGGGACGGAGGAAGGGGCCGATCTCTAGGCCGTCTGATCGGACGGTCCCAGAGATGCCACGTGTTTCATTATTTATTATATTTTTATTTATTTTTTTATTTAAAAAAATAATAAAATGTATTTAAATCCTCCAAAAATGGGTGACACGTGGAAGCTCCAGGAGCTACCACGTATTAGCCCTACAAAAATTAAAAAGAAATACAAAGAAAAATAGAAAAGAAATAGCAAATGACTCGGATCGAAAAATTTTCTTCACAAAAGTTGCATATCTCCATGACATCTGCAACTTTCATGAAGAGACCGAAAGCAAAATCGATCATTTGTGCAAAGTGGTATTTTTGGGGTATCCCATGTACATAGAATACCTTGATTTTTAGGTTTTATAAATTTTTATCATTTGTAAACTAGATAAAAACCCTAAAAAATATGATAAAATCAAAGATAAATATTTACACATTAATCTATTTTTTTTGGATTTTTATTAAGTAAGAAAAAGAAGAAATAAAATAAAACACGAAAAGATAATTTTTGTACAGATAGATAGTGAAGACTCGGACTCAGTTAGTTTCTTTGATTTCAAACTCATTTTACATCTGTATTTTTGTGCATTTAAATAAAACATTTATCAAAGAAAATAAATGAAAAGAAATAAAATAAAATGAGTTAATTATGTACATAAAATAATAGGTCAAAAAACGCTAAAATACAAAATTTACAAAAGAGGCCCAAAACCCAATTTTCACATATGAACTCCGATTCACTTGATCTTGTTTTGAAGGTATTTGAATGTACATTAGTTCAAAAGTGAGTAGGATCAAATCAGACACTTGATGAGGAAGATATTAAGGTTTTATTCCAGAAAACCCGGAACCAGGGTTTGGGTTTTTGGTCCACTTATTTAGTTAGTGAGTTTTGTATTTTTCATTTATTCTTATTACTGATATGTAGACATTGGAGGTGGTTTCAAGTCATTTGGAGTTAGCATGAATTGGTTATAAATCGGGGAAGTTAGGCTATTTTAGAGGTCATTTTGGCTGAGATTTTGGCTTCTTTTTTTGTGCAATAATGAGTGATAAATTGCAATTCTTATCAAAACATGCATAAATGCAATTATGCAGAATAAATGAAGAAATGCCAATGAATTTTAGGGATTTGAGCTTAATTCATGATTTTTAGAGTGATGAATCTGAGATTCATCATCAAGCATATTGCATAAGCTATTTTTAATATTTTCTTGAAAGCATTTTCACCGTATTTAAGATATACGGGTTTGTGCATGTTAATTTCTCGATTTGAATAACAACTAGATCTTTTCCTTGTATTTACATATTAATGAGATTCAGTATCCAAATTACCTGCCTAATCGGGTGATGGTAAAAGAAATGATTATATACATACAATCATACATACACTCATACATACATACATACATACATACAAACAAACAAACATACATACATACATACATATATATAAATATATATATTCCAGAGACTATATAATGACATGGAATAATAGTCGTTAATACCATTTTGTTTTGAATTTAAGGTTATTTCCTTCAACTTGATTTAGAAATCAGATCTACTCTATTTATTAATTTTTCATAGAGAAACTCCTACAAGGACAGACATAGACTACAACAAGTGTAAAGATTTTGTTAGGATTTAAAGATACGGATGGTAACTTCGGAGTTGAAGAAGAAGTCATGTAACTTGAACAAAGAACTCATAGTGGTCCAAGTAATTATACTCAAATAATTACTTTCAATGTGATGCCTTATCGCTAAAGATTACCCTACAAGTTCGGCACATAAACTGAAAGATATCTTCAAAATCAAATCAACGTATTTGTATCAACTTCAAAGATCTGACACATATAATAAAGGTCTTATTTTAGACATGATATTAATGATATGAAAATTCTATACTGACATATAGATTCAAAGATCATACTTCGAATATGATAATTCTTTATATGTAATCCTAAACTGATATATACCTCAAGTCCGATTCGTGCACCTCCAAGTCATGGTCTCATGTCTACGACTCTTGCCACGTTAGTCTCCTCGCTCCATTCATGTCTTATCATCGTCTCTTGTGTGACCTTCCGGTAGCATCTTTCCCTCACTAAAACTCTATGTCTTTTTCTCTCGATTCAAAGGAATGGGGGAAAGATTGTGTGAATTGCAATTGTTACGGCTTTTTATAACCGTGATTGGGAGAGAGCAATGGCTAATAAATCATATTTAATTGGGAATTCAATATGGTAGTCATTAGTGACTAAAAAAGAAAATGTAATTGTATCCTAAAATTCACAATCATTAAAGTATATTTTAAAATTAATACATTTTATTTTGGATTTAATGTGTATTGTACAACATGCACACCATGGTTTTGTGTCTTTTTGTATTACCTTCTTCTTTATTCTTTTGTGTTGTTTTTGTAGCTTAAAAAAATGTCGGAGCCTTCTCCGACTTTAAGTTGGTTTAGCTAGATGGGTTCTTTCTCAAGTCTATGTTTTAAATATCCGATTATTTTTATGATGATTGGCGACTGCCTAACGCATCCCCTCAAGGAGGGATTTGAACCATGGTATTTCGAGTGATATGTATATTGCACTACCGCCATACTGAAATGGGTGTTGATTTTGTATGTTAACTAACACTTTTTATATGCTTGTGTATTTTAATAAGAATCATGTATTATATGGTTTTTAATATGTCCTACGTAGGATCTATTCAAGTTTAACTGAATTATGATGATGTGCATGCCTACAACTAAGGATAGTAATTTATAATAAACCAAAGATGGACAATTGCAAAAATAATCATGTCTTATCTATCACCTCAAGGACAAATGTTCCATGCACTTCACAATAACCATCCTCTTATGTTTTCTCCTTTAACCCCAAAAAATCACCTAGACTAACCCAATTAAACTCATTAAGTTTGATTAAGCATCTATTCATTCGATCGAGACATGTTTGAATTAATTAAGCCCTCTTAACTCTTTAGTTAATTATTAAGTCACCTTAATTGATTCAATTTAGTTCCACGCACTACCTAATTAGATTGAGGTTTAGTTGATCCAAGTTGAGGTTGTCCAATTAAGGTTAGTTAACATTCATATTATGAACAATACAACGTATTTAATTTCATTTCACGGTGTTAATATTCTTGCATAACTTAGCCATGGTCGATCCCATTCCCTAAATAATTGAGGAGGGTGTGAACGTTAAATAACCGACAACCAGCTCAAGAGAGACAAATTCATAAATAGTATTTTGTTTAATAACACTATTTTATGAATTTACCTCAAAATAGTTTGGATCATTTCGACTTGGATTTAAGCAAACATTTAGATTTCATCAGGGTGTTCCCTATGCATTGTGTTGCATTGTCCGAATGCGATGAGAAATAGGCAAGGATCGCTACATCTTTGCTCGGACATAGTTCATAATTTGCAAGGGTTCTCCCATGAGGAACGCATGTGAGTAAATAAGCTAGTTCCCTTGCATCGCTACCCGGATGCAGTCCAAAATATGCAAGGATTCTCGCATGATGAACCCATACGAGTAAAGAAGTTAATCCAAAAGAGGTTGCAAAGGAAGTTTCAGATAGGTAGTTAAAATATTGCCACTTTGACTGGAAAATCAATGGAGAGAGTAGATACGATGGAAAGAAGGAAGATTCAGATACTATGTCACCAAGAGACAAAATGAGTTGGAGAGAAGGCATGAGATATCGAGAGGACATGCTTTTAGAATTTGGTATTCATGTAAAGATAAGGACGGAAATGGTGTTGAACTGTTTGTTCATAAGTATTTGAAGGATTGTGTGGTTCTGCAAAGATTCGGGGATCGTATTATTTTACGAAAATTGGTACTGGAAGAAGAAAATCTGAATATCAACTTAGTTTATGCACCACAAATTAGTTTAGATGAAATGATTAAACTAGTTTTTTGTTGGGGATTTGGATAATATTATGCAAGGAATCCCATAAAGAGAGATGATTTGTTTAGGTGGAGATCTTAATGACATGTGGGACAGGATGCTTCGAGGTATACTAATGTTCATGGAGGCCATGGCTCCAGGGATAGAAATAATGAAGGGAAAAGTCATTTTTGATTTTGTAATTGATTATAATCTTGTCATAGCAAACACTATATTCAAGAAGAGGGAGTAGCATTTAATTACTTATAAGAGTGTCCCGATTAGAACATGGATAGATTACTTTATGTTGAGTAGAAGAGATCGGTTGTGTTGCAAAGAATGCAGCATATTCTCGGGAGAGAGTTTGACAACCTAACATCCCTTGTTAGTCAAGGATGCGCAAATAAAAGGGTTGGTAAAAAAAAGGAGAGTTTTCAAGATCACTAGAACTGGATGGAGGAATCTTCAATTGAAGCAATCAAGCTCAAAGGATAAGGTTTTAGGAGACTTATCCTGGGATTGTAATGGAAGTGCAAACGAGATGTGGGAGTGATGAAATGCTAATTGGTTAAGATAAAATGTATTCGTTGAAATACGACCAATCAGCACTCAATCAGAATCGAGTGGAATCTCTGTGAAGAGTGACTCGATCTTAAACTATATCATGGGAAAGTCCTGGTCGAACACAATAACATGACTAGTTAATAAATTTAATTTAGGTGTCAAATATCAACTTAAGTGGATTATCAGTGGAACTAGGTCAAGTCAATGTAACAAAGATGCAATGCATGTTTTTTTAAAATCATTTTTATGCAAATATATTACATGAACATTAATGATGCAAATACGCACATAACACCAAGCAAGCTCCTGATTATTTATCAAATAACTTGTATAATTAATGTGAAATCAGTGCATAAAATAAATCTAATTATCAACCTAGTTAATTAGTGGATTTTTTAACACTTGACAAGCAAATTCTCAATCAATGAACTATTCTGGAATTAATGATTAATGACTTTATTTAAGGTCCTCATCAGACTTAAATAGATGTAATGCAAAATAATATGTTAAGAGATCAATAAATAATTAAAGAATCAATTTTTAATTCAATTTCAAGATTGAAAAGACAAATTATACTCCCGGAATTTGAATATGTGAAGAACGACTCAAAATAGTAAATTAATCATAAAATCAGGAAGAGCGTCAAATTATCTTTCAAATGACACCAATTTCATTACTTTTGGATGAATAGTTCACAGGATATTTAGTCAACAATACAGGGGGTATAACTGCAAGAAAACTGAATTTAAAGTCGAAAAAAAAATCACATATAGATCCAAAAAGGGAGAATGCCATTGGGGCTAGAATGCAAAATTTACAAAAGCTGAAGGGCATATATATTGTTCACAGAATCTAGCAGGGCTTATTTGTAAAATGCCCAAGAACACGTGCACGAGAAGTATGACTCTTGGACTGGATTGCAATTAACAAAAACTCCATGGGTATTGGTACAATTGTTCCCTCATCACATGTATCAGATCACGCGGTACACTAGGTTAGGGTGGCAAAGATTGTTCGGGCCATGTGTCATATTGTGACACCTAGGGATGACTTGGTCGCTTCAAACCTCAAGTGTCGAATCGATGCTTCGGAGAAGTCAACAAAGCTACTACTAAGCCACTAGAAGACAACATTGGGTTTGATCCGACGACTACTGCTACTTTCTCCTCATCGCTTCTCCTCCTTTCACAGTGACAACAAAATTGAGCTTCGATGGACCATCTCTTCCTCCTCGATGGTCTTCTTTAGCTCTTGAAAGTCAAGGAAGATGCCTCAGCCCCTCATGAAGATGTTGGTGAAAAATATAAGGTTGAGGGGACTTGGATTTCTCTTGCAATGACGTGCGATCGGAGAAGAAAATCGAGGTCAGAATACAAGTGACTCCTTCGATCAATGAAGGGATCAGCACCTATATGGTGTTAAACAACACCAAAACCCTTCTACAAATCTTTTGGATATGTTTTGAGGTGGAATGGAGGATTCTAATATTTTTAAGGATCTAAACTCTATTTGGGTTCATCCTTTGTGCAAGAGGAAGAAAGGATCACATGGGAACAATCGTAGAGAATCAGAGGGTTAGAGATGAGGTTTGCACAAGATAGTGTGATGATTGGCTATGGTAAAGATGGTTTCAGATGATGAAATGGATATATAGATGTGTAAAAATAAAATGGAGGAATATAGAGAAAACTAAGATTAGAAGCTTACCTGAAGATAAAAGAAAGATGAAGAAGATAGAAGAGATGAAGCTTGGCTTGATTTGAAGCTTATAAGTTTTGTGGGTCTTTGCTTAACGATTATGGCTGGGAATCGAAGCTCGAGCAGTGTGCTGCTACAATTTGGTCTCTGATAACCAAGGATCTCGCTTGGATATTTCCTCCTTCATCGCTATGAAATCAAAGGAGAACTATCACATAGGCATGGATTAGGGCTCAAAGGTACTCACAAGAGTGGCAGATCCTTGGAACAGGCAGTTGGCGGAGGGGTTTTGATGAGGATGATAGAGGTGGTTGTGCAATCCCAGGAGGTGGTTTCAACCGCCCTTTAGAGCTGCACGTGAGGGAGAAAGGAGATAGTTGGGAGTTGGGCGAAGATGGCTGATGTGTGGATTAAAGATTGGGGGTGGAATCGATGAAAGTGGACACATGGTAAAGCTTGGAGAATTAGGTGAAGGTGGTGTGGATGAAGGCCGTAACTCTTCAAGGATGAGGGGACGGAGGTTGACGATAAGCATGGACTGTTGGATCAACATCCAACGGTCCTAGATTCGATGCGGGCGAACGGTTGAGATGTGAGATGAAGGATGATCAAATGACCGACGTTTAAGCACATATGAATGGCTTAGATTAGCTGATAAAAGTCAATCTAATGGTGGATAATAAAAGGGACTTGAAATTAAAGAGTCGGCCCAAGAAATTCTTTGATTAGGCTAGGTAGCCCAATCAGAAAATAAGGAAATGAATAAATGAATGAAAAATGTAAACAAAATAATTACAAAATGATTTAGAAAAAATTTTCAACATGAAAGTTGTAGATATCGAGAAGATCTACAATTTCATGTAGAACTCAATATTTAAATACATCAAATATATAAAGTAATATTTTTATAAGTATTTTTAAAGTATTATAAACACTTGTTTTATTTCCTTTTCTTATTTTTAGATGTTTAATTTAAGTCGCATGTTAAAATAATTATGTACAATATTACACTATTTTTTATTGATTTTTTTATAAATAAGAAACACATAAAAAAATATGGACACAATAGTACATAAATATAACTACACTAATTAGGGTTAGTTATTTATAGAGAGTTATTTGTTAATTAATAATTAAATGAAAGATCTCAAGCTAAATAGATAATAATAAAAAAATAACCTAATAAATTAGGTATTTATCACCCCATATACTTAAACTTTGCTCGTCCTTCAGCAAATAAATAAAGAATGAAATAGTTAGTTAGTTCCTTCCACAACCGTGCATGTATAAAGGCAAGGCTTGATTAGTCCAGAACACTCAATTTCTAGAGATCCTTAAACTCTAAATTTAACCAAGTCTTAATAAAAAGAAATTCAACTTCCCTAATCACCAGACTCCCTGAATGTACATGCATATATATATATATATATATATATCTGTGTGTGTGTGTCTATATGTATATATGTATATATAAGATGTATGAGTGTTGACTACATTCACAAGAGTAGATTTGAGATGTCACCCAAGAGTCTAAGAGACTCTCCTAAGGACCTAATCATCAACACTAGGGTTTAAATCTATTATTGTTTCAACTCACCATCTCATTAGTTTGTCAGACCTAAAAAATGTAGATGAAGGATCAGATGATGGATGGATAGGGTATTTGTAATTTCTTCTCTACCTCTCATCGGAACAAGGGTTCTCTCAAGTGCCTTATTAAGTCAATACATATATTTTTGTTGCTAATTAGAGTGTCTGTCAAAAGTGGTTGAGACGTATGTACTTATTTGCCTAGGAATGAACCAATGTGTGTGTGTGTGTGTGTCTTCTTTTAGTATTTTGTATACCTTTGACACCAAGATTTGTATCACTATATGATGCAGAGCCCTTCTTAAGGTACTAGCCCGACTCATAAAAAGCCTAAGATTTTGGTCCAAGTGGACACTTAAAAGGTTGGGAGCGCTCGTCACCCGTGTAAGCTCTTTGATTAGACTTTGTAATGCATGAGGTTTTCTCTTTATTTTTCTATTCTTTTAGGCTAGCTCCACTACTTTTACCAAGAATTGGCGTGCATTGATCATCAATTTAATTTAATTTCATCATACATTGGTACTTAGGTAAATATCAAAAGATTAGAATAAGAACTATGTTCTCATACTGGCTAAGGTTGATGACCCTTAATGTTCATGAAGCCTTCATTAATTTTATCCTATCCTTGAGCATCTAAGATCGGGTCATGAAATAACAAGAACCTAGTGGGTTGTGTCAATCCATTAGGCGGATCAACAGTCGTTGAGTTGACCACTCAATAAAACCGTTAAATTCAATAATTAACACACAATAGATATATCAATAAAAACAAATAAATATGGAGTTAAAATTTATTATAACTCTTCAAATGTGTGTATAGGTGTAAGTATGCATAGAATGTTAAATACAGGGAGCAAACGTGATAGATCGGGAAATGGAATCCAGATTTTGTCTTCTTCTGGTCTTGTTATCATGTTTTTAAGTGGGTTTTAATTTTATATTCTTTACATTTTTTATTTTAATTTATATATTTTTAATTTTTTGAACTTATATATTTTTAATTTTTTGAATTTATATTTTTATTTCTTTTTATATTTTTGATTGTTTATTTCCTTTTTCTTTTTAATATATAATATAGGAATATATAACTATATACAATATAGTGTAATACAATTATATATACTACTAAAAATAAATTAAAATTGTAAAATAATTTTTTAGGGGGTTATATATATATTACTGGTTTGTGATTTTTTTAGATATTTTTGCTAATTTTTATATTTATTAAAGTTAAAAATATCCTAAAATATGGATTAAATAAATGGGTTGAATGATTTAAGATTTGAAAATAACTACAAGTCCCAAAATTTCTCGAAATTAATTTTAATATATAATTTATAATATAAAGAAAATTTAGAGATAGAAATAAATATTTTTAGAATATTTTTATTTTTATAAGGATTTTGGAGCTATTTATTCTTAATCATTATTTATTTCTATTTTTAGAGGTTTTTGGTCTGGAGCTACAAAGATTAAAATAAATAAAATATATTTTTTTGGAATTTTTCAAATATATTTTATATTTTTATGGGATTTTTACTACAAACAGGGACTTTCCATGTTATTTTTATTTTCAAAAAATAGGTAAAATGCCTACATGCAAAAATATATATATGTGACGTGAAGTACATGCTAGCAAGCATCTAACACTATTTTTACATAATTTTTTAAAAATGATTGTTATTTTTAATAAATAGAAAACAAACATAAAAATGCTTGAAACGACGAAGGTATATTCGTAATTAAAAATAAAGGTTGGGGCTATACTGCAAATTACATAAATAGTTATAATTAATATTTGAAATGTAAGTACTAAATTGAAATACAAAAACCCGTAGGGGGTTATACAAACTCGCCACCTCACGTGGGACGACACGCGAGGTAACGTGGCGCAGACTCAACACAATAAGCAAACAGTACAGGGGGTTCGTTCCAAATATTACACAAATATTTAAGCATTCAAAATAAAATACATGACTAAATAAAAAATAAAAAGGTAGGGATATGTTCTGTAATTTACCCTCAATAGTACGTGGGTTAACAATTGGATCTTCTTCACTTGTCCACATGGCAGCTTCTCAACGTGTGATACCCCTTCACAGCGGATGACTAAGATTAGATCCATCGAGAGGATCTGACGGTCGTGGCTCCCAAATTAGACGGTAGCTGCTCAATCTGGGCAGAGGCTTTTGATCCGACACTCAAGGTAGCTGGAAGAACGACTAAAGAACTTGCCTGTGGCGAGCTTAGATCAGATATCGCAGTCATCGCCGACTACCTAGAGGTGATATGATGGTCTCTACATGTTTCTGCAAACCTGGCACAACTCCTAGATGGTCTAAAGATGTCCAGGGACCACTGGTTGGTTCCTATAGCTCAAAGCTTCTAAGCATGGACCTGGAGCTCTTTCCTGATGCAATTAGGGCTCATACGCCCCCTTCAAGACATGAAAATAAGTTAGAAAAAATGGGGAGGCATAGGGGAAGGTCTTGGTCGTTAGTTGGTGGAGATCTGTATTGGAATGATGAAGGGGCGGTGAGGTCTGGCACAATGGCGAAGGAAGAACTCGATCCATATATATGAAAGAGATTTGGGGATCCTGATAGTAATGACCGTCCCCATAGGATCCGAGTTCCCAGAAAACTGATTCCACGCACATACATTGCACATTCGATTCATATGACATACACATAAGCAGGAGGAAATGGCACAATTTACTGTAATTTAAAATTTTATTTTCCATTCAAGACATGTTCACATTCACAATCCTTTCATTGTACTTCCATTGTCCATCCATGTCCACAAAGATATACATGTATGCATATTTAAAAGATGTGTCCCAACATACATTCATTTTTTCATGTCATGTCTCTCGAACATTTACAAGTAAGGAAAGGACAGTAGCGCTAGCAACACTGTACCGCAAAAAGTGTCGTGAAGCAGCACAAAAAGGTGACTCCATGTTGTTCACTGCTGAGAACTTGCAGATCCACACAAAGGTACGTTATGAGCAAAGTTGCCCAATATGATATTAAAAAAATATGTACAACATGCAGATATAATTAAAAGTGTGCAAAGAAATTAGTTCGGTAAACTGATCTCACAAAGAATTACATTTTAATTTATTATTATTGTATATGGAATGAGTAACCAAGCTTTATGGATAGTCTGTGCTCTTGGTCTGGGTGAGAGCTCACACTTTGACTCTAAGGCAAAAGAAAGCCTTAGGGCTGGGTGCCTCCATAGGCATGCGGTGGGATACAATGCATCCTAACTAAGTTCCCAATACGTCCACTTAGCTCCACTTCACAATTGTACTTTCGATTTACAATTCAGATTTCAACCCGTGAAGCATAGTGACTAACTGATTTAGCCAAAATTCACGGAGTCTAAAATGATGTCTCACACAAGGCGGAGACAACCGAAGTCGCTGCGGTGACTCGCAATGAACCCTGAACTAAAATCAACAATTAACCCACACTATAGATCAAACAATTAGAAATAAATGTGGAGTTAAAATTTATTCTTAACTCTGCACAAAAGATGTATAGCAAGCAAGTATGCAGAGATTTCGAACACAGGGAGCAAACAAGGTAGAACAAACTACTGCGTGTGAGTGAATGTGATTGTTGTCTATACTATGCAAGCAAATGAATTTTTGGTGGGTTTTTAATTTTAGAATTTTTTTATTCTTAATTTTGTATTTTGGTTTTTAATTTTCTGATTTTTATAATTTTATATTTTATATTTTTTTCTTTTTCGATATTGGAATATAAAGACAATGTAATAAAAGGGAAGATAGAATATTAATAAAATTCTGCAAAAATAGTCAAAAATTCAGAAATAAAATCTTTTTGGTATTTTTATAATTTTCTACTGTTTTTGTGATTTTTGGGTATTTTTCAAAATATTTTTGGTATTTTTAAACACTAAAATAAACCAAGACAGTGAACAAGCTACTGGTTGGGGGTAAAATGGGAATTAAAAATAGAAAACATCCACAAAATTTTCCTAAACCAATTTTCAAATAAAGATAATAAAATATAAAAGAAAAGAACTTGAGTTTACAAATTTTGGAGTTTTCTACAATTTTTTAGATTTTTTTAAAGTTTTTATGTATTTTCGAATTTTTAAGGTTTTTCTTTTGAGATTTTTAGTGATTTTTGGACTGACACTAAAATAGGTTAAAATAGACAGTAGGGATTTTTTTTGGAAATTTTTGAGGTATTTTAATATTTTTCTAGTATTTTCTAAGCTAGATAATGCTAAAATGAAGAGTTTTTGATTTTTAATAAATATGGAAATGAAATAAAATCAAAATCTAAAAATCTAGCGTTAATGTACAAGCACACATGAGCTTAAGTTTAATTTTTGAGAATTTTTCGAATTAAAATGAGGCCCTAATTAATTCATGCAAGCACACAAAAATACCAAAGCCTGGTAGGGGTATACATGCAAATATCAAAAGATCCAGGGGTATACATGCAATTTTCGCATAAAAATAACACTGAATATTTAATTTCCAGGACCAAATACAAATTATAAAACCCGCAGGGGTGTCACAGCAATTTTCTCACCAGGGCGCGTGACTTGCACGCGCCTGGCAAGGACCTACGTGTAATATTTAAAACCTCTGGGGGCTGACTTGCCATTTCTCGAAAAAGTTAACACTTAATATACAAGTCTTGGTACTAAAATGAAATATCCAAAGGGCCGAGGGCCCCAATGCAAAATGCCCGCACCTCACGTGTACACACGTGAGGTGACGTGGCGGAGGACCTTTGTGACATGCAAATTTTACAAAATATTTAAACTACGAAATAAAGTTCAGGACTAAATTAAAATTACAAAAATAGCGGGGGTGTCTCTGCAAAATACCCTTGTTGGGACGATCCGACGGCGGAGGCTAAGCCACTTGCCACGTGGCGGCACGGCGTGGCTTGATGACAGTTTGGCAATGGACGTCCAGGATTAGATGGATCTCGACAGATCTGACGGTAGAGGCTCTCGATGATCCAACGGTTGGTGGTGGATCTGGGGCTTCTCCACGATCCGACGGTGTAGGCGCACGGAGGGAGAACCGCGGAAGAACTCCGGCGAGCCGAAGTTCTCCGAGGTGCTGCTCCTCCTCCGGTGACGTTCTGGGCTTCAAAATGCAGCTGGAGGGTCCCCAAGGTCTCGTCTTCCTCCTGGGGGCTTCAAAAGAACCCGGCGATGGCCGAGCTGCTCGCGAGAGAGTGGCGGAGCTGGGAGGCTCGGCTGAGCTCCGGTGAGTGCCAAAATGGCTCCCACGCGCTAGTCAAAGCGCTTTGACCTGCAAAACAAAGTGAGAGGGTCCAGGGCAAGTTGCTTGGACCCTGCAGAGGCAAAGAGGCGGCGCGAAGCGATGGGGTGGATCTCGGCCGGAGTTGCGCTCCGGCGAGGAGATGGAACTGGGCGGATGAATCGATGAATCTCAATATTTCTCGAGGGTTTTTGTTCTTACGACTAAGGCTAAGCTAAAGAACGAAAAATAAATAGATGAAGTGGTCCTCAATGGTCGGAACCATAGGAAGAAATGTTACCTCGACCGCCGGTGTTGCGGGAGGTGGTGGAGACGCCTTCGACCTCGAACGCCTTGGCTGATGAGCTCGCGGTGGAGCTGTCACCTCCAGGGAGCCTCAGAGCGCAAGAGAGGCGGAGAGGGGTGGACCAAAGGGACTCAAAAATCAATTCAAAGTTGGGACTCCATCTTATGCACTTTGACCAAGTGGCTGAGGAGCCCCAATGATCAAGGCGCCCTGATTGCCACAGTGATCCAAAGCCCAAGGTTTCGCTTGGGTGTGATTCACCGCATAACGAGGATGAAAAGATGTGAAGAAATCACCAAGAAAAAATGCAAGGTGCAGCTGGAAAATCTCGACAAAAGTGGGTGAAAACCCAGGTCGGACATGAGGCAGGCGGGGGAGGGCAGGCAATTGACCTAGGGTCAATGCTGACTACCTCCTGGTTGGTCCACGTGGACCAACCAGGAAAAACCCTGTGAAAAAGTTTTGAAAATTGGTTTAAAAATCGAAAATGATTTTATTAAATTATGGTTATAAAATAAAAAATATTTATTAATTTATGTAGTATTTTATTATGATCTTTAATTATTTTTATGGAGTATATTTTTACAAGTTTACATTTATGCCCTTTATAGGTATATTACCTATATAAGTTAATAGTTTATTTTTATTTTGTGTATTTTAATTTTAGTATTTTTATTTATTATTTTATAAAATTATAAAATACTTTGATACATGTAAATATATTTTTATTTCATTTTTCTGATATGTTTTGTATATTTAATAAAATATAAATAGGTATTGTATAGGTAAGGGTATAGGTAGTACACCTATGTATCACATATGTAAGTATTTTATTTTGAGTTTCATTTAGGTTTTTATTCCAATTTTAATGTACATAATTATTATAAGTAATATTTACAAGATTATAAAAATATAAAAATTTAAAAATAATGAATAAATAATAAAGTGAATATTTTAAGCTGCACAGGTATACAATGTGGGTCCAAAACTCAACTTTCAAATTGTAGCTCCGCCAAATGCGAAACCACCACTATTAAATAGATTATTTTATTCTATATACAATTAAAGTGAGTTTGCTACATTTGGAGTTTTCAGTTGTGAGACACGGGTCTGGGAAGTTGGGATTCTGGAATTTTATGCAGACCATAACTTTTTATCTGTGTATTAATTTTCAGTGAAATCAATTTTGTATTTTTCTTTATTTAATTATCTACAACTTTTATGTACAAAGTTTCTTTATTTGAATTATAAAAAGTAGAACCAAAAATAGGTCCCAAAATGAATAAAGAATGAATGAAATACAAGGGTATTTTTATTGTATTTTGGCCCTTATCTCCCCCTACTTTATTCCTTGTCGACCTATTCATCAAGATGTCTAGGTCTCGGGGTTTCGAGTCATTAAATATTTACAATATTTTATTCTTTTTCTTTTCTTTTCTTTATTCTATAATTTTGGCATTAAAAACAGTATTTTATATACTTTTTACACACATATACATGAATGCTAAATTACTCTATTTAATGCTATTTTCAAGCATTTGCTAGGGTTTTTGAGGCCAAAATGATAGAATAAAGATGATGAAATGTGGATTCATCATCCCCCTATACTTTACCTTTGCTAGTCCCTAGCAAACACTTATGCAATAAGTGCAAAAAGAAAAAGAAAGAAAAGAAAAAGAAGAACTTGGATTTTATTTGATCATCAAACTTGTCTTCACAAAATCAAAGTTTGGAGCTTAAGTCGGGCCTTTGGAATTTTAGTGCAGGCTGAACCTTAATGAGAACCGAATTTGGAATCCAACAGTCCTTGAGAATCCCGAAACTCTGTCCAAGTCTCCTCAATAGCCAGGTCAGAAATACTTCAACTCATACGCAAACTCTTACGACTATGAATCTGACTCGTACAATGTAAGTGATGGTGGCTCTCCCCAACTAGAATGACAAAGAGACTGACTTCTCCAGTACGAACAACCCAATGATTCCCCAATCCAATAACTCCATCCTCGAGGAGCGGGGTATTCCCTTCTAAGTTCAAGTGGCAACCAACTCAAGAGGAGGGGGTGAAGAGAAGAATGGACGGTAGCCAGTGTAGCTACCTATCCTGGGATGCAAGACCAGTGTAGTCAAGTCATCCTGCTGCAGGCTCACATATTTGACTTTGGAACTCAAGCTTGCTTATTGACTTTACAACATTTGTACATACTTTGCAGGCTTTTTATTTTTGTACATGCCTGAACATTTTTTTCTTTCGAATACTATATACAACAGCATTTACATAAGTAGTTTTTCCTCTTGAGCCAGTAGACTATCCCTCTTTTGAAGCTTTATCACAACCCACAGCCTCCTGTCTTTAGACTTCCTAATCATTGGACGGGTTAGGGTGCACTTCCCTCCCTAGAGGAGGACAAATGTTTCCACTTGTGTGCGTCTCATACCGGCGAATCCAATCCCCTCACCACTCCAACTGAGTTGAGCCATGTGAAAGGTGCAGGTGTCCAAGTTAGGTCATTATCAACAAGAGTCGTGCATGTGCTCCGAAATACTCTACTTAGGTAGTCAAGAATCCATTGAATCAAGTCTCGTGATCCTCAAAGAATTAAGTCAACTAGACCTGAAGTACCTCCAACCCAGTTCCTATAAGGTTCCTATTATTAGGTTGATTTTAAGGTCCAAACAAGCTCCAATCTCCGGATTTTACTTAGACTTGTCCAACAAACTCAATCCGAAAAATGCGAATGCTATGCAAATGATATGCAGAATGCAGAAAATATTTTTGTGATGCAATTTTCAAAGATTTTGAACTTTTTATGGATTTTTGAAAAGATGATGATGATGATGATGATGCATATGCATTTTTTTTATTTTTCAAAGAGATTTTTCAAATGTTTTTGGATTTTAGTTTTGCAAATGTTTTTGGGATTTTTGAAAACAAAAAGTTTTTGGCTAAAAGTTAGGTGAAAACTATGTACACGGGAGTGCTTCTTATATCTACAAGAAGTGGATTTTAAGAATTTACAAGGTAAGTGCTCAATTTTATAAATACATATATATAGTGGATTTTGGTGTGATGTTAGTGTTCCTCAAACTTATTTGACACAAGCTTTTTCAAACAATTTTTGAAAACTATAGTCCAAAATAGTTTTTACAAACATTTTGCAAACATGTAAACACATTTGAAAATCATTTTGCAAAGGTTTTCAAAACAGTATAGATAGATTTTTCAAATATTTTTGCAACCATTTTTCAAACCATTTGCAAATCATTTCTCAAACACTTTATTTCACCCAAAGAAAATAAATTTTACAAAACACATATTTTTACACTGGTTGAAAACATGTAACAAAATATTTTCAAAATAGTTTTCAATAGATGTTCACAAAGATTTTCGAACTATTTTTCAAACATTTTGCAAAAAACATTTTCACCTGATTTATTAATCAGTAATTACAAAAAGAATATGAGGAACAAAACACCTTTTTATTAAGGATTTTTAATGAATTTTAAAGGATTATTAGCCATATTATTAAGAAAATACGAAAGTACGAGTTATGGCTAAAGTATATACACAGTATATACGACCCCCCTATACTTAGCTTGAGCTATGTCCTCATAGATCGGAGAGAAAAGAGGAGACATAACTCGTACTAAGAATAGACAAGTCTAAAGAATAAATAAATAATGAATGAATCAATGAATGAGAAGTTGACCGTCCCCCCTATACTTAGGATCAAATAATCCTAAGTATAGCAGACTGTACACAAAGCAGGGAGGGTCAAGGGTGGGAATGAACAGATCGTACTCAGATTGTCTCCCCCCTGTACTTAGGGTAAGATATCCCTAAGTATAGACAAGAAGAGGAGACAATGGAGAGGATTGAAAAATAGAGAAACTCGGGGTGCACACCCCCCTATACTTAGGACAAAGTACGTCCTAAGTTTGGAAAACTGTATACAAGGGCGGTACCTTTTTGATAGATAAAGACGATAGAAAATGAAAAGAAGAAAAGAAGAAAAGAAGAAAATAAATCAACAGATGAAAGAGTGATATGAACAGATGGATCTGTATAGCGGAAGATGGAATTGATCACCATGTATGCGATGCAGATGATGTGAGTCAAAGAACACATCTCATACCAAAAGAACGGGGGCAACGTCAATGGTTGGCGGATCATGATCTAGATATAGTTTCAGGCGTTGACCATTGACACGGAAGGTCGAGGAAGATGACGGTTCAGATATGTCGATGCTGCCATTGTCATGTACCTCCCTGACCACATATGGACCTTTCCACTTGCTCTGTAGTTTCCCTGGGAATAATTTCAGCCTGGAATAAAACAACCATACTCTCTGATCTGGCTCAAACTGTTTATTGCTGATATGCGAATCGTGCCATGTCTTCACTTTATCCTTGTATTGTAGGCTGTTGGAAAAGGTTGTATCTCTCAGTTCTTCCAGGGCGGCCAATTCTACTCTTCTCTGTTCTCCTATGCTCTCAGGATCTAACAGTAACTCAGTGACTGCCCAAAAAGATTTGTGCTTGATCTCCACCGGCAGATGGCACGGCTTGCCATAGGCGAGATGAAAGGGAGATGTTCCCAAGGGATTCTTGAAAGAAGTCCGATAGGCCCACAAGACTGAGTCCAAAAGCTGTGACCAATCCTTTCGGTCTGGGCGGACAACCTTCTGCAAGATCGTTTTTATCTCCCGGTTCGATACTTCGGCAAGACCATTAGTCTGAGGGTGATACGGTGTGGCAACCCGATGGTCAATGTCGAACTCATCTGCAAGGGCCCTAACCTTGTCACTGATGAAATGAGACCCCCCGTCTAAAATCAAGACTCTAGGTACCCCGAACCGTGAAATGATATTTTTCCTCAAAAATTTGCACACGGTTTTAGCATCTGCAGCTCGAGCAGAGATGGCCTCAACCCATCGACTAACATAATCAACAGCGAGCAAAATATGCTCGAATCCCTGACTCTTAGGAAATGGGCCCATGAAATCAATCCCCAATGCATCAAAAACCTCACAAAAGTGAATGGGTTGCATGGGCATCATGTCTCTCTGTCCGCAGGTTCCCATTTTCTGACAGTCAGTACATCTCTTCACGAACTCATCAGAATCCTTGAAGAGAGTAGGCCACCATAGGCCGGATTGAAGCACCTTCTGTGATGTTCTTTTTCCAGAATGATGTCCTCCTGCCTCAAGCTTGTGGCAGTAGGTGAGGACGCTATGATGCTCTACTTGAGGAATGCACCTCCTCCAGATACTGTCCCCTCCTTCATGATAAAGGACGGGATCCTCCAAATGATAAAACTTGGCCTTCGCCAGGAAGGTCTCAAGTTTCTGCCTGGGCTAACCTTGTGGGACCGTCGTGGCGATAAGAAAGTTCACAATGTCAGCGTACCATGGGAGCGAGGTGATAGCCAAGATCGCCTCATCTGGAAATGTCTCTGTGATAGGTGCGCTGGGCTCAGATTCCTCAAGATTCTCTAATTTGGAGAGATGATTCGTCACCACATTCTTGACTCCAAGCTTATCCTTAATCTTAATATCAAATTCCTGGAGCAGAAGGATCCATCTGGACAGACGTGCTTTGGCATCCTTCTTAGCCATTAAGTACCGGATGGCGGTGTGATCAGTGTAAATTGTCACTCTAGATCCGAGAATGTAAGATTGATACTTATCCAGAGCAAAAACTACGGCCAGCATCTCTTTCTCAGTCACAGTGTAATTCCGCTGGGCGCCATCCAAAGTCTGGCTGGCGTAGTGAATGGTAAAAGGTAATCCATCCCTTCTCTGTCCAAGCACAGCCCCAACGGCAAAATCTGAAGCATCCGTCATGATCTCGAATGGGAGAGACCAATCGTGTGGCTGAAGGACAGGAGCTGAAACAACCATATCTTTGAGAGTCTCGAAAGACGCAAGACACTTATCATTGACAATAAACTCGGTGTCTTTTGTCAGCAAGTCAGTAAGCGGTCGGGCAATTCGACTGAAGTCCTGAATGAACCGTCGGTAGAAACCGACATGCCCCAGAAAATACCGCAACTGACGCAAGTTGAACGGTGGGTTGAGTTTTCTGATGATATCCACCTTGGCCGGATCGACCTCCATGCCCCTATTGGAGACGATATGACCGAGGACCATCCCTTGAGTGACCATAAAGTGGCTCTTCTCCCAAGATAAAACAAGATTGACCTCTATGCAGCGTTGAAGCACACGGTCTAGGCAGTCAAGACAAGCATCGAACCCGTCGCCATAGACCGAGAAGTCATCCATGAAGACCTCTAAACAGTCACCCACCATGTCCCAGAATATGGACAACATGCACCTTTGGAATGTCGCCTGCGTTACATAGACCAAAGGGCATCCGTCTGAAAGCATACGTCCCAAACGGACAGGTCAATGTCATTTTCTCCTGGTCTTCGGGCGCAATGGCCACTTGATTGTATCCGGAGTACCCGTCAAGGAAGCAGTAATGACTCTTCCTAGCTAACCGCTCGATAATCTGATCAATGAAGGGTAGCGGGAAGTGGTCCTTCTTGATGGCCTCATTCAATCGTCTGTAGTCCACACAGACCCTCCAAGAAGTGGGCACTCTGCTAGCGATCTATTCTCCAGACTCATTGACAACTGTAGTGATACCCCTCTTCTTGGGTACCACATGTAGTGGACTAACCCATTTGCAGTTGGAGATGGGGTAGATAAAATCGGCGCTCCACCACTTTGAAATTTCTTTCATGACTACGTCTCGAAGATTCGGGTTCAGCCGTCGCTGGAACTCACGCGACGGCCTAGCATTATCCTCAAGATAGATGTGGTGGGAGCACAGAGCCGGACTAATCCCCTGGAGATCAGCTATACTCCAACCTATCGCCATGCGGTTTCTTTCAAGAACCTCTATCAGACGAGATTCTTGCTCTCCAGTCAAACCTGCTGAGATGATGACTTGGTGCATGTCTGGCTCACCCGCAAGGAATCTATACTTCAACGACTGCGGCAGAGGTTTCAGTTCTGGACAACTGGGAGGCGGCAGATCTGTCTTCTGATATGTCTGTGTGAAGGCGACTAGGTCTGCATGGGAGAACTCTCGCTCTGCATGAATCTTTGATGAGGGCGGCCTGCTGAATCATCAATAAACTGCACTGGCTCACACTCTATCATGGTTGTTGACTCAGAAGGAATAAGACAAGGCAAATAGTCATCAAAATCATCCCAGTCAATGTCTGAATCCGAGGGATCAGAAGAAGATGAGCATGAATGAAAATCATTGGCACCACTCGTCCCGACACTGTCAGCCTCAGGTCTATCCTCGTCCAGGGGTGTGCTCTTCCGGCTCTCGACTGCCATAAGCTCTAGATATAGTGAATCTGTAGGTAAGGTGAGGGTCGGTGCTACAGGATCAGTCTAGTTAGATTCATCATCTGTCATCAGGAAATCACACACCTGGTGGATGTCTAGCTCTTCCTCTGTCATTTGCGCGGCTTCGCTTGACTGCTCCGAGCATTCTAACTCTTTGGCTCTGGTTTCCTCGATCATCTCTATTTGTATGATTTCGCCCTCTACGTGAAAATATACCTTCCCACTGTCATGATCGGTCACCGCCTTGGCTGTGGCCAAGAATGGACGTTCGAGAATGATGGGGGCATCGGTTACCGACTCAGGGATCTCCATGTCCAATACAACGAAGTCCACGGGGAATTTCAGGCCCTGAATGGCAACCACGTCTTTCAATAACCCCTTCGGCCTCTTAGTCGACCTATCAGCAAACTGAAGGACCGTCCTGCTCCTAAGAAGAGGACCAAACTCGAATCAGTCGAGTAAGGCTGCCGGAAGAAGGTTGATTGAAGAGCCGCTATCTAACAGAGTACGATCAAACTGCCGCTCCTGAATCTCGCATCCAACATAGGGAGCTCCTGCATCTGGTCGCTTGGCTAGCAGTTTGTTATGAATGGTGCAGCAAGTGGAATGAGTGAGCACATGGATTTGATCTCTGTGGTTCCTCCCCTTCCTGTGGACTTTAGTTTTCTCCTTCAAGTTCTTTTTGAAGAGGGGGATGTGCTCAAGTGCTTCTTGTAGAGTCATCTGAATATGGAATCTGTCAATCATCTGGTTGTTGAACTCTACCTGTTGATCTTTTTTTGGATTTTCTCTTTTGTTCCCCTTCGCTCGGCGGAGTGCCTCAGGGAAGGGGATGGTAGGGGCCTCCACAGATGGAGGGCTAGGAATAGGTCCCTGTGCCTGTGAAGGAGGAGAATCCATACAATCATCATCATGCAACACATATGGATCCGCAAATGTGAACAGGATCCTTTCCTTTATTCATATTTTTGCTTTTCTTTTTGTTACCACAATACATAGATACAAATAGTGGTAACATCACAGATGAGGGCTCAACAAAAGTAGATGTGGTGGCCTCAGTACCACCACCGACACCTGTCTTCGCGGCATCAGCTCCGCGCTCTGGTTCAGCATCCAAAATGGTGGCATCATCACCACCGTCGGCATCTGGTATCATGACGGCTTCAGTACTGTTGTCTGGATCTCCTTCATTGGTGGCCTCGGCACCACCGTCTTCAGCATCATCATTAGCGGCATCAGCACCGCTACTCTGCTCCTCTGGCGCTCCTGGTTCAGCTGGTGGTTGTCGCTCAGAAGAGGCGCCGCCTGCGGGCATCCTACCGCTCCTAGTAGTCACAAAATCAGCATCATAGAAAGAATAAGACATATCACTCAAATAGTCACTAGGAGAGGTATCCTCTGTAAACTCTACCTGCTCAGACTTTCTTTTCAGATTGTTTGGGTTAGGATCAATCTGAGCAGGTATGGCACCCTTGCCTTTGATTATTTCCCTCATCTCCTGCCGGAATTCATCCATTTCTTGCCTGAAGGATGCTCGTTGTTCGGAGAGCAAGCGGGCAAGATCGTCTAAAGCTGGGTTCTCAAAAGCCGGGGCCTGTGAACCGAATGGTTGTCCCTGTTGGAACTGAGGTTGTTGTTGCTACTGCTGGTGTTGAGGGTGATGGGGGTAAGATTGATGAGGCTGCTGACGCTGCCTCCACTACTGTCCCTGATAGGCGGGATGAGGACCACTCTGATACTGTTGCTGCTGGGCATACTGGGGCTGCTGGTGTTGCTGCTGCTGCTGGCTGCTCTGCTATCCTTGAGCAGGATTCTGCTGTTGAGATGAGGAGCCACCGTTGCCCCAACGGAATCCGGGGTGATCACGACGAATCCCGGGCTGAGGGTACCGGTCGTACCAAATCCCATTGACTTCCATCAATGGTTCCTGCTCGAAGTAGGGTGGAGGGAGAACTGCCAGTGGCTGCTCCGGCTGGTAGACCACCATCTGAGTGTCTGGAGATGGTGGCTGCACTGGGTAATAATGTAGCAGTGGGACCGGCTCTGCCTGGATGTGATTCACCTGGTTGTACGAGGTAGAGGGTTGGTTGGGACTGCTACTGCTCGGATCAGCACGTGACCTAAGAGGCTGCTGGGAATGAGTTTGTGCCTCTTGTATGCAGAGGATCTGCGTCTTCAGGTCACTCATCGTCTTGGTAATTTGGTCCATCTGGGCCATGCCTTGCATCTGTTTCTTCTCGAGGATCTCGAGACGGTCCAGCTTCTCACTAATGATACCCATGTCAGCTGCGGCTGATTCGGCTTGGGCTGTAGCTGCCAACGAAGTGTTAGGACCGACATCGATGCGGGTGATCCTTTGGAATGATCCCGCTCCTTGCGGGGGCTTCTGCTGTGTGTAAACACGGGCTTGGGCCATCACAGTGGAGTTTTCTGCCATGCCTTCGTAGATGGCCCAAACGTCGTCTTCACCTTTAGAAAAGTACGACCCACCGCAAGAGGCGTTGACAAGCCCCTGCAGCTCCGGTGTCAGCCCACAAAAGAAACTCTGAACTAAGTTAGGCTTGGAGATGTCATGATGTGGATACCGGTCAATGAGCTCTCGGAAGAGATCCCAAGCTTCATGAAACTGTTCATTAGGGATCATGACGAAGTTGCTTATCATGGCTCTAGCTGCAATAGTCTAGTCGAGAGGGTAATATTTATTCAGATACGCGGTCCGGAGATCTGCCCAAGTATCGATCAATCACCCCAAGTGTTTGAGCCAGTATGTGGCTCTGTCAACCAAAGATAATGGAAAGGCGATCATCTTGATCGTGTCCTCAGTCATCAACCGATCATGGATAGTGCTGCATATCATCTCAAATTCTTGGAGGTGGAGGTGCGGCTCTTCAGTCGGCAACCCATGGAATTTGGGTAGAAGCTGAATGGTATGGGGCCGCAAATCGAAATCTCCATGGATCGGCGGAAGTCTGATCCAACGATGAGTGAGGGACGCGGCTGGGTTGTGCAATTCCCTCATGATGGTCTGTGGCGGTCTCTCAGCGTCTGGGTCACCTCCTCCTGCATCAAGTCCTCCTCCTCCTCCACCGCCACCGCCCTCAGGTCGGTTTTCTCTCATCTGAGCTATCTCTCTCATGAGATCACCCATGAAGGTACCCTGGTCACGAATCTGCCTCTGCATGGTCTCCAGGGATTCAAGAAGTGAATTGTTGATGGCTGCCTGATCAAATAAGAACGAAGGGTGATCATGGTCATCCGGGTGCTCGCCTCTGTCTGCCATCTCGGGATTCTCTGAAAAAGCAAAAGAGGCCATCTCAGGTGCTGTCAAATGTCCTGAACTCTGTGATGCACTGAATTCTGAAACTATTGGACTGAGAGAAGGAGAATGAGAAGGGTGGTCGAGGGGGAACAGGGTGGAGGTAAACTCAGGCTCGGAGAGTGGACTCTCCGAGGTCGTCCTAGATGAATGAGGAGGAGTGCTAGATAGTGCTGCCGACAGAGTCGGCCTAAGAGATCTCTGTCCCATCATCTTGATTATTGGGAAGAGCAGGGTAAATGCAGAAGAATAAAAATGAAGGAGAAGCAAAATTGTGCACAATTGTGTTGTGTTTTTGATCTTGACCTAAATAAATCTAGCAATCAAACACAAAATAGGGATGAGTTCACCAACTCAACACATGAAGTCGTGAAGGTTCGGCTTTTATCTTGTCGGTTTGAGCTTGAATTCAGGAATTAATCTTTTCACGAGTCCTTAGAGCGATACGCCTAAAGGAGAGAGAGTACTGCCGGAAAAGTATTCCCATACTTGTCCTCCTCCTGTGTAACCTGTAACTTGCGCTTTTTGAGGTCCTTGTAACCCTTCCTGGATCCCTACTCAGCCAAAGAATAAGAGGGAGGAAGCCGATAGGCGAAACCGATACTTCGGACCTCGCTCGCAATGGAATCACCCGTAAGCGTGCAAGATCCTACTCGGATGCAGACGGTGAGACAGACACACCCGTGAAGGCGTGGCCTATGCTCGATACTTCGGACAAGGTCGATGCTCACACAATAGTGAGTCACCGATGGTGACCAAGCCCTACTCGCCTACGTACGATACTAGCGCCAATACTTCGGAAATCCAGGCGATACACAAGGCAGCCACAAGTTGGGTTTTTGACTCTAATCCTTACGAAGCGCTCACCTCACTTGGAAGGTGACCTTCCCATGCAACCTGAATACAAGTGAGGGTGTTACTCTCCCCAATCAATTAATCCAATTACCAATTTTTTTTGGTCAAGGTTTTCTTAGCAGTCCCTTTTTTTAATTTTTTTGGTGTTATCGCTTCTTTTGAGTAGATTCAAACAAGCGCCTAACGGTTTTTGTATTTTCTTGATCCTACTTTGTCCAAAAACAGAGGGAGAATAGAGTCGGAAAAGCTTTGCAAGTCGACATCAAGGTGGAAATCTCACCTTTGTGCCTAAATGATGGATGCAAAGTGAGAAGACTTACAGCGAATCCCAGCTCTCTCCATGCGGGATGCAAAGCAGAATTTGTAAACCTAACTACATGGCAGTATGCAAAGCGGAAATCATCCTAAGATAGGCAACTGCTAGCGTGAAGAACTACAAGCTAACCACTAACCTCCAATCATAGTTTCCAGTCTAGGCTCACCCCTCCTTCTCTCGACACATCGAGTTTAGGAGAAGCGCTTGGCGGGATGAGCTTGCGGCATGCGGATCGAGGGCTAATGAATAACTGTTTAATTAGTCTAAGTCCAAATACGATCTATAGGAGCATGCAAAGGTTATTAATGTGTTTGGACCTATTCTAATCGATCAAGCAAGCCTAGAGTCTAAGGGCTCAATCCACAAAATGAATGAAAATGAAAATAAAACCGGAAAATGACAATCGGGAAATCGCGATGAAAACCGCGGTGAGCCCTCGGGTGAACAAACACCCGGAAATTAGGCCCGAAGTGTTCAAAAGTCCAAGTCCTGTATTATTACAAATTAATAGTCACTCTCTCTCACAAAATAAAAATGCAACTAGTCTAAGCACTCTCTCTCTCACTCCTCCTGCTCTCTCCTGTCGGCTTGGCTAAAGAACAGCCGGCTCCGCTTCCCAAGGATTCTTCGAATCCCCTAGGCAATCCGCCTCGCTCCGCGGTCCCTCGCAAGAAGACAAGAAAAAGAATGGTCAGAAAGCCTAATCAATATATATCAAAAATGCAAGAGAGATAAAATAAAGCTATGGTAAACAACAAACACAAACATACAAAAAGATGAACTACTCGTTGTTGCTCCCCGGCAATGGCGCCATTTGATTTAGCCAAAATTCACGGAGTCTAAAATGATGTCTCACACAAGGCGGAGACCACCGAAGTCGCTGCGGTGACTCGCAATGAACCCTGAACTAAAATCAACAATTAACCCACACTATAGATCAAACAATTAGAAATAAATGTGGAGTTAAAATTTATTTTTAACTCTACAAAAAATATGTATAGCAAGCAAGTATGCAGAGAGTTCGAACACAGGGAGCAAATAGGGTAGAACAAACTACTGCGTGTGAGTGAATGTGATTGTTGTCTATACTATGCAAGCAAACGAATTTTTGGTGGGTTTTTAATTTTAGAATTTTTTTAATTTTTAATTTTGTATTTTGGTTTTTAATTTTCTGATTTTTTATAATTTTATATTTTATAATTTTTTTCTTTTTCGATATTGGAATATAAAGACAATGTAATAAAAGGGAAGATAGAATATTAATAAAAATCTGCAAAAATAGACAAAAATTCAGAAATAAAATCTTTTTGGTATTTTTATAATTTTCAACTATTTTTGTGATTTTTTGGTATTTTTCAAAATATTTTTGGTATTTTTAAACACTGAAATAAACCAAGACAGTGAACAAGCTACTGGCTGGAGGTAAAATGGGAATTAAAAATAGCAAACAACCACAAAATTTTCCTAAACTAATTTTCAAATAAAGATAATAAAATATAGAAGAAACAAAACTTGAGTTTACAAATTTTGGAGTTTTCTACAATTTTTTAGATTTTTTTGAAGTTTTTATGTATTTTCAAATTTTTAAGGTTTTTCTTTTGAGATTTTTAGTAATTTTTGGACTGACATTAAAATAGGTAGACAGTAGGGAATTTTTTTTGGAATTTTTCGAGGTATTTTCATATTTTTTAATATTTTCTAAGATAGACAGTGCTGAAATGAAGAGTTTTTTATTTTTAATGAATATGGAAATTAAATAAAATCAAAATCTAAAAATCTGGCATTAAATTACAAGCACACAGGAGCATAAGTTTAATTTTTGAGAATTTTTCGAACTAAATGAGGCCCTAATTAATTCATGCAAGCACACAAAAATACCACAGCCTGGCAGGGGTATACATGCAAATATCAAAACATCCACGGGAATACATGCAATTTTCGCACAAAAATAACACTAAATATTTAATTTCCAGGACCAAATACAAATTATAAAACCCGTAGGGGTTTCACAACTATTTTCCCACCAGGGCGCGTGACTTGCACGCGTCTGGCAAGGACCTATGTGTAATATCAGAAACCTCTGGGGGCTGACTTGCAATTTCTCCCAAAAAATAACACTTAATATACAAGTCCTGGTACTAAAACGAAATATCCAAAGAACTGAGGGCCTCAATGCAAAATGCACACACCTCACGTGTACAGGTCACGAGAGGTGACGTGGCAGAGGACCTTTGTGTAAATAAAATAAGTGTGAGGGCCGACATGCAAATTTTACAGAATATTTGAACTACGAAATAAAGTTTCAGGACTAAATTAAAATTACAAAAATAGCGGGGGTGGCTCTGCAAAATACCCTCGCTGGGACGATTCGACGGCGGAGGCTAAGCCAGTTGCCACGTGGCGGCACTGCGTGGCTTGATGACGGTTTGGCGATGGACGTCCGGGATTAGATGGATCTCGACAGATCTCACGGTTGAGGCTCTCGATGATTTAACGACTGGTGGTGGATCTGGGGCTTCTCCACGATCCGACGGTGTAGGTACACGGAGGAAGAACCGCGGAAGAACTCCGGCGAGCCGAAGTTCTCCGAGGTGTTGCTCCTCCTCCGGTGACGTTCTGGGCTTCAAAATACGGCTGGAGGGTCCCCAAGGTCTCGTCTTCCTCCTGGGGGCTTCAAAAGAACCCGGCGATGGCCGAGCTGCTCGCGAGAGAGTGGCTGAGCTGGGAGGCTCGGTTGAGCTCCGGCGAGTGCCAAAATGGCTCCCAGGCGCTAGTCAAAGTGCTTTGACCTGCAAAACAAAGTGAGAGGGTCCAGGGCAAGTTGCCTGGAGCCCGCAGAGGTGAAGAGGCGGTGCGAAGCGGTGGGGTGGATCTTGGTCGGAGTTGCGCTCCGACGAGGAGATGGAATTGGGCTGATGAATCGATGAATCTCAAAATTTCTTGAGGGCTTTTGTTCCTACGACTAAGGCTAAGCTAAAGAACGAAAATAAATGGATGAAGTGATCCTCAATGGCCGGAACCAGAGGAAGAAATGTTACCTCGACCGCCGGTGTTGCGGGAGGTGGTTGAGATGCCTTCGACCTCGAACGCCTTGGCTGATGAGCTCGCGATGGAGCTGTCACCTCCAGGGAGCTTCAGAGCGCAAGAAAGGCGGAGAGGGGTGGACCAAAGGGACTCAAAAATCAATTCAAAGTTGGGGCTCCATCTTATGCAGTTTGACCAAGTGGCTGAGGAGCCCCAAAGATCAAGGCACCCTGATCGCCACAGTGATCCAAAGCCCAAGGTTTCGCTTGGGCGTGATTCACCGCATAACGAGGATGAAAAGATGTGAAGAAATCACCACGAAAAAATGCAAGGTGCGGCTGGAAAATCTCGACAAAAGTGGATAAAAACCAAGGTCTGACAGGAGGCAGGCAGGGGAGGGCAGGCAGTTGACCTAGGGTCAATGCTGACTACCTCCTGGTTGGTCCATGTGGACCAACCAGGACAAACCCTACAAAAAAGTTTTGAGAATTGGTTTAAAAATCGAAAATGATTTTATTAAATTATGGTTATAAAATAAAAAATATTTATTATTTTATGTAGTATTTTATTATGATTTTTAATTATTTTTATGGAGTATATTTTTACAAGTTTACATTTATGCCCTTTATAGGTATATTACCTATATAAGTTAATAGTTTATTTTTATTTTGTGTATTTTAATTTTATTATTTTTATTTATTATTTTATAAAATTATAAAATACTTTTATACATGTAAATATATTTTTATTTCATTTTCTGATATGTTTTGTATATTTAATTAAATATAAATAGGTATTGTATAGGTAAGGGTATAGGTAGTATACCTGTGTATCACATATGCAAGTATTTTATTTTGAGTTTCATTTAGGTTTTTATTCCAATTTTAATGTACATAATTATTATAAGTAATATTTACAAGATTATAAAAATATAAAAATTTAAAAATAATGAATAAATAATAAAGTGAATATTTTAAGCTGCACAGGTATACAATGTGGGTCCAAAACTCAACTTTCAAACTGTAGCTCCGCCAAATGCGAAACCACCACTATTAAATAGATTATTTTATTCTATATACAATTAAAGTGAGTTTGCTACATTTGGAGTTTTCAGTTGTGAGACACGGGTCTGGGAAGTTGGGATTCTGGAATTTTATGCAGACCATAACTTTTTATCTGTGTATTAATTTTCAGTGAAATCAATTTTGTATTTTTCTTTATTTAATTATCTACAACTTTTATGTACAAAGTTTCTTTATTTGAATTATAAAAAGTAGAACCAAAAATAGGTCCCAAAATGAATAAAGAATGAATGAAATACAAGGGTATTTTTATTGTATTTTGGCCCTTATCTCCCCCTACTTTATTCCTTGTCGACCTATTCATCAAGATGTCTAGGTCTCGGGGTTTCGAGTCATAAAATATTTACAATATTTTATTCTTTTTCTTTTCTTTCTTAATTCTAGAATTTTGGAATTAAAAACAATATTTTATATACTTTTTACACACATATGCATGAATGCTAAATTACTCTATTTAATGCTATTTTCAGGCATTTGCTGGGGTTTTTTAGGCTAAAATGATAGAATAAAGATGATGAAATGTGGATTCATCACTAACCCGATCCTCCTTATGCACAGGAGAATTTTTATCTCATTCCCAACTTCATTAACCACATTTTCAGGAACATCCCTCTTAGCGCTCCCACTCGGAATACTAACCAATGTGGCCCACACAATGTTAACTCTAAGTGAACAAGCAAAATACTAGACTAACAACCATGAGTACTTGGCCGACAATCGAAGCACTGGGTTAAAGGTGCACAAGTGTTGAGGATGAACACCACGTGGCGACTCCTTGGTGTGCCAAGCAACATGTCCTCCAACCATCGTATCTACGTAGTAGCGGTTGGGATCGCGGCTCTCTAGGCTTCTACTCGGGACACCAAGGGTGCATGCCCCTCCCTTGGCGGCACCTAACTCCGTCTACCTGAGAACCATGAAATAACCCTTCATTATAATGATATCACCACCTATATAATCGATGAGATTTATGTAATTTGTTTGTTTATAGTGGCCCGTAATGCCAATGGGATAAGGAAAGGAACATGCTCACATTTCTCCAATCGACATCTTATTGAAAGTCCCATATTTGCAACCCATCAAGAGTATAAACTACCCTTAATTTTCAAAGGACAAGTATATTCCAATTTTTCACTACCTACTCCATATCTTATGAATGCCTCCATCCCAAAGGCTCTACCTTCAGCATGCTGGAATTGTACAACGACTAGTTGCATATATATATATAGCACACTCACTTTTCTACAAAGATCAACGACAACATCCCTAACACAAGGGAATTCGAAATACTCAAATCCAAGCAAATGGGAAAGCTAGTGAAACCATCACACAAGAAACAACTTTCAGCAAATAAACATGGGATCTTAATAGCATTGCACATCAAGAGGGGTGAACTACATGTACATGTCAACAAATAATTGATATTCCACTTTCTATTCGGCACTCACGGAAGAGCATTACAATTATATTCTGGTTTGGCTGTATAAAAAATCATGTTCTGTTTAATCAAGAGAGTGGACTGTGGCATAAGGTTTATAAACGAGAGTGTACATCGTTCGTTGATAACACTTGTTTGTTTGGGGCATTTCAGACTCATTGTCGATATACATTTCGTCTGGCTATCCCAACCTCCACTTACATTTTGATGACCCTTCGCAGAATGTATAAGAATTTGGGAGAATGAAATCTTTCGCAGGAATTTTTAGCATTCCCAACCATTGAGTTTTCTATGGGCGATCTAGTGGTGACGAAATCAAGTTGTGCTAGGTTTATAGGCCGAAGTGGAGAGTACCAAGTATATCTTTCAATCTATGCCCATCAATGGAAATATAACTAAATGTCACATAGCTCAAATTGTGAGCCTTCATGTACGTTGGAGTGTTCTTTACCAAGAAGTGCTGACGAGCACCACATGATTGGTAAGCATCACCATTAACGAAAGGTACATCACCATTACCCGTCATAAATTTCAAGGTGAGAAATCTTCATAATACAATTTTAAACTGGATATTTGGTAGCAGCTTTGGCATTAGTTTTTACTGACATAGTCTGAGAATGTCATCCAACTGTAGCTAAAGAAAAAACATAATAAGCATGACAGTTATAGGAATCCCTAACAGCAGGAAATGTAGTAACAGGAAATGACGTTAGTTTTCTTGAAATCCCTAACAGTTGCAAGAAAAGTAGTAAACACAGAATCTATCAATTGGATGGAAGAGATCTACTACGATGTTCAATTGAGGATAGAAACTTTGGAGATAAAAGCTAATCTGCCACTTTTTTTGCATGATTAAGTACTCAACCAGATATTCTTACAAGCAAATAAACGGGTCGGTAAATTCATATGATATCATCTAATTCATCGAATTAATGGACCATGAATAGCTAGATACAAGCTAACTACCTTGAAAATCATGTGGAAACTGCAGCAAGAAGTGAATGAAACATTGTACCTCAAGTCTTCCGTCACCTACTTATTCTGTTCATGAAGAACGGTGCGATCGACGCTCTGTTCGTGATGAGAACCGAACACAGGGGTGACCTAGACCTTTTCTATGTGATTTCGACTTTGGAACGCCGATTCTATACGCTCCGGTGAGCTCCGGTGAGGAAGAGGGAGGAGGAAGAGGGTGGGTCGAAGGGGAATAGGGGTTTTGGGCGTTTTGGATGAGAGGGGTTAGGGTTTAAGGGTGAAACTCGGATTTGGATCCGAGTTCGGATCCAATTAAGACTGGGACCCCTCTTCGCTAAAATTATCGTAACTAGGGCTCCTGAACTCATATTTTCACGTTCATGGACTCGTTGGAAAGATCTCGACGAGCTCTACGTGATGAATGCTCAAAGAGATTTTTTGAAGACTGGAATAAAGTAGATTTGCAATATATCCCAGATTTAGTTGAATTTTTGCAATTTAGTCCACGTTCGGATTTCAGGGTTTTCACACTGAGGGGTCGAAAGGGTGGAGAAATGGCTGAGGAAGGAAGTGAGTGTAGTTGGTGGGTCGAAATAGTGGATGCACAATGAAGTGTTCACCAGAGCGGAACTCCGGCAAAATATGAAGAGTGGATTTTATGCTAAAACAATTAATTAAACCTAAAAGTAATTTTAGGAAATGAAAACTAAAATCAGGCGAATAATCAAGAAGAAAGGACCTCTAGTGGCCAGAGGCCACGAGATGGACCTCACAGCGGTGGACCACCGGAGATGGCAGAAATCGCCCCTACACCACCTCCTCGATCCAACCAAATGATGGGCGAACTGCTTGTCACGGAGAGCAAGCACAAAAGTGCAAAAGGAGGAGAAGAAATGGAGCCAAGGGCATTCGAAAATCGAAGAAGGAGCAAGAGGAGGTTTTGTATATGTGACGAACGTGAGGTGAAGATCGAAGTGACGTGATCGATGTAGTGATGCATTCCTTGAGGAGTCAAGCTGGCATGATAGAGCAATGAACGAGAAGAAAAAGTTGAGAAGAAATCAATCCAATAGGATGAAAGAATCCTTCGGGGGAAATTGATGAAGGCGAGGTCAAAGGATGGTCCGACAGCCCTAGGTCGCTGGTCACAGGAGTCGATCAGAGTCAACCGAAGACTCAATCTGGTTAGTCCACGTGGACCAACTAGAAAAAAGATGACCCAAAAATAATTGTAAAAGCATTAATAAATATTAAATGAGCTAACTAAATTTAATTTATAATATAAGAAATGTTTTTTATTTTATGTAGTATTTTAATATGATTTTTATTTATTTTTATTGATTAGTTTATTACATGTTACTTTCTAGAGGTTCATTTATGCGTATATTTACCTATGTTATATATATTTTTTACTTTTATTTTGCATTTTTTATTTTATTATTTTATATACAGAATTTATATATTTATAATTTATTTATAGATACATAAATATATTTTTATTGTATTTGTCTGATGTATTTTATATACATAAATAAATATGTATACTTATTATATAGGTATAAGTATAGTATATCAACTATGTATTTTGTATACTATTTTATTTTAGTATATTTTTTATGGTTTATTTTATTTTTATATTTTTAATAGAATATAAATAATATCTGTAAGGGTGTAAAAATAAGTAACATAAATAAAAGAATAAAAAAATTCCCTTTTATTTATATACAAGTATATTGTACAATAGGGGTCCAAAACCTAACTTTTGCATCTTAACTCCAAACTAAGTGAAACTACCTTCAATAAATATCTCATTAAAAGTTATATACAATTGAAGTGATTTTGGTATATTTTGAGTTCATATGGAGAAGACACGGGTCTCGGAGTTTGGATTTTGGATTCTTATTTTGAGTATAAAAAGTACACCATGTTTACTTTTTGTGTGAAATCAATTTTGTATTTCTCTACGTATTTTTATCAACAACTTTTATGTATAAAGTTTACTGATTTGATGAATAAATAATGGAAAATAAAATAGGTTCCAAAAAGGTAAAAATTAGGGGTTTTATTGTGTTCTTGACCCTTATCATCCCCTACTTTATTCCTTGTCGACTCAATCATCATGATGTAGGTCTCGAGGTTTAGGATCATAAAATACCTTTGGCATTTTATTTCTTTTTTCTTTTATTTTCTTTATTCTTTTATTTTGGTTTTAAATAATATATTTTATACAGTATTTATACAATAAATAATAAATATTAATATATGCAAAATAATGATATTTACAAGAATTTAGCTAGGGATAAAGGCCGAAATGGAAGAAAAAAGGTGATGAAATGGAGACTCATCCCCCCCATACTTGCCTTTGTTAGTCCCTGGCAAACACTTATGCAATAATTGCAGATAATAAAACTAAAGAAAAGAAAAAGAAAGAACTTGGATTGATTTTATTTCTTAAACTTGTCTTCATAAAATCAAAGTTTGGAGCTTAAGTCGGATCTTTAGATTTTAGGTGTGATCGGAACCTTATTGGGAAACGTATTTGAAACACGACAGCCTCTGAGATCCACAAAATTTTGCTCAAGTCTCCTTAATAGTCGGGTCAGAATATGTCAACTCATACGCAAAACCTTATGGCTATGAATCTATTTTGGACATTGTGTGTGATATGTAGCTCTCCCTAACTGAAGCGGTAAAAGCCAATCTTCTCCAACATAGTGACCCTAATTCCCTAATCCAGCAACTCTTTCCTCAAGAAGCGGGGTATTCCCTTCTAAGTTCAAGTACAACCAGCTCAAGAAGAGGAGGTAGAGAGAAGAATGGATGGTTGCCAGTATTGCTACCTTTCCTAAGATGCTTGACCAGTGTAGCCAAGTCATCCGGCTGCAGGCTCACATACATATGACTTTGAAGATCAAGCTTGCTTATTGGCTATACAAATATATACATACTCCAACATGCATTCTATTTTCAATCAGGCATGTCCACTATTTTGGAGTTTTTGATTTCTTTTCCGTTTTTTTGAATACTATATACAACATCATTTACATATGGACTTTTTCCTTCTGAGCTAGTAGACTATCCCTCTTTTGAAACATTATTGCAACCCACAACTTCTGTCTTTCGACCTCTTCGTTATTGGATCGGATTGGGGTACAATGGCCCCTAATATATGACTTCTGATGTTTCCATTGGCTTGTGTCTCATGCCGACAAATCCAACAATCTACCACTTCAACTGAGGTGAGCAAAGTGAAAGGCACAGGTGTAATACACGTTTTGTACACTATGCCTTTGAATGTTATCAAGTGTTGTTTCAAGGAAATATTGGATTGATAGTGTTCAGACTTTACAGATACCATAGTCAATAGATTCGCCTTGATGCAATGATTTCATTGAAACTTGTTGTGTTTATATCAGAGACCATCTTGTATAAAAATGGACTAAAAAGGTTCTCTGAATTATGTAGCATCTCAAAACATAGTACCACATCTACTAATTTGGAATTTTGGTAGTACCTTATAAGTAGTAGAAGCCACTACTTGCATAGTGCCCATAATGTTATATATTTATACTCATTAGCCATAATCACATCATTAAGACTAATTAAGCATGATTAGTGCTAATTATCCGTCATTAGTGATAACTAAGCGTCATTAGCATAGATTTACAATCATTAACCATAATCACATCATTAAGACTAATTAAGCATGATTAGTGCTAATTACCCGTCATTAGTGATAATTAAGCGTCATTAGCATAGATTTACACTCATTAGCCATAATCACATCATTAAAATTAATTAAGCATGATTAGTGCTAATTACCCGTCACTAGTGATAATTAAGCGTCATTAGCAAAAGTAGGAGACGGAGAGGAAATCATGGGACACGTGTCGTTTTATAGTCAGGACAAGTGTCAAAAACTCAATAGTGCCATGTGTCATTATCCTAAGACTAACACATGTCATGGTGTAGTCTCTTGCTTGTCATGTCAGGGCAACAAGTTATCTCGTTTAGAAGCCAAACCACTTGCTTGTGCAGCAAGTTATCTCGTGGATAAGACAAACCTTGCTTGGGCAACAAGTTATCTCATCGATAAACCAAACCTATTACTTGGGCAACAAGTTTTCTCATGAATAAGACATGTGGCAGGCCATGTGTCGTCATACATGGAAGAGAGGCAACATGTGGCTTAGAGGCTCCCATACATGTTGACACATGTCACACATGTAAAGGGGGTGGAGGCCTATAAATACCCATGACCCCCCATACTCCTCCTCACTTCATCCCACGCCCATCTCTCCACCTTAGAGCCGCAAGGCCGCCGAGGTTGCGGGAGGAGCACGAGAGGAGCCACGGCGAAGCCCTGTCGGTGATCGAGAGTGTTTCTAAAAGCCGTAACGAAGTTCTGTCCGCATCGAGCCGTAGTACTCAAATCTAGGACGGCTATAGAGGGAGATTTCACAAAAGAAGGCGATCTCGACTCGAGTTAGACATCGATCAGGTGAGGGATTCTCAAGCGCTATTTTAAAGCACTAGTCTTTTGCTTCTATGCATGGTTTTGAATAACAAGTATGAAATCGTGTTTTCTAAAGATTTTACGCATAAATTACAAGTACCATACATTTGATATGAAATCAGGGCTTTAGAACGTATTTCAGACGTCGTTTCACGAGTTTTATCATGATAGCATGTTTTTATGCATTTTGTTCTCGATGGAACACGAGACATAAAGTTTTACTATTTAGATATGAGTTTTTATGTGAAGAATTATGTTTTGCACGGTTACTATGCATTATGAATCATATTTCAAGTCCTAAATAGTTCTAGTTGTCAAAATATGCATGCTATGTCAAGAGTGTTTTATGTTTATGATTTAGCTGTTATGAGCTTGAATTAGCAAAAGTATGGTTTATTAGTGGCACGAAAAGAATCAGAATCAGAAGATAAGCACCATAGTAGCTCTTTTATACCAATCATGAACTAGCCATTAGATATGGTGATGTCATTAGATATGACCCTGAAACTGCCATTAGATATGGCAAACCATTAGATATGGTATCAAGAGGACTTTGGGTCCGCATTCTGTATACATATAGGCTTTTGGCCGTATACAGGGTGTTTTTGGTCTTTGGGACCGTCTGCGCGTATGACTTAGCTTTGTTTCAGCGTTCATGAGTTAATAAATTAGCCACAGTGGTTATTAGTACAAACAGCTTGTTAGTGATGAGTATGTTTCAGTTTATCTGCTTTGGAAGTGATTTCAGCATTTGATTTCAAAACTAGCATGTTATTATATGTAATTTCTGTCATAAAGTCTCTTTCAAGCTATTTCATAGTTTTCAGCATAAATTCTTGTCATGATGCTCATATTTCAGATTTTAGCTATATGTAAAAAGCTTGAGATCCTTTCACTGGGTCTAAGCTCATAAATGGGTTTAGACTCATCCCTTTATATTATAATTCTGTACAGATCAGCAGAATCACGAATATCAGGGGAAAGGACCATTGATACACTTGGAGGAGGTGTCTTTTGCTTTTCGTTGTTTTTGTACTTTCTGTGTTATTTTGTAAGAAGTTGTAATAGATAGAGCTTGTGTAATACACTTCTTGGTGTTGTGAACTTGAAATACAAAGATGTTATGTTTTTGAGATTGTCACATGTTTGCTTGAGGAAAAAAAGAAAAAAAGAAAGATCTCTGTCACGGCACGTCCTAGTTAGCTGGATGGGTCGTGACAACTTGTGGTATCAGAGCAATGGTTTTAGGACCCTGAGCAAGAATTATATTAGAAGTTGACCTATAAGTATTGGAAGATAATTTAGTGATTGATTTTATAGTCTTGAGGATATCTAGAATCATTTTTGGAGGATTTATGTTGATGAAGGATCTAATTGAGGTTTTATTTAGGAAACAATGACAGTAGAGCAGCCACATGCGACCACCCAAGGTCCTAGTCAGGAGAATGATAACAACAACAACGTGTATGACACTTTGACCTTGATAGCTCAAACACTGGGAGGCATGGCTGCCCACTCAGTTAAAAGACATGAATTTGAGCACCAGTTACCATTTGAACATGTAAAGAAGTTGGGAGAGAACTATTTGTAGGAGAGAGTGACCCAAAGAAAAATAGAAGACTAAATAGAGTGACTGTCCACAATAAAAATCCTTTGCCCAGAATAGATGACTTATTTGATCAGTTGCAAGGGGCCTCTATATTTTTCAAGATTGATTTGAGATCTGGCAATCATCAGTTAAAGATTAGAGGAGATGATGTCCCTAAAACTGCATTCCGAACCCGACATGGGCATTATGAATTCCTAGTAATGCCTTTTGGATTGACAAATTCCCCAGCTGCTTTTATGGACTTGACGAATAGGGTTTCCCGTCCATATCTGGACAAGTTCATGATCATATTTATTGATGATATTCTAGTATATTCTAAAACAGGATAAGAACATAGAGAACACTTGAGAATTGTACTTCAAACTCTGAAGGAACTCCAATTATATGCAAAGTTTGATAAATGTGAGTTTTGGTTAAGGAGTGTTGCATTTCTAGGCCATGTCATATCTGGAGAAGGAATAACAGTAGATCCATCAAAGATAGAAGCAGTTCTTAGATAAGAACGACCGATAAATGCATCAGAAATCCGAAGTTTCCTTGGATTAGCTGGGTATTATCGAAGATTTGTAGAAAACTTCTCTAGAATTGCTGCACCATTGACAAGGTTAACTAGGAAGAATGTGAAGTATAGTTGGGACGAAGAATGCGAAAAGAGTTTCAAGGAACTCAAGAGTCATCTCACCTCAGCACCTATACTTAGCCTTCCTTCAAAACAAGGTAATTATGTAATTTATAGCGATGCCTCAAGACAAGGGATGGGATGCGTCTTAATGCAGAATGATAAGGTGATTGCTTATGATTCTACACAGCTAAAACAACATGAGTTAAATTACCCAACTCATGACCTTGAGTTAGCTGCTATAGTATTTGCCTTAAAGATCTGGAGACACTACCTATATGGAGAAACTTGTCGAATCTTTACAGACCATAAGAGTTTGAAATATATTTTCTCTCAGAAATAGTTGAATTTAAGGCAAAGAAGATGGTTAGAGCTAATCAAAGATTATGATTGTTCCATAGAATATCATCGGGGAAAACAAATGTCGTAGCTGATGCTCTTAGTAGAAAGTCTAATGGTCAGCTATCTCACTTAAAAGGAGAATATTATCAGTTTAAAGGGTTACGAACAAAGTTAACCATAAATAGCTCTGGAGCCTAATTAGCATCCTTACAAGTGAGACCCATATTATATGATAAAATTAAGGAGGCACAAGTCCATGAGTCTGAAATCATTAGAATGATTGAGAAGATTAAGGGAGGAGATGAAGCCAGGTATACAATAGATAGTCAAGGGGTCTTATTCTTCAAAAGGAAGATTATGTGTTCCGAGGAAATCTGATATAAAGACTGAGATTCTGGAGGAGGCTCATAACACCATGTATACTATGCACCCAGGAAGTATTAAGATGTATAGAACACTTAAAAGCTATTATTGGTGGTCTGGCATGAAAAGAGAAATTGCAGAGTATGTTTCTAGATGTCCTATATGCCAACAAACTAAACCAGAACGTTTGAGACCTGCAGGGACTTTACAGCCACTTCCAATACCAGAATGGAAATGGGAACACATCACTATGGATTTTGTTACAGGATTTCCAAGGACCCGTCAAGGTCATGATGCAATATGGGCCACAGTGGACAGATTAACTAAGTCTGCACATTTCTTAGCCATTAACATGACATACAGTCTAGACCGTTTGGGAAAGATCTTTGTTAATGCGATAGTTAGCCGTCATGGGGCTCGTGTGACAATTGTTTCTGATAGAGATCCACGATTTACTTCTAAGCTATGGCCAAGCTTACATAAAGCTATGGGAACGAAATTAGCATTTAGTACAACCTTCCATCCTCAAATAGATGGCCAATCAGAACGGACTATCCAGACTCTAGAAGACATGCTTAGAGCTTGTGCACTGAGCTTTAAAGAAAGCTGGGATGAACATCTCTCACTTATAGAGTTTGCATACAATAACAACTATCATACTAGCATTGGGATGGCACCTTTTGAAGCATTGTATGGAAGACCATGTAGAACACCTATCTGTTGGAGTGAGATTGGAGAACGAAAATTGGTTCAACCTGAACTAATACAAAGCACAATAGAAAAAGTTGAGGAAATCAAGAGATGCTTAAAGGCAGCGCAAAGAAGACAGAAAAGTTATGCAGATAAGAGAAGGAGAGACTTAGAATTTCAAGTAGGAGACCATGTGTTTCTAAAAGTATCTCCATGGAAAGGCCTAATCAGATTCGGGATGAAAGGGAAACTAAGCCCAAGATACATTGGCCCTTACGAGATCATAGAGAGAATCGGAAGTGTAGCATATCGTCTTCGACTTCCAGCTGAACTAGCAAGGATACATGATGTCTTTTAAGTCTCCACACTTCGAAAGTTTATTCCAGATCCAACCCATATGATTCAACCTCAATATATTCAATTGAAGGAAGATATTTCATACAAGGAGGTTCCTGTGGAAATTCTAGATTATAAAGTACAAGAGCTTTGTACATAGAAGATTCCTTTAGTTAAAGTTTTATGGAGGAGTCACGCAATAGAAGAAGCCACATGGGAACGATAGGAAGAAATGATAACTCAATATCCCCACTAATTTTCAAGCTAGCAAAGGTACTTAAATTTCGAGGACAAAATTTATTGCAAGTAGGGGAGAATTGTAATATGCGTTTTGTACACTATGCCTTTGAATGTTATCAAGTGTTGTTTCAAGGAAATATTGGATTGATAGTGTACAAACTTTACAGATACCATAGTCAATAGATTCGCCTTGATGCAATGATTTCATTGAAACTTGTGTTTGTCTTAGAGACCATCTTGTATAAAAATGGACTTCAAAAGGTTCTCTGAATTATGTAGCATCTCAAAACATAGTACCACATCTTCTAATCTGGAATTTTGGTAGTACCTTATAAGTAGTAGAAGCCACTACTTGTATAGTGCCCATAATGTTATAGATTTATACACATTAGCCATAATCACATCATTAAGACTAATTAAGCATGATTAGTGCTAATTACCCGTCATTAGTGATAATTAAGCGTCATTAGCATAGATTTAATCTCATTAGCCATAATCACATCATTAAGACTAATTAAGCATGATTAGTGCTAATTACCCGTCATTAGTGATAATTAAGCGTCATTATCATAGATTTACACTTATTATCTATAATCACATCATTAAAATTAATTAAGCATGATTAATGCTAATTACCCGTCACTAGTGATAATTAAGCGTCATTAGCAAAAGTAGGACACGGAGAGAAATCATGGGATACGTGTCGTTTTATAGTCAGGACAAGTATCAAAAACTCAATAGTGCCATGTGTCATCATCCTAAGACTAACACATGTCATGGTGTAGTCTCTTGCTTGTCATGTCAGGGCAACAAGTTATCTCATTTAGAAGCCAAACCACTTGCTTGGGCAGCAAGTTATCTCGCGGATAAGCGAAACCTTGCTTGGGCAACAAGTTATCTCATGGATAAACCAAACCTATTACTTGGGACACCCTGCATACAGCCCAAAGCCTATATGTATACAGAATGCGGACTCAAAGTCCTCTTGATACCATATCTAATGGTTTGCCATATCTAATGGTGGTTTCAGGGTCATATCTAATGACATCACCATATCTAATGGCTAGTTCATGATTGGTATAAAAGAGCTACTGTGGTGCTTATCTTCTGATTCTGATTCTTTTCTTGCCACTAATAAACCATACTTTTGCTAATTCAAGCTCATAACAGCTAAATCATAAACATAAAACACTCTTGACATAGCATGCATATTTTGACAACTAGAACTATTAAGAACTTGAAATATGATTCATAATGCATAGTAACCGTGGAAAACATAATTCTTCACATAAAAACTCATATCTAAATAGTAAAACTTTATGTCTCTTGTTCCATCAAAAACAAAATGCAAAGGAAGAAATGATATCTCAATATCCCGACTTATTTTCAAGCTAGCAAAGGTACTTAAATTTCGAGGACGAAATTAATTGCAAGTAGGGGAGAATTGTAATACGCGTTTTGTACACTATGCCTTTGAATGTTATCAAGGGTTGTTTCAAGAAAATATTGGATTGATAGTGTTCAAACTTTACAGATACCATAGTCAATAGATTCGCCTTGATGCAATGATTTCATTGAAACTTGTTGTGTTTATATCAGAGACCATCTTTTATAAAAATGGACATCAAAAGGTTCTCTGAATTATGTAGCATCTCAAAACATAGTACCACATCTACTAATATGGAATTTTGGTAGTACCTTATAAGTAGTAGTAGCCACTACTTGCATAGTGCCCATAATGTTATAGATTTATACTCATTAGCCATAATCACATCATGAAGACTAATTAAGAATGATTAGTGCTAATTACCTGTCATTAGTGATAATTAAGCGTCATTAGCATATATTTACACTCATTAGCCATAATCACATCATTAAGACTAATTAAGCATGATTAGTGCTAATTACCCGTCATTAGTGATAATTAAGCGTCATTAGCATAGATTTACACTCATTAACCATAATCACATCATTAAAATTAATTAAGCATGGTTAGTACTAATTACCCGTCACTAGTGATAACTAAGCGTCATTAGCAAAAGTAGGACACGGAGAGGAAATAATGGGACACATGTCGTTTTATAGTCAGGACAAGTGTCAAAAACTCAATAGTGCCCTGTGTCATCATCCTAAGACTAACACATGTCATGGTGTAGTCTCTTGCTTGTCATGTCAAGGCAACAAGTTATCTCGTTTAGAAGCCAAACCACTTGCTTGGGCAGCAAGTTATCTCGTGGATAAGCCGGTGTAGGAGTGAAAGCGATGCTGTAAAATGTAGGGAGATGATGGTAATGTGGACGATCTCTCATACTTCCCTACCTGGTAGGGTCCTGTGTGTACCACACACCATTTACTACGCAAACCTCAGAGCGCTCCTATGTAGCTTTCTCGACTGTTAGAGGTTGTTGTTGCTATGAATGGGTACGAGACCTGTCCTCTACCTATGGATGGGGTGGCCTTGACATATACTACTCATGTACATGATGTACACGGTAAACATGAGTAGTAGATGCAGTCACGACATGTACCTTTATTTTAGATACCTTCTCTGTCAGCTCTTCCATCTGCTTTGGAAGTTATGATAAGATAATATACAACTTATTAATTCTTTTGTCAATCCTTTCAATGATGGTCAACTTATATGTTATGATTCCCATGCTGGGAATCAGGTCCTTTGAGAGGTCAACTATAGCCTTCTTTCCCCATTAGATGAGAGTGTTATGTGGTACTCTACACATGCCTTGCTAGCGGTCTATGCACGGCTCTTCTCGTCCATCTTCTCAAATACTTTCCAGATGTTATACGCACCACGTGATTCATAACTGCCTCTGCAGGCAACGCTAACCAAACCCTGCACCTTAAGGTTAAGACCACTGTAAACTGATTGAACCAGGATGGCAGGCTCAAGTCCATGACAAGGACACTTCTATAATAGATCCTTGAATCTCTCCCAAGTATCACAAAATGGCTCGTTCGATAGTTGGGAGAAACTCGTGATGTGAGAACGCATGAGGTTGGTTCTACTCAAAGGGTAGAACTACTTCAGAAAGAGGTCCTTGAAGTGGTTATAGGTAGTTACAACATCCTTCAAGTTCTTTATTCACTTATCTACCTTATCTCACAGGAAAAAAGGTAGGGCTTTGAGCCTTATATAGTCTTGACTAACCATAGGATGCTTAAGGTTATCACAGACTAACTCAAAATCCCAAAGGAATGCGTAGGTCTCCTCATGTGCATTCCCATTAAAATGAGGCAATAAATTCAAAAATTGTGACTTTAATTCATATTCAACTTGATTGTCTACTAGACTCAACCAATTCCTCATTCTGTACTGCCCAAGATTGTAAGGCACATCCATCGATGCATCTACCTCTAGGTTAAGCTGGCCTATTTGTGCTCTTAGTAATGATGGATTCTACTCAAAGGCTACTGATGATTCACAAATTACCCTCTTTAATTTGTAGGATAATGTGTGAATAACATGAATTTTGTCATTTCGTTATAGGCGGGTAATGGGAGTCATTCAAGAAACAACCACTTTAATTATTTAATCCAATTAATCTAAGCGATTTTATGTTTATGTAGCCTAGGCAACTCCTAGGGTCGAACTCGAGGAGGCAAAGGAACAATGTCGTATTATCAATTAAAGTTCATGTCTGGTTTTCGTTGTGGAATATTTTGTATTTGTAATGCAAATTTTGGATGCAAATGAAAATGCATGCCAATTTTAAGGGCTAGAAAATCAATGTCAATCAAACGATGTCTAAAACTTAAGAAACTTGGCCGAGATGTGAATAATGACGGAATAAATGCATTGTAATTTTTTGGAATTTTCTAATGTAATATGAATAAATAACGAATTTATGAATGTAAAGAAGGTGAATTACAATAATTAATATAATAAATACTAATCCTCTTTATTTTCAAGAAGTACAATTATCTAGGATAGATCAATAGATGAACTATACTAGAAAAATCCAATTCCCTAAAAATATGGGAGTTTAATACCTATTAAAAATTAAATATTGAAACACGCAAAATGATTTTTATAGAGCAAATGATGAACAAAATGCAATTCTTTTTAGGCACAATGTAAATAATAATTAATTCTACTATCCTTGATTTTTTTAGAATTTTTGGAGCTATGGTTAATAATCTACGAATGTTTAAGTACATACTGGAAAAAATATGCAATTTTCCACACAAATATTAATTATTAATTAACAACTGAGAATAAAAATATAAAAATCATGCCATAATGTAGAGGATTAATTGATGAACAAAATGCTATTTTTAGAATAATAAATATATGCAAAAATGAGATTCAAATGATAGTCTAAAGTCAGGATTCTATTTGCAAAATTCTACTAATGAAATAGATAAAAAAAATTACAAAACATGGATAGAATGAAATTACCATGCCATCTGAGGTGCAAATTGCAAAAATTCTAGAGGGGCACATGCTGCACACGTGCTCTCTGGGTATCTGGACTTGGTTGTGTATTAGCAAGACTTTCAGGCAATACTTTGCACAATTCCCAAAGAGTCACGTGCACCTCATGTGACCCATGAGAAAGGGGGGTACTGCTGGAGATTAAGGAAACTCCATGGGTCTCCTTCGCAAAAATCTTCACCCCCATGTGTATATCACATGCACGGGGGGGGGGGTCGTCTGGAATAAGGCTGAAGTAGGGAAGTCGGATCTGCAAATGACCCAGGAGTGTCTCCCTCACGTGACCTCCTTGGAGGCACACAAGCAGAGAGAGCTTTGTCTGGCGACGCTCCGACTGGCGATCTATTTGTCTATGAAGCATGCCAACTGGAGAGCGGAGGAGCTCTAGAATCGAGGATGGGGCAAGGGCGATCGATGCGGAGGAGTTCCTAGAGGGGGAGCAATGGCAGTGGAGTTTCTCTGGCTGCCAAAGTCAATGAAGAAGCCCGAGGCAGAGGAAGATGCTTTACTCGGCCTAAGGCATCAAAAGTGTTAGGTGTATCGGGCAGAGATGAAGGTGATGGGGGGCTCGACGGTGGTCGAACACCGGAGCAAGGGAGCAGCAGCTCGAGGGCCCAGTCATACTACAACGACCCCAGCATGGCTTGGATCTCGTCGGGGAAGAGCGGAGCTCCATATTGTCTCCACTGGACCCTGTGCTTTGTTTTCATGCAGATAGCAGACCGATTCTCCTCGGAGGGGCATCACGATTCTTATAGGAGAGGATAGTGGTGGTGTGTCGAACTCATTGGGAAGGTGGTGGGTTGACTAGGTGATCGGTGATTTGATGAGATAATATGAGGAGATAGAGAGCGACGAGATTAGAGGGATCAGAGATGGCGGTGACAGAGATTGATCAAGCGGCCATTTGATTAGAAGGTAGTGGTGCGATCGCAGATGGTAGGAGAAGGTGATTGTTGTAGCGCCGCCCCAAAAGGGGAAAGGGGGAAGGTGACAGCAAGAGGGAGGAAGAGGATCTGGGGTCGTCCGATAGGCTGAGATCGGGCAACCCAGATTGTGCCATGTGGTAATCATTTATTTTATATTATATTATTTTTATTTTTAATGTTGTATAATTTAATATTTTTTCAAAATAAAATAATTAAATAATAAATGCCAAAATTGAATGACACGTTGCGGCTCCAGGAGCTGCCACATGTCAACTACAGAAAAATAAAAAAATGAAAATGAAAAATAAAAAAGAAATAGCAAACAAACTTAGATCGAAAAAATTTCTTCACAAAAGTTGCTCGTCTCGACGAGATCTACAACTTTCGTCGAGAGACAAAAATCAATTTTGCATAAAGTGAATTGTTTTTGGGGATTTACACACTAATCTAATTTTTTAGGATTTTTATCAACTAAGAAAATGAAGAAATAAAATAAAGTACAAAAAAGACAACTTTTGTACATATTGTTAGTGAACACTTGGACTCTGTCAATTTCTTTCATTTCAATCTTATTATAGATTTGTATTTTTACGTATTTTAATAAAACCTTAGTCCAAGAAGATAAATGAAAAGGAAATAAAATAATAGGAGTTAAATATGTACATAAAATCATAGGTAAAATTAGGTAAAATACACAATGTGCAAAAGAGACACAAAACCCAACTTTCACATATGAGATCTGATTCACTTGAATTTGGTCTTGCTTTGAAGGTAATTTAATGTATATTTGTTCAAATGTAAGTAGGATCAAATCGAACATTGTATGAGGAAGATATCAACGTGTTAGTCTGACAGATCTGAAATTAGGGTTTGGGTTTATTTCTTAATTATTCTAGTTAGTGATTTTTTATTTTCTTGTTAGTAATATGCTACAAATGAGTGGTTTCAGGTTATTTGGAGTTAGCATGAATTAATAAAAAATTGAGGAAATTAGTTTTTTTTATTGGTCAATTTGTCTTGAATTCTTGGCTCCTCATTTTATGTAATTACGCTTGCTAAAATGCAATTGTTATTTACATATGCATGAATGCTAATTATACAAGATAGTTGAACAAATGTAGGTAAATTTTGGGGATTGATCTAAATTATTCTCTTTTGGAGTGATAAAGTACATATTCATTAACCCCTTATACTTAAAACATGCTTGTCCCCGAGCATCTAAATGAATGAAGTGTGGTGAAATATGATTGGGTTCCATACCAAGACCAAGCGCAGAAGGTGAAAATGGAGCTAGACCCGATATTTGGATTATAAGTTTGGAGGAACTCTTGTGAGAATTAGGGTTTTAAAATCAATAACATCAAGTTCTACATATCATTGTAACAGTTTCAGCTTAGAAGTCATCTTAGATCAATCCTCTTCACAAAGCATACCTCATGAACATTGAACAATTGACTCGTGTGTGTGAAAGGTTTTAGTTCTTCCTATCAAGAATGTCGGACTACCATGCAAATCTCTCCTCCAATAACTCATTCTCGGGGAGTCAGGTATTTCCTTCTAAGGTATGTCGCATTGTGTTCACAATCGAAAAGACGGAGAAATTAGAAGAAGGGGAAAGAACTGGAGGATGACCAATGTAGTAACCTCTCCTTGTGAAGCAGACTAGTTTAGCCAAGTCTCCACCAAGATCAGTAGGTTTTCTTGATGCTTGGATCTTTTTGGTCAAATATTTATTTGGTAGTTGGCTTCTTTTTGTTTTAATTTGCGATGGCTATGCAAGAATCTTGTTATACCCCTACGGATATGGAATCTATTTTTCTGTACTTGCTTTGGGGTCTTATAAAAAATTATGCCCAGCCATCCATCCCTTTTTCTGAAGTTTCATTTCAACACGTACTCCGGTCTTTATATGTCCATGCTACCAAAAAAGAAAGTCATAAAGTCTTCCAACTCCTCGTCTGAGTTGAGCTAAGTGCATAGTGAGAGAGTACAAATTAATTCCCTATTCAAGAGTCGTACCCAGAATGAGGCGACCAGGTTAGACACTAATAGTCAAATTCTGCACATTATCATGTAGAACTCAAAGAATTAAGTCAATGATCTGAAGCTTCTAAAATCTTCTTTCTCAGTGAAGTTCCTCTGGAAATTAGGTGGACTAAGGTCAAGTCCAGACCACTCTCAGTTTCTTCTTATAACTCTGTTCAGAACCCAATGTTTTTTCACCAATGAGATGCATGTAATGCTAGATGAAGTGCAAATGTATGGAATGCAGAAATTTTTTTTGAGATTTTTTATGCAAGATTCTTTTGTTTTTGTTTGTTGTTTTTTTTGCAAAGAATACGAGTAAGGAGCCATTTTTAAAAAAATTTGTTACACACAAAATGTTAGTTGAACAAAACACAAAGTTAGTTAGTTTTTTTGTAGATTTTATAAGTTAGTTACCCACCCCATAAATAAGAATATAGATTTACGTGAAAGTACGAGCTATGGGTAAAATATATATAGAGTATATACACACACCCCAATACTTAGTGGGTGTTATGTCCTTAGAGCACAAAAAGCGCTGAGAAGACATAGCTCAGGCTAAGCGTAAGAGAGTGAAAAAGAATAAATAAATAAAATTGTCCTGCCCCCTATACATAGGTTATACACGGTCAAAGTATAGAAGAAGGGTGAAAATGAGATGGACGAGTACGTGGAATTTGAATGAAAAGAGTATATACAGTGGGCATCGATTCCCCCTATACTTAGAACTTGGTCAGCCTAGGTATGAAAGAGGGGTGGAAATGGGGAGGTTGTGGGAAGATGTAGATCAGGAGAGTGGTATATATATATGGCATTGGGCCCCCCCATACTTAAGCCTTGTCAGAAGTAGAGGAAGAAGATGTACAAGGGAACCGATGGGGTCGGGAGGGAGGGAGTGTTGCCGATGATTAAGGAGGTTTTCGACAAATCTTTTCGTGGACTTGTGGCAGGATATCATAATGATTGAAAGAATATGAAGAAAATAAGTCCCAGCTATCATCAGTGTTTTCCTTAGAATAATCATGTTGGAGAGTGTTTTCATTGGAAGAAGATGATGCATATGAATCAGATGATTCCCAAATGTCGTCGGAGTTGTCCTCAAAAGAATAATACTTGAAAGTAGAGGTACTCCAAATATTCTTATTTTTAAGTTGCTTTATCAAGATGTGCTTAGTCTTGTGGTCAATTGCCCCGTCCTCGGATGATGAATATTCTGAAGCATTAGTCTCAGTATGGTTATAGGAGATTATTCCAGTATATTTAATGAGACTAGGAGAGTCGGCTCTCGAGGAATAGTAGTGAGGGGAAGGAGTCATCCAACTGGAGTTGATATTCGGATGCTTGTTTACATAAGGCATTACGGATGTTGAACTAAGCTCACTCATAAAGATCACCTTATCTAGACCTGATGAGGAATTATAGAAGATTCCTCTTCTGGCGTGTCTAAGGTGACTTTCTTAATCGGTTTACCAGATAACCGACTAGATGAAGGAGCAGCCAGAATGGGCATTTTGGTTCGTGGTGTCCGTGAAAGTGCATGTCCTTTGAGTGAGGTGCTGACAATCAGGTCTTTAGAATAATAACCATCGAAATATTCCTCCCTGGTTAGCATATCTCCCGCATATTTGTTCTCAATTGACTTGATGTTTGTGCATTCCTGTTTCGGATCAATTTGATCAACGCAGTTAGAAAAGGTCTTGTCTGACTTAGGGTAATCCCATGCTCGAGTTTCCTCATCATAATCAACATAAATATGGCAAAGATCTTGCATCAGATGATCTTTTGTAGGATTTTTCATGATAGTGGTTGAGGTGAAAGTAGTGTGGAATGGGAGGATGGGATGAGTCTCTGAACTAATGGTCTGCTTAACAATCATTATCTCAAGTGTAGCAGCGGAGTAGGGTTCTTCTACCGTTTGATGATTAAGGTTATTGTCGGCTTTGTGAGTGACAAGTCCAAAATTTACCTCCTTAATTGGTGTTAATTATTAATGTGTCATTATATTTACGTCGGGAATTCGGAATCGACCGAGAAATAACCACAATAATTTATTCAATTTTTTATCGATGTGGTTTTATGTTTATTTTACTTGGGCAAGTACCAAGTTCGAACTCAAGGAGGCAAAGGAACAACCTAACTTTTTGTCTATCAAAGTTGGTGCACGACTTTTGAGGCAGTTTTTTTTGTATTTGTAATGCGATTTTGGAATGCAAATTGCAAATGTGGCCAATTTTAGGGACTAAATTGCAATTTCAATCAAACAATGTGCAAAAATTATGAATATTGGTAGAGATGTCGACTATGATGAAATGAATGCATTGAATTTTTTTTGGAATTTGTGGATGCAAGACAAATATTTTATGAACTTATGAATGCAAATAAAGTGAATTTCAACAATTAATTGTAATAAATATTAAACCTATTTATTTCCAAGAGATAAAATTTTCCAAGATCTATCACTAGGTGATGATCTTAGAAACCTAAATCTAAAAAATACTGGATTTAATAATATTAAAAGTTAAAGATTGAAATATGCAAAATAATTTTTGTAGAGCAAACTATGCATGCAAATGCAATTATTTTTGGGCACAATGTAGAGCACAATAATTTTTGTAGAGCAAACTATGCATACAACTATTTCTACAATCCGTGAACTTTTGGCATTTTCTTGAGAAATGGTTAATTTAATATGAATTTCCAAGTATAAAATATGACATTTCTACGAAAATATTAATTATTAAATTAATCACAGATCACAAAGATATCATAAGCATGCCATGATGTAGAGAATTAATTGTAGAACACAGTGCCTGTTTTTAAGAAGTAAATGATGCGATGTAGAGGTCTAAAATAAAGTAGGAACACTGGGTTATTTGTGCAATTACAATAATTAAATAAATATAAAAATTGCACCGAGAAGGGTTAAAGTGGAATTACCAAAACCGCTAGGGGTGTTTCTGCAAATTACCCAATCGGTCACATGCCAAGCACGTGACCCTTGAGCGGTAGGGGTTGGTTGGTAATTATGTGGATTCGTAGGGTCTTCTCTGCAAACTGTCCACCCCACGTGCGTATCACGTACAGGGGTGGTCTCGGATGTGATGGAAGAAGGGGGGTTTTTGTAAAAGATCCCTCCCATCACATGTCGTGCATGCGGGGAGGGCCTCGGGCTTGCCGCCCGACGGTGCATTGACGGAAAGGGCGGGACCTCCTGGAGGTGAATGGCTGAGGATCGACGAGGGCGGAAGTGGGGCCTCAGCGAGGGCGGTGCTCTGGGGGAGGTGCGGTGGAGAACGTATGGCCGACGCACGGCCGTGGGTGGTCAGGGGCGTGAAGGCAATGACTCCTAGTGCGGTGATGGCTGCTATGGCGGAGTAGCAATGGGGTCGATGGTGATGTGGCGGAGTTGCTCATGGGTGGCGAAGAGGCCAGAGTTGGGGGTTGTTGAAGTTGATGAAGATGCAGGTGCTGGCGATTCTTGTTGCTGATGAAGTGGTAGAAGATGGAAGCGTTGGCACCAGAGGCGCTGGATGGTGGGTGTACGTTGGCTTGACATTGCAAGGATGGTCGGAGTATAAGCAACAGGATCTTGAGGAAGACGATCATGGGGTGCAACGAGCAGTAAGGCTCGGATCTCGCAGTTAAAAGGGGGAGAGTTGGGTTGTCACCACCGACCTCCCTCTGATGGTTGTGTTGTCGGTGGATGTCTTGAAAGATGGGAGGCGGCATTCTTAAATAGCAGAGGATGGTTTTGGTCGAATTAGGAAGGAGATCGCAGGAGATCAAATGGGAGTTTGATCGGGATTGAGAATCGTGTGATGGGGATTCGACGTATGGTGGAGATTGAAGAGGGTCGAAGATCTGGGATGGAGGAGATTGGGGGAGATATGCGATAGAGGGCAGAGATTTTAGAGGCGGCGACACCGCGAAGCTCTTGATTGGGAAAGGTGTTGGAGGAGAATGACGCACAGGGGTCATCCGATCGATCAAGATCAGACACCCCTGATGCGTCCACGTGGTAGTTTCTTCTATTTATTTTTTTATTATTATTTTATTTTTTTTTATTTTAATTTTTTTTAAAAAAGGAAAATAAATATATAAAAGAGCCAAAATGGGTGACACGTGGTGGCACCAGGAGCAGCCACGTGCCAGCCCTAGAAAAATTGAAAATAAAATAAGAAGAAGAAAAATAAAAAAGAAATAGAAAACGACCTCGAATCAAAAACTTGTCTTCACAAAAGTTGTTTGCCTCGACGAGATCTACAACTTTCATGAAGGGATCAAAACCAAAGTCTATTATTTCTGCAAAATGATATTTTTGTGGAATACCTTAATTTTTGGGGTTTCTAATTTATTGTCACTTTTAAACCAGATAAAAATTCGGAAAAATATGATAAAATCAAAGATAAATATTTACACATTAATATAATTTTTTGGATTTTTATTAAGTAAGAAAAATAAGAAATAAAATAAAATGTGAAAAACGATAATTTTTATACTGAAAGTTAGTGAAGACTCAGATTCGGTTAGTTTCTTTGATTTTAATCTCATTTTGGATTTAGATTTTTATGCATTTTAATAGAACTTTTATCAAAGAAAATAAATGAAAAGGTAATAAAATGAAATGAATTAATTATGTACATAAAATATTAGATAAAAACTGCTAAAATACAAAATATACAAAAGAGGCCCAAAACCCAACTTTCACATATGAGCTCCGATTCACTAGAACTTGGTCTTATTTTGAAGGTATTTGAATGTACATAGTTCAAAAGTGAGTAGGATAAAATCAGACATTGGATGAGGAAGATATTGAGGTTGTAGTCCGGAAATCCTGGAATTAGGGTTTGGGTTTTTGGTCCACTTATTTAGGTTAGTGATTTTTTTTATTTTTCATTTATTATTGTAAATATGTACGTAGTGGACTAGTTTTAGGTCATTTGGAGTTAGCATGAATTAATTAAAAATCAGGTAAGTTAGGCTATTTTATAGGTCAAATAGGCTGGGATTTTTAGCTTCTTATTTTGTGGAATAATGAGTGATAAAATGCAATTCTTATTATTACATGCATGAAGGCTAATTATGCAGAATAAATGAAGAAACACTTGAATTTTATGGATTTGAGCTTAATTAGTCATTTTTAGAGTGATGAATCAAAGATTCATCATCCCCCTATACTTAAACCATGCCCGTCCCTAAGCATCAAAAGAAATGCAATGAGGTGAGTTGAGATTGGGTTCCATACCAAGACCATGCGCAGAAGGTGAAAATGAAACTAGAATCGACCTTTGGATTATTAGTTTGGCAGAACTTCTGTGAGACTTAAGGTTTTAAAATCAACAGCCTTCAAGTTCTACAGATCTTTGTCACTGTTTCGGCTCAAAAGTCATCTTAGATCAATCCTCCTCCCAAAGCATACCCCATGAACATTGAACAATTGACTCATGTGTGTGAAAGGTTTTATCTCTTCCCATCCAGAATGCTGGACTACCATGCAAACCTCCTCTCCAATAACTCGTCCTCAGAGGGTCGTGTATTTCCTTCTAAGGTCTATCGCGTTGTGTTCACAATCGAATAGAGGGAGAAATTAGAAGAAAGGGAAAAGAACTGGAGAGTGGCCAGTGTAGTCACCTCTCCTTGTGAAGCCGACCAATTTAGCCAAGTCTCCACCTAGATTTGCAGGTTTTCTTGAAGCTTGGACCCTTTTTTGTTCAAATATTTATTTGGTATTAGGCTTCTTTGTATTTGGATTTTTGGTAGCTCTGCATGGATCTTGTTGTGCCCCTACGGATATGGAATCTTTTTTCCGTACATGTTTTGGGGTCTTAGAAAAATTATGCCTAGCCATCCATCCATTTTCCGAAGCTTTATTTCAACTCATACTCCAGTCTTTAGATGTCCACTCTACTAGAAAAGAAACCGACACAGTCTTCCAACACCCCGTCTGAGTTGAGCTAAGTTCATAGTGCGAGAGTACAAATTAATTCCCTATTTCAGAGTCATACCAGAATGAAGAGACCAGGTTAGACACTAAGAGTCAAACGCTGCACATTGTCATGTGGAACTCGAAGAATTAAGTCATAGACCCAAAGCTTCTAAAATCCTTTTTCTCGGTGAAGCTCCTCTGAAAATTAGGAGGATTAAGGTCAAGTCCATACCACTCTCGGTTTCTGCTCATAACTCGGTTCAGAACCCAAGGGCTTTTCACAAATGCAAATGCATGTAATGTTGGATGAAGTGCAAGTATGTGAAATGCAGACAAAAATTTTTGTGATTTGGTATTTTTTTGAGGTTGTTTTATGCAATGTTTTTTTGCAAAAATGAATAAGAAGCCATTTTAAAAAAATCGGTTGGACACAGTTAGTGTTAGTAGCAAAACTTCTTTTTTTGTTTTTGTCGTTGTTTTTTATGTTATTTTTCATGTTAGTTACCCACCCCGTAAATACATATAGACTTACATGAAGTATGAGCTATGGGTAAAATATATACACAGTATATATACACCCCCCTTTACTTAGCGAGTGTTGTATCCTCATAGCATAAAAAGCATAAAGAAGACATTGCTCGGGCTAAGCGTAAGAGAGTGAAAAAGAAAAAGAAAAAGATAGATCGGTCTGCCCCCCTATACTTAGGCTATGAACAGTCTAAGTATAGAAGAAGAGCAAAAATGAGGCATTCCGGATATGGGAATGAGGAGAGTATGTACAGATGGGCATCGGTTCCCCCTATACTTAGGCTTTGATCAGCCTAAGTATAGAAGAAGGGTGGAAATGAGGCGATCGTGAGATGGGGAGAAGAGTATGATACAGAGAAGATGAAGTATGTCAGTGCTATCCTCATGAAAGTCATGTTGGAGAGTAGATGAAGAATTTGAATCAGATGAAAGGTAACCATCATCAGGGTTATCCTCAGACGAATAGTATTTGAAAGTGGAGGCACTCCAGATATTCTTGTTCTTTAGTTTCTTTAGTTGTTTTCACAGAATTTGTTCCTTTTTGTGATCAAGCAATTCATCCTCGGATGATCAATACTCTGAAGCACCAGTCTCAATCAGCTGATAAAAAATTATTCTAGTATATTTCATGAGACCAGTAGAATCAGCTTTTGATGAATGATAGTGAGGACCATGAGTCATCCAACATGAATCGAAATTTGGATCCTTGCGTAGATAGGGTTTTAGAATTGCCGAACAGTCCTCACTCATGTAGATTACCCTTTCCAGGCCTGATGAGAAATCATCAAATGATTCTTTTTTCGGCATGTCAAAGATAACTTTCTTTTTAGATGAAGGAGCAGCCATATTTCATGTTGTCTGTGAAGGTGTTGATCCTGGGAGCGGGTTTTTGACAATTGAGTCTCCATTGAAATATTCCTCCTTGGTCAATACATGTCCCGCGTATTTGTTCTTAGTTTTCTTAATGTTGGCGCACTCCTGAGTTGGATTGAATTTGATCAAGGTGGTCAGAGGATATTTCGGCCGGCTCAAGATGCATCCATGCATAAGTCTCAGGATCATAATATAAACCTTTTCCCATGGTGAGAGCATCGGGAAATGGAACATTAGGGAGAGTCTTTGAACTACCAGTTAGCGCATGTTCTGCATATTCGTTCTCAATTTACTTGATGTCGGTGCATTCATGTGTCAGGTTGATTTGATCAAAGTGGTTAGATGAGATTTCGACCAACTCAGGATGCATCCATGCATATGTCTCAGAATCATATGAGAAGTCATTTCCCATGGTGAGAGAAGTGAGAAATGGAACAGTGGAGAGAGTCTCTAAACCAATAGTTTCCTCAACAGCCGTTATCTCAGGTGTAGCAGCAAGGTAGGTCTCTTCTACCGTTTGGTGGTTACAGCTGTTGATGGCTTCGTGGGTCGCCTTAGAATACCGTGTTTCCTCAAAGATCGGGTGAGATCGAAGTGCTCCCAATGATGTAAAATTGATTTCTCAAGTCTCGCACTAAATAATTGCCCTAGCCAATGCCAATGTTGGCTTTCTGAAAATTATTGGAGACTAGATGAATTGTCCTTGATGCTCAATATCAATGACCGTGATGTCCACTTTGAGTGGAGCACCTTGGAATGTAATGATGACGAAAATTGTTCCTCTCAACCGCTTTATAGATCGATCAGCTAGTTGAATGATCTCTTTTATTTTCTTGATAGGTCTGAATTTGAGCTTGTCAAATACAGAGATCGGAAGATATTGATTGGTGAGTCATCATCGATTCGAGCGTGGGTAAATATGGTGTCTTTGATTCCACAGTCAAATATGGGCAACAGCTTCACTATGCGGCTCTTGGTTTTTCTCCTCAACACCAAGGAGGTGGCCATTGACAAGATATGTCTTTCAGTCTTTGTTCTTTTCTTGCCCGACTTTTTCAGCATTAATTTGCTCATTACAAATCCTTTAAGTCGAGAAAGTGTTCAATGGCATGTATTAAGGGAAGTTCAAAAATCAGTCTTTTATCCAATGCTCTTCCCTTAGAGCAGGATCCAAATTCTTCAAATCTTCTTCAGTTTCAATTTTTATGATTTTTTTCTGGTTTTTCGATTTTTTGGTGTTTTTTGTGCTGTGTGTAGATGAGTTGTGTTCCCCAGATGAGGAGGATCTTAGATGTGCCGAGTCAGATTCAGAATTGTCTCTAGGGGAGTAATAGGCAGAGGTGTCGTTGTTAAGGTCGTCCCTAGGGTGATCATAGTCTCCGAGTTTCTAAATATTCTCAAAATTTTCAACATGATATCTAATCATTTCATCATGCATTTTTTATCTAAGCTTCCATAGAATGAAGTTAGTCGGTCGGTGAAGTTTCTAAATTTATCTTCCATTAATTCATATCTCCTAGTAATCCTTGAAATGTCATCCTCCAAAAACTTTTCATGGTCAATCATGGGAGCAGTCGGTGTGTGTTCTCATTTTTGAATTTGAGATCTAGTCATTTCATCTTCCATTTTCTTGTATGAACTGGGAAAAGAGTCTCTTGGAATATCCAATATATGATTGTTATTTTCTGAAAATTTCCCCTCAAAATTTATTGAGCTCCTTGCTCAATGGAAGAGTTTTGTGGGAATCTGTAGGTCTCATACTCAGCATGTCATAACTCAGGCATGCAATGTTGGTTTGAGTAGAGTCTACTTCCATGGTAATGATTGAATGGAGTCATACAGGGTTCATATGTGTTGATATCATCATTCTGGTCCTTTGTATGTGTACGTTGATCGAAGGAGTGGTATTCGGGGTTGTCAATGTGCATGTGATCATCACGGTTAATCCAATACGGATGAACATTAGGAGCGGGCCTCTCCATCTGATGTGATTGGGTTTCCATATTATTCCCTATGGCCAAGGAAAGATGTGGATTTGTGTAGTGTTGACCTATCCCAACAAACTTGTGAGGAAAGAATGATGTTGGTTGGGGTTGATATTGCTGCTAATCATTTGTTTATATGTTTTGTTCTTCAAATGGTTCTTGTGTTCTAGAGAGAAATCTGGTATAAGTCTGGTAATCCCAATATGGCAGTTGATCATGTGTAATTACAAGTGGTGGAGGTGAAAAATATGATGTTGTGGTGTCTTTGATCGGATGATTCAAGTACAATGGCTTTGACATCGAAGATTGGTCCTAATTCATCCGAGGGTCAATGTTTCTAGCGAATGTTGGAGGATTCTTGACAGAAGAGGGTTTCGACGATTTGAGTCTAGTCGAGACAAATTCATTTTCATAGTATAGATCAGATGGGTACTCGGATCATTATCCCGTCTTTGTCAAAAGAGGTTGATGATGAATCGGCAAGGTTGATCTCAATGCAAGTGCACAGGATATTCACACAAAAAATTATCAAGGAGAGTGATGGCACAAGTGTGCGATTTTTTATCTTCAAAATTGGTTCACGCACACAATGCAAACACAAATAAAATCTTAGGTTCACTAACTCACACAATGAAGTCGCAAGAGTTCGGCAAATTATCTTTTCAATTTTAGTTTGTGATAAATTCAATGTTGGAAAAAAATTAACGAGTTGTTAGGTGCTAGAAATTTTCTTAAAGACAGGCCCGAATTCTTATGACTACTTGCACCTACTTTCAGCCAGTATGGGTGTAAGTACGGACATAAAATGGCTACCCGTGTTATTTAAGGATGGAGACTTACGTAGTGTCCTTTAAACCACTCACTCTGCTAAGGAAATCCGGACCGTTTACCGGCTACCCATAGATCCTCACTGAGAAGTAGCTAATCATTTTTATAGAATCAGTAATCAATATGAAAATCCGGAGCTGGACTCTAGCCTTAAGTGTCGTCTCTCTCTCACTCAGAAAAATAAATTAATCAAAGGATGGGGTTGCTCTCTCGCAAAAATTCTCAATTTTATAAGTTATTTAAGTCAGCTATATTTAGCAGTCCCGATTTTAATTAGGTGATCACTGAAGAATTAGATGAGCACAAATGCATGCCTACCGTTCAACTGCAATATCCCTTAAAGTTATGTGACAAATCAGGAGGGAGAATTCGGGAAAAGCCGATGCACGTGAAATAATGATGTATGCTCAGATAGAAGACTTACAGTGATTCCTCGCAATCTCCATGTGAGATGCAATACAAGAATTGAAAAATTATTCTAAATGAATGCAAGCTGACCAAAACTGTACCTAGCAGAAAGTTCTATTAGCCATAAAGAATTGAGTTGAATTTGACTAAATTGAACGATCTAATATGCGTCTCAATTAATGTGCAGTGTCGTCCTAGGTTCTAAGAGCACAATCAGAAAATTCTAAAAGCTGTAATAGTCATGTGTGCAAGTCTAACCTACGAGCCACTCAAGTCAGGCCCCACCCTCACCGAAGAGTGAAACAGGCCACGACACACCACAGAAAGAGTTCAAGGTCTTGTTACACACGCAAGAGTCCAAACGGACACCGCTATAAATGAGCAATTAATTACAAAAATTAAAATTACTGAAAAATTAATCTTAGACTTCACGTTTTCTCACGACTCGAGTCGATATTAATTTTATTTGCAGTTTTTCGGGCGTCAGTGAAGATGCACTAGTTTTTGTGAGAAACCGCTCCACGTATGTCAGATACCTCGCAAGAAAAATAAGAGAGAGAGTGTAATAGAGTGACACAAAAATTAACTAAAAATAAAATAAGGAAATAAATGCTGGAAATGTAATAAATGCTGAAAAGTAAAAAAAATAGAAAATATACAGTGAATATTTGGGGGTCAGACTACCTGAATGCGGAAAACCAAAAACAAAAAATTTTTAGACAAAATCGAAGTTGTTTGCCTCCCCGGCAATGCTGCCATCTGATGAGTACGAAATTTACCTCCTTAGTTGGTGTGAATTATTAATATTTCATTGTAATAACATCGGGAATTTGAAATCGATCAAGAAATAACCATAATAATTTATTCAAATTTTAATCAGCATAACTTTATGTTTATTTTACTTGGGCAATTCCCAAGGTCGAACTCAAGGAGGCAAAGGAACAAACTAGAATTTTGTCTATCAAAGTTCGTGCACGACTTTTGAGGCGATATTTTTTTGGTATTTTTAATGCGATTTTGGAATGCAAAATGCAAATGTGGCCATTTTAGGGACTAAATTGTAATTTCAATCAAACGATGTCCAAAATTTATGAAAATTGTCAGAGATGTCAATTATTATGAAACGAATGCATTATAATTTTTTTGGAATTTTTGGATGCAAGATAAATATTTTATGAATTTATAAATACAAAGAAAGTGAATTTCAATATTTAATTGTAATAAATAATAAACCTATTTATTTCAAAGAGGCAAAATTATAAAAGATCTATCACTAGGTGATTAATCTCAGAAAAGTCCTTAAGCTTAAAAATAATAGATTCAATACATATTAAAAATTAAAGTTTGAAATATTCAAAATGATTTTTATAGAGCAAAGTATGCATATAAATAAAATTCTTTTTGAGCACAATGTGAAATACAACTACTTCTACAATTCACGAATTTTTGGCAATTTTTCGAGGAATGGTTAATTTAATATGAATTTTCAAGCATAGAGTGGGTAAAATATGCAATTTTCCACGAAAATATTAATTGTTAAATTAATTACAAACAACGAAAATATCATAAGCATGCCATGATGTGGAGAATTAATCGTAGAACACGGTGCTTATTTTTAATAAATAAAATGATGCGATGTAGAGGTCTAAAATAAAGTAGGAACATGTGGATATTTGTGCAATTACAATTATTAAGTAAATATAAAAATTGCATTGGGAGGGGTTAAAGTGGAATTACGAAAACCCCTAGGGTTATTTCTGCAAAATGCCCAACCGGTCACGTGCCAGGCATATGACCCTTGAGTGGCGAGGGTTCATTGGTATTTATGTGGATTCCCAAGGTCTTCTCTATAAACGGTCCACCCCGAGAAGCGTATCGCGTGCGGGAGTGGTCTGGGATATGGCGGAAGAAGGGGGGTCTTGTAAAAGATCTCTCTTGTCACGTGTCGCGCACGCGGGGACGGCCTCGGTCCTGCCGCCCGGTGGTGCTTTGGAAGAAAGGGTGGGACCTCCTGGCGGTGAATGGTTGAGGACCGACGAAGGCGGAGGCGGGGCCCTAGCAAGGGCGGTGCGGTGGAGAAGGCGTGGTCGACACATGGAAGTGGGTCGTCGGGGGCGCGAAGGCAATGACTCCTGGCGTAGAGATGGCCACTATGGCGGAGTAGCAATAGGGTCGATTGCGATGTGGCAGGGCATTGCTCGGCGAAGAGGCAAGAGCTGGGGGTTGTTGAAGTTGATGAAGACGAAGGTGCTGAATAGTCGCATTGTTGATGAAGTGGTGGAAGTTGGAAGCATTGATGTCATAGGCGTTGGATGGTGGATGTATGTTGGCATGACGGCGCAAGGATGACCAGAGCAGAAGCAGCACCAGCTTGAGAAACTCGGTCATGGGAAGCAAGAAGCAGTAAGGCTCGGATCTCGCCATTGAAAGGGGCAGAGCCGGGATGTCTCTACCAACCTCCCTCCGATGGTTGTGAAATCGGCGGACGTCTTGTGAAGATGGGCAGCGACGTTCTTAAATAGCAGAGGATGGCGGTGATCGGATTAGGAAGGAGATCGCAGGAGAGAATGGGAGTTTGATCGGGAATGAAAATCGCATGATGAGGATTCGACGCACGGTGGAGATTGAAGAGGGTCGAAGTTCCGGGATGGAGGAGATTGGGGGATATACGCTGCATAGGGCAGAAATTTCGGAGGTGGTAGTGCCACGGAGCTCCCAAATGGGAAAGGCATTGGAGGAGAATGACGCACAGGGGTCGTCCGATCGGCCAAGATCGGATGCCCCTGATACGTCCACGTGGCAGTTTTTTTATTTATTATTTTTTTATTATTATTTTACTTTTTAATTTTTTTAAATGAAATAAATATATAAAAGGGCCAAAAATGGGTGACACGTGGCGCCTCTAGGAGCGACCATGTGTCAGCCCCAGAAAAAATGAAAATAAAAGAAGAAGAAAAATAAAAAATAGCAAACGACCTCAGATCAAAAGATTTTCTTCACAAAAGTTGTTCGTCTCAACAAGATCTAAAACTTTCATGAAGGGATTAAAACCAAAATTGATTATTTCTGCAAAATGATATTTTTGGGTATCCCATGTAAATAGAATACCTTGATTTTTGGGTTTTTCTAACTTTTTGTCACTTCTAGACCAGATAAAAATACAGAAAAATATGATAAAATCAAATATATATATTTACGCATTAATAGAATTTTTTGGAAATTTATTAAGTAAGAAAAAGAAGAAATAAAATAAAAGGTGAAAACAACAATTTTTGTATAGACGGTTAGGGAAGACTCAGACTCGGTTAGTTTCTTTGATTTCAAGCTCCATTTGGATTTGGATTTTTGTGCATTTTAATAAAACTTTGATCAAAGAAAATAAATGAAAAAGAAATAAAAAATGAGTTAATTATGTAAATAAAATATTAGGTCAAAATCGCTAAAATACAAAATGTACAAAAGAGGCCCAAAACCCAACTTTCACATATGAGCTATGATTCACTTCAACTTGGTATTTTATTGAAGGTATTTGAACGTACATTAGTTGAAAAGTGAGTAGGATAAAATCGGACACTGGAAGAGGAATATATCGAGGTTCTAGACCAAGAATCTTAGAATAAGGGTTTGGGTTTTTGGTCCGCTTATTTACGTTAGTGATTGCTTTGTATTTTTCACTTTATTATTGTTAGTAATACGTATGCAGTGGAGGTAGTTTTATTTCATTTGGAGTTAGCATGAATTAGTTAAAAATCAGGGAAGTTAGGCTATAAATTGGGCTAGGATTGTTGGCTTCTTATTTAGTACAATAATGAGTGATAAAATGCAATTCTTATTATTACATGCATGAATGCTAATTATGCAGATTAAATGAAGAAATTCCATGGAATTTTAGAGATTTGAGATTAATTAGTCATTTTTAGAATGATGAAAGTAAAATTCATCAGTGAGTTACCTTATATCGTGTTTCTTCAAAGACTAGTTGAGCTTGAAGTGCTTCCAATGTCGTGAAATTGATTTCCTGAGTCTTGCATTCAGTAGTTCCCTTAGCCAAGGCTAAGAATGGCTTTCCGAGAATTAGTGGAGACCAGGTGAATTCTTCTTGATGCTCAATGTCAATGATCGTGAAGTCCACTGTGAGCGGAGCACCTTGAAATGTAACGATGATTGAAATTGTTCCTCTCTTCTGTTTTATAGATAGATCAGCAAGTTGAACGATCTCTCTTGATTTCCTGATTGGTCCAGTTTGAGCTTGTCAAAGATAGAGGTCGAGAGGATGTTGATTTGTGAGTCCTCATCGATTCGAGCATGGGTGAATGTTGTATCCTTGAATCCACATTCATATCGAGGCAACTGCTTCACTCTGCAGCTCTTGGTCTTATTCCCATCATCAAAGAAGTGGCCATTGACAATATATGTCTTTCTATCTTTGTTATCTTCATGCCCAACTTTTTCAGCATTACTTTACTCCTTACAAAACTTTTAAGGTCAAATAAATGTTCAATGGCTTGAATCAAGGTAAGTTCACAAATCAATCTTTTTTTCCAGTGCTTCCCTAAAGTAGGATCCAAATTCTTCATATCTTCTCCACTTTAATTTTTATGGGCTTTTCTGGCTTTTCATTTTTTTGTTGGGTGTTTTTGAAATTTTCAAATTTTGGTCTTTTCGGTGTGGTTTGTAGATGTGTCAATCTCCAATGCTGAGGAGGGGCTTCAATGTGTTGAGTCAGAGTCAGGGTCATTCCTAAGGGAGTGATGTGCAGAGATGTTGCTGTCAGAATTGTCCTTAGGATGTTCAGAGTTTGTGGGATTCCCCATGTCCTCAAGGCTTTCAAATTGAGATTCAATCAATCCATCTTCCATTTTTATGTATGAGCTAGGAGAAGATCCTCTTGCAATATCTAGTATATGTATTGATTTTTTATCCTCTAAAACTTTTTCTTGAAATATCATGGAAGGAGTCTGCTCGGTTGGTGGGAATCTATAGGTCTCATACTCAACATGTTGTGACTCGGGTATGTATAGTTGGTTCAAGTAGAATCGTTTTTTCATGATAGTTGATATGTCCCTCATATAGTGAAGTCGTCATACATGGTTCATGTGTATTGGTATCATCAGTCCAATCTCTTGTATGAGTGTCCTGTCTGAAGGAATGATATGTGGCATTGCCATAAAGAGTATGACCATTAGGGTCAATCCAGTATGTAAGATCAAGATGTGCATGCCTCTCAAATTGGTTTGATCAGTCCCTCGTGTTATTCCCTAAGGTCCAGTATGGATATGTATTTGTGAAGAGTTGACATGTCCCAACACTATGATGAGGAGGGAATGAAGTCGGTTGGATTGTTGTCTCGGTCGGTCATTGGTCCCAAAAGTGGTTCGATCTTCAAATGATTTCGCGAAAACTCAGGAATAAGATGGGTTAGTCCAATATGAAGTCTGGTCATATTAAGAATAGGGATGGGGAGGTGGGCAATATGAAGAAGGTGAGAATTCGATAGGATGATCAAAGTAACATGGATTGGAATTTATAGAGTAGGCTGGATTCATTCGATAGTCAGAGTCTCTCGCAAATGTTGGAGGATGTCTGGAAGAAGGGGGTTTTAAGGATTTGGGTTTGATAAAAAAGAAGTAATCTGGTGGACACAGAGGCCAATGCCTCATTAATTTCAAAGGAGGTGGATGAGCTGGCATAATGGATCGTGTATGAGAACGTGTAAGTGCACAATATATAGACTCAAATGGTGGAAACCCTAATTTCTACAGATACCAGATCAAGAAAGGAGAGAGATGACCCAAGTGTGCAAATTTCGATATTCGCATCGGTTCATGCACACCGATGCAAACACAATTCAAAACCCAAGTTCACCAGCTCACACAATGAAGGCCACAAGAGTTTGGCAAATTATCTTTTCAAATTTAATTGGTGAAAAATCAATCTTGGAAAAGAATTAGTGAGTTGTTAGGTGCCAGAAATTTTCTTAAAGACTGTCTTGAATTCTTACGACTAGTTGCACCTACTTCTAGCCAGTATGGGTGTAACTACGGACCGTAAAATGGCTACCCGCTACTGAAGGATGGAGCCTTATGCAGTGTCCTTTAAACCACCTACTCTCCTAAAGAAAGTCGATCCATAAATGACTACCCGTGTTTCCTCACTGAGAAGTAGCTAATCGTTTTTATAGAATTAGTAGTCTAAATGAAGATTCCAGAGCAAGTCTCTAGCCTTAAGTAATGTCTCTCGCTCACTCAGACAAGTAAATGAATCCAAGGACGGGGTTCCTCTCCTGTAAAAATTCTCAACTTTATGGTTTTAATTAAAGTCGATTTTGTTTGGCATGCCCAATTTTAATTAGGAGATTAATGAAAATTATAAGTGAGTAGAAATGCATGTCTACCATCTAGTCCCACTATCCTTTTAAAGTTTAAGTGACAAAAAAAGAGCAAAAAATTCAGGAAAATCTAATGCGTGTGGAAAACAATGATGTATTCTCAGTTAGAAGACGTATAGTGATTCCTCGCAATCGCCATGTTGGATGTAATATATGAATTGAATACTATTGTATATGAATGCAATCGAACAAAACCACACCTATCAAAAAGTTCTATAAGTCAGGAAGAATTGATTTGAATTTTTACTATGTTGATTGATCTAATGTGTGTCTCAATTAAAGTGAAGTGTGATCCTAGGTTCTACGAGCACAAGCAATAAAATCCTAGAATCTCTAATAATTGTACTGCAAGTCTAACCTACGAATCACTCAAGTCATGCCCCAACCTCACTGGAGAGTAAAGCATGCCACGACACACCACAAAAAAAGTTCAAATCTTGTTACATACGCAAGAGTCCAAACGAACACGGTTATAAATGATCGATTGAATAAAAATAATTAAAATTACAGAAATTAAAAGCCAATACTCTACACTACTCGACTCGATCTTAATTATAATGTAGCTTGGCTATGTGTGAAGATGCTTTGATTTCTAGGGAAACCGCTCCACGTACGCCAGGTACCTCACATGAAAAATAAGATAGAGTATGTGAGTGACATAAAAATAATAAAAAATAAAGTAAGAAAATAAATGCAGAGAAAAAATAAAATAAATGCATGAATAAAATTTAAAAAAATGGAAAATGCACAGTGATGAGGTTCGGAGGTCAGACTACCCGAATATGTGGAAAACCTAACACTAATTTTCTAGATGAAAAACCTAAGTCGTTTTCCTTCGCGACAATGGCGCCACATGACGATTCACAAATTACACTCTTCAATGTGTAGGAATTAACGTGCGAATAAATAAATTTTTTTTGTTGTAGGCGGGTAATCGGAGTCAATCAAGAAATAACCACTTTAATTATTTAATCCATTTAATCTAAGCGGTTTTATGTTTATTTAGCCTGGGCAAGTCCCAGGGTCGAACTCGAGGAGGCAAAGGAACAACCTAAGATTATGTCTATCAATATTCATGTGTGATTCACTGATTAGAGGCGAAATATTTTTGGTATTTTTAATGTAATTTTTGGATGCAAATGAAAATGCAGACCAATTTTAAAGGCTAGAAAATCAATGTTAATCAAATGATATCCAAAACTTATGAAACTTAGCCAAAAGTGAATAATGAAGAGATAAATGCACTATAATATTTTTGGAATTTTCTGATGCATTATGAATAAATAATGAATTTATGAATGTAAAGCAGGTGAATTACAATAATTAATTATAATAAGTAATAATCTGCTTTATTTTTAGGAAACTTCTAAGATAGATCAATAGATGAACTATCTTAGAAAAATCCTAAGCCCTAAAAATTGGGAGATTAATACATATTTAAAATTAAATATTGAAACCCACGAAATGATTTTGTAGAGCAAATGATGCATGCAAATGCAATTCTTTTTAGGCACAATGTAAATAACAATTAATTCTATTATTCTTGAATTTTTGATAATTTTTAGAGATACAGTTAATTATCTATGAATCTCTAAGCACATACTGGGCAAAATATGCAATTTTCAACACAAATATTAATTATTAATTATCATTGTGGATAAAAATATAAAAATATGCCACAATGTAAAGAATTAATTGATAAACAAAATGCCATTTTTGGAATAATAAATATATGCAAAATGAGATTCAAATGTTAGGCTAAAGTCAGGTTTCTATTTGCAAAATTACAATAATAAAATAGATAAGAAATTGTAGAACATGGACTAGAATGTAATTACCAGTCCCTCTAAGGGATGAATTAAAAATTTTCCAGAGGGGTACGTGTTGCACACGTACTCTCTAGGCGTTTGGACCTGGACATGGATTGGCCAGACTTTAGGGCAATACTTTACAAAATCCCCAAAGGGTCACGTATGCCTCATGTGACCCCTAGGTAAGGGGGGTACTGTTGGAGATTGAGGAAACTCCAGGGGCTCCTTTGCAGAAGTCTTCACCGCCACATGTGTATCATGCGCGTGTGGGGGTTGTTTAGAATAAGGCTGCAGTAGGGAGGCCTGGTCTTAAAATGACCCAGGAGCGTCTCCTTCATGTGACCTACTTGGAGGCCCATGGGCGGAGAGGGCTTCGTCTGGCGATGCTTCGGTTGGCGATCTGGTTGTCGATGAAGTACGCCAATCAGAGAGTAGAGGAGCTCTAGAGTCAAGCACATGGTGAGGGCGATCGATGCGGAGGAGTTCCTGGAGGAGATGCGAAGGTTGTGGCGTTGCTCTGGCTGTCAGAGTCGATAAAGAAGCGTGAGGCAGAGGAAGATGCTTTACTCATCCTGAAGTGTTAGAAGTGTGTATACAGCGAGGAGTATCAGGCGGAGAAGAAGGTGGTGGGGGTCTCAATGATGGTCGAACACCGGAGCAAGGGGGCAGTAGCTCGAGGGCTCAACCATGCTGCAATGAGCCCAACGGGGCTCGGATCTCGTCGAGGAAGAGCAGGGCTTCGGGTTGTCACCACCGGACCCTGTGCTTGATTTTGTGCAGACGACGGATCAATTCTCTGCGAAGAGGCGGCATGGTTCTTATAGTAGAGGATAGTGGTGGTGCGTTGACCTCATTGGTAAGGTGGTGGGTTGACGAGGGGGGACAACCAATTGATGAGATCGGACAGGGAGGTCGAGGGCGGTGAGATTAGAGGGATCAGAGAAGGCACAGGTGGAGATTGATCGAGCGACGATCTAATTAGAAGGTTGTGGTATGGTCGCATAAGGAAAGAGAAGGTGTTTGGCGGCGGTGCCGCCCCAAAAGGGGAAAGGGGGAAGGTGACGGCAGAGGGAGGAAGAGGATTTGTGGTCGTCTGATCGTCCAAGATCGGGCAGCCCAAATCATACCATATGGCGATCATTTATTATTATTATTATTTTTAATTTTAATTTTTTTAATTTAGTTTATTTAAATAAAATATTCAAAAAATAAAGCCAAAAACGAGTGACATGTGACAGCTCTAGGAGCTGCCACGTGTCAGCTCCAAAAAATAATAATAAAAATAAAAAAATCAAAAAAATAGCAAACGACCTTATATCGAAAAAACTTCATCATGAAAGTTTATCGACTCGACAAGATCTACAACTTTCATGAGGAGACCAAAAGCAAAATCGATTATTTGCACAAAGTAAATTTTTTTGGGGTACTCTATGTACATAAAATACTTAGAATTTTGGATTTTGTAATTTTTTATCATTTTTAAATAAGATAAAATTCGAGAAAAATATGATAAAATCAAAGACAAATACTTACACGTTAAATATTTTTTTGGATTTTTATTAATTAATAAAATTAAGAAATAAAATAAAGTACAAAAAAGATGACTTTTGTACATACTGTTAGTTAACACTCCGACTCTGTCAATTTCTTTGATTTCGGTATTTTAGATTTGGATTTTTATGAATTTTAATAAAATTTTAGTCCAAAAAGATAAATGAAGAAGATATAAAATAAGAAGAGTTCAATATTTACATAAATTCATAGGTCAAAATCAGGTAAAATACACAATGTACAAAAGTGGCCTAAAACCCAACTTTCACATATGAGCTCCGATTCACTTGAACTTGGTCTTGTTTTGAATGTATATCAATTCGATCAAATCGGATATTATATGAGGAAGATATCAGCATTTTAGTCTGACAGATCTACAATTAGAGTTTGGGTTTATTCTCAATTACTTCAGTTCGTGATTTTTTTTATTTTTCATTTAATCTTGTTAGTAATATGCACACAATGGAGGTGGTTTCTTGTGATTTGGAGTTAACGTGAACTAATTTAAAGTCATGGAAGTTAGCTTATTTTACAGGACAATTAGGTTGGAATTGTTGGCTCCATATTTTATGCAATTATGCATTCTAAAATGCAATTATTTTTTACATATGCATGAATTCTAATTATGAAAGATAGTTCAAGAAATGCAATTGAATTTTGGGGATCTAAGCTTAATTAATCTATTTTAGAGTGATGAAGTATAGATTCATCAGTTGCTAACATAGCTAAGACCATCTGCATTAGGTCTTCACGCTCCTCTTCCTCTCCATTCTGTCTCCTTGGAGGTATCGTGAATGAGTCTTTTATACCTTCATCAAAAAGAGGTTTCAAGTGAGTTTGTGATGAGGTAGTTGAAATCATGTCGATCTCACCAAAGCAATGGTCTTCCTCAGTGACAGATGAAGAGAGAAAGGGAACGGTCGGGATGCAACCACTCCCTAAGAAGTAATCATGAAATCATGAATCAAAACAATGATTAGTTTGAATCAAGGAAGGTCTTGGAGAAGTAGGTCGTTGGACCTTGGAATATCTGATGTTTGGAAGGTTCAATGATAAGTTCGTAAATCCGAACAAATTTCCTATCCATCTTCAATTTCAAGAGAATACGAAAACTGATCACGATAGAAAAAAAGAACTAGTACTACAGTGCACTTGAATGTATGTAATCAACTCACACAACTAATGCAAAGGAAACCCATTTTATAAATTCACCAACTCAACTTGTGAAGGTCGTAAGAGTTCGATCGAATTATCTTGTCAGTTTTTAAGTTACTTATTCAAACAATCTTTTCAACCATTACACATATGGAGTCTCCTACTACGTTCAATTGAAGTCATGTAAGCTCTCAATCAATGGAGTGATCTTCCCGGGATGTTGGTTTTAGTATCGCACTCCAAAAGAGACTTACAAGTACAGACAACCAAAACGTATTTATAAAGACAAAGGCAACCACTTGCAACTCCCAAAATCTATGAGAATCAGACCTGGAGACTTAGGGTGGAAATCCAGGTATTTGGGCTCTAACTTTAGGGATTCGTCCTCACACACACTGTCTATGGCTAAGTACATGTGTCCAATGAGTGTGTTACTGCCCATAATAAAAGGTAAATTTTATTCCAAGTTTTTTTCAATCAACTTGCATAATCTAGTCCTAGTTTTAAGAGTTAGATTGTTGCTTGATTAAAAGGGTCTACATAAAATACACCTAACATTCAATCACCTTTCCTTTATCCTTAAATTATAAAAAGAGATGAAGGAGATGGAAAATGAAATGTAGGCAAAAATCAATGATGCATGCAGTCATCTTGAAATACTCACAGCGCTTCCCAACACTCTTCATGTGGATGCTAGACTGAATTTTAAAATCTAACTATATGATTCAAGTTGAAAGACTGCACCAATACATAAGTTCTATTCACGTTAAAGAATTCCAGTTAAATTTGACTAAATAGAACGTAGTTTAAGTGCATATATTAATGAATCTCCTAAGATGTATTTGAATCTTATGAGATCAAAAATATGTGGCCTAAATTATGATGAGACACAAGGCAATATGACCTAAATTTAACTATTTGAATCGAAGTTCCTATTCCTAAATATGTAATTAAGTCAATAGTCACTCTCGACACAAACACACAAATAAAAGAAGAATTAAAGATCTTTGTTTATAAATGCGAGGACACAAATAAGAGCCATTGTAAATAGGGTAATTAGCTAATTATTAAAAATAATTTTAAAAAAAAATACAACATGACAAAGACTAATTCGTCTAGATAAACAAAACTCTATCTCATCAACTTTTTGTGGACTCAACAGCTTGATCTCCAAGTTCTACACCTACGTGTTACTTCGGTGTTTGTCTGTTATGCTAGCCTACTAAAAAAGAATTGATGATTAGATAATTCCAAGAAATATATCTAGATAAATAGTCGAACAAAACTAAAGAAGCACACCCAATAAAATAATGAAAATAATCACAACAAAAACATAACCTAAATTACTCCAAAAATTACATAAATAAATATCTAAACCTTAATAAATCGAATAAAATGTCATGTCCCTGGCAATGGTGCCATCTGATGAAATGCTAATTGGCTAAGATAATATGTATTTATTGTAATACGACAAATTCACACTCAATATTAATTCATATCACGGGCAAGTCTAGGGTCAAACACAAGGAGACAAGCAATTATTTAATTTAAATTTGCATTAAATATCTACTTAAGTGAATTTTCAGTGGATATAGGTCAAGTCAATGCAACATATATGCAATGCACGATTTTTTTAAAATCAATTTTATGCAAAATATATTAAATTAACAATAATGGTACGAATGCACGCAAAATAAAATCCATAACAAACCAAGCAAGCTCCTATTATTTATCATATAACTTGTATACTTGATAAATCTCATATTTATCATCATTAATTAACAATATTATCTCTCTTGCTAAAGTAAATCAACAAGATTCTCTGACAATTAACATTAATTAATAATTTGTATGTTGTAAATAATTGACCATTTTTAATATATATATTATAACCCAATTATTGTGATATTATTTTATGTATTTCTTTCTTACTAAAAATTAAATAAAAAGTAGTATAGTACTGTACATAAATAATATAACATAAAATAAAATCAAAATACAAAAAAAACAAAACAAAAAGATAAAGAAAATGTTGATTTGTTTTTATGTATGTTTAATTTTTATTTATGTACAGATGACCTCTGATCTCTTTGACCTCTACATAAAAATTGAGATCTCATCGAGATCTACAACTTTGATGTTCAATTTTTTTTCTAATTTTGACTGTAACTATTTATCCTTGATTTTTTATTATTTTCTCTCTTTCTCTTAATTCCTATTGGGTCATGTGGTTCATCTACGGCCGTCCACGTGGCCACAACTCCTTGCGAAATCGCCTTCCACCAGAATTGTTGGATTTATTGCAATTTTTCTTTTAAAAATCATGTGTATTTTGTTCCATTCCCTAATTGCTTAAATTGTATTATGAGTGAGAATGAAAAAGAGCAATTATTGAGAGTTGTAACTTTATATTCACATTGAATCTTACTGACTTTATTCTAGTTATTCTTATCACTATCATTAAGTCATTAATTGATTATGTTGCATGTTAGTTAATTAAGCATCTGATTGAAATCAAATGATTAATTATAATTGAATGTTTTTGAGACATAAATCATCGTTTGCCTGATTCATGCTTTATTAATCACTAAAACAATTCAGGGCATTTTTGAGGCTAATACAAGTTTTATGTTGTTTCTTTATCTACTGTGATTGTCAAACTATTGTTTGTGCATTTTTGTCTTTAATAAATCTAAATTGCATAAAATATGTTTTAAAAATTTATCTTTTTCTGTTTTATGTGTCTGCTCACGATGAAAATCCTATAAAACACTCTATTAAATATTTGGCATTTAATTTATTCACCCAATTGCTTGTGTCCTTGTGTTCGACCCTGGACTTCCCAGGTATATAAATTTAAGCCGAGGACCTTGTTAGTGAGATTCTTCTCAGTTCTCTATAGTTCGCTATGTGTCTGTATTACAACGAGTGCTTTTTATCTTATGCATTTAGCGAGTTATCATATGGCACCATTGCCGGGGATGCGACACATTTTGAGATTATTTTTAGGGTTAAATATTTATTTAGTGATTTCTAGGTTAATTATTTTGAGCTTGTTGTGGTAAAGTGTTTCTTTTGTTGTTTTTAAAATTGACTAGTGTAACTCTTAGTAATTATCTAATCCCGTATTTTTTTTGTGGTAGGCCTGTGGAGTCGACGACTTTTGGAAGATCGTGGAGACTAGGAGCTTGGAGTTTCTTGTTGGAGAGTCCACGAAGCAGCATAATAGAGAGACTACTTAGTTAATTAAGTCCATTTACCGTGTATTACTTATTTGTATTATTAATTACCTATTTACAGTGGTTCTTAATTGAAATCTCGCATTTGTAATTAAAGGCTTGTTAACTTTATTTTTTATGTGATGGTTGTGCCGAATATGATTCTATACTTGAGTGGCGATTTTTTATCAAAGCATTATGCCAAATTAGACATATCATACATCATTTTTTGCTTGATCTCAATCGTAATTTAGGACACACCACTTGATTTCATAAGATCACAATTGCAAAAATCTCAAGAGATTCATAGACGCACATAGCATACATTTTACTTAGTCAAAATAAATTGTTATTCACCATTAATAGAACTTCTACTTAGGTGTGGTTTTTAAATTTGCATCATTTATTTAGTTTGTATATATTCAGTTTATTCGTCCACATGGTGTTGGGAAGCACTATAAGTATCACTAAATGGCTGCATGCATTATTAATTTTTTATTGCATTCCATTTTTCACTTTCTCACTCAGTTTTTACCAACTTAAGGAAAAAAGAAAAGGGATTGTTCAGTAGACAATGATTGTGCCCTCACATTAATTCAAGTGATAACCTAATCTCTTAAAATCATGACTTAATTGATGTCAATTGACCTAAATTGCTTTGTAATAAAAGCATCCTTATATTATGGGCAGTAAAACCCTCATTGTTTGTAGGTACTTACCCTCAGACAGAGTGGGTGAGGACGTAGCCTTAAGGAATGAAGCAAAAAATCCTTGAACTTGTGACCTAAGTGCTTGGACTCACTTTTAGGGTCTTGTTATTGTTGCAAGCACTTGCCGACCATTAGAAGTAGTCTTGTTTCTTGTTCGTGTGTTCCGTCAGCATGAACTTGAACTACCTTAAGTGACTACACCTGTGAGCTTGCATAAGATTGTTTTGAATCACTAAACTAAAATTGACAAGATAATTATCACGACCCCAATTCTGGAACATCTGATCCTCCAATATCTAGATATGGTTACTCAGTAATAATTTATTCAACAATCACAACTAACATTCAGAAATAGACTGCAATTAAAAGTACTCAGAAAGAACTATTTAATTCTATTCGATTCACAAAATAAAGCTTACATGATACATTGTCCCACTATAACCATTTACATCTACATCAGCTGGAAGAAAATACACAAAAGGATTACCAACTACCTTATAGAGTAAAGCAAATGTGGCTGGATGGATGGCTATTATGTTAGCTGGTTGGATTACTAAAGTCGTTGCGATGGCTCACTGATACATGTTGGGTTTTCCATAAATCATAGGATAACAATTAACAAAGGATAAATAATGAAGAAGAAAAAAGAAAACAAATGGTGTAATTTTTCAAAACTTGTTATCACAAAAAGTTCTATTCCTTCTCATTAGTTTAAGCCATTTTCCATCTATTCCACGTTAGGGATTAGTCCAGGGGAACCCAACCATTCATGGAATCTGAAGCTGTGGACACTTTGGGATTGGAGATTGCATTGATCTGGTGAGCTTATGCTACCGCACGTCATCTCAACCAATCGTCCAATACTACCCTGACAATTTTCCTTTTTTTACCCAGGTCTTCAAACCCTCAGCCTGGAAAACAAAGGAGCATACCATCCTCGAGGACTCTGTTGCTTAAAAGCTCAGGCTAAACTTTAATCATGTATACTAGAGGCTTTAAATACATGTTATCATGACCCAGTCGCTATCCAACCAACTGAGCCTCCACATTGCATGACCACATCTTCAGTCAGTCAATCCGCCAAATGGCAGCTGAGTACCACGCGGTAAAAAAAAATTATTTCATGCGCTCAATGTATCAGGCAACCGCGTACCACGTAGGTTTGGCCTGCCAATACAGATGATCTTCTGATAAACCTGTAGGTTGCATGTTCGACCTAGAGTATCTACTCCAAGTCATTCTTAATGTAACACACGATCCTTTTCAGGATCCTTTTCAATACACATCTTTTCCCATGATGTAATTCTTCCATTAAGTCCTTGATTTTCATATTCATCAACACTGAGTATAGACTTACATATATATCAATTCACATGTATATATACTCATATTTATGTATATTTTAACTCACAACCTAACTTTCCAAGCCATTGCATCTATTCGATGCTTAGACATTATTTTAGTGGGAATTACAGAGCAACTTTCCATATTTTTCAAAAAATAGTCAAATTAGGGATCTTCATAGTGAAGAACATAAAATCAAGAATTTCAATGATATTGTATGAAAACCCAATGGCAAAAGAAGGATTTTTTTACCTAATCAAGATTTCGCTCGCGTATGCAATGCTTTATCGTGATTCATTTTAGGAAAGGATGATTTATGGCTCCTGAAACGATCAAATTTCAATTTCGTATCAAGAACACTAAGAATGCGCCAAGAACGTGAATAACGAACGAAGAACATGAAGACACTCAAAGAGCACAAAGAATGTGAAGAACATAATTTCTTTCAAAATTTCAGCACAGTTTCCCCTTATATGGGGACATATTTCTAAGAAATTTCGGCATAGTTTCCCCTTATAACGGGACATATTTCAAAAGAAAAACAGAAAGATTTTCCTCTATAAAATCACCTAGTGGAAAACAACAGTGAAACTGAAAGAATATAATCAAACTGCAATTGATGGAGAATCAGTAGACACCGCGCGTCTTAGGTGAGTGAAGGTGTCATGAATCACAGGGTTCACTGACGTGCATAGCCACCAACACCTAAGTAGGGTGTTACACAGATTTCTCCCTCAAAACTAGTATAAAAGTGAAATATATAAGCGATGGAGAATCGGTAGACACCACACGTCTTAGGTGAGTAAAGGTATGACGAATCACATGGTTCACTGGCATGCATAGTCGCATGTATCTAAGTAGGTTGTTATACTTATTTCTCCTTGAGCCACAATAGAAAACGAATCAGAAAGGAAGATGAATCAAAAACTAAGCTGGAAAAAGAAGTTTAATTGAAAACCTAGCTCAAGTTAGAGCTTACTTACGAAGCCAACTAGGAGAGGATCGTACATTCCTCCTCCTCGTTCTCCCAACAACACTTCGTTGGCTCTCCTTCCCCACCTCCCACTCCTCCTCCCGACCTCTCAACCCTAATGCTTAGGGTAGTGGTGGTAGTGGAAATCATAGAGAATGAATGAGTAGGGGGAAATTTATTGGCTTCAGAAAACCGTTAATCATTGGTTAGTAAACCACGGTTTAACCTTTAACCATGGTTAGCGGCCCATGGTTTTGGTCAAGGCTTGTTAGAAACATAGGGCTTAATTTATAACTCTCCAGAAGATTCTAGAATCACTAATGACGCATAATTAGCACTAATTGTGATTAACTTTCACTAATCGTGATTTAACCTTCGCAGCTCACGCTTGACTTTTGCTAACCATTGATTAGTGTTCGCTAATGATCGTTAACGATCCTCAATCCATCATAAGTTTCTTTAATCGTGTTTAATTATTCTTAATGACAATCATTAAGGGTTAATGACATCTTAAGTCTCCTTATTTTTCTTCCAAAAATCATAACAATTCCGAACGAAGTCCGATTCATACAAAACAAATTCCATTGGTTTCCTCTTGACGAGCTGATCTTATGATATAGGATCTGAGAGAGACCAAGTTCAAGTCTTTACAATTATAACAACCCTAAAAGAAGTCTCATCCTTGAAACTTGAAATGCATGCATAACAATCTTAAAGAGGATTGAAACCATAACAACCTAAAAGAGAATGAACTTCATTTCATTTACAATGAAGATATACATAGTGTCATCATTCAAACAAGTAGGGTATTTTACTCTCATATCTACCCTAGGTTCCCTTGTGGCTTCTTCAAATTCTTGGTTCCGCCACAATACTTTAACTATAGGTATCTCTTTATTCCTCAAGTTTTTGATATCCATGTCTAGTATTTTCACAGGTATTTCAAGGTATGTCAAGTCAGGTTCAACATGCAGATCATCATAGACTATCTTATACTCAGTATCATTAATATACTTTCTTGTATTTGAATGCATGAAAAACATCATATATTGCTGACGAGTCCGAAATTACCCAAGTTAATCTATGAGAGTCACCAAATAAATGTGTTATTTTGTTGTAGGAAGGCAATCAGAATCAATAAAGAAATAACAACAAGAATTTATTCAATTTTTAATTGACGTGGTTTTATGTTTATTTTACTAGGGCAAGTCCCAAGGTCAAATTCAAGTAGGCAAAGGAACAATCTAGAATTTCGTCTATCAAAGTTCGTGCATAGTTTTCGAGCGGGTATTTTTTGTATTTTTAATGCAATTTGGGATGCAAAAATGCAAATTAGGCCAATTTTAGGGACTAAAAAGTGAAGATCAATCAAACGATGTCCGAAATATATGAAACTTGACCAAGATGTAAATAACGATGAAATATATGAAATATAATTTTTTTAGAATTTTAGGAAGCAAAATAAATATTTTATGAATTTATGAATACAAAAACAATTAATTTCAATAATTAATTATAATAAATATTAAACCTAATTTTTTTAAGGGATAAAATTATCCAGGATCTATCACTAGGTGATCGATCTCAAAAAATCCTAAACCTTCAAAATATCAGTTTTAATACCTATTAAAAATTAAATATTGAAATATGAAAAATGATTTATGCAGAGCAAATTATGAATGCAAACATGGATCGTTTTGGGCATGATGTCACATACAGCTAATTCTACAATCCATGAATTTTTGGCGATTTTAGGAGTTATGGTTAATTACTTATGAATCTCAAAGTACAAGATGGGCAAAATATATAATTTATCACAAGAATATTAATATTTAAATAACCACAGACATAAAAAGGTCACACGCATGCCATAATGTAGAAAATTAATTAAAAAACATAGTGTTATTTTTTAATAATAAAAATAGTGTCATATAGTGGTTTAATACAAAGGGGGAACACAGGGGTCTAATTGCAATAATGTGAAATAAAATAATGTAGTGAAGGAACGTAAAAATAATTACCTAAACTCTGAGGGATCTAACTGCAAAATTTCAAGAGGGGCACGTGTGTCACACGTGCCCTCTGCTCGGTCGGGCTCTTAGGTGGAATAAGGCTATCCTCGGGGGCTAGAATGTAAAAACTCCAACTAGTCATGTGCGGAGCACGTGACTTCTGGATCAGGCTAATGTGCAATAAAGAGGATTTGGAGGGGCTCTGATGCTAGTTGCCCCCCCCCCCCCCAACGTACGTGCCAAGGATGTGGGCGGGGGTCTCAGGACCGGTGCCCGGTGACACTTTTGCAGAGGGCAACGATGCAAGCTTCTAGCACGGAGGAGGAGACTAGAGGAAGGGGTCTTCTACGGGAGGCGACGGGCGAAGGAAGTGGCTCTTGGCGTGGAGAAGGCGACCGGCGAAGGAAGTGGATCTTGGCGCAAAGGAGGCGACCGACGAAGGGGCCCTAGGAGCGGTGATGATGATGGTGGGGGCGTTGTTAGCTGAAGGAGCCCCTGACGACGGTGGTTGACAACTGAAGCGAAGGCGGCGATGGAGGTAGTAGCGTATCAGGGATGTTGGCAGTGGGCTCGACGGAGCTAATCAGAGCGAAGGCAATCACAGGCGTAGGTGTGAGTTGCAACGAGGTCTTAAATCTCAGATCTCGCCGGCGTAGGAGTGGAAGAGATGGTGCTGTCACCACCGAACTTTCTACTTGTAGGTCTCATGGCGGATGAATCGAGAGGGGGGGCGGCGTGGTGGTTTTATAGCAGAGAAGGAGGATGTCGGTGATGGAAGATTGAAGATGAAGGGATTTGCGGCGATTTAACGAGGTCGAGATTGTGAGATCATATCTCGGTGATGGAAGAGATTGGGGATGAAGGGATTCGTGGTGATTTGGAAGGAGATCGGAGGGAAGCCATAGATGGAAGATGGCACGATATATGCAGGCGGCGGTGGTAGTTGATTTGGGAAAGGGGACGGTGGTAGGGGACACACATGCAGTGTTCAGGAGGTACGTGTGCTGCACGTGCGGGGAATTTAATTATTTTTATAAAAATGAATTAATAAAAAGCTCAAAAATGCATGAAAGTTTCTCTTCTCGATGAGATCTACAATTTTCACGAAGAGATCAAAACCAAAATAAATCATTTGCACAAAGTGATATTTTGGGGTATCCCATGTACATAAAATACCTTGATTTTTGGGTTTTATAAATTTTTATCATTTTTAAACTAGATAAAATTCGTAAAAAAATATGATAAAATCAAAGATAAATATTAACACATTAATCTATTTTTTTTGGATTTTTATTAAGTAAGAAAAATAGAAAATAAAATAAAATGTGAAAAAGACAATTTTTGTATAGACAGTTAGTGAAGACTCGAACTCAGTTAGTTTATTTTATTTCAAGCTCAATTTGGATTTGCATTTATGCGCATTTTAATAAAACTTTTATCAAAGAATGTAAATGAAAAAGAAATAAAATAAAATGAGTTAATTATGTACATAATATAATAGGTCAAGTCAGGTAAAATACAAATGTATAAAAGAGGCCCAAAACCCAACTTCCACATATGAGCTCTGATTCACTTGAACTTGGTCTTGTTTTGAAGGCATTTGAATTTGCATTAGTTCAATACTGAGTAGGATCAAATCGGACATTGGATGAGTAAGATATCAAGATTTTAGTTCGAAAATACTAGAACTAGGGTTTGGGTTTTGGTCCGCTTATTTAAGTTAGTGATTTTTTTATTTTTCATTTATTCTTGTTAGTAATATGTACACAGTGGAGGTGGTTTCAGGTCATTTGTAGTTAACATGAATTAATTAAAAATCAGGGAAGTTAGGCTATTTTACAGGTCAATTGCTGAGATTTTTAGCTTCTTATTTTGTGCAATTTTGAGTGATAAAATGCAATTATTATCAAAACATGCTTGAATGCTAATTATGCAATAAATGAATAAATGCTAATGAATTTAAGGGATTTGAGCTTAATTTATGACTTTTAGAATGATGAATCTATGATTCATCATCCCCCTATACTTAAGCCATGCTCATCCCTGAGCATCAAAAGAAATGCAAATAGGAGAAATGAGATTGGGTTCCATACCATGACCATGAAAAGAAGGTGAAAATGAAACTAGACTCGACCTTTGGAATATTAGTTTGGTGGAACTTCTCTGAGACTTCGAATTTTAAAATCAACAGCCTTCAAGTTCTACACATCATTGTCATAGTTTCGGCTCAGAATTCATCTCAAATCAGTCCTCCTCTCAAAGCATACCCCATGAACATTGAACAATCGACTCATGTGTGTGAAAGGTTTTAGCTCTTCCCATCCAAAATGCCAGACTACCATGCAAACCTCCTCTCCAGTAACTCATCCTCGAGGAGTCAGGTATTTCCTTCTAAGGACTATCACACTGTGTTCACAATCGAATAGAGGGAGAAATTAGAAGAAGGAGAAAAGAACTGGAGGATGGCCGGAGAATTCACCTCTCCTTGTGAAATCGGCCAGTTTAGCCAAGTCTCCACCAAGATATGTAGGTTTTCTTGAAACTTGGACCATTTTGGTCAAATATTTATTTGGTAGTGGCTTCTTTGTGTTTGGATTTTTGGTGATTCTGCATGGATCTTCTTGTGCCCCTACGGATATGGATTCTTTTTTTTCCGTACATGTTTTGGGGTCTTAGAAAAAATTGTGCCCAGCCATCCATCCCTTTTCCGAAGCTTTATATCAACTCGTACTCTAGTCTTTAATTGTCTACGCTACCAGAAAAGAAACTCATATACTCATCCAACACCCCGTCTGAGTTGAGCTAAGTGCATAGTGTGAGAGTAAAAATTAATTCCCTATTACAAAGTCGTACCTAGAATGAAGAGACCAGGTTAGACACTAAGTGTCAAACGTTGCACATTATCATGTGGAACTCGAAGAATTAAGTCATAGACCTGAAGCTTCTAAAATCCTATTTCTCGATGAAGTTTCTCTGAAAATTACGTGGATTAAGGTCAAGACCAGACCACTCTCGGTTCTTAACTCGGTTCAAAACCCAAGGACTTTTCACAGATGCAATGAATGTGATGTTGGATGTAGTGCAGGTGTGTGAAATGCAGGCACACATTTTTTTTGAGTAATATATATTTTTTATGCAAGGATTTATTTGAAATATATGATTTTTATGCAAAAATGAATAAGAAGCCATTTTTATAAGAAATTGTTCGGACACAGTCAGTGTTAGTAGAAAAACTTTTTTTTGTTTTGTTTTCCTTTTTCAAGTTCGGTACCCACCCCATAATACATATAGATTTACGTGAAAGTACGATCTATGGGTAAAATATATACATAGTATATATACACACCCCCTATACTTAGCGAGTGTAGTGTCTTCATAGCACAAGAAGCGTAGAGAAGACATAGCTCGGGCTAAGCGTAAGAGAGTGAAAAAGTTAAAGATATTGGCCCGCCCCCCTATACTTAGGCTTTGAATAATCTAAGTATAGAAGAAGAGCGAAAATGATGCGGTCTGGATATGTGAATGAGGAGAGTATATACAGATGGGCATTGGTTCCCCCTATGCTTAGGCTCTGGTCAGCCTAAGTATAGAAGAAGGGTGGAAATGAGACGATCGTGAGATGGGGAGAATGGTATGTACTTATGGCATCGGTCCCCCCTATAAATAGGCCTTGTCCTAAGCAGAGGAAGAAGATGTACAAGGAGACCGATGGGGTCGGGAGGGAGGGTGGGTAGCCGATGATTAAGACGGTTTTCGACCGATCTTTTTGTGAGCCTATGGTGGGAGATCGCAATGATAAGAAGCAGATGAAGCACATGATTCCCAACCATTATCAGTGTTATCTTCAGAGAAATCATGCTGGATAGTAGATGAGGCATCTGAATCCAATGAAAGATAACCATCATCGGAGTTATCAGTAGAGGAATAGTATTTGAAAGTGGAGTCACTCGATATATTCTTGTTCTTTAGTTTCTTTAGTTGTTTTCTCAGAATGTATTCCTTCTTGGGATCAAGTGATTCGTCCTCAAATGATGAGTATTCTGAAGCACCAATCTCAGTCAGCTCATAAGAAATTATTCCATTATATTTAATGAGACCAGGAGAATCGGCTTTGGATGAATAATAATGAGGAACAAGAGTCGTCCAATGGGAATCGAAGTTTGGATCCTTGCAAAGATAGGGTTTTAGGACTACCAAACAGACCTCACTCATGTAGATCACCCTTTTCGGACCAGATGAGGGATCATCAAACGATTCTTATTACGGAAGGTCGAAATTGACTTTCTTTTTAAATAAAGGGGTAGCCATTTTATTTCATGTTGTCTGCATTGGGAGTGAGGTCTCGACACTTGAGTCTCCAGATGAATAACCATTGAAATTTAATCCTTGGTCGATATACGTCCCGCATATTTGTTCTTAGTTTTCTTAATGTCGGTGCACTCCTGAGTTAGAATGATTTGGTCAAGGTAGTCAAAGAAGGTTTCGGCCGACATAGGGTGAACCCATGCATATGTCTCAGGATCATATAGGAAACACTTTCCCATGGTGAGAGCAGCAGGGTACGGAACAGTGGGGAGAGTCTCTACATATTTATTCTCAATTGACTTGAGGTTGGTGCATTCCGATCTCAGGTAGATTTGATCAATGTGGTCAGAGAAGATTTCGATCGATTCAAGATGCACCCATGAAAACGTCTCATGATCATATGAGAAGTGATTTGCAAAGGTTAGAGTTGCAGGAAATGGAACAGTGGGGAGAGTCTCTTAACCAATAGTCTATTCAACAATCGTTATCTTAGGTGTAGCAGCGGGTAGTGTTCTTCTAACGTTTGGTGGTTACGGTTGTTGACGGCTTCGTGGGTTTCCTCAGAAAATCTTGGTTCCTAAAAGATTGGTTGAGATCGAAGTGCTCCCAATGCTGTAAAATTGATTTCCCAAGTCTCGCACTCAATAATTGTCTTAGCCAATGCTAAGAATGGCTTTCTGAGAATGATTGGCGACTGGGTGAATTCTCTTTGATGCTCAATATCAATGATCGTGAAGTTTATTTTGAGCGGAGCACCTTGGAATGTAACGATGACTGAAATTGTTCCTCTCAACCGCTTCATAGATCGATCAGCCAGTTGAACGATCTCTCTTATTTTCCTGATAGATCTGAATTTGAGCTTGTCAAATACAGCGGTCGAGAGGATATTTATTGGTTAGTCGTCATCTATTAGATCATGGGTAAACGTTGTGTCTTTGATTCCACAGTCAAATCTGGGCAATCGCTTCACTATGCGACTTTTGGATTTCTCCTCAACATCAAGGAGGTTGCCATTGACAAGATGTCTTTCAGTCTTTATTCTTATTCTACCTGAATTTTTCATCATTAATTTATTCATTGCAAATCCTTTAAGGTCGGGGAAGTGTTCAATGGCCAGTATCAAGGGAAGTTCAAAAATCCGTCTTTTCTCTAGTGCTTTCCTTAGAGCAGGATCCAAATTCTTCAGATCTTCTTTTGTTTCAATTTTTATGTATTTTTTTGTTTTTTCGATTTTTTGAGTGTTTTTGAATATTTTGATTTTTTGGTATTTTCTATGTGGTGTGTCGATGTGGTGCTTTCGTAGATGATGAGGGGTTTTCATATGATGAGTGAGAGTCAGAGTCAGAATCAAATTTATCCCTATTGGAGTAATAGGCAGAGGTGTCGTCAGGATCGTCCCTAGGGTGATCATAGTCTCTAGGTTTCTGAATGTCCTCAGAATTTTCAACATGAGATCCAATCTTTTCCTCATCCATTTTTATATCCAAGCTACCATAGAGTGAAATTAGTCAGTCAGCGAACTTTCTATATTTATCCTCCATTAGTTCACATCTCCTAGTAATCCTCAAAATGTCATCTTCCAAAAACTTTTCATTATCAATCATGGGAGCAGTCGGTGCGTGTTGAAATTCAGTAATTTCAGCTTCCATTTACCTGTATGAGCTGAGAGGAGATTTTCTTGGAATATCCAATATGTGATTGTTATTTTCTGAAAATTTCTCCTCATAAATTATGAAAGGGGTCTGCTTAGTGGAAGGATTTTGCAGGAATCTGTAGGTCTCATACTCAGCATAACAGACTCAGGCATGCAATGTTGGTTTGAGTAGAGTCTACTTCCATGGTCATGATTGATCGTATCCCCCAACAATGGAGTCATGCAGGGTTCATATGTGTCTATATGACCAGTTTGGTTCTCTGTATGTGCTGGTTGTCCGAAAGAGTGGTATTAAGGTTAGTCAATGTGGATGTGATCCTCACGGTTAATCCAACATTGATGATCATTAGATGTGGACCTCTCCTTGTGGTTTGATCGGGCCATCATATTAGTCCCTAAGGACCAATCTGGATGCATTTCTATGAATTGTGGACTTGTCCCAACAAGATTGTGAGGAAAGAATGAAGGTGGTCAGGTTTGGTCTCTCGGCCAATCATGAGTCTCAAAAGTGATTTGATCTTGAAATGGTTCATTAGTTTCAGCAAGAAATCAGGAATAAGATGGTTCAGTCCAGGATGGAAGTTTCTCATGTGTGGCCACAAGTAGTGGAGGTGAAAAATATGATGTTGTGGTGACTTAGATCAGATGATTTGAGTAGAATGGCTTGGAATTTATCGAGGAGGCCGGATTCATCCGAGGGTGAAAATCTCCAACAAATGTTGGAGGATTTTGGAAAGAAGAGGGTTTAGTCAATTTGAGACTAACTAAGACAAATTCATTTTCATAGTATAGATCAGATGGGCACTCAGATTATTGTCATGTATTTGTCAAAGGAGGTTGAGGAATAGAAATGGTTAATCTCGGTGCAAGTGCACAAGATATTCAGAAAAAAATTTATCAAGGAGGGTGATGGCACAAGTGTGCGGTTTTTTATCTTCAAAATCGGTTCACGCACACCAATGCAAACATAAATAAAACCCAGGTTCACCAACTCACACAATGAAGCCACAAGAGTTCGGTAATTTATCTTTTCAATTTTAGTTGGTGATAAATTCAAACTTGGAAAATCATCATCAAACACCGCCCCCATCATCATTACAACATCACCACCTCATAATCATATTTTTTATTTTTTACATCATCACCTTCGCATACATCCATAATCATCACCATCTTCATTCCATACCACACCACATTTTCATCCACAATTTCATTTCTTATAAAAAAATACAAAAAAAAATAAAAAAAGAGCAGGAGCATCCAGCAGCCAGGCCGCTACTCCTTCTTCGTACATTGTCAGCCGCCTTCTGTCCTGCGAACGCCAGCTCCTCCCACAGGCGGCAGTCCCAGGTCTAGCCGCCAGCCCACCGCCACCAGCAGCGACTTCACCTGCAACCACGCGGAGCTACCACCAGCGGCCATCCTCCTCAAGCCGTGGCAATCAGATAGTGGTGGTGCGTTAAAAATGATGCGGTGATTGTGAATATTGAACAAGAAAAACAAATATGTGTTAGATAAAAAAATGAGAAAAGGTAGAGAGATATTTACCTATGATTCATCGAATTTTGCGGAGAGCTCTGCTAAGGAAATTCGAACAGTTTACCGGCTAGTCGTAGATCCTCACTGAGAAGTAGTTCATCGATTTAGAATCAGTAGTCTGAACGAAGATTCTAGAGCTGGGCTCTAACCTTAAGTGTTGTCTCTCGCTCACTCAGACAAATAAATGCATCCAAGTTCGGAGTTGCTCTCCTGCAAACATTCTTGATTTTATGAGCTATTTAATCGGCTTTGTTTAGCAGTCCTAATTTTAATTAGGCGATCACTGAAAAATTAGATGAGCACAAATGCACGTCTACTGTCCACTCCCAATTTCCTTTGATTTTTAAGTGACAAAACAGGAGGAAGAAATTCGGGAAAAGTAGAAGACTTACAATGATTCCTCGCAATCTCCATGTATGATGCAATACAAGAATTGAAAAATTAATATATATGAATGCAAGTCGATGAAAACCGCGCCTAGCAAAAAGTTCTATTAGCCATGAAGAAATGAGTTAAATTTGACTAAATTTATGTGTGTCTCAATTAAAGTGAACTATTGTCCTAGATTCTACGAGCACAAACAAGAAAATTTAAAGCTATAATAGTCGTATGTGTAGGTCTAACCTACGAGCCACTCAAGTCGTGCCCCACCCTCATCAGAGAGTGAAACAGGCAACGACACACCACAGAAAAAGTTCAAAGTCTTGTTACATACGTGAGAATCTAAATGGATACCGCTATAAATGAGCAATTAATTACAAAAACTTAAGGGTTTTTATCAGTTGTGTCCCTCCAAGATATTGTAATATCAGTTATGTCAATCCCTTTAGGGGAATATCAGTTGCATCCTTGACTTCTTGACGTTATATCACTTGTGCCCCTCCGTTACTTTAGTCATCAATGACTTGAACTTAACCACGGTCTTCTCGAACCATGGTCTGATTACGAGGGGCATAACCATCCAACTCCAAACTTCCCTCCTCCCATTCATCTCGAGCTCGTACGCACTCGAGCTTCGCGTCCACTGTGAGCTCCACCCTTGCCATGACGCCTCTACCTCCAAGCCCGAGCTCCTCCCTCTGCCCTAAGCTTCTTCCACTGCCTCGCGCCTCTCCGTATGCCACGAGCTCCTCCCTCTGCCCCAAGTTCATCACCTCGCCCCCGTTCCATTCCCTCCATACCCGAGCTCCTCCCCTACATCCCCAGACCCCCTCTCCCTCCCCAGCTCCTCCCATTCTCCCCAGCTAAGCAGGCCACCTCCACCTCCTCGACGATGATGCAGGCGTCCTCTTTGCCTCCCCACTCATGCAAATGCAGGTCTTCACTACAATAAGCAATGTGTACACCTAAAGGATGGAGGGAGGCGAGGCTAGGGCGGGGCGGGGAGCGGGTGGGGCTAGGGTGCTGGAGTAAGCACTGGACCTAGAGGGGGATGGTCGGTTGAGGAGCAGGGCCTTGAGTGGGAGGGGCGGAGGAGGAGGAGGAGGGCTTGGATGGGGAGGGGCAGTAGAGGAGGAAGGGCACCAGGGGAGGAGAAGGGCCTTGTGGGAGAGGGAGGTAGAGGAGGAAGGGCGGAGGAGGCAAGCTTGGAGGTGGAGGGGCGACGGAGGAAGAGGGAAAGAGGAGGAGGGGCAACGGAGGAGGAGAGGAGGGGTGATAGTGGTAGAGGGCCTGGCAGGGGAGGGGCGGCGGTGAAGGATGGTTTGGAGGTGGAGGGACGATAATGGAGGAAGACCTGGAGGAGGAGTGTCGGTTGGTGGAGGAGCTCGGGCATGGAGGGAAGGTTCGGTTGCTGGATATGATCACCCTTCAATTTTTAATTAATTACCATTATGTCCCCAAAGTTAACGGCCGTTTAGAATGAGTATTGATGGCAACTAACCTGAGGGACATAAGTGATCATTGTGGAAGAAGTGAGGGGTTGAACTGATATTCCTAAAAGGGAGGGGTATAGATGATATTGCGATATAATAGAGGGACACAAATGATAAAAAGCTAAAATTAAAATTGTAGAAAAATAAATCCTAGACTCTTCGCTCTCTCACAACTCGACTCGATCTTAATTTAGTGTGGGTTGGTGGCCGGTGAAGGTGCGTCAGTTTTGAGAGAAACCGCTCCGCGTATGTCGGGGACCTCACAAGAAAAATAAGAGAGAAAAAGTAAGAGAGTGACATAAAAAATAAAAAAAATAAAATAATGAAATAAATGCATGAAATAAAATAATTGCAGAAAAATGGAAAATATACAATGAATATCCAGGGGTCAGATTACCAGAATGTGGAAAATCGAACAAAAATTTTTAAACAAAATGTAAGCCGCTTGCGTCCCCGGCAACGGCGCCATCTGACGAATCCTAAAATTCACTAATTTAATTGTCGTGAATTAATGTTTAAATTTGGCGTTGTAATTACATCGGGAATTAGAATCATTCAAGAAATAACCACAAGAATTTATTCAATTTTTAATCGGAGTGGTTTAATGTTTATTTTACATGGGCAAGTCCCAAGGTAGAACTCAAGGAGGCAAAGGAACAATATAGAACTTTGTCTATCAAAGTTCGTGCATGATTTTCGAGAGGATATTTCTTGTATTTTAATGCAATTTGGTATGCAAAAATGCAAATTAGGCCAATTTTCGGTACTAAAAAGTGAAGATCAATCGAACGATGTCCAAAAAATATGAAACTTGGCCAAGATGTAAATAATGATGAATTATATGTACAATATTTTTTTGGAATTTTTGGATGCAAAATAAATATTTTATGAATTTATGAATGCAAACAAAATGAATTTCAATAATTAGTTATAATAAATATTTAATCGAATTATTTTTAAGAGATAAAATTATCCAAGATCTATCACTAGGTGCTCGATCTCAGAAAAATCCTAAACCTTAAAAATATTAGTTTTAATGCCTATTAAAAATTAAATATAGAAATGTGCAAAATGATTTTTACCGAGCAAACCATGCATGTAAACGTAAATCTTTTTGGGCACGATGTAACATACAACTAAATCTATAATCCATGAATTTTTGGCGATTTTTAGAGCTATGGTTAATTACTTATGAATCTTGAAGCACAAGATGGGCAAAATATGTAATTTATCACAAGAATATTAATATTTAAATAACCACATCCTATAAAAATGTACAAGTATGCCACAATGTAGAAAATTAGTTGAAGAACACAGTGTTATTTTGAATAATAAAAACAGTGTCATGTAGAGCTCTAATACAAAGGGGGAACACAGGGGTCTAATTACAATAATGTAAGATACAATAATGCAGTGAAGGGATGTAAAAATAATTACCTAAACCATGGGGTTCTGACTGCAAAATTTCCATAGGGGTACGTGCCTGGTCGGTAGGGATCTTCTGTGGAATAAGGCTATCCTCGGGGGCTTGAATTTAAAAACTCCAGCTAGTCACGTGCAGAGCACGTGACTTCTGGACCGGGTTCATAAGCAATAAAAAGAGGATTTGGAGGGGCACTGATGCTAATATTCCCCCTAATGCACATGCCAAGCACGTAGGCAGGGGTCTCGGGATCGGTGCCCGCTGACGCTTTGACGGTGGGCGACGGTGCAGGCTTCTGGTGCGGAGGAGGCGACCAGCGGAAGGGGTCTTCTTCGGGAGGTGACGAGCAAAGGAAGTGGATCTTGGTACGGAGGAGGTGGCCAACGAAGGAAGTGGCTCTTGGCACAGAAGAGGTGATCGACGAAGGGGCCCCAGCAGCGGCGATGATGATTGCGGTAGGGGCATTGTTAGCTGAAGGAGCCCCCAATGGCAGCACTTGGCGACTGATGTGAAGGCGATGATGGAGGTAGTAGCGTATCAGGGATATAAGTGGTGGGATCGACGGAGCTAACTGGAGCGAAGGTAGCTGCAAGCGTAGGTGCGAGTTGCAACGAGGTCTTAAACCCCATATCTCACTGGCATAGGAGTGGAAGAGACGGTGTTATCACCACCAAACCTTCTGCTTGTTAGGCTAACGGTGGATGAATCAAGAAGGGGGGTGGTGCGGTGGTTTTATAGTAGAGAAGGAGGATGCCAGTGATGGAAGATTGAAGATGAAGGGATTCGCAGTGATTTGACGAGGTCTAGAATGGGAGATCAGATCTCGGTGATGGAGGAGATTGGGGATGAAGGGATTCGCGACGATTTGGAAGGAGATCGGAGGGCGGCCATAGATGGAAGGTGGCGTGACATACGCGGGTGGCGGCGGTGGTTGATTTGGGAAAGGAGACGGAGGTAGGGGACGCACGTGCAGTGTGCGTGCGCAGGAGGCATGTGCGTTGGACGTGCGGGGATTTTAATTTTTTTAATAAAAATGAATAAATAAAAATCTCAAAATGGGTGACACATGGCGGCTCCAGGAGCTAGCACGTGTCATCCCCACAAAAATCAAAAAATAAATAGAAAGAAAAATATGGAATAAATAGCAAACGACCTTGGAACAAAAAATTTTCTTCATGAAAGTTGCCCATCTCAATGAGATCTACAATGTTCATTATGAGACCAAAACCACTCATTTAAACAAAGTGATATTTTTGGAGTATTCATGTACATAAAATACCTTGATTTTTGGGTCTTATAATTTTTTGTCATTTTTAAACCAGATAAAAATCCGAAAAAAATATGATAAAATCAAAGATAAATATTTACACATTAGTATAGTTTTTTTATTTTTATTAAGTAAGAAAAAGAAGAAATAAATAAAATGTGAAAAAGATAATTTTAATATAGACAGTTAGTGGAGACTCGGATTCAGTTAGTTTCTTTGATTTCAAACTCAAATTGGATTTGTATTTTTATGCATTTTAATAGAACTTTTATTAAAGAAAGTAAATGAAAAGAAATAAAATAAAATGAGTTAATAATGTACATAAAATTATAGGCCAAAATCAGGTAAAATACAAAATGTACAAAAGAGTCTCAAAATCTAACTTTCACATATGAGCTCTGATTCACTTGAACTTGGTCTTGTTTTGAAGATATTTGAATGTATATAGTTAAAAAGTTAATATGATCAAATCGGACATTGGATGAGGGAGATATCAAGGTATTAGTCCGAAAATCCTAGAACTATGGTTTGGGTTTTTGGTCAACTTATTTAAGTTAGTGATTTTTTGTATTTTTCTTTTATTTTTGTTAATAATATGTACACAGTGGAATGGTTTCGGGTCATTTGGAGTTAGCATGAATTAATTAAAAATCAAGGAAGTAGGCTATTTTACAGGTCAATTGGGATTAGTTTTTTGGCTTCTTATTTTGTACAATTATGAGTGATAAAATGCAATTATTATCAAAACATGCATGAATGCTAATTATGCGATATAAATGAAGAAATGCCAATGAATTTTATGGATTTGAGCTTAATTCATGACTTTTAGAGTGATGAATCTGAGATTCATCAATTACCGAAAGATGTGGGGGAAGTGCAAGTCTATGTGCAACTTTTCCAATCCGTTGAATAATTTAAGAGGGACTCGCGAACCTGGGTGTCATCTTCCCATGCAAACTAAACCTCTGGACTCCCTTCATAGGAAACACTATGATACCTACACAGTCGCCTACTTCAAACTTAAGATCTTTTCGCATGGCATCACTATAGCATTTCTGGCGACTCTGAGTAGTCAATAGTCTTTTTCGAGCAACTTTACAACTTCTCGTGTCACTTGGAGTCTATATGAATCATAAAGGTTCTTTATGCTGACCTCTTGACAACATAAAGGAGTAGTACACCTACATCCATACAGTGCTTCAAATGTTGCCATGCCAATACTTGCATGGTAACTATTGTTGTAGGTGAATTCTGTAAGAGGAAAATGTTTAAGCCATGATCCCTTCCATTCTAAGGCACATGCTCACAGCACATCCTCTAGCGTTTGAATCGTACATTCTGATTGACCATTTGTTTGTGGATGATATGCAGTGCTCAAGCATAATTGTTTTCCTAAGGCCTTCATGAAGTTCTCCCAATAGTGTGAGGTGAATCGTGAATCTCGATCGGAAATTACCTCCTTCGGGATACCATGGAGACGGATCACATGTATAATATATAACTCAGCAAGTTTGTATGAAGTGGAAGATAAGCTTATTGGAATAAATTATTCTACCCTGATAAGACGATCTATTATAACCCATATATTATCTTTACCACCAGTCGTCTGAAGTAAGCCGGTAACGTAGTCCATGGAAATGCTTTCCCATTTCCATTCAAGGATAGGGAGAGGTTGCAAGAATCCTGGTGGCTTTTGGTGTAAAGCATTTATCTGTTGGAAAGTGAAACATGAGTTCACAAACTCAATAACATCTTTATTCATTTCCGGCCATCAAAGTTTGAACGAATGTCCTTATACATCTTCATTATTCCTGGATGAATAAATAATCTAGAGCAATGAGCTTCACGTAAAATGTCTTACCTCAATTAAAGTGTGTTTGGTACAAAAACTCTATGATGGTTATATAGTAACCATCTTGTATCTGGAATCCCTCTATCTCATTCTTCTCAAGTTGTTCTCTCAAGTCTTTAAGGATCTGATCATCCTCTTGTCCTTTCTTTATTTTACCCCAGATATCCAGTTTGTATCGGTGAGGAATAATTATAGTACCAGCACTAATATCAAATGGTTTCCATTCACTCAATGTTGATAGTAAACCTGAGAAGTGGATAGCAATCACCAACCTAGGTGAATAAGTTCTTCTTCTAATGGCATATGCTACGATGTTCCCCTTACCAAGGTGGTAGGAGATGGTGCAATCATAGTCCTTCATCATCTCTAGCCACTGTATCTATCTTATATTGAGCTCCTTCTGATCAAACAGATATTTCAAGCTTTTATGATTGGTGAAGATTTCAAAAGTAATACCATAGAGGTGGTGTCTCCATATCTTTAAAGAGAAAACTATGACAGGTAATTCAAGGTCATGTGTCGGGTAGTTTCTCTCATGTGTCATGAGTTGTCGTGATGCATAAGCAACTAGCTTACCATGTTGCATAAGAACTGCCCCATGTCCTTCTCTAGATACATCAGTGTATACTATAAAGCCTTCAGTCCCAGAGGGTAGAGTAAGTATTGGTGCAGATGTTAGGCATTCTTTCTGTGTCTGAAAACTAGTTTCGCATGCATCAAACCATATGAATGGGACTTCTTTCTGAGTCAACCTAGTCATTGGCAATGCTATTCGTGAAAAGTCCTTCACAAATCTTCTATAATACCCAACTAGACTAGAAAAAATCGTATTTTTATGATAGTATTTGGGAGTGCCCAACTCATCACCGCACTAACCATTGTAGGATCAAGTGATATACCTTTCCCAGAAATAGCATGGCCTAATAAGGATACTTCAAATAGACAGAAGTCACATTTTCTATATTTAGCATACAGTTTGTTCTTCCTTAGTGATTCAAGTGCCTGCTAGAGATAGTGTTCATGTTGGTACTTATCCTTAGAGTAAATAAGCACGTCATCAATAAATACTACTACAAAATGATCTAGGAACTCCTTGAATACTCTATTAATGAGATCCATGAAGGTTGTTGGGGCATTTGTCAGTCCAAAAGGCAAAAACTAAAATCTCATAATGTCCATATCTATTTCAAAAGGCTGTCTAGGGATATCCGCATCTTTAATCTTCAACTGATGGTATCCAGATTTTAGGTCAATCTTGGAATACACAGTTGAACCCTGCAACTGGTCAAAGAGATCATCTATTCTTGGCAGAGGATACTTGTTCTTTATTGTCTTCTTGTTTAGTTGTCTATAGTCAATGCACAATCACATTGACCCATCTTTTTTCCTCACAAACAAGAAAGGTGCACCCCATGGTGAAGTACTTGGATGAATGAAGCCTTTGTCTAACAGTTCTTGTAACTGTATCTTTAACTCCTATAACTCTGTTGGCTCCATCCTATGTGGAGGGATAAAGATAAGATGAGTATCATGAGTGAGAGAGATTTTAAATTCAATCTCTCGCTCAGGTGGTAATCCAGGTAGTTCTTCTGGAAATACATTAGGAAACTCGCACACTATAGGTACATCCTCTATCATTCTATCTGACCCTGATGTAGTGGTTACATAGGCTAAATAACCATGCCACCCTCTAACAACTGTTGTGCCTTCAAAGTAGATATGTATTCGACATTATCATTGGATGTCTTTCCAATAAACTGGACTCTATCGAGTTAGGAAGGTGAAAAGTTGCTGTCTTTTGAAAATAGTCAAGGCATGCATGATGCCTTTCTAGCCAGTCCATCCCCAAGATGAGATCAAAGTCATCCATTTCAATAAGTAGTAGGAAAACAGGTAATTGATGTCCTGATATCAGTACCAAACAATTATCCAAGATTTCTCAGATTATAAATACTTGTCCTACAGGTCCCTTGATCAGATAGGATTGTTGTACTTCTCTTAGTATCTTACCCAAAGTTGGTACTAACTGTCGAACAAGAAAAGAATGTGAAGCACTAGAATCAAAGAAGGCATGTATTGAAAAGCCATGAATAATAATAGTACCTTGTAAAACCGTGCCTAAATTGTGGGCTTGTTCTTTAGTGATTGCATTGAGTTGGTCATTAGGAACAAGAAAGCTAGAACATGCAACACTTTGTGGTGGTTGTTGTGTAGGAGATGCTCCTTGTGAGCCATGACCTCCACCATCTCTTCCTCCAGGTGTTTCTCCATAGCTCCTTGTGAACCTACACTTTGATGCAGATTTTCTTGAAGCTTGGACCTTTTTGGTCAAATGTTTATTTAGTAGTGGCTTATTTGTATTTGGATTTTTAGTAGATCTTCTTGGATCTTGTTGTGCACCTACGGATATGGAATATTTTTTTCATACATGTTTTGGGGTCTTAGAAGAAATTGTTCCCAGTCGTCCATCCCTTTTCCCATGCTTTATTTCAACATGTACTCTAGTCTTTAGATGTCCACGCTACCAAAAAAGAAACTCACATAGTCTTCCAACGTCCCGTCTGAGTTGAGCTAAGTGCATAGTACGGGAGTACAAATTAATTCCCTATTCTAGAGTCGTACCCAGAATGAAGAGACCAGGTTAGACACTAAGAGTCAAACTCTGCACATTGTCATGTGGAACTTGAAGAATTAAGGCATAGACCTAAAGTTTTTAAAATCCTCTTTCTTGGTGAAATTCCTCTGAAAATTAGGTGGATTAGCATCAAGTCCAGACCACTCTCGATTTCTTCTCATAACTCGGTTCAGAACCCAAGGGCTTTTCACAAATGCAAATGCATGTAATGTTAGAAGAAGTGCTGGTGTGTGAAATGCATACACTTTTTTGTTGTTTTGATTTTTTTCATTATTTTTTTTTGTTTTGTTTTTTTTGCAAAAATGAATAAGAAACCATTTTTTCAAAAATTTTGGTTGGACACACTCACTATTAGTAGAAAAATATTTTTTTTTTGTTTTTTTTTCAAGTTACCCACCTCGTAAATACATATAGACTTATGTGAAAGTACGAGCTATGGGTAAAATATATACACATACCCCTATACATAGCGAGTGATGTTTCCTCAGAGAACAAAGAGCTTAGAGAAGACATAGCTCGGTCTAAGCGTAAGAGAGTGAAAAAGAAGAATCGGCATGCTCCCCTATACTTAGGCTGTGAACAGTCTAAGTATAGAAGAAGAGCGAAAAATGAGGCGGTCGGGATATGTCAATGAGGAGAGTATAAACAGATGGGCATCGGTTCCCCCTATACTTTGGTTTTGACTAGCCTAAGTATAGAAGAAGGGTGGAAATGAGGTGATCGTGAGATGGGGAGAATGGTATGTACATATGGCATCGGTCCCCCCCTATACTTACGCCTTGGCCTAAGTTAGGATAAAATGTACAAGGAGACCGATGGGGTCAGGAGGGAGGGTGGGTAGCCGATAATTAAGGCAATTTTCGGCCGATCTTTTTGTAAGCATGTGCTGGAAGATCGTAATGAGAAGAAGGAGATAAAGCATATCATTCCTAACCATTATCAGTGTTATCCTCAGAGAAATCATATTGGTGAGTAGATGAAGTGTATGAATCAGATGAAAGATAACCATCATCGGAGTTATCCTCAGAGGAATAGTATTTGAAAGTGGAGGCACTACAGATATTCTTGTTTTTTAGTTGCTTCAGTTGTTTTCTCAGAATTCGTTCCTTCTTGTGGTCAAGAGATTCGTCCTCAGATGATGAATACTCTGAAGCACCAGTCTCAGTCAACTCATAAGAAATTATTCTAGTATATTTAATGAGACCAGGAGAATCGACATTGGATGAATAATAGTGCAGAACAGGAGTTATCCAATGGGAATCAAAGTTTGAATCCTTGCGAAGATAAGGTTAGGACTGCCGAACAGACCTCACTCATGTAGATTAACCTTTCCAGACCTGATGAGGAATCATCAGACAATTCCTCTTCTAGAAGGTTGAAGGTGACTTTCTTTTTTATGAAGGAGCGGCCATTTTGTTTTGTGAAGGTGTTGGTCCTGGGAGTGAGATGCTGACATTTGAATCTCCATATGAATAACCATTGAAAATTTTCTCCTTGGTTGGTGTATGTCCTACGTACTTGTTCTTAGTTTTTTCTTAATGTTGGTGCACTCCTGAGTTGGATTGATTTGGTCAAGGTAGTCAGAGAAGGTTTCGATCGACTCAGTGTAGCCATCTAATGAGCCGCGAATGCCCTACGTTAATCGGTTAGAATTAAGCTTTTATTGTCTCATTTCATTGTAGGCGGGAATTCGGAATCGGTCAAGAAATAACCATAAGAATTTATTCAATTTTTAATCAACGTGGTTTAATGTTTATTTTACATGGGCAAGTCCCAAGGTCGAACTCAAGGAGGTAAAGGAACAACCTAGAAATTTATCTATCAATGTTCATGCATGGTTTTCGAGGCAAATTTTTTGGTATTTTTAATGCAATTTTGGAATGTAAAATGCAAATGTGGCCAATTTTAGGGACTAAAATATAAAGATAAAAAATCAAACGATGTCAAAAAATATGAAACTTGGCCGATATGTTAATTATGGTGAAATTAATGTACTTTAATTTTTTTTGGAATTTTTGGTTGCAAGATAAATATTTTTATGAATTTATGAATGCAAACATGATGAATTTCAATAATTAATTCTAATAAATATTAAACCTAATTATTTTCAAGAGATAAAATTATCCAAGATCTATCATTCAGTGATTGATCTCAAAATAATCGTAAACCTTGAAAATCCTAGATCTCAGAAAAATTAATGATTGAAATATGCAAAATGTGTGTTATAGGGAAAACCATTGCAAATTAATTCTTTGTGGATATAATGTAACATACAATTAATTCTAAAATCCTTGAATTTTTAGCAATTTTTCGAGGAATGGTTAATTACTTATGAATTTCCAAGCACATAATGGGTAAAATATGCAAATTTTCTCAAGAAAAACTATTATTAATTAACCACATAAAATAAAATGATCATACACATTCCATATTGTAGAGAATTAGTTGAAGAACATCATGCAATTTTTTGATAAATAAAATGATGCAATAAAGTAGTTCAAAGTGGAGGGGGAACATAGGGGTATTACTGCAAAACTACAATAATTAAATAATGCAGGGAGGACTAGACTGTAATTACCGAAAATGCGAGGGACAATTCGGTAAAATTGCCAGAGGGAACTTGTGTTGCACGTGCCCTCTGGACGGCTGGGCCTAGGTGCGAACTGGTGCTTCTAGAGGGGGGTCTTCGCAACTTTTCCAGTAGGTCACGTTCGATGCACGTGACCTCTGACTGGGGCTCCTTCTTGCAAATCTGAAAACTGGGGCAGGCTCTTTACACAATTAGCCCATAGGGGGTGCACTTATCACGTGCTCCCTCCCGCACGTGAACCTCACGTGTTGAGTGCCTCGGGTCAGCCCCCAGTAGCGTGTCGGACTACAGAGGAGGCACGGCGGCCGAAAGCAGAGGAGCGTCAAGAGGAGCCTCCTGCTCTAGGTGTTGTTGACGAAGCACCAGGAGTCAGTGGAGCAAGCGGAGCCTGGTCTAGAGGAGCGTCGATTGATGACGTCACGGCGGAGCTAATGCGATGATAAGGTGCGGTCTCCCCCAGTTGTTGATGATGAAGCACGATTGAGGAGCGCTAGGCTGACGTTGGTGGATGGAAGCGAGGTAGTGGAATGGATATGTGGAGATGGAGAACGATGGTGCGGGATGCGTCATTGGCATAAAGGTGCTTAGACCGGAGTGAGGCAGTTGCACGGAGGCGCTGTAGCGAATCCAGGAGGGCTTGGATCTTGCTGGAGGGAAGGGGGGTCGTTAATGGCGTGGTCATCGTGAGGTCGCCCCTTCTATTGCGTGAATCGGAGGATGGGTTGGTCGATGGGCGACAGTGTCCATTAAATAGACGGAAGAGAGGGTCAACGGTGATGGAAAGGGGGTCTGATTGGGAGTGGCGGTGATTGATGGAGAAAATCGGGGATTCGACGAGGAGGCGAGATCGAGGCAGCGGCTATGGAAGGGAGGTTTCACAGGCGGGCGGTGTCGCGATTTGCGGAGGAGGCAGCGTGGCTAGAATAGGAAGGCAGTGGCGAGATTTGTGGGGCAGCGCCACCTCCCGATTGGGAAAGGGGGAGGGAGAAGACGGAGGAAGGGGATGATCGTTGGGTCGTCCGATTGGCCAAGATCGAACGGTGTCAAACGCACCACGTGGAGGCCCAATTATTATTTTTTGATTTTTTTTATTTTTATTTTTTATTTTTTGTAAAATAAAAGAAAATAAGTCTTAAAATAGGTAACACGTGGCGGCTCCATGAGCAGCCATGTGTCAGCCCCACAAAAATCGAAAAATAAATAAAATAATAAATATTTAAAAAATAGTAAATGACCTCGGATCGAAAACCTTACTTCATGAAAGTTGTTCATATCAATGAGATCTACAACTTTCATTAAGGGATCAAAATCAAAACCGATCATTTGTGTGAAGCGATATTTTTGGAGATCCCATGTACATAGAATACCTTGATTTTTGGGTTTTTATATGTTTTTTGTCATTTTTAAACCAGATAAAAATTCGGAAAAATATAATACAATCAAAGATAAATATATACAATTTAGTCTAATTTGTTTTAATTCCAGTAATTAATAAAACAAGAAATAAAATAAAATGCGAAGAAGACCATTTTTCACTATAAGAAAAAGCATTTTTGACGAGCACAAATGTCCTCCACAAGTGCTCTCAAAGTGCTCTCCAAGTCACCGGGAGAGAACATGTGCTCGCCAAACTTGTACTCATTAAAACCCTACTCGATACCTTATATTGGCGAGGACATGTGCTCACCATTAAAAGTGGGCAAGCATATGTGTTAGCTAAGTCCTAGCCAAGTGCTCTCTAGGTCCTACATTACCTAGAACTTAGCTAGGACTTGGCTAGCACTTGTGTTCGCTAACTTCAAAGAACATGAAAAAAATATAGATTCTTCCGGATTTTAAAGCCCCGTTGAAACATGTATCACCTATTATAAAGTAATTGTTATACTCATGTATTATGTAAAAATATTTTATGCCAAGTTGAAGAGTCCATATTTCAATTTAATTGCTATCTTCTCTTCTAGTGTTATCCTCATTTAACATACACATTCTTTCTCTCTCATGCATAACACATACACACATGCTTTTATAGTGCACTAGCATACACAGTAACATACATTCACAAAAAATAAAACACATATGTATACTAACACAAACATCATACTAACGCACAAGCACTTCATATCTAGAACCAAGACACTATACTTACACACTCTACACTCTCTAACAATCATACACACACTATATCTCTTGCATTTACATGCTAATATACACATACATACTAACACACAATAGTATTCACATTGGCACACTCAAACACAAAACACAAATGAAATTAAGACAAACATGCACACCATCTTTTTCACAGTGTAACACATACGAAGTATAGCACAAACTAACAAAATGTAACACAAACACAAACATAAACACACTAACATATACATATGAGCACTCTAACACACATGTAAATAAACATGAACCTAATACAGTGCACATGCACATGAACATGTAAGTACTCAAAAAATATTCTTGTAAAAACATGAAAATAAATGCATGAAGAAAGAGTATGAATCATAATACAAAAGCAAAAATCATCATGTGTGCTAACCTAATTCATTAGTGAAGTGCATCCTTCTTATCATCTTCCTTTTTATATAGATCAGACCTTGAACCTAGTCGACTAACAATAAAATTAAATTAATAGTTTGAAACTAGAATATACATGTATCAAAGGAAAATGATAAAATTTAATAAAGTATACCTAATGATGTAGGGTTTGGCCTTCTACATCCTCACAGTCATGTTCATACTCTTTCAAAAAAATGATCGTGTTCGTACTCACGGTGATGTTCAAATGTAAGGACCTGAAATCCTGTAATTCTGAAAAATTGGAAGTGAATATGACTTTCAACAATATAACACATCTAGACATGAATGCTCAATAAATCATCTTTTAAAATCATGAATGTAAATACATGAAGACACTTCATGAAGACAAAGTATGAATGACGATAAAATAGATAAACTCATCACATGCATAAAACTTGTCTGCTTAGTGAAGTACATTTTCAATAAATCATCTTGTAAAAACATAAAAGTAAATGCATGAAAACAAAGTCTGAATTATGATACAATAGAAAAAATTTATCACATGCACTAATTTCATCTACTTAGTGAAAGTGCATTTTCAACAAATCATCTTACAAAATCATGAAAACAACTACATGAAGATAAAGTACTAATGATGATACAATAGCAAAAATAATCACATGTACTAACCTGTCTACTTATATAAGTGCATCCTTCTGAAGGATATGGGATAATTCTCAAGCGCATCACGGAAGCGTGAGCATCGTTTCGAATACGACGAAGAACGACTAGTCAGACTAGTTGTTCTATGCAACGGAATTTAAAAAGTTTTCATGTGATGAAATCACATGATCCAAGAACAATTCTCAGATCGTTTCATCTAAACCACATCAAGTATAAAGGAATGCCTCTTGTAGCGTGGTTGATCGAGTCTCTACGAAAAAGAGACCTCCTATCTCAAGTCCTATCATCAGAGAAGACACTTGCGAGCGCGGGGAAGAGTCGCGTGATCCTCGCAATCCAAGAAGTTGATCCAAGCACGGTGAACTCTTGATCTCATCTCACGAGATCAAACACCTTCTTCGTGAGCGAAGCACTCCAAAGAAGATGGAGAACTAAGGAACGTCAATGCGGTAGCGCGATGGTGAAGAGACAACGAAGCCTCTTCTCTAGGGCTTGGTGGACGGCCACCAATGGAAAAGAGAAGAAGGTTGGCGTGTGGAAGGAGAGAGAGAGATGTATCTCAATTTCATAACCCTAGAGAGCAAGGGGTGCCTCTCTATTTATAGAGTTTTGGGAGATCATGGATCACAATCCATGGGATACACCAAATCAATATATGAGATTGATGTGTGTTTAATCTAATGGTCAAGACTGTTGTTAGTAAAAAACCAAGAACTAATAATTTTATTTAGATTAAATATATTTGATAAATCAAATACAACTCAATCTTAAATTAAATCAAACAAATATGGAGAGATTAGCATGGAGATTACATCCCCATGGAATAGGTAGGATCGCTACCAATTTCCTTGTAGGACTTGGTAGCCTTCCACCGTTATCATTGGTGGAGGCAATCTCATGCAATCTCATGAGATTGCATATCTCCATGAAAATCTCTCATGTTTTCCAACAACTTTTGTTGTTATTTATTCTACAAAAATATTTCATAATTATTTTGAGAATATTTTAATCTTAACGTTGGAAATTTGTGAATCACATTCACAACCAAAAACAAATAATAATTTACATTTTCAATTAATTACACAATGTGAATCCAATTCACATCAATAATTAATTAACAAATATAAATTATAATAAGCTCTCTCTAATACATTATAAATCATATTTATAATGTATTATAAATAATTGGATAATTCAATCCACATTATTCTTATCCACAATAATTAAATAACATTTAATTATATTGGATAATAATCCACATGCATCAAGATAATTAAATCACATTTAATTATCATTCTCTCAATGCTTAGATATAATTCAATCATGGAATCATTCTTGAACCCTTTCAAGAATAATGTACTTTCTCCGCAGATACTTGGAGAAGGACAGGGCCATTGTATTGTTTCACGTATAGTGACTTGGATATTGAGATCATATCTCAAATCCAGATCTCATGGACCTCCCACAGATGCTTGATTAAATCAAGGTCATAGATCTAATCTTCTCATTGCATCTGAATCTCATTAAGACCAATGTCCAATACATGGATAAAGATTAGGTCACTTCTCTACTGAGAGGAGTCACTAAAATCCAAACCTGTTTCATCACTCCCTCGAAATGGAAGCATCATGGTTATACAATCGTTTATGATCAAATCACCCTTAGGTATTCCTAACACCTGTACATCCTGCATACTGGAAGACCTATGATCATCCTGAAGATAGATATCAATTTTACACTGTCATCTTCAGAGTTTGATCACTAAGTTTCTCAATCTTGGTCATTGGTAATTGGTATCGATCATATGCTTTCCCAAAGCATATATCATACCTTAAAATTCTTGTCATGCTTCCAAAGCATGACGACCATGCATGGAATTTGATCAGTCCCAATACCTCATGAGTGACCTCATATCTTCTGGTTCATATGTGAACTTGTATGATCCCTTTGAGAGATCGTATTACTCATATGTCCTTACATGCACACCAGCTCGCCGGTGAATAGACTTTGGTTAGGTCATCAACCTATTGGTCTGTCAAATGTACATACTTAGACATATAGTAACACATCTGTCTCTGGTCATAGGATGCATGCCTATGTTGTGACAGTATTCAACGTAGGTCTTTTGTTATCTTGATCTCGTTAAGTCAACCCCTTGACTCAACTAATCTGACACCTCCGAATCTCTATTCCCATGCAGAGGACCTGCATCAAGAGGTCGATCAGATATTAGCCAAAATGAGAGAAGGATTGCCATCTCCTTCTCATGCTGGAGATCATCTCTCAACAATCATTTGACGGTGCTTGATGAGTCCTCAATCTAACTCTTTAGTTATTCATCCAAGCACCAGCCTCTATGATTCAATAACTGAATCAACAGCTGTATGATTATCAAGATGGCCATGGTATATAACCCTAATTGTACTGAGGGACCTATTATGCAAATTGGTTATTCTTCATTTCAGATCAGGGACAGATATTCGCAATTACATTTATTGCATAATGGCTCATCGTGGGCTTACATGTCCAACAATCTCCCACTAGCCCAAAGAGACATTAATGGGTTAATCATTTAAACCCACACTCATATGACAATCATGGACTATTTAGAAAAATAGCTAGGTAAGCTGATCAGTCACTCTGTTCCCAAGAGACTACGTCAAGTCCTTTTACGGCACTTGCATATCTCCTAGTAACAGTGTTCGCATCCAATGCGAATGTTGCATCTTATGCAACCAATACTCAAAAATGTCAGTCATAGTGTCCTTGACACTACACCTCAATAATCTTTATAACCAATATGTAATTTATATTATCCTTATCAGAATACCCTTATTCATGGAGATCCCTATCTCCTAAGGTATTCGTAGTTAAGACCTTTTAGATCTCCATCTATAAAGTCTTAATTTCTTGAAGATAAGACTTAGAGATCACTATCTCACAAGTTTCATCCTCTATGAAGATATAGTTATTACCGCAATCAAGTGTTTTATCACCGTAGTAGGATTAGTACTAGTTTACTACTCCCACTGCATTGTAGACATCTAGCTTTTGTACACATCTAGCATACACCCGGCTTCTCAGAACTGATGCACAAGGGCTAGCAGTTTTAGCATTCACATCCTCAACTCTTTGAGGTGATATCCCTTTAGATAGGTCAGTACCATATCTTAAGGGAAAGAAGCCTTTCTTGGAATTTTCCAGAAAATGGAATATGTCCAAGGTATACCACTAATGCGACAGTCCCAATACCCTCTTTCTTTGCTTCTGAACAACTTCAGAACTAAGATCTAAGAGGTATGATTGAGATCATACCTCAAGATATGGAAAAACTAGTTATAAAACACTTATTATTATCCTTATATCATTCCAAATGATTAGGCTATCATCTACATATATCACGATGAACACAACGGCAATCCCACTAAGCTTCACATGGTACATCAAGGTTCTATCGGAAATCATAACAGTTATAATTTCATCAAATCTTATGTTTCAACTACAAGAAGCTTATTTGAGACCATAGATGGAGTTCCTTTAGCTTGAACACCTTGCTTTCCTAAACCATGAAGCCATGGGACTACTTCATGTGAATATCCTTGGAGAGATATTCGTGGAGGAATGCAATCTTGACTTCCATCTTGAAGATGTCAAATTCAAGTTATGTAGCTATAGTTAGCAATAATCCGATGAGTTTAAGCACGGTCACTGGAGAGCAAGTCTCATCGCAAACGATGTCTTCTTTTCAGTGTGTAGCTCATGGCTACGAGCCGTGCTTTGAAGGTTTCTACCTTCTCATCAGGTTTCCTCTTTCTCTTGAAGATCCATTTACACCTTAACGGTCTTACCCATATAGGTGGATCCTCGAGGGTCCATATACAACACTTGTATATGAAGTCTACTATAGACTCTATTGCTAACATCCATCTTTCCATGACATGATCTTCAGAAGCTTCATCACATGAAGTTCAATCATTGTCAGATTTCTCTGACACATAGAATACATCCTCAAACTTATTTGAAGAAGTATTAGTGTTTCATCTTCAACTATTCTTTTAGTTTCCGATTTCAGGAGCCTCATTATCTTTTAGAGATTAAATGAGTTCCTTTATTCATTTTCATCTTGATTCTCAAGAGAGTCATCCTCTAAGAATCACATTCTCAGAGATGAGATCTTTTAAGAATCTCAAGGTCATAAAGTAGGTATCCAATACCATCCTTTATTTTCCTAATGAAGTAGCACTCTCCAGTGTCAGATTCCAGATTACTTGCATGGAACCTTATTAAGGATATATATTGTAGTCTCTACTACATATATACCTTGGAAACTAATAGATAATTATGTTAATATTCATCATTGATCATATCATGTCACACATGATCCAATTGTATCTCCCTACAACTCTTATTGAGTTTAGCTTTATTAGGAGGAGTGAGATAGAAATGACATTCATATCTCTCTAAGGTATTATATAAATTCATCTAATAGGTACTGACTACCTAGATTAGATCAAATTCATTTAATTTTCCTTCAAACTTTGGTTCTAAACCAAAATTGTGAAATCTTTGAACATTTCAAAGGTTTCTAAGTGAAGAGAAGAAATCTCATATCACAAATAATCATCAATAGATATCACATATCCATAATGTTTATTCTGATATAGATGATTAACATACATCAATATGTATGAGATCTTGAATACCTTGAAATCTTACACCATTCCAAGGAAGGGTGTATTAGACAATTTTATTTTTGAATACAATATTCACAAGTATGTAAGATTTGAACCTTTAGACAATCTAAAGTTTCATCTCTTACTAGTCTATTGATCACATCAACAGACAAATGTCCAAGGCAGATGCCAGATCATTATCAAATGATCTTCATTCTCCTAATGATCTTTTTAAGGATTAATTTTAGTATTAGAAATGTTAATGAACCGTTCATTAATTTTCTAATTTAGTAGAGCCAACTAGATTTTAGATTACTATCTGAAATATTTCCATCATGACTCCTTATGATAGGTCTATTCCAGAATTCATGTTTATTCTCAACATTTAGAAATAAACAATGGGTGTATTCTAATATCTAGGTCATAGAGACATTCTCTAAGACTAATGGCTCTCCCACTGAAATTAGGAAGTCTATTTATCCAATAGAAGTTATTGCAACAATTGCATTAACATCCATGTGGATGACTACTAAACCTTTAAAATCAAATTTTATAGTCTTCTAATAAATATGCAACCAATTGCAAGTGTTATTAGAAGATTGAGATACAATTATTAGACTTCATCTTATCAAATAAGAAAGTCAATTTCAATGACTATATGTACATTATTCTGATGCACTACTGAGTCCTTCTCTAAGGATTCTAGGTAGACTTGATAGTCATACTATCAACACATCTGCTTGTTGCAGTATTGGCATTCATCCAACTCTTTGGATGTCATATGGAAGTCATAAAAGTATAGTCAACTTTTTGACTTTCCTTCTCACATGGGTCAGACCCACGCTTCCATTGTGCTCCCTTCATCTATAAACAACCATTGCTTAAGACTAAGGATCCCTTATGTTAAACTCAAAAGAATTCAATGTAAGAGTATTTCAACATTTATGCGTGCTTCATTCAATTCATACAATATGAATATTATGAAGCTTCATAAGTGACTGAAGTATAGACATCAGAATGATGAAACTCATCACATCTACATACATCTTAAACTCTTAAAACATTGGTTCAGGTAGGTACTCAAACAATTTTGAATACATCATCTCTTATAGATCTACCATTCTGCATGGTGCAGAGAACCACGTCATTCATGATTAAATGTCAATAGCACATATGTATGCCAGAACATCTTCTTAGAATTTTATAAGGAAAATTTGACAATTACAATCATCATCGACATGTCACTTCCAAAGTACATTTGATGAAAGATCAAGACTATAGAGATATACAAACCCTAGGGTTGTAGTCCTATTGTCTATTTAATTGTCACTCCTCATAATTATGAGGAAACTTGCACATCGCAACCACATACAATATGTGTCTGACTGCAAGTACAATATCTTAATCATGGATCCAATCAATGAGATTTTACTGGTTATTACTGAGTATAGTACTGAGTGGGTTTAATGAAGATTATCTGAAATAAAAAATTTGCATAAATATATATATATATACACACATTTTACTTTGATTTAGGAATTTATATCAAAGTTGTCTTGCCTTGCCAACACTGAAAGTTCATTTCCTTAATCACTTTCAATGTAAGAGATATACTTACCAATATATCTCAAGCAAGATCTGGGATCTCCTTTTTACCTTTGTTATATCCCAATAATATGAGAACTTGGACAAGCAAGATCAAGGGCTTGGTTAATCGGAACAACCTAAGAAGGTTCAACATGTTGGGACTGCTAACTCTGATGGTAGGAGGGATTATGTTGTTGGTAACCTTGAGAATAGTGAGGAGGAGGAAGAAGAGAATGATATTGTTGGTACAGTGGCAAGGAGTACTGGTGATAGTATAGAGCACCCGGCTGCTGGTACTGTTGGTTGTGATATCCGAACTACTGCTGATATTTATTCTGCATCTAGTTGTAACTTTGCTATGGAGGCTACTGGTGATGGGTCGGGTTGGGCTAGAAATTCTACCCTACTTGTTGCTAATGATATGGCCATATAGCATTCGACTTACCTTGAGGTTGTCCCTGAGGGCATGCCAGTTGCTGATCATTGCTCTAGATGCCATTCACCTAATGAATGAGCTTGGAGGTGGAGAACAAGGCTCAAGGTACTGATGCTGGAATTCAGGTGGCTAGTAAACAACTATCTGAGTCTGCAGCTGCTCTGGGGCATGTACGTAGTGGGTGCTGGACTGAAGGTTGATAGGGGCTCAGTTGAGGCGGTTGCATCTATGTCTACTCCTTCTTCTCATATGGAGGCTGAGTGGCGGCGGTCACTATGTTACAAACATTGATGGAGTTCACCAGTAGCTCCTACTTCTTAGGGATAAGATCGAGATTGTCCAAGCCCTTCATTCTCTGCTCTATCCCATCGAGCTTCTCTAGGTCTCGTGACCTCTTCTCAATGATATATACCTTTGATAGATGGTTCCCAATGATGGTAATGTCAAAGTTGTCACACATGTCGACTTCATGCATATCTACTATGTTAAAATTATTGCGGAGGACCTATGATGTCGGTTTAATTTAAAAGATATGAGATGAGGATAACACAGTTTCTCCTTCGGCCATCTCCTCAAAGATTTGCCTTAATGCCTCCTCATCCTTGTTGAAGTGGGATCCTCCACAAGTGGAGTCAACTAGATGTTGACTAGCTTCTGTCAGACCCAAAAGAATTACCGGAGCAAGCTTGTCCTCGGGATGTCATGATGGGGGCACTTCACGATCATATCGTTGAACCTCTCATAGGTTTCATGGACTCTTGGGGTCCCTAAGAGATGCTAGAAATTTTTGACCGCATGGGATAAGATGACCAAAAGGATAATACTTATACAAGAATGCGGATTTCAGGTCCTCCCAGGTCATTACCATCTTCTCTAGATTGTTTATTCGGTATAGTGCTTTGTCGTGAAGGCTGAAGGGAAGACGGTCATCTTGATTACACCCAACAGAATGTTGGGATAGTGTGTGGTGTTGTAGATGAGACCTAATTGTTATAGATGGATGTACGACTCCTAGTTTTATTTCCCATGTAAGCTAGGGAGGAGAGAAAGGAGCTGCAACTTCAGTTCAATGTCCGTGGATTAGTGGAATTCAGATCCACTCATTGATGCGACCGACCCCACGGTCGTATGATTGCTTAAGGGTTGGCTTGGGTTGGCCTCTCCCTCCCTCATCCTCGTCTCCATGAGGTTGATCTATAGAGTGATCGTCTCTATCGTGATCACCACTTCCTCCTCGAGGTGTTTCTCTCTCATCTGATCTCCTCCTCAGGTCATTCAACAAATATTGGAAGGTAATCTGAGCTAGAGATTGGTCAATAAGCTGCTGATGAATGGCCTGAATGGAGGCCAAATGTCACGACCCATCCCGCTAGTTGAGACAGACGTGACAAAAGTCAATTTCTTTTCTTCGTATTCATAACAAAGGGTGCATAAAATGTAAACATAACTTCCATCTCAAATATTCCTTGAATTCATCATCAAATATACTCTTTATCAATGATAAGGGAATCTAAAATTGCCATCCATATCAAAAACTTGATTAACATATAACAACTACTATGTTTACAAACTACTACTTACAAGAGTAATCTATCTTCCCATTACACAACCATGTTTCTTCTTAGTTTTACAACTATATCATAAAGTACAGAAGTTACCAAAAGATCGAAAAATGTTATAGTATGGCACAACCTCTAGCTACTTTGTAGTCTCCTTGTTCTTTTTAGGACTCTTTCTCAGATATGTCGCTAAATAATAATAAATAAAGGAGGGTTGAGTCTAAACTCAATATGAGAGTAGACCCAGTGAATGGTTTTCAAGTATTTTGGAAAGAAAAAAATAATAAGGGCTCTTTCAGAAGTAATTTTGTATAAAAAATATAAACATTTGATAAAATTGCTTAAAGAAACAAAAACTTGACACTTTTCCAAAATTTTATTTTGGTAAAACATTCAACTTCCAACAAGGAATAACTGCACATAATTTAATTCTAGCTGATAAAAAATACTCTATAGTTACTAGTCATAATCATTGCTTTAACACTTATCAACACCATTGAAGCTAACTTTACTATGTTCATGAACGCTAAAACAATCTGAGTCATACATGTAGATAAACCCAAAGACCAAAGAGCACCATGCATAAGACCCAAAGCCTTTATATGTACAAAACGCGGGCCCACAATTCTCTAAACCATATCTAATGGTTGCCATATGTAATTGCTTTGTCATATCTAATGACGTGTTTCAGGGTAATATCTAATGACATCACCATATCTAATGTCTAGTTCATGACTTGTTTAGAGCAATTGTGGTGTTCAACATTCATATAATCTTTCTTTCTGAAACATATCCATGAGCTAAAAGTGTATGATATCTGGTTCATATCACTAAATAAAGATTTACTTCTTGCTTATGAATCTTTTGTTGCTCTATTAAAATAGTTGGATACTAAAACTTCTCAAGTTGTATTTGTAACCATCAGTTTATAAAAAATGAAAACTACAAATTTCCTAGAATACATAGAACTTGAAATGTCATATTACTAAAAAATATGAATACTACGCTTCATGTACCATGTCTAAACCTGATCAGATTTCCACGTAATTCAAACATGTATATTTGTGTAACCTAAAGATATATAAAGGCTTTAAATCGTAAATTTAAGACGTCAAAATATGGGTAAATACTGAAAATAGTGCTTGAGAGGCTACTCAGCTTGAACTTTGATGCTTATGCCTCAACAAGTATATCTCGATCTACCAACAAAAACGGATTTGCCTCCTATGTAGTAGAAAGAAAAATAATATAATCTATTAAGCTAGGATTATGTGTGCATGTGTTGTCTTATCTAAGGATACGATCTCCTCTCTCCTAAACAGGGTAATGGATCCTAAGAATATTTCAGCTGAGTTTCTCCTTGTAAAAGTGATATTTCTTAAGAGAATTTCGACAGAGTTTCCCCTTAAGAGGTGTTGTTTTCTAAGAAAATTTCAGCAGGGCTCTCCTTAATAGGTCATATTAATATGCCTGCTTGCACTCTGATACTTCCTCTACTTGCAGGCAGAGCTTCGCTATGGTCATTCCGATCACTCTCTCCAAAGCTTGGAGGAATTGGTTGTGGAATGAAATCTTGTGAATGAGGAGTTTAGGGGGTATTTATAGGCCTCAAAAAGGGGAAACAATGGTTAAAGCACTCATGGTTCCAACCCATGGTTTTATAAATACCATGGTTTATCCTAATACCAAGGTTTTTATACCCATGATTTTTCCCATGGTTTTTACTTATGTAAAACATGGTTTTTCTAATGACACTTAATTTGCACTAATTACAATTAATTAGTACTATGTAAGATTAATTATGTTTAGCCTATATTAATCCATGGTTAAGCATCATCGTTAATCTCCTTAATTGTGATTAACTTTCCCTAATGATAATGATTAAGGATTGTTCAAAAATTTATAGAAATTCACAACGACATCTGATTGGCATGAATCGCAATGCACTACAATCATATCGTCAAGATGGATATCATAACAATCTCTAAGTAGGATCTATAAAACTTCAATGTAGTACTTCTATTATTATAACAATGTAAATGATGGTTACAGCTCTATTGGTAATCCGACCATCTTAATCTTAATACCTCTAAAGTATAAGAATGTCACGATACCCCCATACTTAGAATAAATTTCATCCTTGAAATTTACGTACCTCAGTTAGCTTGGGAATAAGTGCGCGTATTGAGACCGCATTTCATCTTCTCTTTGCCAAGTTGCTTTTTCTACTATATGGATTTTCCATAGGAGTTTCACCAAAGGTATCTTTTTCGTTTGTAGTTCTTGAACTTTGGCATCTAAAATTTGTACTGGAATTCTCCATAGGAAAGGTCCTCCTTCAATTGTACTTCTTGTGGTTTGATAACATGAGATGGATCTGTGATGTATTTTCGAAGACTAGAAGCATGAAAGACATCATGTTTCCCTACAAATTCCAATGGAAGCTGAAGGCGATATACCATGTTGCCTATTCTTTCAACAATCACATATGGACCAATGTACCTTGGACCCAGCTTCCCACGTTTACTGAATCTGATTAAACCCTTCCATGGAGATAGTCGCAGGAATACCTGCTCCCCTATTTGAAACTCAAGATTTCTCCTTCTCTCGTATGCATAAACTTTCTGTCGATCTTGTGCGACCTTCAAATACTTCTTTATTTATTTAACCTTTTCTATTGAGTTTTGTATCAATTCTGGTGCGACCAACTTACATTCACCTACTTCATTCCAGCAAATGTGAGTTCTGCATAGCTGACTATATAATGCTTCATATGGAGACATTCCAATACTAGCATGATAACTATTATTGTATGAGAATTCTACAAGTGATAGATGTTCATCCTATCAATCCTTGAATCTTAGAACACATGCACACAATATGTCCTCTAGAGTTTGAATAGTATGTTCAGATTGGCCATCTATATGTGGGCGAAAAGTTGTGTTGAATGCTGATTTTGGACCCAGAGCTTTATGTAAACTAGGCCAAAATCAAGATGTAAAGCGAGGATATCTACCAGATACAACTGATACTAGTGCTCCATGTAGTCTTACTATTTCATATACAACAGTTTTGCCCAAACAATCTAATGTGTACGTTATGTGTAGTGCTATGAAATTAGAGGATTTTGTTAGACCATTAACAATTACCAAGATGGCGTCATGTCCTCAATGGGTCTTAGGTAATCCAGTAACAAAGTCCATAGTGATATGTTCTCACTTCCACTCAGAAATAGGAAGAGGCTACAATGCACCAGCTGGCCACATAAGATTTGGTTTAGTTTGCTGACAAATTAGGCATCTGGAAACGTAGTCAGCAATCTCTCTTTTCATTCCTGAGCACATGTAGTATGTCTTCAATGTTCTGTACATTTGTACTACCAGGGTGCATTGCATACATTGAGTTATGTGCTTCTTCTAAGATCTCAACTTTGATTTCTGGAGATTTTGGAATACACAATCTTTGCTTGGAAAATAATACCGTGTGCTTATTTATTGTAAAATCTAATGCTTCTCCTTCATCTACTTTGTCTACTATTCTTCTAATCGCATGGCTTCCCATATTCTTTCATATAATATAGGTCCGACATGCAAAGTGGCCAATAAAATTCCAGAAACATCTATGGACAGACTTGCATACATTCTTCTTAATTGCGGTAATAAGGGGTATTTTTTTGCTATTATGGATGACAATACACCACTCGATTTTTGACTAAGAGCATCAGTTACTTCATTAGCTTTATCGAGATGGTACTCAATGGTGCAATCATAGTCATTAATCCATTCCAACCATCTTCTTTGTCTCAAAATGAGCTCCTTTTGAAAGAAAATCTATTTAAGACTCTTATGGTATGTGAAGATTTAGTACAATCTCACCATATAAGTAGCACTTCCAAATTTTCAAGGCAGATACGACAACAACTAATTTCAAATCATGTGTGAGACAATTCAACTCATGTAATTTAAGCTGTCTAGAGGCATATGTACTTTTTCATTTTGCATCAGGACACATCCAAGCCCTTGACCTGATGCATCACTATACACCATAAATCCACCATTCCCAGATGGAAGGTTTAGAATTGGTGTTGAGGTTAGGCGATTCTTGAGTTCTTGAATACTCCTTTCACATTGATCAACCCAAACAAATTTCACATCCGTCTTAGTCAATATTGTCAATGGGGTAGCAATTCTAGAGAAGTTCTATACAGATCTTCTATAATATCCTGCCAAACCCAAAAAGCTTCGGATCTCCGTTACATTAGTTGGTTGACTCTAGTTTAGAATTGCCTCGATTTTTCTTAAATCTACATAAATACCCTCACTTGAAATAACATGCCCAAGGAATGCAATCTTTTTCAGCCAAAACTTGCATTTATCAAACTTTGCAAATAATTGTTAGTCCTTCAGAGTTCGCAGTACAATCCTCGAAGGTTCTTTATGCTCTTTCTCTGACCGCGTGTATACTATAATATCATCAATAAACACAATCATGAATTTGTATAAGAAAGGATGAAATACTCGATTCATTAAATCCATATAGGTAGTAGGGGCATTTTATTAATCCAGAAGGCATCGCCGAGAATTCTGAGTGACCATATTGAGTTCGGAAGGCAATCTTGTGGACATCTTCAACTTTACTCTTCAATTGATGTTATCATGATATTAAGTCTATCTTGGAAAATATAGAAGCCCCATGCAATTGATAAAACAAATCACCTATTCGAGGAAGAGGATAGTTATTGCATATTATCAACCGATTCAACCTCTGATAATCAATACAAAGCCTCAAGGAACCATCTTTCTTCTTGACAAAAAAAACGGGAGCCCCCATGGAGAAATACTAGACTGAATAAACCCCTTGTTATTTGGTTCTTGCAACTAAATCTTAAGCTCCCTCAGCTCAATTGGAGCCATTTGATTATGTGCTAAAGTAATTGGAGTGGGACCTGGTACTAGGTCAAGAGTGAATTCAATCTCTCTATCTGGTGGAAGTCCTGATAGCTCCTTTAGAAATACTTCAGAAAATTCTATCACTATAGGGATGTTCTCCAGACTTACATTCTGTGCTTTTGTGTTATATGCAATGGCAACATAAGATAAACATCCCTTCCTAAGTAGATTTTGTGTTACCATGCTAGAAATGACACGAGTCGGGTATACTCTCCTTTCACCTTGGAAAAAAAACTCAGTTTCGTCTGGTCTTTGAAAGATGACCTCCTTTCTATATCAATCAACAAGGGAATGATAATCTGATAAGTAGTCCATTCCTATAATTGCATCGGATTTTTTTAATGTTCATAGTAGTTAGATTCACCATAATCTAACCTCCTCCTATCCTTACTAAGCAATCTCTAAGACAATTTCATGCTCCCCTTTTGATAAGGAGATGGACAAGCAATGCTCATGTGTATCCATTTCTATATCAGCAAATATAGAAAACCTTCTAGAAATAGAAGAATGGCTAGCTCCAGAATCAATAAGTTTATGTGCATTTCTACCAAAAATAACTATGGTACCTGACATTACATCATCTGCGGAGATGGCTTCTTGAAGTGTCATGGAGAAAACTTTGCCCACAGTTTTCTCCTTCTTATTTCACCCTCCTTGAATATTGTTCCTTTTGTATGCTTCTATGGTTGGTGTTTTATGAGATATGGCCTTACCCTGAGCATTATTTCTGGGTTGGTCCTTGTGCATTTCCTTGATTTAAATTTAGGGTAGGGCAATTTCGCTACATATGGCCCATTTGGCCACAATAATAAAATCCAAAAGTCCCTCTACGACAATCCCCTTGATGATGTTTCCTGCGTACCACATTGTGGATAAGAAGGCTCTATGTTTCAAGAAGTCTTTGCGCCAAATTCATCGGTCTTGTATTCTCTATATCTTTGAGAAGATAAATTATATTGTCGTGAATTTTCAAGATTTCTCCTAACTTTATTCATTGGACCTCTCCATTGTGGTCTATCTCCAAATCTCTTGCCTTGGTCATTGCGTCTTTTCTTTTCTTGCACTATCCGTTCAGCTTTACGGACTGCCTCCATTAACTTTCCATAGTCAGTATACCCATAGTATGAAATCATTGATTTAATATCTACATGGATTCCATCCTCAAAACGTTTGCACTTTTCTTCTTCAGTAGTAACTAAATAAGCAAAAAAACTTTAATAATTTTATAAGACGCTTCTCATATTCATCAATAGTCATTCTCCCCTGGGTGAGAACAAAATCTCCTTGTGACGGACTTCTTGTTAGAACCTTGTATAGTATTTTTCATCAAATTACTTATCAAATATCTTCCATGTGATCTGAGATGGGTCTGTGTATTTCATCTTAGCTGATGTCCACCAATCATCAACACTATCTTTCATCAGTAATATTTTATATTTCAACTTTTGTGCATTTGTACAATACACCAAAGAAAATATTTTCTCCATATGTTTGAACCATTCCCTTGCTTTCTTAGGATCAGTGACTTCTAGAAATGGTTTTGCACCTAACTTTTATACATGTTCAAATGGCACTGCTGCTCAGATTCATGTCTTATTACGAATTGGGAAGCCATGCCTCCCAGTTTTTGACCAATCAAAGTCAACATGTCATACACGTTGTTCTTGTTGTTTGTGTCCTGCTCTTGACTAGAACAGTGGGTCGCTACATGAGGTTGCTCCGTTGCCACGGTGTCCTAATAATGAGAAAAAAACTCAACAAATCCCCCATAAATACTCAACTATCATTATGATAATACTTAATGGTAATACTCAACTATCATTAAGATCATCACTTTAAATCTTTTTCTTATAATGTCATAATCCGATGACTAAATCAAACTCCAATACTTTTGTAGATCAACTCCTAATATCACCCAACATAGAAACTCCAAAACCTTTGCCCTTATACCACAAGTTGTCATGACCCATTCCACTAGCTAAGACAGATGCGACAAAAGTCCATTTATTTTCTTCTTATTCACAATGAAGGGTGCACAAAATGTAAAAATAACTTCCTTCTCAAATATTCTTTAAATTCACCATCAAATATACTCTTTATCAATGACAAAGGAATTCAAAATGGCCATCCAAATCAAAAAATTGATTAACATATAACTACTAATACGTTTACACTACTTACAAGAGTAATCTATCTTCCTATTACACAACCACATTTCTTCTTAGTTTTACAACTCTATCTTAAAGTACATAAGTTACCAAAAGTTCCAAAAATTTTATAGTATGGCACAACCTCCCGCTACTTTGTAATATCCTTGTTGCTTCTAAGACTCTTGCTCAAGTATGTATATAAAAAATAACAAACTAAGGAGGGATGGGACTAAATTCAATACGAGCATAGACCCAGTGAATGGGTCTCAAGCATTTTGGGAAGAAAAAAAATAAGGGCTATTTCTGAAGCAACTTTGAAAAAAAAACATAGAAATAATAAATGAAATTGCTTTGAGAAACTAAAACTTGACACTTTTCCAAATTTTTATTTTGGAAAAACATTCAACTTCCAAAAAGGAATAAATACACATAATTTAATTCTAACTGTTAAAAAATACTCTATAGTTACTAGTCATAACCATTGCTTTAACACTTATCAACACCACTGTAGCTAACTGTACTACGTCCATGAACACTAAAACAATTTTAGTCATACACACAGATAATCCCAAAGGCCAAAGAACACCCTGCATATGGCCCAAAAGCCTTTAAATATACAAAATGAGGACCCAAAGTCCTCAGAACCATATCTAATTGTCACCATATATAATGGATTCATCATATATAATGATGTGTTTCATCGTCATATCTAATTACATCACCATATCTAATTGCTAGTTCATGATTTGTTGAGAGCAACTGTGGTGTTCAGAATTCATATAATCTTTCTTTCTGAAACATATCCATAAGAAAAATGTGTATGATATCGGGTTCATATAACTAAATATAAGCTTTACTTTTTGCTTATGAAGCTTCCTTAGCACTATTAAAATAGTTGGATACTAAATCTTCTCAAGTTGTATCGAAACATTCATTGTATAAAAAATGAAAACTACGAATTTCCTGGCATACATAGAACTTGAAATGTCATATTACTGGAAAAAATATGAATACTACGCTTCATGTACCATGTTTAAACTTGATCTGATTTCCATAAAATACAAACATGTATATCTTTGTTACCTAAAGATATATAGAGGCTTTAAACCTTAAATTTAGCAGTCAAAATATGGGTAAATACTAAAAATAATGCTTGAGAGGCCACTCACCTTGAATTTTGATGCTTATGCCTCAACAAGTGTATCTCGATCTACGAAGAAAATGGATTCGCCTCCTATGTAGTACAAAGTAAATTAATATAATATATTAACCTAGGTTTATGCATGCTTGTATTGTCTTATGTAAAGATACGATCTCCTCTCCCCTGAAAAGGTAATGGATCTTAAGATTATTTCAGAAGATTTTCCCCATGTAAAAGTGATATTTCTTATGAGAATTTCGACAGAGTTTCCCTTAAGAGGTGTTGTTTTCTGAGAAAAGTTCGGCAAGGGTTTCCCTTTAAAGGTCATATTTCTAAAAGAAATTTTAGCATAGATTCCTTTTATATGATAAGAAAATGAGAAAGGATGGCTTGGGTTTACTAACCTTACTCTTGATATCTGCAATATTCCCTACTCGCACTCTACTCTGATCCTTCCTCTACTTGTAGGTAGAGCTTCGTTATGGTTTTCCCAACCACTCTCGCCGAGGTTTGGAGGAAATTGATTGTGGAATGAATGCTTGTGAATATGGAGGTTGGAGGTATTTATAGGCCTCCAAATGTGGAAACCATGGTTTAAGCCCTCATTGTTTCAACCCATGGTTTTATAAATACCATGGTTTTTCCTAATACCATAGTTTCTCATAATACTATTGTTTCTATACCCATGGTTTTTCCCATGATTTTTACTTATTTAAATCGCGGTTTTTTCTCATGAAACTAAATTTGCACTAATTACGATTAATTAGTACTAAGCAAGATTGATTATGTTTAACCTATATAAATCTATGGTTAAGCTCCTTATTCCTCATTAATATCCTTAATTATTATTAACTTTTCTGAGTGATAATGATTAATGATTGATTTTAAGCTTAACAGACATCATCTATTCTGAATTCAAAATTTCATTGAAATTTATAACAACATCCGATGTGCATGAATCAAAATCCATTAGAATCATCTTGTCAAGATGTATATCATAACAATATCTAAGTTGGGATCTATAAAACTTCAATGTAGAACATCTATAATTATAACACCGTAAATGAATGTTACAGTTCTATTGGTAATCCAACCATCCTAATCTTAATACCACTAAAATATAAGAATGTCACACCAAGAGCTGACTGTTCAACTCATTCTGACTCGGGCCAGTACCCTGCTTTGTACTTGCTCTGTGTTCGGTTGTTGAGGTCCCTTTCATGTTCCTATTAGAGTCATCTCTGATGCTACTCGTGAATGCATGGTCACAAGATCAGTTTGTGAATATGCATTTGGAAATAATACCCGCTCAATCCACAGAAATGATGGAGCAAGTTTTAGATGAGAGTTTATCTCAAACAAGGGATTTATTGCCGAAAGAAATGTGACAGAAGGATGGAGACTGAGATTAGTGTCTTCTCAATTTCTGAAGTAAGTAAAAACATGGGAGTCCAAGGAGAAGTCTGTAGGGTCCGTCCTGTCTTCTTAGAGATCACCCCTTATTTGGACAGAGGTCAAACCCTAGGAATTGATGTAGTTGTCGGCAGAGTCCTGACTAAACCATCCAACAGTCAACATTTTGAGATCAATTAAGAAGATCAATGAAGGATGAAGGATACGGTGATAATCAATAAATAAAATGATCGTAAAATAATAGAAGGCTCACGATGAGTGGGGGTCAAAGAGGAATTAAGAAAATAAGAATAGCAAAAATGCGCAAATGCACAGGACTTTGATCTTTGAACCTATTCTAAACAAAGATAAAAAAATTGGATTCACCAAGTCATATAAATGTGAAGTCGTAAGAGTTTGGCTATTTTTATCTTTTTAATTTTTGATTTGTTGACTCAGGAAAAAGTTTTCACGAGTCTTAGGGGAGAGCGTGTACTGCAAGGAAAGTATCCCCATACTTGTTACACCACCTTTGTATGATTTGATATGAACTTTTTAAGGTCCTCAATACTGGACTTGCTTGGCCACTCAGCCAAAGAAAAGAGAGAGTAACTGATAGGAGAAACCAGTACTTACCTCACAAGCGAGGTAATCGGACACAAAACGATGAGACAGACACACCCGTGAGGGCATGGCCTAGGCTCAGTACGTCAGAACAAGTCAGATGCTCCATACAAAGTGGGAACATCATCGTCGAAAAAGGACCTACTGGTCACATATGATAGAAGTGCCAATACTTCGTCGTTCCCAAGTTGTAGTTGAGGCAACCACAGATCTGATTTTTGGCTCTATTCCTTAAGGGTACCTGAATACAATGTGGGCTTTGTGATCCCCAAACAATGATGTTTGTCACGAATTTTATTTATGTCAAAGTGCAATTAACAGCCCCCTTGTTTTAATTTCTGAGTTTCACCTTTTTTGAGTATTTTCAATATCGAAATGCCTAACGATTTTTTTTTTTCGATTTTCATTGATTCCTATGTGATCCAGAAACAGAAGGAGATAGCTGCAAAGTATTGCACATGGATACAAGGACATAAATCTTCCCTCGTATCAAATGATGCGTGTAAAGATAAAAGACTTATGGCGCTTCCTAGCTTTCTCCATGTAGGATGCACAACATGAATTTATAAACCTAATCAATATGTCGATATGCACAGGAAGAAATCACCCTAGACAGGAATTGCTATTAACATGAAGAACCGAATGAATTACTGGAATAGAAACCTAAGGATCCTGTCTTGGAGGCTCCTTGGTGCCCACCATAGTGTGTCCTGCAAGCGTTGTTTGGAGAGCTCTCACGGCACGTGATTTCTAGTCAAGTATCAAACAACTAATTTTGATCTAAGTCCAAATGTGATATCTATAGGTATATGAAAGATATTAGGTACTTGTCCTTAGATTACCGAGCAAGCAATCCTACAAAATTAAGGGCCAATTCAACAACATAAATAAAAATAAGGCAGAAAAATCAAAATGTGAAAAACAAAGAAAATAACGATGATAAAATCACAGAAAACTCTGATGAGCCCCCGAGTGATGAAGCACTTGGAAATTAGGCCCTAGTGTATAAGTCGAAGTCCACACGTATTATTACAATTTAATTCTGCAAAAATAAATAGTACTCTCTCACAAAAATAAAATAAGGGCACTATGCTAGTGGTCCTCCTCTCTCCTGCTCTCTTACTCCCTCCAAGTAGCAAGCTAGTGGAATAGCTACTCTCTTCGTAGATTGGGTGCTCCAACCATCTAAGCAGTCGTTGTCGCTTCATGGCCCCTCGCAATAAAAATAAAATAGAATGTATTAACACACTAAAACAATTATATCTAATAAAGAGAAAATAAATGAAGAAAAATAATGAAAGAAAAATAGAACCTAAAAATCTATCCTACGCGTTGCTCCTCGACAATGGTGTCGTTTGATGACATGGATCTTAAGAGGGTCTAAAAATAATATCCTCACAGAGAGCGAAGATATATTGTCGTTGAGGCGACCGCTCACGAGATCTGAGATCGATCAACATTCAATCCACACAATATTAAGACGAAGCAATGCAAGCAAGTGTGAATCAAAATTTATTATAACCCTCCAATGAAATGTGTATAGCGTTAAATATGGTAGGGTGTCGAACACAAGGAGAACAAGGGATAGACAACAAAAATTGACTAAAAAGATAAGAGATGTTTTTGGGCCTTTGAGGATTTTTTTATTTTTATGGGTTTTTAATTATATAATTTTTTAGTTTTTTTAGATTTTTTATATAATTTTATTTTTTACTTTTTTATATATTTTCTAATTTTAATTCTTTATAGTTAGTTATAATATAATGATATGTACTATAGGTATATAATATAGATAATATAAATAATAAAAATATGAAAAGAAGACAAAAACGGGTAAAGAGATGAAGGTACTATCCATTTCTTAGGGTTTAGAGAGTACTTTTGGTATTTTATATAATTTTAATAACTACAAGTAATAATATAAATAAATAAAGCTATATATAGAGAATAAGGATTTTATATTTATAGATATAACTATAAATACTCAAAGATCATAAAATAAATTATTTTTGTTTTTTTAGTTTTTTCTCTATTTTTAATATTTTTGTAATTTTTACTTTTTTTATTTTTAACTGAATTAAAATGTCAAAAACATTTACTTATATTTATAAACCAAATTGTTTTGGAATTTAAAAATATCTAAAAGTTCCAAAATCTTCAAAAAACTATTTTTTAATTAATAAATATAATATATAAAATTTAGGAACAGAACAAGTATTTTTGGATTTTTATAGAAATTTTTATAATTTTTATAATGATTTTGGGACTTCTTATTTTCTAGTGATTTTTATTTCCTAATTTTAGGGATTTTTGGTCTGGAGGTACAAAATACAATAATGATCAAGTAGATTTTTTTGGAATTTTTCACAATATTTTTATATTTTCCTAAGTTAGACAAGGAAAAATAGCTCTTTTATGATTTTTAATAAATAGAAATATATGATAAAATACCTTAATAAAAATATATGTTACAGAATATTATATAAAGTATTTATCCTGATTTTCTACGAAATTTGAAGGTACAGGAAGTACTTTTAATAAAAACAGAATAAACAAAAAATAAAATATAGCCTGGCAGGGATAATTTTGCAAATATATGAAGTGCTTGTACTGTTTCCGAACACACTACAAAAGTTCAGGGTAAAAAATGCAAATTTCTCAAATATTTCCAAACAATTAATACAATGTTCGAGGAGCCAAATGCTAAATGTAAAGAAATTATTACACTAATATTGCAAAAATGTGGACTAAAAAGAAATACACATAGTCAAAGGGTTCATGTGCAAAACACATAGTTCCCTCACACATACGAGCATGTGAGGTCATGAGGATTGGACCTGAACACAAATATGAGAAGTACATGGGGATGAATGCAAAATATCTAGAAACTTTTACACTACATGTTAAAGTTGAAATATTTAAAAGAAACTATAAAAGAGGGGGTATATGGCAAATTTACCCCTCAGTGCAATCCAACGACTATGTTCACTTCACTTAACATGTGTCGGATGGAGGGTGCACGATGACGGTTCACCTTGGAGTAGCTAAGATTAGATCTCGACTGTTGATCGTGTGGTTAAAAGGTGAAGCATCCAATGACTGCTACTTTGACTGGAGTTCCTCGTCGATCCAATGATGGAGAGCAAGTGAGTAAGAACAGAGAAAAACGCCTAAGCAGGAGAGCCTCGATTCACTCCATTATGCAGCTCCAGTGGTCTGGGGCTTCGCAATGAGTTGGAAATGACTACAGGAGATGTTGGCTGGCTCCTGGCCATGTTGGCTCGATCCCTTGCTTTTTGGTCCATTCCAGCTCAGCTCACGTGTTGTCCCACGTGAGCTGGGAATATTGCATGTATAACCTTGTAGATTTTCGTATTTATATTTATTCCAATAAATGTGAATATTAGTTGTATATTTTTAGCAAATTTGCACATATGCCCCTGACTTTATTTTTTAAGCATTATGCCCTTCCTAGTTCATGTATTTTTGGTTCTTGAATTTCATTTATTAAAAAGAGCACTCGTGCTCCAAACATTATGCAAAAAAAGGGTTAGATGCATGTTAGCTCGTATTTTCACGCCTTATTTTTATTTTGGCATTTTAGCATTTTATTTATTTATTAAAAATTAAATGAGCATGTTTTGTCCTTTTTTATTACAAAAATACAAAAAATATTTAAACATTTTGAAAAAATCCAAAAACATATATTTTGCTTATTATTATGTTTTATAATTGCAGTCCAAAAATCCCTTAAAATAGAAAAAGAAAAGGCATAAAAATTAAAATGCTCCAAAATCCACTAAAAAAAGATATAAACCTCTAAAAATTCCCAAAAATATTTATTTTTGTTTCTGAATTTTCTTTATATTTTTGTCTATCTATTAAAATTAATTTGAAGAATTTTGGATTTTATTTGCTATTTTTATTCTTCAATTTAATTTAGACAAAATATTAAATTTCTAATTTAGAATCTTTTTAATTTTAAAAATAAATAAAAATATGCAAAAAAATACAGAAAAATCATAAAACCATTTGAAGATTATTTAAAACACAAAAAATTTTATTTCCTATATATTTTTATTATTATTAGTATTTATAATTATATCAGACTATGTTATATATATAGCCTTATATATTTTATATTACTTATTTAAAAAGAAAATGAAAATAAAAAAATTATAAATAGAAAAAAGAAAACAAAATTTATAAAATTAAAAACAAAAATTAAAATTAAAACTCCAAAAAAAATTTAAAACCCTTACAAAAGGATAAAAAATGGATAAGAGAAAAGGACAAGTTTTGTGCATTATTTCCCAATCGACTGTTTGCTCCCTGAGTTTGACCTCTACACATGCTTGCGTGCTATATGCATTTGTTGTAGAGTTATAATAATTTTAACTCCACATTTTTGCTATTCATTGCTTTATATTTATTGTGGGTTAATTGTTGATTGAATCGGAGCTTCGTGTGAGGTCACTTCGACGGTGGTTGATCCGCCTTATGGATTGACAAAACCTCTGCCAAAGTCTTATTCATCAGGTATAGTAGGTGTCAGTGTAGAGAACCGCTTAAAATCAAAACTTGATTTGATCAAACAAAAATCAATAAAAATATGAGAGAGAAAGAGAAATGAATAAAAGTTATTCTCTCTCCTATTTTTATCTACACATATTATTAACCAGGTAAGTGTCCAGAGGTCAAACTCGAGGAAGCATAATAGAAATACTTAGATTTTTTAATAAAAAGGATTATTTTTGTGATTTTTAATTTCTTCTCAAAGAAAGAGAAAACATTTTTATTTGTTTTAGTTTTTGAAGTTTTTATTTCATTTTATTTCCCAATTTTTATTTAATTTTCAAAGTGATATTTTCCAAACAAAGGAGATCTACTACTTAGTATAATGTGGTCGAGATATGTATAGTGATACTATATAGTAGATACATGAAGAGCTCGGGCAACGGGCTCGAAAAAGGACATGAAAAGAAAACAAGAATGATAGAAAATTAAAAAATAGAATCTTGATAAATTCGCAACTAAAAGCCCTTGAAAATCGAAGCAAAATAAAATCTAGGAAAAAACACTATGAATAATGTGCAAATATGTCTACAAATGTCCAAGAATAATGTCTGAAGTCTAATTTATATAAAAGATATAAAAGAAACTGCAATTCTTACGACTAGGTCCCTGGTCAAGGACCTAATTGTAAGAAAAATTTTCTGGAATTATACTTAGGCCCCTGATCAGGGACCTAAATGTAAATAAGAAAAGTTCTGGATGTGCATTGAGGTTCTGGAAAGCTACAGGGCTTGATCTGTAAATATTCTACCGCTTCATATCAGACGGCTCAGATTAGAAGATCTCAGTGAAACAAGGCCCTTGGATGAAGACACATGTCGCGATTCGAATGCATGCATGTTCTTCGTTGTTCTACCCCAACTTAGGGAAAGGGAGGCGACAATCTAGATTAGCCATGCTCCTCCACGGCTGGCTGGCGGATGTTGGGCCGAAGAGGGTGCTCCTCACCCTCTTGAGTTTCACCCACTATGGAAGTTAGAGAAGATCAGAGAAAAACATATAGGTTGCTACTAGGGTTTGAAAACTCTTGAATGTGCACAACTGCTCAATCGGATCAATAGTGAAATTCCGATGCTCCAGATGAAGATTGAATGCTCCAAAGATCGTTAACTACCTGCATGAAAGATCCATTGCTCGATTCAAGCTGAATCAACCCAAAGTTTAAGAATTCTTGCAAATATGATACGGGTTCTAGAAATTGTAAAATAATATCAAATTGAACGGATTTAAAATAGACTTGATGGTGAATCTTGAGAGTGAGTCAATGACTATGATTAAGGTTTCCTAATTGGGTGATTAAGAGACTAATAGAGGCATGGTGTTCGAGAAAATCTAATGAAGATGAATTGGCAATGGGTAAATGAATGCACCTAGGAATGAGGTTGTAAAAATCTCTGCATTTTCTCAATAGGTTAGTGGTTCCCGAAGATCCACGCAATGACGATGGCGAAGATGCAAGGCACTAAATCCTTGGAACAACTCCTCTACGTCTCTTCTTCCTCATGGAGCTGGTGGCTTCGACGACTATCACCAAAACTTGAAGAACCAAAGCTTGAAATTTGGGAGGTCAGTTCTGTTAGAACTGGACTGGAGAAGTTAGTTTTCAACTGATGAAGTTTGGGTCATTAAATAGGTTCATCGATGCGAGTTTGGTAGTGATCTAATGGCTTGCGTGAATGGAGGTCGTTAGAAGATTAAGATGAATGGATTGGATCGATGTATAGGTGGAAAATGGCGGCAGGAAAATGAGTAAAGGTGGGTCGTTAGAACAGAGAATGGCCAAACATCTTCTTGAAGAAGAAGAACTAGGTGCTCACACGTGCCAGCACCTGGTTGGCTTGATAATGGAATTACATTAATAATTAGATAATAATAATAATAAATAATGTTATTTTAAATAGGTATAAAAAGAAAAATATAGATAATTAAATTATCTAAATTTTAGAATAATTTATTTTTATAAATAATAAATATTTAATGAAAAAAATATAAAATTATTAAATGTGTAAAAGGTATACTTATTAAATAAGTTTTTAATTTTTTATTTAACAATTTAGTAAATAACATATTAATTTTGTATTTTATTAATTTTATAAATAGAATGTATATAAATTTATCTGGATTTTAACAAATTAATTTAAATTTATTAATAAATATAGGTATGTACTATACATGTCAAATTCATCTATAAATTAGGGAATTTGATTTATTTAAATAATTAAATAGTGTCCAAAAATTCTGAAATAAAATATGGTCAATACAAGATAAAAAATAATTAAAAATTATAAAATCATTAAAACTATAAATAATGTGGTCTAAAGAAAATAAATAGCCCAGAAACCTAGTTGGCGTTAGGTCCCAAAATCAACTTTTTGCAAACGGACTCCGATTTTAGTGAAATCACCTTCATTAATTAGATAATATTATTTTATGAATTCAAATATAAGAAGAGTGAAATTGGAGTTTGTATGAGAAAGTTATGATGTTCTGAAGTTGAGAAATTGACAATTTGAAGTTGGATTTCTTGGCGTATATAAAAGATAATATTTTTAACTCATTTTTATATTTTTTTCTATATATTTTTAGAAATAGATAGGAAAAGTGTTTGGTGAAAAATATATACAAATGAATTGACTAAAAATCTTTGATGTTTTTATATATATTATATAAATAATGAATAATATGTGAAGTGAACAAATGATTCTTTTTGTGGTTTTCTTTCCTTATCTCCCCCTACTTGTTTGGTTGTCAACCAATCCATGATGACTTTGTCTTAGGGGTTAGATTATATAATTATATCTTTCAGCTATATTTATATTGTATAAGTCATATTGTACATATATACATATTTACAACCTGCATTCTTTTTGTTTTCTTTATTTTTATTCTTTTATTTATTTACATTTTTTTATGCATAACAATGCATTTTTATTCATGAATGTAGTTTTGATAAAAAGATAGAAATTGTTAAGGATTTTAAGACAAAATGTAGACAAAATGTTAGTTAATCATGGATTCATCAATGCCCTCTACATAAACTTTGCTAGTCCCTTAGTAAACACTTATTTTAAAAAAATAAGGGAAAACGAAAGAAAGTTAGAATGAATTTTTATCCTAAACCAATTTATGAGAACAGAAAAAGGACAGAGCTTGGTCGGACCAAAAACAAGCATTTTGTCAGAGCCTTAACTAAGATTAGGAATTTAATTTCAACATTCCTAGAGTTCCACAAATCATTATTTAGGTTCACCTCAACAGCCATCTTAGATCCAGTTAACCATATTGCTAATTCTATAGATCCTTGAATTCAATTTGTAATGTGTGTGAATTGTGTTAGCTCTTCCCGCTTGAAGAAGCAAAGAAACTACTCATCCCAATAAAACTTTCCCATTGGTTCCTCATCCACAACTACTCTTTCCTCAAGGGGGGTGGGTATTCCTTTGTAAGGTCTGGGAGTGCTATGTCAACAATCGAATAGAGAGAGAATGTAGAAGAATGAAAAAAGCACTGGAGTGTGACAAAAGTAGTCACATCTCCTTGTGAAGCCCAGTCAGTGTAGATAAGTCTCCACTAAGATGTGCATGGTCTTTGGATGCTTGGATCATTGTGATCATATTTGGTATTTGGTGGCTTCTCTTTGGATTGTAATGTTGCTTGCACTGCATCAATCTTTTTGTGCCTCGACGGTTATAGAGTATTTTATTTTCATCCTTGTTTTGAAGTTTTGGAAAAATTATTCTTGCATATCCTTCCCTCATCTTAAGCATTATTTCAACCCCACAACTCCCATCTTTAGACGTCTACGCCACTAGACAAGGATGAAAATGCACCACTAAAATAAACTGCCCTTCGCAACCCCATGCAAGTCAAGCTAAGAGCAAAGTGCATATGTCCAAAATTGGTTCACTGATGAAGAGTTAAACGGATGACACCATGTGTTCTACTTAGGCAAGTTTAAATTGACTTCCCAAACATGGTCTCATAGAACCCAAAGATTTAAGTCAATGGCTTGAAGAGTCTAAATTCCAGTTCCTAACTAGGCTCCTTGCAATGAAACTTAAAGGCCATAATCAAGCTCCATCCTTTAGACTATTCCCAATTTTTAGTTCAAGAAATCTTATTTATTCTGAAAATTGCTAATGCAAATGAAACTATGGTTTTGTGAAGTATATTTTCTGAATTTTACTAATTTTTATGGATTTTAAGGGTTTTGTAATTTTTATGAATTTTAGGACTTTAAATTTTTTTATGGATTTTTCAATTTTTAAACTAGTTTTTTGTACAAGAATTTTACATGATAAATCACACATATTTTATTTGGATTAAATAACTAATATATTTTACAAATTTTATATACAAAGAATTTTAAATGATTTTACACATATTTAATAAATAGGATTTTAAATAAGCATTGTACATATTAAATATATTTTTTTAAATACATGTTTTAAATTAATAATTTTAAATAAGGATTTTACACATTTTTTACTTATTTACAAGGATTTCATAAATTATTAATAAATAAATGGATTTTAAATTAACCCTTACTGACTTTTTATGGATTTTATAGATATAGAAAATACATAAATTACGAGTTATGGATGCAAGTATATGTGTGTGTATATATATACACACACAATATATACACACACCCCTATACTTAGCTTATGTTATGTCCTCATAGCGTCAAAAGATAAAAAGGAGGACATAACTCGTGCTAAGTAAAAGTGGGTAAAAAGGTAGAAAAGAATAGAAGTCATTCGACCCCACTATACTTACGATCAGGTCATGGTAAATATAGTGGAAGAGAAAAATGAGGTGACTGAGGAAAATAAATATAAAATGAAGGAACAAAAGAAAGGAAGGAAAATAAAATCAACGGAATCACTCGATCCCCCCCAAACTTAGGATAAGGCATCCTACGTATAGAAAAGAATTTGATCAAAAATCTGGGACTAATGATTAGTTTAAAAGAAAAGAAAACAAAAGAAAAGTAAAAAGAAGAAAATCGAAAAATCTCAGATCAACGGGAAATCGGTCCCCTCCCCCATACTTAGGATCTGGTATCCTAAGCATATAATATGAGCAAAAAAATGGGGACGATTGTGGACTACAAAGAATATACAGGTGGTGTACTCCAGAAAACCGAAAGACTCACATGTCTCTATACTGGATGATATGAAGTGGAAGAGTATTCATGCATCCTGTACAAAGTAGATCACCTCAACCTGGGTCATATTGAATCGTCTGTTGTGCTTGTGTGTACTAATCCATGGCTGAACAAGTAGAGTTGCCTCTGTAAGTGAACTCTATACATGGCATAGGTCTCTCTACTGAAATATGCATTTTTGGAGTCGGACTACATAAGGTGTCTATATGTGTATCCATCACACAATCTAAATCTCTACGATGAATAAACTGAATGATCTTTGAAATATAATGAGCTATCTCTCATGTTGGAATATGTGTACTTTCGATATGCGTCACTGAGATGTCTACTACAAGTGACTGCTCATTTAGATCTGATGTGAACTCTATGTCTGCATGTGAACAATCATATGAATAACTAGTACCATATGATCTACCCAATCCTCATGTAGTATAACATGGATATCAAAATAAACACTCTCAAGATCAAGAGTCTATGTCTCATCTATGTGTAGGCAATCATCTGCAAGATTGATGTCCTCTGAAGTAAATGACAATACTGATCTCAGACTGCTACATCCTCTCGCCATCTCAATGTGTATATCTCTACTATCTATGTGAAATGGTACTCTCCCAACATTATAATCAAAGAGTGATCTAGTTGTCTGTAAAAAGGGCCTCCCGAGAATGACCGGAGCAAGGTGTAACTGTGTAGGCACGCCATGTCTAGGATAGTAAAGTCCATTGGGAACTGCAAGACCTAAACGGTCACAATAATGTTCCTCAACACGCAACTGTTGAAGATTCAACAAGGCTTGGAGAGGGATCAAACTGGGCAGAACAGAGGAGAGGTTTATTTATAGATATACTGGTAGTCCTTATTGATCACCAATTGCGGCTGAATCGAGGAGCTTTAATTTGATTTTGGCTAGGGCGTGATTCAAGGATGTTTAATCTCATCACTCCTAGCTCGGGCATCATAAGCGCCAGTGGAAAAAAGGGCAAAAATCAGGTCTTGACAGACTGGCGATTCGAGGAAGAGAGAGGAGGTTGGTGACAGTTGGCGGGCCGTGATTGGTCCACATCACCTGCTACAGGATGAAACAACAACCTTTATTCTAAAATAATTATTTAACAATAATAAATGATTTAATTAAATTTTGGTTATAAAATGAAAAATGTTTATTATTTTATGTTGTACATTAATTTTATTTTTATTTATTTTTATGATTGAATTTATTACAAGTTGCTTTTTACAAGTGTATTTACAAGTATATTGACATAATGTTTTGTATATTTTATTTTATTCGGTATTTTGATTTTAGTATTTTATTTTCCTATATTATGTATTTATAACTTATGTTTATACACACAAATATGTTTTTATTGTATTTTTCTGATGTATTTTATACACTTAAATAAATAGTGGTATATATTATATAGGTATAAGTATATGTATTCCATTTTTGTATTTCTATAGTTTATTTTATTTTAGTGTCTTCTTTATGGCTTCATTCTATTCTAAACATGTACATATATTATAAATAATATTTAAAAAATTATAAAAATATGAAAATATAAAAATAAATAAAAATAAATAAAACGAATATTTTATTGAGATATATTATACATGGGGTTCAAAACCTAACTTCCACACCTTCACTCCAAATTAAGTGAAACTACCTTTAGTAAATAGCTAATATAAAGCTATAAACAACTAAAGTTATTTTGAGGCTTTTTGAGTTTCATTGAGGAGATATAGGTCTGGGCAGTTTGGGTTTTGGCTTTTTACTCTGAGTATAATAATATGTACACTGTATGTTATTTTTATGTAAACTCAATTTTGTATTTTTCCATATATTTTTATCTACAACTTTCAAGTACATAATCTATTGATTTGAGGTATAAATAACAAATAATAAAAAGGTCCCAAAAATACTTTATGGATGAATAAATAAATGGAATTCTTATTATCTTTTTGGCCCTTATCTCCCCCTACTTTATTCCTTGTCCACCACATCATTCTTGACTTGGTCTCAGGGTTTAGGGTCATAAAATACCTTTGGCATTTTTTTTCTTTTCTTACTTTATTATTTTATTTTCACTTTAAATAATATAATTTATACCCTAATTATGCAAAAAATAATGAATGTTAATTTGTACGTAATAATGATATTTACATGCATTTAGCTTGGGTTTAAAGGCAAAAATAAAAAGAAAAAATGTGTGAAATGGAGATTCATCACCCCACTATACATGCCTTTGCTAGTCCCTAGTAAACACTTATGCAATGAGTGCACAAAATAGAAATGAAGAAAAGAAAAAGAAATAACTTGGAATAATTGTCAACTTTTAAACTAGTATAATAAAGTCAAAGTTGGAGCTCAGAGAAGGCCTTTGGATTAGTGGTGTGTTCAGAACCACATAGAAGTCCGGAAGTGTGACGTAACAACCCTTAGATTCCATGCTCCTATCATCCAATTCAATCCATAGCCAAGTCAAAACCAACCTCTCAGTCGCATACTCTTTCTACCTTGAAATGATAGAGCCATGTGTGTGAATTTGTTTAGCTCCTCCAAGACAAAACCATTGAACCAACAAGGCGTCTTCTCTTCTGGTAACTCGTCCTCGTGGAGACAAATATTCCCTTCTATGGTCAGGTGATCCCAGTCTTTACAATTGAATGGGGGAGAAGTTAGAAGAATGGGAAAAGAAGTGGGAAAGGACCAGTGTAGTCTTCATTCCCTTGTGAAGGCAGTCAGTGTAATCGATTCTTCACCAAGAAGTAGGATTTTTTCTGAAGCTCATTTTTTTGTGAAATTTTTGATATCAGCTTCTTCGGATGTTTTCTTTTGACTTTGTATAACTTCCTCATTCGTGCTTATGCCTTGGTGGATATAACATCTTTTTGTTTTAGCCATATTTTGGGGTCTTGGAAAAAGTTGAGCCGGTAGACCATTCCTCATCCGAAGCATTGTCTCAATCCATCTCTAGTCTTTAGATATCATTGTTACCAAAAGAAGTGGGTTAGAGCACTGGTGTTGGCAATCCTAATAATAGTTCCTGAGCCACCCTTGATGAAGCGGCCTTGCAACGTTCCGACTAGACTCCAAGATTTTCAACGGTCCATCTGAGTTGAGCTAAGTGCTAGGTGCGAGATTACGAGTGAAGGCATTGTCTCAAGAGTCTTATGGATGGTATGAAGGGTCCTAGTTAAGAAAATTGAATTGACTCATGAATATAGTCTTATGGAATCTAAAGAATTATGTCAAGGCAACCTAAAACATCTCCACTTCCAGTCCTCAATGGGTTCCTCTCAAATTATGTATATTAAGGTCTATTTCAAGCTCCAATCTTCCGACTGTATGTGGACTTGTTCAATTGTCTAGGTTATTACAAAAAATATGAATGCTATGTACAATGCAAGAAAAATAGCTTTGTGATCAAATTATCTAATTTTGAACTTTTTATTGATTTTTGAAAAAGTTTTGATGATTTTTATGCTATTTTTGAAAGAAATGTTTCTGTAAATGTTTTTGGGATTTCAAATTTCGCAAATTTTTAGAATTTTTTCGAAAACAGAAGGTTTTTGGAACAAAAAGGGAGTATTGTAGATATTTATATGGGCATGCATCTTTTTATTTACAAGGGTCGTGTTGTAGGAATTTGTAGTATTGTATATACAAGGTTCATAAAAAATTCTTATTTGTTCAAATTATGTGCATGGATCTCAAAATAATTTGAAAAGATTTTTGCAAACATTTTGAAAATTTTATTTTGCAAACTAATTTGACAAATAATTTTTACAATCATTTTACAAAATTTTAAAATCATTCACAAAGATTTCTCAAACAATATGTATAGATTTTTCAAACTATTTTTGCAACCCTTTTCACAACCATTTACAAGTAGATTTTCAAAATATTTTATTTCAAACAAAAAAAAAAGAAATTTTTACAAACAATATCTTTTTACAATTGTTGAAAACATTTCACAAAATATTTTCCAAATAGTTTCAAAAGATTTTTCAAGGAATTTTTCCAAACCAATTTTCAAACATTTTGCAAAACTTTTTTACCCGATTTATTAATCGGTATATACGAAGAATTTTAATGAATTTTTATACAAGTCTATTCTTTAGACCTAATAGTATTTTTGTCATACTTATTAAAAATTCAAAAGTATGAGTTTTGGCTAAAGTATATACAATGTATATACGACCCCGTTATACATAACTTGAGCTATGTCCTAATAGAGCGAGGAGAAAAGAAAAGATAACTCGTACTGAGTATAGAGAAGCCTACTACAATGACTAAAGAGTGCATGCAAAGTCGACCATCCCCCCAATACGTATGATCAAATAATCCTGGGTGTACCAGATTATATCTACCTATAGGGAGGGTTGAGGGTGGGAATGAATAAACATCAACGATTTGGCATGTCCCCTCTATAATTATGGTAAAATATCCCTAAGGATAGACATAAGGATCAACAAAATAGGAGATAGGTGATGGGACAAAGAATGAACATATGAAGTCACTCATCCCCCCCTATATTTAGGTTGAAGCATACCCTAAGTACAGAAGCAATGAGTGAGGAAAACGAATCAAATAGAACATACAACTGAAAATAATAGAAAAGAAGAAAAGAAGAAAACTAAAGGAAGAGTTTTTAGGAGAAATATTTGAAAGTTTTGATATTACGGAAGTTGTGGATGCCTCTTCATTGTATATCATTTGGACTAAATCGACAACGACCAAGAATGTGTCATACTCAAGGTACGACTTCAGTAACTGATTGTTGACGATAAATGGTTGTGCATCAGGCGAAAGATCTGATATCATAATGATTTTGTTGTCGCGTACTTCTTGCACTCTTAATGGCCCTGTCCATTTACTTCTTAATTTGCCCAAAAACATCTTCAACTTTGCATCAAACAGCCACATTTTCTATCAAGTTTCAAAGATCTTTCGTCTAATGTGCTAGTCATGCCAGCATTTAACCTTCTCTTTTATACATAAAGGTGTTATCATACACACAGTCTCAGAATTCTAGGAGTTTTTCAGATCCTCTTTTCTTTTCTTACCACCATTTCGTAAGTCCATATTGCATATATGATTGCCCATAATGATTTGTGGATCAGTTCTACGGGAAGATGACTTGGCTTTCCATACACAAGATGGTATGGTGACATGCCCAAAGGAGACTTGTAGGCAGTTCTATACACTCGTAGGACTGAGTCCAAGAGTTGGGACCAATTCTTTCTATCCAGCTTCACAAGCTTTTGTAGGATCGTCTTGATTTATTTGTTTGATATTTCTACTATGCCATTGGTCTAGGGATGATAAGGAGACGTGACTCGGTGCTCAATGCCATACTCCATTGTTAATTTCTTAACCTCTCTATTAATGAAATGACTACCCATCTGATATCAATATCTTCGGAATCCTGAACCATGATATGATGTTCTCTCTCAAAACCGACAAACCTACGACTATTTGTGGCTCGGGCGGGGATAGCTTCAACCCAGTGACTCAAGTAGTCAACGACAAGCAGATGCGCTCATATCCCTAACTATTCGGAAAGGGGCCCATGAAATCAATGCCTTAAGCATTGAATACATATGGAATATGAATGAACTTCAGGAGCATGGAATCTTTAGCTGTAAGGGTGCCTCCCACTCTCTGACAGTCAGTGCAGTGCTTCACAATACTGCAGCATCCTTAAATAGTGTCGTCCACCAGAGGCTACCCTACAACACGTTCGTTGTCATTCTGTCTCCATAGTGGTGTCCACTATATTCGAGCGAATGCAATGCGCGAGACACTATGATGCTCCTCCTGAGGGATACACCAGCATCAAATGCAATCTCTCCTTCCCTGAATAAAAGTGGATCTTCCCATTGGTAGAAATGGATTTCGGACAAGAATTTATCCTTCCTGATTTTTGTCAAATCTTGTGTGACTTCACCAGAGATGAGGTAGTTCACAATATTGGCATACAAAGGGAGTGATCCATGACCAAAATTGATTCATCGGGAAAGGTGTTTGTGAATGAATGCATTGCTCAGTGGAGGTTCTTATTATTCAATTCTGAGAGATGATCTGATATCACATTCTAAACTCAGGCTTGACTTTGATTTCCATGTCAAACTCCTTGAGGAGGAGGATCCATATGATCAGTCTAGGCTTGGCATCCTTCTTCTGTTGTAAGTATCGGATAGCAGAGTGGTCAGTGTAGATGGTGACTTTAGATCCAAGCAGATAGGACATGAACTTCTCAGGGTGAATACACAGTCAACAATTCTTTCTCTGTGATAGTGTATTTCTCTGAGCTTCATCTGGAGCCTTGCTGGCATAGTGAATGGCATAAGGTGCCTTGTTCCTTTTATTTATCCTACAACAACCCCAACTGTAAAGTTTGATGCATCCATCATGTTCTCAAAAGGAAGAGACCAATCTGGTGGTTGTAGGACGGGAGCTTGAGTGATTAGCTCCTTCAGCTAATTAAATGAAAGGAGAACTGCTGATTAACATTAAACTTGATCTCCTAGCGCAACAATTCTGTAAGAGATCGGGTAATGTGGTTGAAGTCTCTTATGAATCTCTTTGAGAAACCCACATACCCCAGGAATGACCTCACATATATGACATTCTAAGGTAGCTCAAGTTTGCTGATAACGTCCACCTTTGTTGGGTCGACATCCATGCCACGCTTGGCAACGACGTGAACACATTCCTTATGTGACCTTGAAGTGGCTCTTTTACCAAGATAGCACAAGATTGACTTCATGGTATTTCTAAAGTACTTTGTCCAGGTGCTCAAGAAAGGCATTGAAATTGTCACCATAGATTGAAAGTCATCCATTAACACCTCAAGAAACTACCAACCGTCTCGGTAAAAACTGCAAGCATGCATCTCTATAATGTGGCCAGGTGCATTGCACAAACCAAAGCGCATTCTCCTAAAGGTTTAGGTGCCGAACGGGAAAGTGAAGGTAGTTTTCTCTTGTCCTCTAGGGTGATTGCCACTTGGGTATACCTGAAGTACCCATCTAGAAAGCAGAAGAACTCCTTGCCTGATAATCTCTCCAGAACTTGATCGATGAATGGCAAGGGAAAGTGGTCTTCTTTGTTGCTGCGTTGAGATGATGGTAGTCAACACATACCCGACATGATGTCGGTTGCTGAGTAGAAATCTCCTCTCCTTTATCATTTGTAACCACGGTGAGCCTGGATTTCTTCGGAACTATATGTAGAGGGCTCACCCATTTTGAATCAGAGATGGGATAAATGATGCATGCATCACACCATTTTATGATTTCTTTCATGACGTCGTCACATAAATTTGGTGCTAGACTTTTTTGACACTCTCGGGACCATTTGGCATCTTCTTCTAAATAGATATGATGTGAACATAGGGCAGTATTAACCCAACGAAGATCTGAGACGTGCCAACCAAGTACCTTGCGATTTTTTTCTAGAATCTCAAGAAGTTAAGATTCTTGATCCTGGGTCAGAGTGTTGCTGATGATTATCGGATACATCTTCTCATCACCCATAAGGAATGCATACTTAAGGCCCATCGGTGTCTTTAATTCAGGCTCTGATCTGGCCGGCTTCTCACTCACTTCAGAAACAATGCTAGTAGGTGGATGATTGCCATGACTTTAGAGGTACTGCTCATCTCAGTAACTTATTGTTCAACTGACAATGTGCCAAACATATCTAAAATGAATTCATCATATTTGAACTGACATGAATCTTCTGAATCAAACAGATGCATCAACCAATTGGATTTTGTCTCCCAGGTGACATCGGATCTTCAGTCGATTGCGTTTTCCTAGTCTCCATTAGGAGAGAGGATGTCCAGTGTCCATGTGTCATTCAAAGAGAGTTCTGTATCCCTTATTTCAGTAATGAAGTTACGATCTGCTGAGGCGGAGCTGCATGACCTTCATCAGATACGACTTTTGGATTACTGACCATGCTATGGTAACTTTGTGGCAGCTCGAGCTGAATGTGATCTTTCTCAGACCCTTAGTCAACTACGCCCTCTACGGTGTACAAGAATTGCCAGCCAAGGATAATTGGGGTTTGAAGTAATGGGTGCCAGAGAGTCCATATCAAGGACTACAAAATCAACAAGAAATTACATGTCTTTTACCATCACCACAATGTCTTCCAGTAGATCTCGGGGGTTGCTTGATGGATCGATTAGCGAACTGTAGTATCATGCATGTCTACGTGAGTGTAACCAACCTGAATTCTTGCAATAATGACGACGCCAGGAGGTTGATGGAAGACCATGAAGGATATGGGATAAATCCTCCAGCACGTCACGGAAGCATGAGCATCGTATCGAATACGACGAAGAACGACTAGTCAGACTAGTTATTCTATGCAGCGGAAATTAAAAAAATTTCATGCGACGAAAACACATGATCCAAGAACACTTCTCGAATCATTTCATCTAAACCACAAACAAGTAATAGGATTACCTCTTGAAGCATGGTTGCGATCGAGTCTCTAAACGAAGAGACCTCCTGTCTCAAGTCCGATGCGACGGAGGAGACACTTGTGAGCGCGGGGATGAATCGCGTGCTTCTCGCAATCCATGTTGATGATCCAAGCGGCGGATCTTCTGATCTCGACACACGAGATCCGACATCTTCTTCACGAGCGAGGCGCACCGAAGGAGACAGAGATCCACGAGCAAACGATCGAGCAGCATAACGACGATGCTGCGGTGATGGAGGCTCTCTCTAGGGCATCCATGGTAGACAACCATGAGAGGAAGAGAGAGGGATGACATGTAGAGAGAGAGAGAGACTTATGTTCTCTTGTGTGTAAAGAAGAGCAAAGGGGTGCCCTTCTATTTATAATATTTTGGGATCCATGGATCTCAATCCATGGGCAACACAAATCCAATGGCTCTCATTGATTGTGTTTCTTTTAATGGCTAAGATTTGTGTTGGTAAAAACCAACAACAATTAATTTAATTTGGATTAAATATATATTCATAAATCCATATAAATCAATCCCAAAATTAAATCAACAACATGTGGAGATAATAGAAAGGAGAGTGCCTCCTTCCATATTCATGGAGTGGACGACCACCCTTTCCTAATAGGAATTGGTGGCTGCCCCTTCCTTCCAATATGGAAGGGACATCTCCAATGTAATCTCCTTAGATTACATTAGTCCATGTATCTCCAATTTTACAACTACAATTATTGTAAATTATTCTACAAAAATAATTTATAATTATTTTGTGAATATTGCAATCTTTCCATTGGAAAATTGTGAATCATATTCATAACCCAAAATAAAATGTAAATTACATAAACAATTTAATGTCCAATGTGAATCCAATTCACATCAACATTTAATTAACAAATATAAATTACAAATATCTCTCTTGTATATTATAAATCACGTTTATAATATATATGATTAATATGGATATTTCTATCCACATTATTCATATATATGATAATTAAATCATATTTAATCATCTTGGATCTCTTTTCTCTTGTACCCAAATAATATGAATCACATTCACATTATTTACATATTTGATAATAAAATCGCATTTAATTATCTAAGATAACTCTCTTTATAATATGAATCAAATTCATATTAATCATGATAATTAAATCACATTTAATTATCCATTTTCTCAATGCTCGGATACATATATCAAAGAATTATCCGTGAACTCTTTCAAGGATAATGCGCTTTCTCCGCGAATACTTGGAGATAAGGACATGGCGATTGTATTTTTACACGTATAGTGACTTGGATATTGAGATCACATCTCAAATCCAGATCTCAGGCCTCCCATAGATGCTTGATTAAAACAATACCGCAAATCTAATCTTCTCATCGCATGTGAATCACATTCAGATCAATGTCCAACATTTGGACTAAGATTGGATTACTTCTCTACTGAGAGGAGTCACTAAAATCTAGACTCGTTTCAACACTCCCTAAGAATGGGAGCGTCATGGTTATACAACCGTTAATGATCACATCACCCTCAGGTATTCCCAATACATGTACATCTTGCATACTGGAAGACTCATAATAAACCTGAAGTATAAGATCAATTTTACACTGTCTACTTCAGAGTTTTATCATTAAGTTTCTCATTCGATCATTGGGAGTTGGTATCGATCATATACTTTCCAAAAGCATATATCATACCTAGGTGTTGATCATATACTTTCCAAAAGTATATATCAAACCTACAAATTCAGTCAAGCTTCCAAAGCGAGACGATCGTGCATGGAATTTGATCTTCCCAATATCTCATGAGTGAGCTCATGTCTTCTGGTTCAGTAATGAACATGTATGATCCCTTTGAGAGATTGTATTACTCGTATGCCCTTGCATGCACACCAGCACGCGGTGTATAGACCTTGATTAGGTCATCAACCTATTGGTCTGCCAAATGTACATACTCAGACATATAATAACACATCTATCTCTGGTCAGAGGATGCGTGCCTATATCATGACATCATACGATATAGGTCTTTGGTTATCTCGATCCCGTTAAGTCAACTCTTTGACCTAACTAATCTGACACCTCCGAATCTCTATTCCTATGTAGAGTACCTGCATCAAGAAGTCGGTCAGATGTCATCCTAACTAAGAAAGGATTGCCATCTCCTACTCAGGCTGGAGATCATCTCTTAACAATCATTTGATGGTGCATGATGAGTCCTCAATCTAACTCTTTAGATGTTCATCCAAGCACCAGTCTCTATGATTCAATATTTGAATCAATAGATGTATGATCATTAAGATGGCAGTGTACATAAACCTAATTGTACTAAGGGTCCTATTATGCAAATTATGTATTCTTCATTTCATATTAGGGATTGATATTCGCAATAACATTTACTGCATAATGGCTAGCCGTGGGCTCGCATGTCCAACAATTGTATATGAAGTCTACTTTAGACTTTATTGCTAACATCCATCTTTCCATGTCATAATCTTTAGAAGCTTCATCATATGAAGCTAGATCATTGTCAGATTCAATTGACACATGGAATCCATCTTCAAACTTATTTGAAGAGGTATTAGTGTTTCATCTTTAATTGTCTTTTTAGTTTCCGATTCTAGGAACCTCATTATCTCAAGATTAAATGAGTTCATTTACTTCATTTTCATCTTGATTCTCAAGAGAGTTGTCCTATAAGAATCATATTCTCAAAGATGAGACCTTTAAGAATCTCAAGGTCATAAAGTCGGTATCCAATACCATCCTTTATTTTCCTAATGAAGTAGCACTCTCTAGTGGCAGATTCCAGATTATTTGCATGGAACCTTATTAAGGATATATATTGTAGTCTCTACTACATATATACCTTGGAATCTAATAGATAATTATGCTAATATTCATCATTGATCATATCATGTCACACATGATTTAATTGTATCTCCCTACAACTCTTATTGAGTTAGGTTTATAAGGAGGAGTGAGATAAAAATAATATTCATATCTCTATAAGGTATTCCATGAATTCATCTAATAGGTACAAGCTACCTAGGTTAGATCAAATTCATTTCACCTTCCTTCAGACTTTGGTTCAAAACCAAAAATTGTGAAATCTTTGAACATTTCAAAGCTTTCTAAGGTGAAGGAAAGAAATCTCATATCTCAAATAATCATTAATAGATATCAAATATCCATAATGTTTATTTTTATATAGATGATTCACATACATCAATATGTATGAGATTTTGAATACCTTGATATCTTACACCATTTCCAAGGAAGGGTGTATTGGACATTTCTACTTCTGAATACATTATTCACAAGTATGTAAGATTTGAACCTTTAGACAATCTAAAGTTTCATCTCTTATCAATCTATTGATCACATCAACAGACAAATGTCCAAAACATGATGCTAGATAATTATCAAATGATCTTCATCCTCCTATTGATCTTTAATGTTTAATTTTCAATATTAGAAATCTTAATGAACCATTCATTAATTTTCTAATTTAGTAGAGTCCACAAATTTTAGATTACTATCAGAAATATCTCCATCATAACTCTTTATGATAGGTCTATTATAGAATTAATGTTTAATTCCAACTATAGAAATAAACAATGAGTGTATTCTAATATCTAGGTCATAGAGACATTCTCTAAGACTAAGGGCTCTCCCACTGAAATTAACAAGTCAATCTATCCAATAGATATTGTTGCAACAATTGCATCAATATCCATGTGGATGACTATTAAACCTTAAAATCAAATTTTATAGTCTTCTAATACGTATGCAACTAATTGCAAGTGTTATTAGAAGAATGAGATACAATTATTAGACTTTGATCTTATCAAATAAGAAAGTCAATTTCCATGATTAAATGTAGATTATTCCGATGCACCATCTAAGTCCTTCTCTAAGGATTCTAGATAGACTTCATAGTCATACTATCAATATATCAGCTTATTGCAGTATTGGCATTCATCCAATTATTTGGATGTTATATGGAAGTTACAGAAGTACAGTCAACTCTTTGACTTTCCTTCTCACTTGGGTCCAACCCATGCGTCCACTGCGCTCTCTTTATCTATAAGCAACCATTGCTTAAAAAGAAAGGATCTCTTATGTCGAAATCAAAAAAATCAATATAAGAGTATTTCAACATTTATACATGCTTCATTAAATTCATACAATATGAATAATATGAATCCTCATGAATGACTAGAGTATAGATAGTAGAATGATGACACTCATCGTATCTACATCCATCTAAACTCTTAGAACTTAGGTTCAGGTAGGTACTCAAACAATTTGAATACATCATCTCCTATAGAGCCACCATTTTGCATAATGCAGAGAACCATGTCATTCGTGATTATATGTCGAGAGCACATATGTATGCCAGAACATCTTCTTAGATTTTATAAGGATTATTTGATAATTACGATCATTATCGACATGTCACTTCAAAAGTACATTCGATGAGATCAAGACTTATAAAGACATACAAACCCTAGGGTTTTAGTCCTATTGTCTATTTAATTATCATTCCCCATTATTATGAGGAAACTTCCAATTGCAACCACATACATTATGTGTCCAATTACAAGTACAATATCTGGATCATGGATCCAATCCATGATATTTTACTGGTTATTATTGAGTATAATATTGAGTCGGTTTAATGAAGGATTAACTGAAATAAGAAATTTGCATAAATATATTTAAATATATATTGTACTTTGATTTAGGAATTTTTATATCAAAGTTGCCTTGCCATGTCAACAATGAAAGTTCATTCCCTTAATCACTTTCAATGTAAGAGGTATACCATTATATCTTAAGAAAGATCTGGGATCTCCTTCCTTATCTTTGTTACATCCCAATAATATGAGAACCTGTAACTCGGATAAAAAGAAGCGGGAACACATTCCACCTTGCAAGTCCAACTTGCATATCCCAATTCGGTCTTTAACACCCGGGCCCACCACCCCTAAGGTGATGTTGACCCGTCATTAATTGAACCAACCGTCAACAGGAATACAACTCACTATGCACAATCCAATATCACCCCAATAATATGAGGACCCAATATTGGGGTCGTGATGAATCTTCATTCATCACTCTTTATTCTTTTATTTTACCTAAAAACCTTTGCAAAACACCTTGTATATGTTTGTAAATAGAATAATTTACCAAAAAGCATGCATTGTGTAAATAGCCATAATTAGCTTGTATTTTGTGCAAAAATAAAAGAATAAAGAAATAAAGAAAAAGAGGGAAATATTTAGAATAAATATTGAGTGACCTAAACCCAAGGGAGGGCTCAACCTGGGCCTGACCGCAAAATAAAATAAGTAGAGGGAGATATGGTGACTCAGCCTTGTACACAAACCCCCTCTTAGTGTAAATATTTTACTTTCTAAAAATAACAATATTTATGTGTTCCCCGTATTTTGTATATATTTATATAAATAAAATAAAAATGGGAAAAATAAAAACAAATAATTTCTCTCTCCTCAGTGTATATATACCATATACATAAAATAAAAGACATATTTATTTGACCCTTGTAAATACTTAATAAAAATTAAATAAAAATCTTTATATATTCCAAATTTTATGATGTAAATAAATAAAATATAAAATTGCAATAATTGTACATAAATAAAATAATTAAAAATCAAAATAAAAAATACATAGGTACATAGACTTGTATATAATAATAATATAATGTAAATACATAATTTATTGTTCAAAAAAATAAATAAAAATCACTAAAAAATACTTTAAAAATAAATAAACATTTTTTATTTTGTAAATATTTTTAAATAAAGTCATTTTCTATTTTATTTTGGATTTTGAAATCTTTTTCCAATGGAATTTTTCCATTGGTGCATGGGGGATTGTTGACCTCCGGTCAACTCTCCCCCCAAGACCATTGGTCCTGCGAATCTTCGCGCCGACCCGACTTCTCCGAATTTTCACGCCTCGATCCGATTGACATTCACCCTAACCCCGGGCTCCGATTGTTGACGATACATCCATGATCTACGCCCGCCATTCTTCTTAGGGATCCGTGCTCCGATTTGCTTGCCCGACTCCACTCTTGCCGGACCCCGACGACTATAAAGCTTTGCCTCCTTCCACCATTTCACGCACCTTCAGCCTCCGTCTTCGACTCCCATGACCTCCATCTTCTAGCCTTGAGTGACAGCAAGCCCTAGAAGGTGTTACAGCGAGGAAAGGAGCGGTCTAGCCCCTGGTCCGATGGTCTTCGTCGTCGTGCTCGACCCATTGGTGAGCTCGAGCCTCTGGAGGCGTCTCTCCATTGAGGCAAGGACTCCAGGAGGTCACCCACCTCCAGCACAAACGTTTGCACCCATCAGGTAACCTCTTTATCCCATAGCGTAGCTTTAATTTCGATTCTTCGATTTTGCGCCGCCGGCCTTCGCCGGCCGATTCATCGTACTCTGATCGACCATTATCCCTTCCGAATCGACCATCACCTTCATGAGACTTCGCTCCACATTCTCCGCACCTCCGATCATCCTGGTTCACCCCGGAACCAGGAGTTAGGTCCTCCTTCGCCACCGCTCACCGGAGGACCACGCCACGACCCATCTGTTCACCCACTTCGCCCGCTAACAGGTCGAGGCAGTTTTCCCTCAACACCTCTTGTCTCCTGTGCAGGTATTACAGCTTGAGAGCCTCATCTAGAGGCTCATTCATTTAGGATAGGAGCTTCAGGAGCTCAACGTCGACGGGGATCCTCTAGGTCCTCTCGACCTCATCGGAGCACACCAGAAGCTGCGGACGACCACCAGCTTTGATTTGACCACCTGAGCAGCTCCGGGGGAGGACCATAGCATGCGTATTGGCCCGGCGAAAGTCACCGGTGAAAGTCGTCAGATCAAGCCCTCGCACCAGATTAGATCACATCCGTCCATCTGAGGGTTGCATCTGACCGTTGGATCCAGCTAAGGATCTAATCCAGTCGTACATCATCGAAGGGGTACCCATGCACCAGAGCCGTTCGATCCTACACCTGGACCTCGTTCAGCCGTGGATCGTAATAAAGGGGTAATATCCACTTAGGCCCTCTTTCGTTTTTATATCTTAGTTTAGTCATATAAATATCTTTTATAGTTGTTTTATTTTGGGTAACTTGCACTTTAGACCCTGGTGTTTTTAGATATTGTATTTTGTCCCTGTATATGTGGTGCACGTGCTTCGACACGTGATTATGGAACATTTGCATATTCTATCCTATAGTTTTAGGATGTTACTGTTTGCATTTCTTTAAATAGGAATTACATAAATGCCCTTGTTTTTGTGATTCACATGCGTGGCTCGTGCCCACCTGGGCTTTTTGCAACTGTGGCCCTGTGTTTTTTTACAAGAGTTATATGTTTGGCACTTGAACTTTGTTTCTTTGCACTTAGGTCCCTGTGAACTATGCCTTATTTAGTGATCGAATAAAATATCAAACAAAATCCAAATCTTGTGAAATTTGGACACGTGTCCCCTGCCACTGTGTAAAAATTTCACAAAAATTTTGGGATATTTATTATTGTTTGTTATTTTAAAAATTCAAAAACACTCATTTTTGCCACTGTTTGAAATATAAAATCAAATAAAAATATAAAAAGTCATCTAAAAATTACAAAATAATTAGATATTGTTTGTTTTATTGTTCTTGAGCTTCAGTTAATTTTTGTCTTGTTTAGATTTATAAAACCCCAAAAAATATAAAACACCAAAAACCTTACAAAGATTATTAAAAATTCTATAAAAATCAAAAAAATGCAATTTTGGTTTCGGTAGCTTAGTTTTTTTTTTACTTTTCATAAAAATTGCCTTCATATTTTTATAGGCTAATTATCTATTTTTAATTAGCCTTTCAAATCTGGCTGCACATTAGTTCACTGTTTTCGCTTTTTTCCATTTTTATAAAATCAAGTAAAAATTATAAAATTCTGAAAAAATCACCAAAAATCTTAAAACTATATAAAACATAAAAATAATTTTATTTGAATTTTCTGAGTTGCTATGAACTGCTTAATAAATTATTGTTAGTGTACCTTTTTCCTTCTTTTTACATTTTCTTCATAATTAAAAATACAAAAAATATAAAATTATATAAAATCCACTAACAAATCATTTCTTTATTTTATTTTATTTTTGACTACTTTGTAGGCCGATTCGGCCAACCTGTGCTCCTTGAGTTCGACCCTGGTTGCTATATCAGGTTAAATAAATAGCGAGACCGCTATTCGGATTTCATTGGCTTTTTGACTTATTTTAGTGGTCTGATTTTTCTTGTTGATCGATCTCCGAGATTCGGGTCGCAACGACCTGTGTTTTTATACCTTGCCTGGATCTCTCAGTGGATTTCTGAGCATCAGAATGGCGATGTTGTCAGGGATCATGGCTTAGTAGTCTTTTATTTTCATTTTTGTTCGGTTTTCATTTTTGCGGCTTTTTCCCGCGGCTTTTCTTTCTTTCGCAGCTTTTCGTGGATTTTTCATTTTCATTTGTTTTCTTTTTATTTTCTTTTCTTTTATCTTATTTTATTTTTATTTGTTTTTATTTTGTTTGTTTATTTCCATTTTTGCATATATTTTATTTGATTTTATTTTGTCTTGCTTAGTTTTATAATAATCTGGTTCTGACACACTCTTGTTTAATTTCTTGCGAGGGCCCGAGGACCAAGGTGACTTTCTTTGGAAAGCCGAAGCAACCGTAGAAGCCGGAGGTGGCTTCCTTCTGTACGGAGCTGTAGGAGAGAGCGAGAGGTTGAGTAGGAGAGAGAGGAGAGGTTTAGGATAGTTTTATTTTCAGACCATATTGTTGTAATAATACAGGGACAACCAGACTCAGAGACTTTCAGACTTGTGGTTGCGGGGTCTGTTTTGCCGAGCACCGGTATGCTCGGGGGACCTCACCGCGTTTTCTGCCGGTTTTGATTTTTCGTATTTTATTACTGCTTATCTGATTCACGCAGATTTAGCCTTAGTCGTAGGATTTTCTATGCTTGCGCCGTAATTAATTAGGACCCCGACCTAATTAGATTGTTTGTTCCTATAGACCGTCTAATTGGACCTGATTAATTAATTAATAAAGAAAAATCTAACCTAGTCACTCGAGAGGTCATGTACTGCTAGAGGCCGTATACAGCACTGGTAGGATCCGTTGTGGCGGACACCGATCGACATCAGAGACCGGACCCCGACCCCTCCCATTGACCCGTTAGTTATTTATTCTCCCCATGTAGAAATTTCTTCATCTAAGGCCATTTTCCTCGTGCATCATATACGTAGTTTACTTTCTGTCTTTATTTTTTATGTCTGATCACCCTGCATGTAGAGTGCTGGAGTCAGGTACGCATTTCTTACTCTGCATGCATCATTGATTTCATCGCGCATCGGCTTTTTCGACATCTCCCCCCATTTTCTGGACTTAAATAAAATCAGGAGAACCCGAAAATTTTGTTAGGCGTTTGTTTGCTTGAAAATTATTTAAAAAGAAAAATCTTAAAATTTGGGACTGCTAAAGCAAATTGGACCTAAAAAAACACTTCACCAAAAAATTGCATTGGGACAGCAACCCCCACCTTGTATGGTTTGATTGGGCGAGAGAGTGACCCGCACACTAGGTAGAGCCATATCCGGCCCTTCTTCAGACTACTGCTTATGGGCTAGTCGTTCTCCAGTGAGGATCGCTCCGATTTCCGGTAAAGCGGACCGCGATATCCTTAACAGAGCGAGTTGATCGGGTAGCCTGTAAATGGTCTGCAGCTTGTACTGGCTGCGAATGATCTAGTTCGGGATCGGGACAGTCTCCTGGGGGCGTTGGATTCCCAATAGCTCGCTTAATCGCTCTGTTATACTGTATTATCACCAAAATAAAAAATACAAGATAAAAGACCGAACTCTCACGGTCATTAGCTCGTGTCGTGTTGGTGAATTGGGTTTGACTGTTCGATCCTGTTTGCTTTCCAGATCCCATCCGCCCGACTTGCCAGATCACGATGATGGGTCGGAGGTCCCTTAGGCAGCCTCTGGCTGCACCGCTTACGAGCACTCCGGCCCGTTCATCTAGGTCGGTTCATGAGAGCCGAGACCCTCTCTCCGAACCCGAGTTTGCTTCCATCGTGTCCCCCCCCCCCCCGACCACCTTTCTTCTGACAGTCCATAGGTGCCCGATCAGATAGAGAAGTAGACAGATTATATTTCGGCACCTTAGCTCAGGTCTTTTGCCTTTGTAGGGAACATGGCCGACAACAGTGATGACGGCACCGGAGGCCCCAAACCAGAGCAGACATACGTACTGGACCAGGGTGCGATCAAAAACACCTTTATAGCTTCCCTCGAGACAATGTAGCAGCGGATCAGGGATCAGAGAGCTTTTATGGTAGAGATGAGGAGAGAGATGGAGTGGATGAGAGCTGACCACAAGCAGCGCAGGCCCACAGGAGACAGACCAGAGATACCAGATCATCCTGATGAGCCAGTCTAGCCGGCAGCAGCAGCAAGAGCCATACCGATGCAGGAGTTGCACAACCTCAGATCGATGCTTACACACTGGTGGATCATTCTTTCGGCGATCGTGGGGGACTTCAAGTTCCCCCCGCAGACGATAGAGCTTCTACCCCATTTCCACGAGCTCGCGACTGAGGAGCCCCATCTCCACCTCTAGGAATTCGAGATGATCTGTAGCACCATCCACGATCGGCAGGTGGACGAGGACACCATTCGGATGATTGCCTTCCCCTTTCCATGGTCGACAGAGCAGCCAACTGGGTGAAGCATTTGGGGAGATTTGTCACTACCTGGGAGCAGCTCCGGACCGAGTACTTGAACAAGTACTATCCACTCGAGCGGACCAATGCAGCGAGGGACCTGATCAGCAACTTCTCCATGCTCCCCAACGAGCAGTTCCATAAGGCATGGGAGAGGTTCAGAGATCTTACAGACATATGTCCGCACCATGATATCTCGAAGCCGAACCTAGTTCAGAGCTTCTTTTGCGGGCTGACTCCAGAGCTGCAGGGCTTGGTGAATGCTTCTTGTGGTGGTTCCTACTTCGCCAAGGATGAGGATCAGGTCTGGGCCATCTTTGAGGAGATGGTCGAGAACTACTCCGCGATGTCCCAGACCCGACTCTACACCCAGGGATGCCCCCAGCCATAGGTCGTGCAGTTTCAGAGGATAGCACGGGTCGATGCTGGTCTTCCACTTCATCTGCGGCAGCTGCACAGGCCGAGTCTACAGCTGTAAACATGGGCATCATCAGCGAGAAGTTGGACCGGATCGAGCAGATAGAGAAGAAGCTGTGCCAGGGCAAGACGCAGATCGAGAAGATGGCACAGACGCTGAGTGACCTGAAGACACAGATCATGTGTCTCTAAGAGGCACAGACGGCTTCTCAGCCCCGTCTCAGGTCACAAGGAGATCCGAGCAGTAGTGGTATCTCGTCCCAGCACTCCAGTCAGCCTAGACAGGTTCACCTTGTACATGCGGAATCGTACCAGCAGCCACCGCAGTATGTTCAGTCACCACACTCCTAGGACACTCAGATGGTGGTGTATCAGCCGGATCAGCCCATGGCAGTACTTCCCCGCCCTCTTACGAGCAGGAGCCGTTGATGGATGTCTATGGGATTTGGTAGGACCGACCCCAGCCCGAGATCTGATGAGACCATCTCGGATTCCACTGGTCTTCTGGAGGCACCAGTTCCCAACAACAGCCTCTAGTTTAGGGTGGCCAGTACGGCCAGTAGTGTGAGCAGCGCCAGCAGCCCCAGCCCCTAGTTCAGCAGCGGCAGCAGTCATCCCATTACCAGTAGTATGGTCCTCATCCCTATCAGCAGGGACAGCCTTGGAGGCGAGAGCAGCCTCAGCAGCAGTATCATCAGCAGTACCCCTTTCACCCTCACCAGCAGCAGCAGCCTCACTACCAGTGAGGCCACTAATGAGCCTAAAAATCCCGAACGACTAAGGTGAATCAGATAACTAAGGTCGTTGCGACCTCAGTCGCTCGAGAAATCAGGCTCGATCAAGAAAAATAAAGAGCAGACCACCGAACAGAGATATAAAATCAATAAAAATAAGCTAGTGGTCCAGGCTATGAGATTAGCCTGGTGTAGCACCCAGGGTCGGACTCAGGGAGCACAAGTTGGCCTCGCGGCCTAGAAGTAGTCTAAAAGCAAAATAAAACAAACACAAATATTTTTTGTGGTTTTTAAATATTTTTATTTTTTTTTGGATTTTTAATAATAAGAAAAAATGGAAAAAGACAAAACAAGGCAACTTCAACAAATTATTTAATCACTTCAAAAGACTCCAAAAATTCAATCAAAAATATTTTTAAGTTTTTTGGGTTTTTTACTATATTTGGTGAATTTTTCAGATTTTTATAATTTTTATATATTTTTCAAAAAATCAAAAAACGGTGAAAACGGTAGCAATCTGTCCAGTTGAGCTTGGAAGATCAATTTAAAATAGCAAATTGATCTGTAAAAGCCTGAAGGTAATTTTTATGACAAATATAAACAACAAAGAAAATTCAGAAAAAGAGTTGTATTTTTTTGGTTTTTCTATAATTTTTTAGATATTTTAAAAGTTTTTAAGTGTTTTTTTTTAATTTTTAAGGTTTTTATATATCCAAAAATCACAAAAATCACATAAAAAATCAAACACAACAAAATTAACAAATTCTAAATTTTTTAGAATTTTTAAAATAGTTTTAATATTTTTATGATTTTCTAAATTGCACAGACACAAAAACAACAGTTTGTGAATTTTTAAAAATATGAAAAAGCCTCAAAAATATACCCAAAAATTAGGGAAATTTTTACACAGTGGCAGGAGCCACGTTTCCAAATTTCACATAATTTGGGTTAAATTAGATTATTTATTTAAATCAAACAAATGCTCACAGTTCACAGGGACCTAAATGAAAAGAAAACAATCTTTGGGGACCAAACAGTAACACATGTAAAAAGCTCAAGGTCCAATCATGCAAAAAGCCCAAACTGCACGCGCGAGGCACGTGAACCAGGCACGGAAGGACCTACTTGTAATTCCAATTTTAAAATATTCAAACAATAACACACAAGAAACTACAGGGTATATATTGCAAAATTTCCAGGTCCTCACGTATCGAAGCACGTGGTCCACACTCACAGCAATGAAAATACAAATACAAGAAATATCTAGATCCAGAATGCAATATTTCCAAAATAAAAACAATTGAGAAAACTATTTACAGGACTAACTGCTAAAAACAAAAGACAGAAGGGCCTACGGGATATTTACCCCTTATTATCAGAGGGTCGAGGAGACGCCACGTGGATGATCTACGGCTCTGGATGACGTACGCCTCATCGTCTGGATGGACAGCTGGGATCAAGCTCTAGAAGAATCGGGCGGTCGGTGCAACTCCTCAGATGAACGACTGGGATAACGTCTAGAGCGAAGGGTTGATCCAATGGTGGAGGAGGATCCTCCAAGAACAGCTCGCTGGCGAGCTTAACCGACTCCATGTGCGCGACGAGGTCCTCCTCTGCTGCTGCTGAGATATGGAAAAGATCCGCCAAAGCATTCCGTAGCTGATGAGCCCCTCCGATGAGGCCGGGAAGCTCCGAGGAGCTCCGGTGACGAAGGTGGAGCTGAGCCTCTGTGCTCGAACCTTGGACCTCCAGATGAGGTCCCTTTGACCTGTAAAATCGCACGAGAGAGCTCCAGGGTTGAGGGCAAACTGCTTTGACCTGGTTAGGGGTGGAATAGGGGTCGGGTGCGTCGGAATGGAAGACCTCCGGCGAGGCGACGGCGGTGGAGGTCGGGCCTTGGCTCCGGGGCGAGCCAAGGTGGGTGCATGGGTGAAGAATGTGGAGAGGGGTCTCGCAAGTGTGACGGTCGGTTTCGATGATGAAATGGATGATCGGAGTGGTCGGAATCGATGAGAGATGGCGGCGGAGCGAATTGGGCGAAAGATGAAATTAGACTAAGCTAAAGGGATTCGAGTCTACCTGATGGATGCAATCGACTGGGGACGAGCTCGGCGAGCTCTGGGTCTTAGCCTCGAAGGGACGTCGATGCTCGAGGCTCGAGCGCACCTCGCGACGGCGCACGGCGGCAGAAGTCGCCGGATCAGTGGCAGCAGGCGTCCTCTCCTCTCTTCGACACCACCCTCGCAAAGCTGTCATTCAGGGGATGGGGATGGAGGTCCTGGGACGAAGGAGCAGCGCCAAAGATGGCGTGAAAAGCTGGCCGGAGGCAAGGCTATATACCCCTGCACGTTCGAGAAGAAAGCGTCGGGTCCAGCTAGGTGAAGCACGGACCCTAGGCATGGTGTCGGGCGCGGATCTCGGATGCACGGAGCATGATTTGGACATGGGGTTTGGGTAAATGGTGATCGGATAATGCGGGAGAAATTAGTAGAAATTGGGTCTGGAGCGGGATCCGTGGGTGAAAAGGTCCAGGGGGGGAGTTGATCGGGGGTCAACATCCCCCGTGGACCAATCACAGGCCACCGTTTCGAAATTATTTGGAAATTCATTTAAAAAAATAAATGAATTATTTTCGAAAAACTTAAACATAAAAAATGTGTATTAATTTTCAAATAATTTTTTAGTGATTTTTATTTAATTTTTTGAAATAAAATTAATGTATTTACAATATAGTATTATTATATATAAGTATATACATGTATTTATTTTTTATTTTAATTTTTTAATTGTTTATTTTTATATATTTATTCCAATTTTATATTTTATTTATTTATAGAATAAAATGTGGAATAAAAGTGTATTTTTATTTTATTTTTATTATTTATTTACATAGAGTAAATAAATAGGTGTATACATATAGTTAGATGGTATATGTACAAGGTAGCTTTTGGTTTTTATTTTATTTCTTTTTATTTTATTTTTATTTTTGTGATTTTGATTTTATTTATGTAAACCATGAAATGTGGAATAAGAAAATATTTTTGTTAGATTTTTATTAATTAATTACAAAGAAAAATAAATAGAAGTGTGGTTCTATGTACATGGTATATATATACAATAATGAAGGAATTTTTATTTTTTTATTTCTCTTTTATTTTTCCCATTTTTATTTTAATTTTTTATTTACAAATATATACAAATAAATAAACACTTATTTTTATTTTTATTAAGAGGAAAATAATTTTCTTTATATACATAGGTATATGTACACATAAATGAGCTTCCCTATCTCTCTCTACTTGAATTCTTTTGCGGTCAGGCACATGTTGAGCCCTCCCTTGGGATTAGGTCGCTCAATATTTATTCTAAATATCTCCCTCTTTTTCTTTTATTTCTTTATTCTTTTATTTATGCACAAAAACATGCTAAATATACATATTTACACAATGCATGCTTATTGACAATTTATGCTATTTACATGAATATACATGTGTTTTGCATAGGATTTGTAGCTAAAATAAAAGAATAAAGAGTGATGAATGGGTATTCATCACCACCCTATACTTAACTTTGCTAGTCCCTTAGCAAACACTTATTTGAAAAAGAAGTGAAAAAGAAAAAGAAAACGAACAAGAGGAGAAAATGCATGGATTAATGTTGAGTATTAAACTTGCCTTCATTAAATTGAAATATGGAGCTCAATCAGATCTTTGGATTATTAATGTGTCGGAACCTTATTTAGACTTAGGTTTAAACTCAACAGCCTCTAAGATCCACTACTCTATAGTCAAGACTCCTCAATAATCCAGATCAAAACAAGTCTACATACACAAACCCTGAAGACCATGAATCTTTCCTTGTACAGTGTATGTGATATATAGCTCTCCACCTCAGAAGTAGCAACTTGACAACCCTCCCCAACAAGGTAACTCTATGACCCTAGTCTGGCCACTCTTTCCTCGAGGAGCGGGGTATTCCCTTCTAAGTTCAAGTTCAACCGGCTCAAGAAGAGGGGGAAGAAGAGAATGGACCATGGCCAGTGTAGCAATGTATCCTTGGGAGCTCAACCAGTGTAGCTAAGTCTCCCTGCTGCAAGCTACATAAGATGGAAATGAGTCTCAAGATTTGCTTATTGCACTATATACATACTCCGGTGGGATTATCATTTTCTATCAGACCCACCACTTTTTTAAGGTTATTTTCTTTTTGCATTTTTTTAAGTGCATCTATACAACATATTTACAAGGTGCAGAATATGTACATAAGGAGTTTTTCCTCTTGAGCCAGTAGACTATCCCTCTTTTGAAGCATTATTGCAACCCACAACTCCTGTCGTTAGACCTCATGGCAACCAGACCAAGTTGAGACGCACTTCCTTCACTATAAGAAGAAGAGAGGTTCCGCCTAGAAGTAGTACCCTCATATACTACCCCAAGTCAAGGAAGACTGCCTCCTCACCACCTCATCGGTAGAGAGCTCGGTGTAAAGTGCGGGTCCAAGTCAAGCCATTGTCTATATGAGTCATGTGTGTGTTGTTATGTGCTCTACTTAGGCTCATTGAGATGACATGTGATCATAGCCTAGTGGACTCAAAGAATTAAGCCACCATGGACCTGAAAAGTCTCAACCCTAAGCCCTATAAGGTTCCTCTTGTAATTAAGTGGATTAATATCTTAATCAAGCTCCATTTCCCAATTTAATTCCAAGCTAGTTTAAGTGTCAACTATAATCCAGGAAAAACTATACAAATATATACAAAGATGCTATTTACACAATATTTACACATATGCAAAATTTTTGAAAAATGTTTTGAAATCATGAATGTATGCATGAATGCAAGTTTTGCAAAATATTTACACAAATTTACACAAGGTTTTTGCAAACTTTTGATTTTCAAAACATTTTGGAAAAATTTTGTACTATATACATAATTTTGATATGCTCATATTTACATACAATTTACAAAAAAAAGTTTTTGAAAACATTTTTACAAAAATAATTTGTACAATAGCTATGTATGTGCAATAAAAGAATGTTTATTTACAAGGAAAAATTTTTAATTTTTATGGATTTTTGGGTTTTTAGCCATTTTTATTTATTGACACACTCACACAAGGTACGAGTTATGGCTAAACTATATTAGAAATATATACACACCCCCCTATACTTAGCTCGAACGATGTCCTCAAAGTCAAGAGCAATGAAGAAGACATAACTCGTGCTTAGTATAGGGAAGTGAAAAGGAATGGTATATACAAAGATGAATGAAAGAATAGAAATCCAAGAGGGTCTCGGCATTTCCCCCTATACTTAGGATCAAATAATACTAAGTATAGTAGGATGTACACGAAGGGAAAGCCGAGTGAAGAATGTACAGGGTCTACCCCCCCATACTTAGGGTAAAATATCCCTAAGTATAGGTAGCAAAAACAGAGTTAGAAAGAATCAAAAGAATACCCAAGAGTCTTACATCCCCCCTATACTTAGGGTAAAGTACACCCTAAGTATAGCATAATCATAAGATGAGAAAAGGGGTGTGGGAATAAAGAATAGAGTGATATGGACATCTGGATCTATACAGGTCGGAAGAATAGTTATAATCAGGCGTGAGATGCAATAGATGTGAGCCAAAAGACCACATCTCACGCAAAATGAATAGGGGCAACATCAACGACCCGCGGCTCATGATCGAGATATGGCTTGAGCCGCTGGCCGTTCACTCGAAAGGTACTCTCAGAAGACAACTCAGATATGTCAATACTCCCATTGTCGTGTACCTTTCTCACCAAATACGGTCCCTTCCATTTGCTCTGTAGCTTCCTTGGATATAGACGAAGCCTAGCACCAAACAGCCATACTCTCTGTCCTGGCTCAAATGTTTGTGGCTGATATGAGAATCATGCCACTCCTTCACTCTCTACTTGTACTGTAGGCTGTTTGAAAAGGCGGTGTCACGAAGCTCCTCCAAGGCTGCTAACTCTGCCCTCCTCTGATCTCCTACACTATCTGGATCCAAAAGTATATCAGTGACAGCCCAAAGTGACCTATGTCTCAGCTCAACAGGTAAATGGCATGGCTTGCCATAAACGAGGCAAAAGGGAGATGTGCCCAAAGGTGTCTTGAAAGACGTCCTATATGCCCACAAGACCGAGTCCAGAAGTTGTGACCAATCCTTTCGTTCAGGGAAGACGACTTTCTGTAATATAGTCTTGATCTCCCTGTTCGACACTTCGGCAAGACCATTCGTCTGAGGGTGGTATGGAGTGGCAACTCGATGGTCTATGTCGAACTCGCTAGCAAGGGCCTTTACCTTGTCATTGACGAAATGAGACCCTCCCGTCAGATATCAACACTCGAGGTACCCCGAATCGTGAAATGATATGCTTCCTCAAAAATCTGCAAATAGTCCTAGCATCTGCGGTTCGGGCGGAGATGGCCTCAACCCAACGACTAACATAATCCACGACCAACAGAATGTACTTGAATCCCTGACTCCTAGGGAATGGACCCATGAAATCGATGCCCCATGCGTCAAAAACCTCACAGAAGTGAATGGGCTGCATCAGCATCATATCACGCTATCCACAAGTGCCCATCCTCTGATAGTCAATACACCTCCTCACGAACTCATCAGAGTCCTTGGAGAGGGTAGGCCACCATAGGCCGAATTGGAGCACTTTCTGTGTCGTTCTCCTCCCAGAGTGATGTCCTCCTGCCTCAAGCTTGTGGTAGTAAGTGAGGACGCTATGGTGCTCCTCCTGAGGAATGCACCTACGCCAGACGCTATCCCCTCCTTCATGGTAAAGGATGGGATCCTCCCAGTGGCAGAATTTGTCTTTCGCGAGAAAGGTCTCATGTCTCTGTCTGGGCCAATCTTGTAGAACTTTCTTAGCAACAAGAAAGTTCACAATATCGGCGTACCATGAGAGAGAGGCGATAGCAAGGATCGCCTCATCTGGGAAGGTCTCACAAATAGGCTCAATCTGCTCAAAATCCTCAAGATACTCTAATCGGGAGAGATGATCTGCCACCACATTCTTGACTCCAGGCTTATCCTTAATCTCTATGTCAAACTCCTGGAGTAGAAGGATCCATCTGGTCAATCTGGCTTTGGCATCCTTCTTTGCCATGAGGTACCTGATGGCAGTATGGTCAGTGTAAATGGTCACTCTAGATCCGACGATGTAAGATCTGAACTTATCTAGGGCAAAAACTACGGCTAGCATCTCCTTCTCAGTGACTATGTAGTTCCGCTGCGCGGAATCCAATGTACGGCTAGCGTAGTGAATAGCAAATGGGACTCCATCCCTCCTCTGTCCCAGCACGGCCCCTACGGTAAAATCGGAGGCATCCGTCATGATCTCGAATGGGAAAGATCAATCAGGCGGCTGGAGAACAGGAGCCTCTACAACACATCTCTTGAGAGTCTCAAACGATGAAAGACACTTGTCATCGACAAGGAACTCAGTGTCTTTCGTCAGCAGATCAGTCAGCGGTCGGGCAATCCTACTGAAATCATGAATGAAGCATTGGTAGAAACCGACGTGCCCCAGAAAAGACCATAACTGCCGCAAGTTGGACGGTGGTGCGAGTTTTCTAATGACATCTACCTTGGCCGGATCAACCTCCACGCCCCTGTTGGAGATGATATGGCCAAGCACTGTCCCTTGAGTCACCATGAAGTGACTCTTCTCCCAAGACAGCATAAGGTGAACCTCAATGCATCGCTGAAGGACTCAGTCTAGGAAGTCAAGACAGGAGTCGAATCCTTCGCCTTAGACTGAGAAATCATCCATGAAGACCTCCAAGCACTTCCCCACCATGTCCGAAAAGATAGACAGCATGCATCTCTGAAATGTCGCAGGGGCATTGCATAGCCCAAATGGCATGCGTCTGAAAGCATATGTGCCGAAGGGACAGGTGAAGGTAGTCTTGTCCTGGTCCTCGGGCGCGATGCCCATCCAAGAAACAATAGTGGCTCTTCCCTGCCAGTCTCTCAATGATCTGATCTATAAAGGGCAGGGGAAATGATCCTTCTTGGTGGCCTGGTTGAGTCGTTTGTAATCCACGCAGACCCGCCAAGAAGTGGGTACCCGGGTAGCGATCTCCTCTCCAGACTCGCTGACAACTGTAGTGATGCCCGTCTTCTTGGGCACCACATGCAACGGACTGACCCACTTGAAGTCGGAGATGGGGTAGATAAAATCAGCGCTACACCATTTCGAAATCTCCTTCATGACAACCTCTCTCATATTCGGGTTTAGCCGCCGCTAGAACTCACGTGACGGATTCGCCTCATCCTCGAGATAGATATGGTGGGAGCATAGGGTCGGACTTATCCCCTGGTGATCGGCTACGCTCCATCCTATCACCTTGCGGTTCTTTTGAAGAACCCCCATCAGACGGGATTCCTGCTCTCCAGTCGAATCGGCGGAGATAATGACTGGGTACATATCATGCTCACCCGCAAGGAACCTATACTTCAACGACGCAGGAAGTGGCTTCAGCTCTGGACAAGTAGGTGCTGGCGGATCTGGCCTCTGAAAACTCTGAGTGAATGCTGCCAAATCTGCATGGGAGAACAGAAACTCTCACTCAAAATCGGTATCTGGAGAAGGCTGCTCTACTGGACTGCCTCTTCTCTGCATGGCATCTACCTCCTCACTAGTTGCAGACTCAATGGAAGTCAGACGTGGTATAAGATCATCAAACTCTGCCCAATCAACATCTGACTCTGAGGGATCTGTATCATCCTCACCGAAAAACTCTGTCTTGCGGTCAAGAACCGGCTCTGCTGCCTGTAAAGTATCCTGGACCAGGAATGCGCTCTCCAAGCTCTCCTCTGCTGGCCTCTCTACATCAGCGGACTCTGAAGGTGAGAGGATGGCATGTGCATCTAGGTCTGCCCAAACTGCCTCGTCATCTGTGATCACAAAATTGCAGTCCTGGTGGATGTTTGGCCCTACATCTGTCATCTGCTCTGAATCTGTGGTCTGCTCTGAGCATGCTGAATCTCTGACTCTGATGTCCTCGACCGTCTCTATTTGTACACTCTCACCCTCGACGCGAAAGTATACCTTCCCGCTATCATGGTCGGTCAATGCCTTGGTTGTTGCCAAGAACGGGCGACCTAGAATGATGGGGGTATCGGTCACAGACTCAGGGATCTCCATCCAACACAATGAAGTCCACGGGGAATTGCAGGCCCTGAATCATTACGACAACGTCCCTCAGCAACCCCTTCGGCCTCTTGACAGATCGATCACCAAACTGAAGGATTGTCCTGCACTGTCGTAGAGTGCCCAACTTGAAGCGGTTGAGAAGGGTTTCCAGAACTAGGTTGATCGAAGAACCGCTGTCTAATATAGTGCGGTCGAACCTCTGCTCACGGATATGGCATCTGACATATGGGGCTCCTGAATCTGGCCTCTTGGCCGGCAGACGGTTCTGAATCGTGAAACACGTGGCCTTGGTAAGCACATGGATCTCATGCTGATGGTTCCTCCTCTTCCTCCTAATTGTGGTCCTATCTCTGAGTGATCTCTGGAGTAGAGGGATATGCTCCAAGGCCTCCTAGAGAGTCAGTTGAATATGAAATCTGTCGATCATCTGCTGGCTGAACTGCTCCTGCTGCTTCTTTTTGGGATTTTCTATTTTCTTCCCCTTACCCAAATGGAGTGCTCTAGGGAAGGGGATCATAGGGTCCTTCTCAGATGAAGGACTAGGAGAGTATCTAGGCTGCTCAAGTCCGGCAGAATCCACACATACATCAAGCACCACAGGTGGATCACAAGAAAATAAACCCTTTCCTTTATTTCCAAATAAGTCCTGAGATACATGAACAGATGGAAGGACTACAGGACTAGCAGAAGTAAAAACAGTGGCTTCAGCACCATCCTCGGCAGGTAGACTCGTGGCATCAGCACCGCTCTCTGGCTCGGCAACAATGGTGGCATCAATACCACCTCCTCCATTTGGTGAAGCGACGGCGTCAGTACCGTCGGTGAGATCAGCATCCATGGTGTCATCAGCACCACCGTCATCATCTCTCACAGCATAAGTACCGCGCTCCTCCTCGCCTAGCGCTCTGGAAGTGGCCTGGGGCTGTCGCTCAGACGAGGCACTGCCTGCTGGCATACTACCGCTCCTAAGTGTGACAAAGTCAGTATCAAATAGATAGGCAGACATATCACCAAAAGAATCACTCGGAGTGGCATACTCTGTGAAATCTACCTGCTCAGACTTTCTCCTGAGGTTGTTCAGATTGGGCTCACTCTGGGTAGGTATGGCGTCCTTCCCTCTCACGATCTCCCGCATCACCTGGCGGAACTCGTCCATCTCCCGTCTAAAAGTAGCCTAATGCTCGGTCAGGAGGCGGGCTAGATCGTCTAAGGCTGGGTTCTCATAGAATGGCCCATGAGAACCTAACGGGTAGCCTGTCTGGTAGTAAGGCTACTGTAGTGGCTGGTGCTGCAGGTGAGAGGGGTACTGCTGGGGATGATACTGCTGCTGAGGCTGATCACGCCTACAAGAATGTCCCTGCTGATAGGGACGAGGACCATACTGCTGTGGGTGGGACGACTGTTGTTGCTGCTGGTGCTGGTACACTGGGGGCTGCTGCTGCTGGTAATCTCGCTGATGGTCGTACTGGCCACCCGGAACTGGAGGTTGTTGCTGGGAACTGGCACCTCCAGAGGACCAACGGAATCCGGGATGGTCTCGTTGGATACAGGGCTGGGATCGGTCGTACCAAATACTGTTGACGTCTATCAACGGCTCCTGCTCGTAGGTGGGTGGATGGAGTATGGCCAGAGGCTGATCCGGCTGGTAAACCACCATCTGAGTGTCTGGGGATGGTGGTGACTGGTAGTAAAGCTGCGGCTGCTAGTACGGCTCCGCCTGTACAAGATGGACCTGTCTAGGCTGACTGGAGCTGGAGCGCTAGGACGAGCTGCCACTGCCACTCGGATCTGCTCATGACTGAAGACGGGGCTGAGAAGCCGTCTGTGCCTCCTGGAGACACATGATCTGTGTCTTCAAGTCACTCAGTGTCTGTGCCATCTGATCCATCTGCGTGATACCCAGGCACTGCTTCTTCTCTATAATCTCCATCCGGTCTAGCTTCTCGCTGATAATGCCCATGTTAGCGGTTGTGGACTCGACCTGTGCGGCTGTCGCTGACGAAGTGGAAGGACCGGAGTCGACCCATGCGATCCTCTGGTACTGCACGGTCTGTGGCTGGGGGCGTCCCTGTGTGTAGAGTCGGGTCTGGGACATCATGGTGTAGTTCTCGGCCATCTCCTCGTAGATGGCCCAGACCTGATCCTCGTCGTTGGCGAAGTAGGACCCACCACATGAAGCATTCACTAGGCCCTGTAGCTCTGGTGTCAGACCGCAGAAGAAGCTCTGAACTAAGTTCGGCTTCGAGATCTCATGGTGCGGGCATCTGTCTGTAAGCTCTCTAAACCTCTCCCACGCCTCGTGGAATTGCTCATTAGGGAGCATGGAGAAGTTGCTGATCAGGTCCTTTGCTGCATTCGTCCGCCCGAGTGGATAGTACTTGTTCAAGTACTCAGTGCGGAGCTGCTCCCAAGTGTACACGAACATCCCCAGATGCTTCAGCCAGGTGGCTACTCTATCTGCCAGTGAAAAGGGGAAGGTAATCATCATGATAGTATCCTCATCCACCTGACGGTCGTGGACGGTGGACGGTGCTGCAGATCATCAGAAACTCCTGGAGGTGAAGATGGGGCTCCTCAGTGGCGAGCCCGTGGAACCGGGGGAGGAGCTGCAAGGTATTCGGGGGGAACTTGAAGTCCCCCACGATGGCTGGAAGTACTACCCAACGATGCGTCAAAGTCGACCCAGGGTTGTGCAACTCCCGCATCGGTCTCGGCTGGTCTGGTGCTGCCGCTGCTGCGGCAGCTGCTGCTGCGGCTGCGGCTGCTACTGTTGCGGCTGCTGCATCGTCGGGTCTCCTCGGTCCGTCTCCGGGCCCACGCTGGTCGCGGTCGGCTCTCATCCGCTCCATCTCTCTCCTCATCTCAATCATAAAGGCACCCTGATCCCTCAGCTACTGCTGCACTGTCTCAAGGGAGGCGATCAGGGTGGAGTTGATCGCACCCTGGTCCATGATGAATGTCTGCTCGGCTTGGGGACCTCCAGTGCGATCGTCGCTGCTACCGGCCATGGTCTCTGCAAAGGCAAAAGACCCAAACTCAGGTGTCGATAAATCTGACTGTGGTCTCTTATCTGGCACTGGCATCTCAGGAATGGTAGAAGGGTGGTCAAGGGGGAACAGGACGGAATCGAACTCGGGTTCGGAGAGCGGGTCTCAGCTCTTACGAACCAACCTAGATGAATGGGTCGGAGTGCTGAAAAGCGGTGTAGCCAGAGGCTGCCTAAGGGACCTCCTGCCCATCATCTTGATCTGGCGAGTCGGACGGATGGGATCTGGAAACAACTATGATGAGCAATACAAACCCCGGATTTACCTACTCAACGCGAGTTGAAGACCGTAAGAGTTCGGTCAATTATCTTATCAGTTTTTATTAGGTGATTAAGTCAAGATAGCAGAGCGATTACGTGACCTGTTGGGAATCCGATTCCCCCAGGAGACTGTCCCGATCCTGATCTAGATCTTTCCCAGTTAGTACAAGTCGCGGACCTTTTACCGGCTACACGATCGGCTCGCTCTGTTAAGGATATCGCGGCCCGCTTTACCGGAGACCGGAGCGATCCTCACTGGAGAACGACTAGCCCAGAAGCAGTAGTCTGAAAGGGGTCCAGATGTGTCTCTATCCTTGGGTGCGGGTCACTCTCTCGCACATGCAAACCAAACAATAAGGGGGTTGCTCTCCCCAAGACAAATTTTTCTGGTGAGTGTCTTTTAGGATCAAGTTGATTTAGCAGTTCCAATTTTATAGTTTTTGTTTTTAAGTATTTTTCAAAGCAAACAATCGCCTAACAAAGTTTTCAGCTCTCCTAGTTATTTAAGTCCAAAAACGGGGGGAGATGTCGAAAAAGCCGATGTGCGGGAAATCAATGATGCATGCACAAGATAGAAGGCGTACCTGACTCCAGCAGTCTACATGCAATATGATCCGTGCATAATTGAAAGATGGAAAGGAAACTACCTATATGGTGCAAGCGGAAAACCGGCCCTATACAAAGCAGTTCTACTCGAAAGAACAATGGCTAAATGGTCAGCAGGAGGGGTCGGTGTCCAGTCTCGGATGTCGATCGGCACCCGCCACAACGGGTCCTGCTAGCGTTGTATACAACCTCTAGCAGCGCGGGACCCCTCAAGTGACCAAGTAGTCTTTTTTATTAATTTTATTTTGGTCCAATTAATGGTCTATAGGTATAGGCAAATTATTAGGTGTGTGGACCCTACTAATTACGACACAATCAAGCAAAAATCCTAAGTTAGGGCTGAAATCTGCGAATAACCGAATAGGCAGCAAAACGATAAAAACCAAAACCGCGAAAAAACCGCGAAAGTCTGGTGGGGTCCTCCGAGTACACCGGTGCTCGGCGAAATAGACCCCGAGAGTTTAAGTCCAAGGTCTCTGTCATGTCCATGTATTATTACAACAGTTCAAATGTGCTGAAAAGAAAAACTATGCTAGGCTACACTACTCCCGCACACCTGTTGTCTCCTCTCGCTCTCTTGCGGCTCCGTGCAGAAGGGAGCCACCTCTGATTCTGCGGTTGCGTTGGCTCCTCGAGAGGAGCTGCCTCGATCCTCGGGCCCTCGCAAGTAAACAAGAAGAGTGTTACAGACCACATAAACAAGCAAATAAACTAAAAACAGGGTATATGTGCAAAAATGCAAATAAAAATAAACACTCAAAACAACCAAAAAGAAAAGAAAAGAAAAAAAATGAAAATAAAAGAAAAATGAAAGGCCGCAAAAAGCCGCGGACGAAGAAAAAGCCGCGGAAAGCCGCGAAAATCAAAAGAAAATAAAATGAAAATAAAACCAACTACTAAGTCGTGCTCCCCGGCAACGGCGCCATTCTGATGAGCCTAAAAATCCCGAACGACTAAGGTGAATCAAGTAGCTAAGGTCGTTGCAACCTCAGTCGCTCGAGAAATCAAGCACGATCAAGAAAAATAAAAAGCAGACCACCAAACAGAGATATAAAATCAATAAAAATAAGATAGTGGTCCTGGCTATGAGATTAATATGGTGTAGCACCCAGGGTCAGACTCAGGGAGCACGAGTTGGCCTCGCGGCCTACGAAGTAGTCTAAAAGCAAAATAAAACAAACACAAATATTTTTGGTGTAAATATTTTTACATTTTTTTTGGATTTTTATAATAAGGAAAAATGGAAAAAGACAAAACAAGGCAACTTCAACAAATTATTATATCACTCCAAAAGTCCACAAATTCAATCAAAAATATTTTTAAGTTTTTTAGGTTTTTTACTGTTTTTGGTGAATTTTTCAGATTTTTATAATTTTTATATATTTTTCTAAAAATCAAAAAGGGTGAAAACAGTAGCAATCTGTCCAGCCAGGCTTGGAAGATCAATTTAAAATAGCAAATTGATCTATAAAAGCCTGAGGGTAATTTTTATGACAAATATAAACAACAAAGAAAATTCAGAAAAAGAGTTTGTGTTTTTTTGTTTTTCTATAATTTTTTAGAATTTTGATAAGTTTTTAAGTGTTTTTTTTAATTTTAAGGTTTTTTATATATCCAAAAATCACAAAAATCACATAAAAAATCAAACACAATAAAATTAACAAATTCAAGAATTTTTTAAAATTTTTAAAATAGTTTCAATATTTTTTATGATTTTCTAAACTGGACAGTCACAAAAACAACAGTTTGTGAATTTTTAAAAATATGAAAAAGCCTCAAAAATGTACCCAAAAATTAGGGAAATTTTCACACAGTGGTAGGAGCTAGTGTCTAAATTTCACACAATTTGGGTTAAATTTGATATTTTATTTGAATCAAACAAACGCTCACAGTTCATAGGGACCTGAACGTAAAGAAAACAATCTTTGGGGACCAAACAGTAACACGTGTGAAAAGCTCAGGGTCCAATCATGCAAAAAGCCCAAACTGCACGCGCGGGGCACGTGAACCAGGCACGGAAGGACCTACTTGTAATTCTTATTTTAAAACATTCAAACAATAACACACAAGAAACTACAGGGTATATATTGAAAAATTTCTAGGTCCTCACGTGTCGAAGCACGTGGTCCACAGGGATGATAATGCAAATACAAGAAACATCTAGGTCCATAATGCGATATTTCCAAAATAAAAACAACAGAGAAAACTATTTACAAGACTAACTACTAAAAACAAAAGACAGAAGGGCCTACGGTATATTTACCCCTTATTATCAGAGGGTCGAGGAGATGCCACATGGATGATCTACGGCTCTGGATGACGGGCACCTCATCATCTGGATGGACGGCTAGGATCAAGCCCTAGAGGAATCGGGCGGTCGGTGCAACTCCTCAGATGAACGGATGGGATAACGTCTGGAGTGAAGGGCTGATCTAACGGCGGACGAGGATCCTCCAAGAACAGCTCGCCGGCAAACTTCGCCGGCTCCGTGTACACGCGGAGGTCCTCCTCTGTTGCTGTTGAGATATGGAAAAGATCCGCCAAAGCGTTCCGCAGCTGATGAGCCCCTCCGATGAGGCCGAGAAGCTCCGAGGAGCTCCGGCGACGAAGGCGGAGCTGAGCCTCTGTGCTCGAACCTTGGACCTCCAGATGAGATCCCTTTGACCTACAAAATCGCACAAGAGAGCTCTTGGGTCGAGGGCAAACTGCCTCGACCCGGTTAGGGGTGGAATAGGGGTCGGGTGCGTCGGAATGGAAGACATCCGGCGAGGCGACGGCGGTAGAGGTCGAGCCTTGGCTCCGGGGCGAGCCAAGGTGGGTGCGTGGGTGAAGAATGTGGTGAGGGGTCTCATGAGTGTGACGGTCGGTTCCGATGATGAAATGGATGATCGGAGTGGTCAGAATCGATGAGAGATGGTGGCGGTGCGAATTGGGCGAAAGATGAAATTAGACTAAGCTAAAGGGATTTCGGTCTACCTGATGGATGCAATCGACTGGGGATGAGCTCGGTGAGCTCTGGGTCGTAGCCTCGAAGGGATGTCGATGCCCGAGGCTCGGGCGCACCTCGCGGCGGTGCACAGCGGCAGAAGTCACCGGATCAGTGGCAGCAGGCATCCTCTCCTCTCTTCGACACCACCCTCGCAAAGCTGTCACTCAGGGGAAGGGGATGGAGGTCCTGGGATGAAGTAGCAGCGCCAAATATGGCGTGAAAAGTTGGCCGGAGGCGAGGCTATATACCCCGTCAGGTCCGAGAAGAAAGCGTCGGGTCCGGCTTGGTGAAGCACGGACCCCTAGGCATGGTGTCGGGCATGGATCTCAGATGCACGGAGCTAGATTAGGACATGGGGTTTGGGTAAACAGTGATCAGATCACGTGGGAGAAATTAGGAGAAATCGGGTCAAGAGCGGGATCCGCGGATCAAAAGGTCCAGGGGGAGTTGACCAGGGGTCAACATCCCCCGTGGACCAATCACAGGCCACCGTTTCGAAATTATTTGGAAATTCATTTAAAAACAATAAATGAATTATTTTCGAAAAACATAAAACATAAAAAATGTTTATTTATTTTCAAATAATATTTTTTTGATTTTTATTTAATTTTTTGAAATAAAAATATTGTATTTACAATATAGTATTATATATATAGGTATATACATGTAATTATTTTTATTTTAATTTTTTAGTTGTTTATTTTTATACATTTATTCCAATTTTATATTTTATTTATTTATAGAATAAAATGCGGAATAAAAGTGTATTTTTATTTTATTTTTATTATTTATTTACATAGAGTAAATAAATAGGTGTATACATATAGTTACATGGTATATGTACAAGGTGGCTTTTTGTTTTTATTTTATTTCTTTTTGTTTTATTTTTACTTTTGTGATTTTGATTTTATTTATGTACACCATGAAATGTGGAATAAGAAAATATTTTTGTTAGATTTTTATTAATTATTTACAAAGAAAAATAAATAGATGTATGGTTCTATGTACATGGTATATATATACAATAATGAAGGAATATTTATTTTTTTTATATCTTTTATTTTTCCTATTTTTATTTTAATTTTATATTTACTAATATATACAAATAAATAAACACCCATTTTTATTTTTATTCAGAGGAAAATAATTTTCTTTATATACATAGGTATATGTACACATAAATGAGCTTCCCTATCTCTCTCTACTTGAATTCTTTTGCGGTCAGGCCCATGCTGAGCCCTCCCTTGGGATTAGGTCGCTCAATATTTATTCTAAATATCTCCCTCTTTTTCTTTTATTTCTTTATTCTTTTATTTATGCACAAAAACATGCTAAATATACATATTTACACAATGCATGCTTATTGACAATTTATGCTATTTACATGAATATACATGTGTTTTGCATAGGTTTTGTAGCTAAAATAAAAGAATAAAGAGTGATGAATGGGTATTCATCAGCCACCCATCAGGTTCTCATGGGCCGACCTATGAGAACCCAGCCTTGGATGATCTAGCCCGCCTCATGTCCGAGCAGCAGGCTACCTTTCGACGGGAGATGGACGAGTTCCGTCAGGAGATGAGGGAGATTGTGAGAGGGAAGGCCGCCAGCCCTGCCCAGATCGAGCCAAATCCGAACATCCTGAAGAGGAAGTCAGGGCAGGTAGAGTTCATTGAGATTACCACTCCTAGTGCTTCACTTGGTGATATGTCTGCATACATGTTTGATGCTAATTTTGTTACACTTAGGAGCGGTAGTATGCCAGCAGGCGGCGCATCATCTGAGGGACGACTCGATGCTACTCCAGGAGCGCCAGGCGAGGAGGAGAGCGGTGCTGATGCCGCTAGAGATGATGACGGTGGTGCTGATGCCACCAAGGATGTTGATCCAGCCGACAGTACTGAGGTCGTCGTTTCACCAGATGGAGGAGGTGGTACTGATGCCACCAAACTTGTTGTCGAGCCAGAGCGCGGTATTGATGCTGCAGATACAGATGCCGAGGGTGGTGCTGAGGACACCATTACTACTACTGCTAGTCCTGTTGTTTTCCCTTCTGTGCATGTACCTCAGTACATTTCTGTGAATAAAGGAAAGGGTTTGATTTATTCCGATCCACCTATGTTGCATGATGATGTATGTGTGGATTTTGCCGTGCTTGAGCAGCCCAGACCCCCTCCTAGTCCTTCACCAGAGAAGGACCCAGTAGTCCCCTTCCCCCAAGCACTCCGCTTGGCTAAGGGGACCAATAAAGATCCAAAAAAGTACCACCAGCTAGAGTTCAGCCAGCACATGATGGACCGTATTCGGATACAGTTGACTCTACAGGAGGCCTTGGAGCACATCCCTCTCTTCCAGAGATCACTCAGAGACAGGACCATAGTTCGGAAGAAGAGGAGGAACCATCAGTCAGAGATCCATGTGCTCACTCATGCCACATGCTTCGCGATTCAGAACCGTCTGCCAGCCAAGAGGCCAGATGCAGGAGCCCCGTATGTTAGATGCCACATTCAGGAGTAGAGGTTCGATCGTACTCTATTAGACAGCGGGTCTTCGATCAACCTACTTCCAGCAGCCCTACTAGACCGCTTCGAGTCGGGCCCTCTACGACAGAGCAGGACGATCCTTCAAATTGCTAATAGATCTGTCAAGAGGCCGAAGGGTTGCTGAACGACGTTGTCGTCACGATTCAGGGCGTGAAATTCCCCGTGGACTTCATTGTGTTGGACATGGAGATCCCTGAATGTGTGTCTGATACCCCCATCATTTTAGGACACCCGTTCTTGGCCACAGCCAAGGCGGTGTCCGATATTGATAGCGGGAAGGTATACTTTCACATCGAGGGCGAGAGTATACAAATAGAGACGATTGAGGAGACTAAAGCCAGAGATTCAGCTTGCTCCGAGCTGACTTCAGATTCAGAGCAAAAGACAAAGGTAGGGCGAGACATCCACCACGACTACGACTTTGCGATCACAGATGACGAGGCAGTTTGGGCAGACCCAGTAGCACAGGCCATCCTCTCACCTTCAGAGTTTGCTGATGCACAGATGACAACAGAGGAGAGCTTCGATAGCGCACCTCTGGTCCAGGATACATCTTAGGCAGCAGAGCCGGTTCCCGATCGCGAGGCAGATTTTTGTGATTCTGATACAGATCCCTCGGAGTCATAATTCGACTGGGCTGAGTTTGATGACTTGATACTGTTTCTGACTTCCACAGAGCCTACATCTAGGGAGGAGGTTGATTCCACTCAGAGCAGAGACACACCAGTAGAGCAGCCTTCACCTGATTCAGATTGTGAGCGAGAGTTCTCATTCTCCCATGCAGATTTGACCGCATTCACTCAGACCTTTCAGAGGCCAGATCCACCAGCACAGTGTTGTCCAGAGCTGAAGCCGCTTCCATCATCGTTGAAGTATAGGTTCCTTGTGGGTGAGCATGAGAAGTACCCAGTCATTATCTCAGCAGATTTGACTTTAGAGTAGGAATCTCGTCTGATGGGGGTTCTTGAAAAGAACCGCAAGGAGATTGGATGGAGTGTAGCCGATCTCCAGGGGATAAGTCCGGCCATGTGCTCCCACCATATCTATCTCGAGGAGGAAACGAAGCTGTCGCATGAGTTCCAGCAGCGGTTGAACCCGAACCATCGAGATGTTGTCATGAAGGAGATCTCGAAATGGTGGAGCGCCGATTTTATATACCCCATCTCCGACTCCAAGTGGGTCAGTCCTTTGCATGTGGTGTCCAAGAAGACGGGCATCACCACAGTTTTCAGTGAGTTAGGAGAGGAGATCACTACCCGGGTACCCACATCTTGGTAGGTCTGTGTGGACTACAGACGATTGAACCAGGCCACCAAGAAGGATCATTTCCCCCTGCCCTTTATTGATCAGATTATTGAGAGACTGGCAGGGAAGAGCCATTATTGTTTCTTGGACGGGTACTTCGGATATAACTAGGTGGCCATTGCGCCCGAGGACCAGGACAAGACTACCTTCACATGTCCCTTTGGGACATATGCTTTCAGACGGATGCCCTTTGGATTGTGCAACGCTCCGGCGACATTCCAGAGGCGCATGTTGTCCATCTTTTCGGACATGGTGGGGGAGTGCTTGGAAGTCTTCATGGATGACTTTTTAGTCTACGACGACAGATTCGATTCTTGTCTTGACTACCTAGACTGCGACCTCCAGCGATGTATTGAGGTACACCTGGTGCTTTCTTGGGAGAAGATTCACTTCATGGTGACTCAAGGGATAATGCTTAGCCATATCATCTCCAACAAGGGCATGGAGGTTGATCTGGCCAAGGTGGATATCATTAGGAAACTCAGTCCACCGTCCAACTTACGGCAGTTGCAGTCTTTTCTGGTGCACGTCGATTTCTACCGACGATTCATTCATGATTTCAGCTAGATTGCCTGACCGTTGACTGATCTGCTGACGAAAGACACTGAGTTCATTGTGGATGATAAGTGTCTAGCGTCATTTAAGACTCTCAAGAGTTTAGTTGTAGAGGCTCATGTCCTGTAGCCGCCTGATTGGTCTCTCTCATTCGAGATCATGACGGATGCCTCCGCTTTTTCCGTAGGGGCCGTGTTGGGACAGAGGAGGGATGGAGTTCCCTTTTCTATTCACTACTCTAGCCAGACTTTGGATGCCACTCAGCGAAACTGCACTGTTACTGAGAAGGAGATGCTAGCCATAGTGTTTGCCCTAGATAAGTTCATATCTTACATCATTGGATCTAGAGTGACCATCTTCATTGATCTTACCGCCATCAGGTACCTCATGGCAAAGAAGGATGCCAAAGGCAGATTGACCAGATGGATCCTTCTACTCCAGGAGTTTGATATAGATATTAAGGACAAGCCTGGACTCAAGAATGTGGTGGCGGATCATCTCTCTCGATTGGAGTATCTTGAGGATTCTGAGCAGATCGAGCCTATTTGTGAGACCTTCCTAGATGAGGCGATCCTTGCTATCGCCTCTCTCCCGTGGTACATCGATATTGTGAACTTTCTTGTTGCCAAGAAAGTCCCACAAGATTGGCCCAGGCAGAGACTTGAGACCTTCCTCGCGAAAGCCAAGTTCTACCATTAGGAGGATCCCATCCTTTATCATGAAGGAGGGGATAGCGTCAGGCAAAGGTGCATTCTTCAGGAGGAGCACCACAGCGTCCTCACTTACTTCCACAAGCTTGAGACAGGGGGACATCACTCTGGGAGGAGAACGACACAGAAAGTGCTCCAATCCGGCCTATGGTGGCCTACCCTCTTCAAGGACTCTGATGAGTTCATGAAGAGGTGTACTGACTATCAGAGGATGGGCACTTGTGGACAGCGTGATATGATGTCGATGTAGCCCATTCACTTCTGTGAGGTTTTTGACGCATGGGGCATCGATTTCATGGGTCCATTCCCTAGGAGTCAGGGATTTGAGTACATTCTGTTGGTCGTGGATTATGTTAGCCGTTGGGTTGAGGCCATCCCCGCCCCAACCACAGATGCTAGGATTGTTTGCAGATTTTTGAGGAAGAATATCATTTCACAGTTCGGGTACCTCGAGTGTTGATATCTGACGGGGAGTATCATTTCATCAACGACAAGGTAAAGGCCCTTGCTAGCGAGTTCAGCATAGACCATCGAGTAGACACACCATACCATCCTCAGACCAATGGTCTTACTGAAGTGTCGAACAGGGAGATCAAGATTATATTGCATAAGGTCATCCGCTTTGACCGAAAGGATTGGTCACAGCTTTTGGACGGTCTTGTGGGCATATTAGACGTCCTTCAAGACAATGATGGGTACGTCTCCCTTTCGCCTAGTTTATGGAAAGCCCTGCCATTTACCTGTTGAGCTTAGACATAGGTCACTTTGGGCAATCACAGATATTATCATGGATCCAGTTAGTGTAGGAGATCATAGGATGGCAGAGTTAGCAGCCCTGGTGGAGCTTCATGATGCAGCCTTTTCGAGCAGCCTATAGTACAAGGAGAGAGTGAAGGAGTGGCATGATTCTCATATCAGCCACAAGCAGTTTGATCCAGGACAGCGAGTATGGTTGTTCGATGGCAGGTTGTGTTTATTTCTAGGGAAGATACAGAGCAAATGGAAGGGACCCTATTTGGTTAGAAAGGTACACAACAATGGGAGTATTGATATATCTGAGTTGTCTTCTGAGAGTACCTTTCGTGTTAACGGGCAGTGGCTCAAGCCATATCTAGATCATGAGCCGCAGGTCGTTGGCATTGCACCGATTCACTTTGCGTTAGATGTGGTCTCTTGACTCACATCTATAGCATCTCACGCATGATTATCATTGTTCTCCCGACTTGTATAGATCCAGTTGTCCATACCACACCATTCTTCAGTCCAACACCCCATTTGCATCTTCGACGTTGCTATACTTAGGGTGCACTTTACCCTAAGTATAGGGGGTGTGAGACTTTTGAGTTTCTTTTGATTCATTTCTACCTCTGTTTTGCTGCCTATACTTAGGGATATTTTACCCTAAGTATAGGGGAGGTAGACCCCGTACATTCTCACTCGGATTTCCCTTTGCGTACAGCCTACTATACTTAGGATTACTTGATCCTAGGTATAGGGGGAAACCCCGAGATCTCTTGCATTTCTATTCTTTTATTCATCTTTGTATATAGCCTTCCTTTTCACTTCCCTATACTAAGCACGAGTTATGTCTTCTTCATCGCTCTTGACTCTGAGGACAACGTTCGACCTAAGTTTAGGGGGTGCCGTATATATTTCATATATACTTTAGCCATAACTCGTACTTTGTGTGAGTGTGTTAATAAATAAAAATGGCTAAAACCCCAAAAATTCATAAAAATTAAAAAGTTTTTCCTTGTAAATAAAATTCGTTTATTGCACATACATAGCTAGTGTACAAATTATTTTTGAAAATATGTTTGTAAAAATCTTTTGTGTAAATAGCTTGTAAATATTTTCATATCAAAATTATGTATATAGTACAAAATTTTTATAAAATGTTTTGAAAATCAAAAGTTTGCATAAACCTTGTGTAAATTTGTGTAAATATTTTGCAAAACTTGCATTCATGCATACATCCAAGTTTTCAAAACATTTGTCAAAAATTTTGCAAATGTGTAAATATTTTGTAAATAGCATCTTTGTAAATACTTGTATAATTTTTTCTGAATCATAGTTGACATTTAAACTAGCCTAGAATTAAATTGAAAATTGGAGCTTGGTTAAGATCTTAATCCACCTAATTCTAAGATGAACCTTATAGGGCTTAGGATTGAGACTTTTCAGGTCCATGGTGACTTAATTCTTTAAGTCCACTTGGCTATGATCATATGTCATCTCGATGAGCCTAAGCAGAGCACTTAACAACACATACATGACTCATGTAGACAATGGCTTTACTTGGACCAGCACTTTACACTGAGCTCTCTACGGATGAGGTGGTGAGGAGGCAGTCTTCCTTGACTTGGGGTAGCATATGTGGGTAGTACTTCTAGGCGGAACCTCTCTTCTTCTTATAGTGAAGGAAGTGCATCTCAACTTGGACTGGTTGCCAAGAGGTCTAACGACAGGAATTGTGGGTTGCAATAATGCTTCAAAAGAGGGTTAGTCTACTGGCCCAAGAGGAAAAACTCCTTATGTATATATGCTGCACTTTGTAGATATGTTGTATATATGCACATCAAAAAATGCAAAAAGAAAAGAACTCCAAAAAAAGTGGTGGGTCTGATAGAAAATGATAATCCCACCGGAGTGTATATAGTGCAATAAGCAAAGCTAGAGATCCATGTTCCATCTTATGAAGCTTGCAGCAGGGAGACTTAGCTACACTGTTTGAGCTCCCAGGGATACAAGGCTACACTGGCCATGGTCCATTCTCTTCTTCCCCCTCCTCTTGAGCCAGTTGAACTGGAACTTAGAAGGGAATACCCCGCTCCTCGAGGAAAGAGTGGCCAGATTAGGGCATTAGAGTTACCTTGTTTGGGAGGGTTGTCATTTTGCTACTTCTAAGGTGGAGAGCTATACCTCACTTACACAGCATAAGAAAAGATTCATGGTCTTCAGGGTTTATGTTTGTAGACTTGTTCTGATCTGGATTATTGAGGAGTCTTGACTATAGATCAGTGGAACTTAGAGGCTGTTAAGTTTTAAACCTAAGTCCAAATAAGGTTCCGACACATTAATAATCCAAAGATCTGACTGAGCTCCATACTTCAATTTAATGAAGGAAAGTTTAATATCCTGCATTGATTCATTCATTTTTCCCCTCTTTTTCTTTTTCTTTTCTTTTTCACTTCTTTTTCAAATAACTGTTTGCTAAGGGACTAGCAAAGTTAAGTATAGGGGGTGATGAATCCCCATTCATCACTCTTTATTCTTTTATTTTAGCTAAAAACCTTTGCAAAACTCCTTGTATTTGTTTGTAAATAGAATAATTTACCAAAAACATGCATTATGTAAATAGCAATAATTAGCATGTATTTTGTGCAAAAATAAAAGAATTAAGAAATAAAGAAAAAGAAGGAAATATTTAGAATAAATATTGAGTGACCTGAAGCCAAGGGAGGGCTCAACCTGGGCCTGACCGCAAAATAAAATAAGTAGAGGGAGATAGGGTGACTCAGCCTTGTACACAAACCCCCTCTTAGTGTAAATATTTTATTTTCTAAAAATAAAAATATTTATGTGTTCCCCATATTTTGTATATCTTTATATAAATAAAAAATGGGAAAATAAAAGAAAAATAAAACAAATAATTTCTCTCTCCTCAGTGTATATATACCATGTACATAAAATAAAAGACATATTTATTTCACCCTTATAAATACTTAATAAAAATTAAATACAAAATCTTTATATATTCCAAATTTTATGATGTAAATAAATAAAATATAAAATTGGAATAATTGTACATAAATAAAATAATTAAAAATCAAAATAAAAAATACATAGGTACATAGACCTGTATATAATAATATAATGTAAATACATAATTTATTTTTCAAAAAAATAAATAAAAATCACTAAAAAATAATTGTAAATATTTTTAAATAAAGTCATTTTATATTTTATTTTGATTTTTGAAATCTTTTTGCAATGGAACTTTTCCATTGGTCCACGGGGGATTGTTGACCTCCGGTCAACTCTCCCCCCAGGACCATTGGTCCCGCGGATCTTCGCACCGACTGGACTTCTCCAAATTTTCGTGCCTCGATCCGATTGCCATTCACCCTAACTCCGGGCTCCAATTGTTGATGATACATCCATGATCCACGCCAGTCATTCTTCCTAGGGATCCGTGCTCCGATTTGCTTGCCCGACTCCACTCTTGCCGGACCCCTACCACTATAAAGCTTCGCCTCCTTCCGCCATTTCACGCACCTTCGGCCTCCGTCTTCGACTCCAGGACCTCCATCTTCTAGCCTTGAGTGACAGCAAGCCCTAGGAGGTGTTGCAGCGAGGAAAGGAGTGGTCTAGCCCCTGGTCCGGTGGTCTTCGTCGCCGTGCTCCGTCCATTGGCGAGCTCGAGCCTCTGGAGGCCTCGCTCCATTGAGGCAAGGACTCCAGGAGGTCACCCACCTCCAGCACAGACGTTTGTACCCATCAGGTAGCCTCTTTACATAGCTTTAATTTCGATTCTTCAATTTTGCGCCACCGACCTTCGCCAGCCGATTCACCGCACTCTGATCGACCATTTTCCCTTCCGACTCGACCAACACCTTCATGAGACTTCGCTCCACATTCTCCGCACCTCCGATCATCATGGTTCGCCCCGGAACCATGAGTTAGGTCCTCCTCCACCGCCGCTCGCCGGAGGAGCATGCCACGACCCATCTGTTCACCTACTTCGCCTGCTAACGGCTCGAGGTAGTTTGCCCTCGACCCCTCTTGTCTCCTGTGTAGGTATTACGGCTTGAGAGCCTCATCTAGAGGCTCATCCATTTAGGACAGGAGCTTCAGGTGCTCGACGTCGCCGGGGACCCTCCAGGTCCTCCCGGCCTCATCAGAGCACACCACGAGCTGCGGACGACCACCAGCTTTGATTTGACCACCTGAGCAGCTCCGGAGGAGGACCATAGCACGCGTATTGGCCCGACGAAAGTTGCCGGTGAGCTGTTCTTCCAGGACCTTCTCCCATCGTCAGATTGAGCCCACACACCAGATTAGATCACATCCGTCTATCTGAGGTTGCGTCTGACCGTTGGATCCAGCTGAGGATCTGATCCAGGCCGCACATCATCGAAGGGGTACCCGTGCACCAGAGCCATCCGATCTTACACGTGGACCTCCTTCAATTGTGGATCGTAATAAAGGGGTAATTTACACTTAGGCCCTCTTTCATTTTTATATTTTAGTTTAGTCCTATAAATATCTTTTATAGTTGTTTTATTTTGGGTAACTTGCACTTTGGACCCTGGTGTTTTTAGATATTGCGTTTTCATCCTGGTATATGTGGTGCACGTGCTTCGACACGTGATTATGGAACATTTGCATATTCTATCCAATAGTTTTAGGATGTTATTGTTTGCATTTCTTTAAATAGGAATTACATAAATGCCCTTGTTTTTATGATTCACGTGCGTGGCTCGTGCCCATCTAGGCCTTTTGCTACCGTGGCCTTGTGTTTTTTTACAAGTGTTATATGTTTGGTCCTTGAACTTTGTTACTTTGCACTTAGGTCCATGTGAACTGTACCCTGTTTTGTGATTGAATAAAATATCAAACAAAATCCAAATCTTGTGAAATTTGGATATGTGGGACCCTACCACTGTGTAAAAATTTCACAAAAATTTTGGGACATTTATATTATTGTTTGCTATTTTGAAAAATTCAAAAACACTCATTTTTGCTATTATTTGAAATATAAAATCAACTAAAAATACAAAATTCATCTAAAAATTGCAAAAAAAATTAGGTATTGTTTGTTTTGTTGTTCTTAAGCTTCAATTCAATTTTTGTCTTGTTTAGATTTATAAAACCCAAAAAAATATAAAACACCTAAAACTTTATAAAAATTATTAAAAATTCAATTAAAATAAAAAAAATATAAATTCAGTTTCTGTAGCTTAGTTTTATTTCTAATTTTCATAAAAATTGCCTTCAGATTTTTTATAGGCTAATTATCTATTTTTAATTAGCCTTTCAAATATGGTTGCACATTAGTTCATTGTTTTCACCTTTTTCTATTTTTATAAAATCAACTAAAAATATAAAATTCTGAAAAAATCACTAAAAACACTTAAAATATATAAAACACAAAAATAATTTTATTTGAATTTTCTGAGTTGCTTTGGACTGCTTAATAAATTGTTGTTTGTGTGCCTTTTACCTTCTTTTTACATTTTCTTCATAATTAAAAATACAAAAAAATTAAAAATATATTAAATCCACCAAAAAATCATTTCTTTATTTTATTTAATTTTTTACTACTTCGTAGGCCGATTCGGCCAACCCGTGCTCCTTGAGTTCGACCCTGGTCGCTATACCAGGTTAAATAAATAGCAAGACTGCTATTCGGATTTCATTGGATTTTTGAATTATTTTAGTGGTCTGATTTTTCTTGTTGATCAATCTCCGAGATTCGGGTCGCAACAACACGTGTTTTTATACCTTACCCGGATCTCTCGGTGGATTTCTAAGCATCAGGTCACTACACATACGTCCTTACTCTTTCGAGAAGCGACGAGCCTGATCCAAATGGATCGTATGCAGGAATTGTCACTTCGGATAGGCGTCTCCTACATACAATATCTGGCGACGGAACCCTTCACCTTGACAGGAGACCATGGTTGTCACTTATGTGATCCTCCACCTCATATTCAAATTTTAATCAATTATTATGAATCATATTCATATAATTAATTCTTCCAAGGGAAATACACATCTATTAATAATAGAGTGTTTTTAATTGGATGTAATTGACTTAATCATATTAAATTAATTATCAATCCAATTCAATCAACAAACTTGATTTTACTTGAATATATGATATTATCTCAAAATACTTATTAATTTGAATTTTAATAATTAGAAAAATACATCATGATCTCTCAGGTATCATTTGTTCCCTACTCGTTGTCATGGCCAGTACCAACGAGAGTGGGACGGACAACAACCGGTGCGACCCGCTACCCCAGCGATCCCCGACAAGACCCCATATCCGCCTCAGGAAAAAATAATGCCGAGCCAATCACTTTATACTTGAGATGATCATCGGTTCTTCAACTGAAATTATACCATATAGTAATAATCAAAATAATTTTGATTATGAGGAAATTTGCTAACCAAATTCCCAATCCTATTCAAGCAAGGAGTTTGATGATTGTGTTTCCAATTATGATCTAGATCAAATCTAATCAATTTATTGGTTGAGGCCAAGTCAATTAAGGAAATAATCATCATTCAATATTTCTAATATATTTTCCATAAATATTTCTTGGAATTAGCAATTAATTTCAGTAATTGACAATCACATGGTTCTTGATTAGGAATGTAATTTCAGCAGTGACCCCTACTTACTAAAATTAACATATCTCAATTAATTTAAATCTAAATTAGAAAAAATCAATTTTCGAAGATTGCTAATTTGATTTAAGACAGAACCTAAAGGATATTTCATGTATTTCGAGGCGGATCAAAATAGTAATTAACTCATTAATCATGTTAAGATTCGCAGTTCCCGCAACAGTGAATACATGTTCATTAAAACAACAATATCTCAAGCAAACGAAATTCAAATTACGTAAACTCAGATCCTATGGTTTCCTTATTTAATGGGGAACAAAATCCAAGTTTCATTTTCTTGTTTAGTTAAACAGAGCCGAATATAATCGCTAAATAGAGATACGAAAATGAAATGCGATAAAACTTTCGCAACCCTAACGAACCCAAGTCGCCTTCGGTTTTATGGATCGTATCCAAAACCTTCAACCTGGCTCTGATACCACTTGAAGTATATGGGATAATTCCTCAAGCGCAGCACGGAAGTGTGAGCATCGTATCGAATACGACGAAGAACGACTAGTCAGGGTAGTTAATCTACGCAACGGAAATTAAAAAATTTTCATGCGACGAAATCACATGATCCAAGAACACTTCTCGAATCATTTCGTCTAAACCACAAACAAGTAATAGGATTACCTCTTGAAGCGTGATTGCGATCGAGTCATTAAAGGAAGAGACCTCCTGTCTCAAGTCCGACCCGACAGAGGAGACGCTTGCGAGCGCGGGGATGAATCACGTGCTTCTCGCAATCCTTATTGATGATCCAAGCGGCAGATCTCCTGATCTCGACATACGAGATCCGATGTCTTCTTCACGAGCGAGGCGCACCGAAGGAGACGAATATCAACGAGCAAACGATCTGGCAGCATAACGACGACGTTGCGGCGATGGAGGCTCTCTCTAGGGCATCCATGGTGGACGTCCATGAGAGGAAGAGAGAGGGCTGACGTGTAGAGAGATAGAGAGATAGAGAGAGACTTATGTTCTCTTGTGTGTAAATAAGAGAAAAGGGGTGTCCTTCTATTTATAATATTCTGGGATCCATGGATTTCAATCCATGGGCAATACAAATCCAATGGCTCTCATTGATTGTGTTTCTTTTAATGGCTAAGATTTGTGTTGGTAAAAACCAACAACAATTAATTTAATTTGGATTAAATATATATTGATAAATCAATATAAATCAATCCCAAAATTAAATCAACAATATGTAGAGATAATGGAAAGGAGAGTGCCTCCTTCCATATTCATGGAGTGGACAGCCACCCTTTCCTAAAAGGAAATGGTGGTCGTCCCTTCCTTCCAATATGGAAGGGACATCTCCAATGTAATCTCCTTAGATTACATTATTCCATGTATCTCCAATTTTACAACAACAATTATTGTAAATTATTCTACAAAAATAGTTCATAATTATTTTGTGAATATTGCAATCTTGCTATTGGAAAATTATGAATCATATTCACAACCCAAAATAAAATGTGGATTACATTTTCAATTTAATGTCCAATGTGAATCCAATTCACATCAACATTAATTAACAAATGTAAATTACAAATAGCTCTCTCTTATATGTTATAAATCACATTTATAATATATATGTGATTAATATGGATATTTCTATCCACATTATTCATATCCATGATAATTAGATCACATTTAATCATCTTGGATCTCTTTTCTCTTGTGCCCAAATAATATGAATTACATTCACATTTTTTACATCTTTGATAATCAAATCACATTTAATTATCTAAGATAACTCTCTTTATAATATGAATCGAATTCATATTAATCATGATAATTAAATCATATTTGATTATCCATTTTCTCAATGCTCGGACATATAATAACAATAGAATTATCCGTGAACTCTTTCAAGGATAATGCGTTTTCTCCGCGAATACTAAGAGATAAGGACAGGGCGATTGTCTTGTTCCACATATAGTGACTTGGATATTGAGATCACATCTCAAATCCAGATCTCGGGCCTCCCATAGATGCTTGATTAAAATAATACCGTAAATCTAATCTTCTCATTGCATCTGAATCACATTCAGATCAATGTCCAATATTTGGACTTAGATTAGATTACTTCTCTACTGAGAGGAGTCACTAAAATCCAGACCCGCTTCATCACTCCCTAGGAATGGAAGCGTCATGGTTATACAATCGTTTATGATCACATCATCCTCAGGTATTCCCAATACCTGTATATCCTGCATACTGGAAGACTCAGAATAAACCTGAAGTATAAGATCAATTTTACAGTGTCTACTTCAGAGTTTTATCATTAAGTTTCTCATTCGATTATTGGGAGTTGGTATCGATCATATACTTTCCAAAATCATATATCATACCTAGGTATTAATCATATACTTTCCAAAAGTATATATAAAACCTACAAATTCAGTCAAGCTTCCAAAGCGCGACGACCGTGCATGGAATTTGATCTTCCCAATATCTCATGAGTGAGCTCATGTCTTCCGGTTCAGTAATGAACATGTATGATCCCTTTGAGAGATCGTATTACTCATATGCTCTTGCATGCACACTAGCACGCCGGTGTATAGACCTTGATTAGGTCATCAACCTATTGGTCTGCCAAATGTACATACCCAGACATATAGTAACACATCTGTCTCCGGTCAGAGGATGCATGCCTATATCATGACAGCATACGATATAGGACTTTGGTTATCTCGATCTCGTTAAGTCAACACTTTGACCTAACTAATCTGACACCTCCGAATCTCTATTCCTATGCAGAGGTCCTGCATCAAGAGGTTGGTCATATATCATCCAAATTGAGAAAGGATTTCCATCTCCTACTCAGGCTGGAGATCATCTCTTAACAATCATTTAATGGTGCTTGATGAGTCCTCGATCTAACTCTTTAGATGTTCATCCAAACACCGGCCTCTATGATTCAATATTTGAATCAACAGATGTATGATCATTAAGATGGCCATGGTACATAACCCTAATTGTACTAAGGGGCCTACTCGCCGTGGGCTCGCATGTCAAACAGACTAGTTGTCAAGCAATGTTCGCTCGAAGACTTAGTAAAAAATCTTGCATCTGATCAAAGGTGCTCCTCTGTCTTACTTCTTCTAAGGGAGATTGTTGATGGCAGTAACTATAACCATGGTTAGGATGTGCTTCTCAACTTGTTGTCATATGTTGTTGTTGTTTGACTGACGCTTGTTTCTACATGCTTACTTTAAGCCCTTCTTTACAGTGGGTATATATTCCATGTCTTGCATTAATGGTAACTCAACAGTTAAATTCTTAAGAATATCCACAACTCCCGGATCAGACAATGCACTTTTTTGTTTGCATTTTTTTAGATTTTTGTATTGCGTCAGGAAAAGGAATATTTACAGAACTGAAATCAAAAGTAGTGTTCTTATTTATAACAGAACTTGTCCACGATATCCTGTACATCCGATCTGCAAAAAGGTGTACATTCTGGAGATAATGGTGCTGTTGCTAGTGGACATGCAAAAAGTGCAGTCTACGCTCCGTTGACTGGCTTCGGATCGAATGTTGGCGGTGGCTCCTCCATGTCTCATGTCGCTTCACTTCGACTGCACTCTTCTTTCTTGTCTTTTTGGTTTTTCTTATTTTTTTGTTCTTTTTTGTTTATGGAGGTGGTGGTTGATGACAACTGGCATGACTCCTCCTTCATCTTCTTCCTCACCCGAACCTATAGCAAGCACGATTGATGCAAGAGATGACGATTCACCTGATGAAGTTTTATTCCTCCCTTTGATTGCGGAAGACGGAGGCAAGTTCCTACCTCTCTTGAGAGTAACAGTATTAGAAAAAGCAAAAGTACAATCATCTGACTCTACAAGCACAAACGAGACATCACATCTATATGCTCATTTCTCTTGAAATTATTAGGTTAGCTTTGACCTCGTCTGCGATAGGAGTTTTGGTGGTCGTCAGGTCATCTAGCTTCTTTATCATCTCTGCTAGACCTTTTACTAATTGGGCCAAGCACTCGAGGCTCGGGTTCATGGGAACCGCCTCGGAAGATTCAGCGTTTTGACAATGTTGTGACTGTTTGTGGTGAGACAGAGGCTGGGACTGCTGATAGTGCTGCTAAGGAGGAGGAAGCTGATATTGTTGCTATGGAGTAGGAGGAGGATATTGCTACTGAGGTACAACAACGTACTGGTGATACTGCGGGTGCTGACGGTACTAAGGTTGCAGGTACTACTATGATTATCTCCAATTATTGTGGTACTGTGGAGACTAGTGATGCTATTATTGAGACTGAGACTTGGATGACTATGCAAAGCAACCACCCTTATGTTGGTGGTAAGGCCGGTTGGCTGGTGGCTAGCCCTAGGGTTGTCCAGCAGGACGGGCCAACTACGCATCGTTGCTCTATACACCATTGACTTCTTGTATAAGGGGTGGTGGTGGGAATGTTTGATCATAATATGGTAGGTAGTCTGACTGGTAGACCACCATCTGTTGTTGCGGTGGGGCCTGCTCGGGTGCTTGCACATAGTACACGTGCCGGATAGTCGGCTGTTGTTGACTCGGCTGAGGCTACTGTGGAGGTAATTGTTCGTCCTTCTTCTCAGCAGGAGTCAATTACGATGATGTCGCCATGAACTGATGGTGCTCACCAACAGCTCCAACTGCTTGGTGATTTGATTGAGCTTATACAAGTTCTGTGTCCTCTGTTCAATCACAGTGAGCTTTTTAAGATCCTGACACCGCTTCTCGATAATGTCAACCTTCGAGAGATGGCTCCTAATGATGCTGAGATTGGAGCTCTCATATCTCTCTACCTCATGGGACACTGCCATGTTGACTGGCTTGTAGAGGACCTGATGCTACCTCTTATGAACACGTGATGAAGATAGGGTGACCTCTCCCTTGATCATTTCTTCAAAGATCTGTCATATCACATCTTCATCTTTGTTAGAGTGGAATCCCCCACAAGCAACATCGACTAGTCTCTGGCTCTCTACTTTCTGTCCCCTAAAGAAGTGTTGGACCAATCTGTTCGGTATCTCATGGTGGAGGTATTTCTCCTACATCCTAGTAAATCACCCCCACACTTCATGAATTGACTCGCGAGTAGCCTGAGTGAAGTTGCTGATCCTGGCTCACCTTTCATTGAGCTGACCAAGAGGGTAATACTTGTAAAGGAACATGATTTAAGTTCCTCCTAGGTCGTCATGACCTTTCCCAAATGATTGACCCAGTACAGGGCCTTGTCTAGTAAGCTGAAGGAGAATGCAATCATCATGACTACACCTAACAGGATGTTAGGGTAGTGGGTGGTTCTGTAAATGAGAGAGAACCGTTGCAAGTAAATGTAGGGCTTTTCATTAATATTCCCGTGAAATACATGTAGGAGCGTAAGGAATTGGGGCATTAGCTCGAAGTGTGCATGGACCAGAGGGATGCGAATCCACTCGGTCATCTGACAGTCCCTAGAACTATATGTCTACTTTAGCGTCGGTTTTTAATTCCCATTCCTTGGTTCCTCTTCCTCCTAATCTGGATCATCACAGGGTCTTTCTCCACCATCTCCTCCTTCTGGTCTATTTCTCAAGCCATTCAGTATATCTTGAAAGGCATTCTGCACGATAGCTTGTTCCACCAATTGTTGTTGGACGGCTTGTTCCATCAGTTGGCCCTGCTTTGACTTGGGCAACTACTACCCCTTGTCCTTTCCCTAAGGAGACATTTTTGATCTGAATATGAGGATATGAACTCTGTATTAGGATCCAGGACTGGGACTGGCTTCTATCTGTAATGTAAGAGAATCCCAATCAGACCATTTGAATTTGAATTCCAGCTATCGTGGTAAATCTGAAATTAGGATCAATATTAGATGGTCATGAATGGAGAAAAGATGTAGACTGAAATCGACCGCCATTCGCAATAAGGGTAGTGGGACTAGAGTGGTATTGGTTTTTTAGGGGATAAAAGGAAGTTAAAAGAAAATGAGGAGTCTGGAGATCAGTTCACAAGGTCTGAACCAGGTTCCCAGGATCTTCTTGAATTATTGACGATGACGAGTCCATGGAATCGATGTAGGTGTCGGCGGAGTCCCGACTAAACCATCCATGGATTGACATCATGGAGTAAGAGAAGATCGATGCATGAAGAAGGATATGGTGGTCAACTAGGAATAAAAAGGAGTACAAAGCAGTAGAAAGGCTCGAAACGAGTAGGGGGTTAAAGGAAAGGCATATATGACAAAAGTTGCGCAAGTGCACGGGACTTGATCTTTGAACCTTAATCTAGATCCATATAAACACACTACAAAATTGGCTTCACTGACTCAATACAATGTGAAGCCATAAAGGGTCGGCTATTTTCATCTTTTCATTTTTAGAGTTGTTATTTCAGGGATATCTTATAACAGGTCCTTAGCACGCTAACCCTATAGGAGTGAGAATACTAGTGGAAAAGTATTCCGTACTTGTCCTGCTCCTTTGTAACTTGTAGTCTGCACCTTTTGAGGTCCTTGTAATCCTTCCTGGATCCTTATCCAGCCAAAGAATAAGAGGGAGGAAGCCGATAGGCGAAACCACTAGTTCAGACCTTTCTCGTAACGGAATCAATCGTGAGCATGCAAGGACCTATTTGGACGCAAATCGATGAGACAGACACACCCATAAGGATGTGAACTAAGCTCTGTACTTCAGACCAATCTATATTCCACACAAGATGGGAACACCATCACTGACAGGGACCTATTCGATCACGTACGATAGAAGTGCCAATACTTTGGAAATCCAGGCGATACACAAGGCAGTTACGTACTGAGTTTTGAACTCTAATCTTTAGAGAGTCGTGCCTCTATCTTGGGAGGGGTTTTGGTTCCCTCGAAAGGTACCTAAAAACAGTGAGGGCTTTATGAACCTAGAACAATGCAGTCCATTATAGATTTTAATTAAGATCAAAGTTTTTTAGCAGTCTCCTTACTTTAGATTTTTTTTTCACTATTTTAGGATATTTTGCATAGAAGCGCCTAATGATTTTGTAGACTTTCTTTTAAGACCTAGGTGCTCATAGTCAGAGCGAGATAGTGAAAAGTCGTTCAAGTCGATATGATGATGGAAATCTCATCATTGAACCTAATGATGCATGCATAGTTAGAGGACTTACAGTGCTTTCAATCTCTCTCCATGTGGTATGCAAAATAGAATTTTTAAACCAATCGGCGGTGTGCAATCAACAAAATCACCATAAACATTAGCTGCTATTAGTCATGAAGAACCATATGTTAAATATTCAGAAATGAGAACAAAAGTCCGATCTTCGATGCTAATCGGTGCCCACTGCAACGGGTCCTGCAAGCATGGTATGCGACCTCTCTCGGCATGCAGTCTCAAGTCCAAATAATTAAAAATTATTAATTTGACTAGGTCCAAACGTAAGAGATTATAGGTACATAATTCTTATTAGGATTTGGACCAAATTACTGATATAAGCAACTTAATGTCTAGGAGCTCCATTCACGTACAACAATTAAAAAGAAAGGCGTAAACTCAAAACATCGAGAAACTAATGAAATAAGGCGATGAAAACGTGAGCAAACCACAACGAGATGCCCATGTGAATAATCACTTGGGCACTAGACCTTGTAGAGATGAGTAGTGTCCAATTCTATAATTAGTACAATTAATAATGAATAAATCTCTTTCTCATCAAAATAAAATAAAAAACTAAACTAAAAATCTAGTCTAATTATTCTCCTTGCTATGCCTACTACCTCTCCAATTGGTCATGTGAAGAAGACCAATCTCCACCTTACTTGATTGCATCACCTTCCTAAGAGGTCATCCTTGCGTAGCAGGCTCTCGCAACAAACACGACAAAAGATATGTATTAGCACAAGCAACCAAATAATGTATTTAAACAAAATGTGAAATGAGGTATATATAAGTGAGAGATAGAAGAATAAATGAATCAATAAATATGTACAAGGAAATTAATGATTAAGTGAATAAAGAAAAGACAAATAACTACAAAATAGGCTACACTACGTTGCTTCCAGGCAACGATGCCATTTATTGACTAGGGTTTTCCTCAAGCAGGTCTAAAATGTATCCTTATGGAGTGCGAGGATGAGTCGTCGCTGAGGCGACCCACAAGGAATCCCTAGACCGTTCAATGAGTACCCACAATGTAACAATAAGCATTGGATAGTGACGAGTCGCTGAATACGATGTTTAATTCGACTTTGTTGTAGCACGTGTACTTAGCGATTCGGTCAGAACCTAGAGAAGATCTCCGTGAAGAGTGTCTCGGCTTTAATTTGTATCCCGGGCAAGTCCGGGGTCGAACTCAGGGAGGCAAAGGAACAACTTGGGTTTAATTTGCAAATTTAAGATCTAGATATCCAAACGGTATTTTTTTAGATTTTTTTTTGCAAAAACCAAAGCAAATGCAAATGCGGCGGAATTAATACACTAAGAGAGCATACAACTTAGCCAAATTAATTTGAATAGAAAATAAGTCCAATTTAGCAAAGTTATATTTTTCCTAGAGTCTTAATCCAGAGATGAATGCATGGTACTTTTTTTTCGAATTTTATGGGTTAAAATGCAACAATGAAAAATGCACACTTTTTATGCATTTTTTCGCAATTTATCACACAAACAGAAAGCAAAAATTATGAAAAAATTACTGAAACTAAAACATGATGCAAGGAAGCTACAGTAATTTTTTTGGAATTTTTTGACAAGTTATGAATTTTTTATGGATTTTTTAGTGGAAATAGAGTGGAAATGAGTAATTAATTCCTATTAAATCCACGTTATCAAATTAGTCCAAGAGCAAATTATCTCAAAAAGATATTTATATAAGCAATCCAGGAGAGTTGAAATTTTGCAAAAATAATTTATGTGGATTTATTTTAAAATCAAATACTAATTTCACTCTACAATTTATTTCAGGCACAAGACAACTCCAATGGATGTGAAATTTGGACTGTAACTTAATCACATTTCAAGGCATCATTCCTAATTTTTGTGAAATTTTTAGAGCAACAGTGTGTGAGATATAAAATTAAGAGCACATAATGGGTAAACTATGTAAAATTTCAGTTGAACAATTTTAGTTAATTACCCATATCTCACAAAAATACAAATAAACAATCACATGATAGAGGATAAGTTGCTCCACATAATGCCATTTTTCATTGAATAAAAAGATGTAATATTGAAGTCCAAATTTAAGTCAAACACAGGGGTCTTTGTGCAAAAAGAAAAACTAGAATTATAAAGCAACTATATACAGGGACTAATACGCAATTATGAAAACATAAAAGGAACAACTTGCAATTTTTACGAATAAAAAGATAAAAAAATAATGGAAATGGGCCTTCTTCCTCCTTGCGTACTGGAGAAGAACCCAAAGGGGGAGGGCTTCGACGGACGGCGGGCGGCCGCCGCTGGGGCTGGAGGCGGCGCCAGGGGTCTTCTGGAGGGGCCGCGCGTGGCAGGCGAGGCCGCGGTGGCGATGGGGAGGCCGCGGCGGTGATGGGGAGGCCACGGCTATGGAGGAGGGGCCGCGCAGTGGGCTGCTGCGCTGGGCGCAGCCGCAGCGGCGGTGGGAAGGCGTGGCGGGCCGCTGGGCGGAGGGCGACTGGGAGGCGGTGGTGGGCCGGCGTGGCGAGCGGCGGTGGGTTGTGGCGGGCGGCGGTGGGTTCTCCCCCACCGCTGCTGCCGATTAACTTTTTTTTGATTTTTTTAATTTTTTTAATTTTTTTACTCCTTTTACTGCTGTAATAAAAGGAGAATTTTTTTTGTTTTAATTTTTTTATTTTTTTTAAATTTTCTTTAAACAGGAAATAAGTACACACAAAAAAAACAATGGGTAATAATAACAAATACGAATAAAGGAGTGGTTTAATGATGAAGATATGGAGATGATATGGTGATAAAAAAAATGCGATGATGATGGTGCTCCAATAAAAGGACCTTTTTTTGTTTAAATTTTTTAATTTTTTTTTTATTTTAATTAGATAGAGTACAAATGATATAATGATGATGGTGATGAAGTGGATGATGTGGAACAAATGGGAGATGGTGGTGATATGATGTGCTAAAAAAATTGCAAAGAAACAAATGATAACGAGATGAAATTAAAATTACCTAAAATGGACGTTCGCCTATGAAGTGCTCACGAGAGCACGGTCTTCGCTCGAATCGCCGGCGAGCGATGAGCTCGAGCAGCACACGGTTGCGGCTGCGATGTTGGCCAAAAAGCCAACGGATCACACCGGAGAGAGGGTCGTCGTCGCTCGACCGCGGTTGCGTCGCTGTCACCGATTCAACTCTGGGAACTTGGCTCTCCTCACATAAAGATGGATCAAAGGCAAAAATGAGGAGAATGACATGTATATAAAGATGATGGAATGGGAGGTTATTAAAATGGTGGAGTTGAATGGGAGGTTGTATTATTAATGGAGTTGAATGGGAAGTTGGGAAAAATGGTGGAATAATGGAGTTGAATTGGTTATTGTAGAGAATGGAAATTAAATAATAAATAAATAAATAAATAAAGTTGTCTACTTTAAATACAATAAAATAAAAAGAGAAGAGAAATAGTGGAGAATTTACAAAAGAAGACAAAACACCATGTACATTTTTTTTACTTTTCTAATATGTAATTTTTTTGTCTTTTTAATAAGAGATATTTACAACGAAAAAAATACAATAAAATAGTATAATTAAAATACAACACAAGTATGATTTTTTTGTATTTTTAATAATTAAGAAAGATATAATAAAAAATGAAGAAAGTATGAATATATACATAATGTACAATGTACATCTAGGTCCCAAAACCCAACTTTTGCAAATGAGCTCCGATTTTAATGAAACTACTTCCGTTGGATAGATAATTTTCTAACTTGAACGTTAAAAGTGGGTTTGATGAATTTGGAGTTCATACGGAGCGGTAATTTAGCTTGAAAGTTGGACTTTACGGCTTTTTCTCTTTGAAATCTAGGAGCATTTATTTGAGTTGAAATTTGTTTTATATTTTTGTATTTTTATATACATTTTTATAAACAAGTTAGAGAAAGAATTAGGCAAAAAGGAGTTGAAATGAAATTATTAAAAATCCATGAAGTTTTGGCCTATTTACAAGTATAAAACTCCTTTATTTTTGCGGCTTTTTATTGTTAATTCATTTTGTACAATTTAATATATAATAATTAGTGTGTTTTATTTACAAGAGCTATTTTGTTAATTTATTGATTTTATGGACATTTTTCTGGGATTTTACTCGGGGATTTTGCTAAGATCAAGATATTAAGATGATGAATCGTGGATTCATCACCCTCCTATACTTAAACTTTGCTAGTCCTCGAGCAAATAAAGAATGAATAAGTTGGGTTAACCCCTGACTGTGCATGTGAATACAAGACTTGATCCGTTCAAGAACTCTCGGTTTTAGAGATCCTAAAATTCTAAGCTGAAACAAGCTCTAGTCAAAAGGTACCCAATTTCCCTAATCATCAGACTCTCTTTGTATACATATAAAGTAGGGATATGACTTTAAGTGTGGACTGCAGTTATAAGAGTAGAGTCGCAACGTCACCCAAGGTTCCAGTACAAGAGACTCTCCTAAGGACCCGATCCTCAACACTAGGGAATAAATCATTTCTTGCATCCAATCCACCGTCTCTTTAGTTGTCAGACTTGAAAGTGTAGATGGCAGGCCAGTTGATGTAGGGCATAGGATTGTGTCATTTCTTCTCTCCCTCTCATTGGAACAAGGATCCTCTCTAGTGCCTTATTACGCAACGCATTTTTTTGGTGTTGATCAGTGCGTCCGTCAAGAGAAGTTGGAGCCGTCTGCACTTGTTTTCCTGGGAGTACACCGAGGTGTGTCTTTTTTGAGTACCTATCGTACCTTCTACACCCAGACTTGTAGCATTTACGATGCAGAGCCCTTTTTTGGTGCAAGCCCGACTCCTGGTCCTAATAGCGGTGGTCCAAGTGGACACTTTTAAATGGTTGGGAGCGCTCGCCTTTGGTGGAAGCTCTTTCGATAATTGACTTTGTGGAATGAGAGCTTTTCTTTGACATTTCATTGCTTTGTAGTATTTGTGGCTAGCTCCACTGCTTTTACCAAGAGTTGGCGCACACTGATCAACATTTTTTTTATTTTATCACACCCTGGTACATAGGTAAATATCAAGAGATAGTACAAGAACCATGTTCTCATACTGGCTAAATGTGCTGACACTCAGGTTTCATAAAGCCTTCATTGATTTTATCCCATCCTCGAGCATCATTAAATCAAGTCCAAACTCAAATCCCTCATCCCAGTTGCTCAAGTGAAATTTCAACTCATCTCATCATAACTGCAGTCGTGTTCGTGAGGTGCTGATCATATTCTTAAGGTAGAGACTAAGCATGCAATATAGCACACAAATCTTTCAAACTAGGGAAATGTGAATAATTAAGTCAAGGACCCTAATGACTAAGGCTGGTTAACTCAAAATCTCAAGAGCTCGTAAACCAAGTGTTCTTGAACATCACTAGTCTTGTGTGAAAGTGAATTGTGTCAGGGATTAAACCAACTTATTAGTTAGTTTTTTTTTAAGTTGATGATTGATTGATTTTTTGATTTTTTTAAGTTTTAGAAAAGTTTTTTTTCACAATGGTTTTTTTTGACAAACAAAGGCAAAGAAGAAGTTTTTTTTTTGTTAGAAAAGTTTTGCTTTTTTTTCAAGAGTTTTTTTTTTTGAAAAGATAGGTAAATAAGAAAAGATTCTTTTTTTTTGAAAAAGTTTTTTTTAAAAAAAAGGATTTTTTTTTGAAAAGTTTTTTTCTTAGCAAATAAGGAAAAAGAGTTTTTTTTTTAGGAAAGAGTTTTTTTTGGTTTTTTTACCCACCCCATAATTATTGTATAATATATACAAAAATACGTGAAAGTACGAGCTATGGGTAAAGTATATATGTAATATATACACGCCCCCCTATACTTAGCTTGTGCTATGTCCTCATGGCACTAGGTGACAAAAAAACATAGCTCGTACTAAGCGTAGGAAAGCTAAAATAATAAAAAATATAGAAGTCGATCCGCCCCCCCTATACTTAGGCTCTGGACAACCTAAGTGTAGAAGAAGAGCACAAATGGGGCGGACGAGGTCAAGAGGAGAAATGATGAGTAAATACACATGGCGGGCATCGGTCCCCCCTATACTTAGGCTTTGATCAGCCTAAGTATAGGACAAGAGTAAGTGTGAGAACCGATGTGATCTTGAGAATATACAAGGAAGGGAGAATGTACAAGAGTGATTGAATCTTCTAAGATGTTGAATCTGTATGCTGCATCTTCATGACGAGTAATATGATGTATCTGCTCTGTGCTCACTCTGTATGAAGTTGATGACCTCGACTTGGACTAACTGCTCTTTCAAATCAACAAAATGCTTCAACAGTTGTCCATTCACCACATGAGATTGTGCACCATCTGTGAGATCAGCTATCTCTACACTTCCATTCTCGTGCACTTTCTTAACCACAAAGGGACCCGTCCATTTAGATTTGAGCTTCCCATGAAACATCTTCAACCTGGCATTGAACAACCATACCTTTTGTCCAGGGACAAAGTCTTTGCACCTAATGTGCTGATCATGCCATCTCTTTACTTTGTCCTTATAAATCAAACTGTTGTCATATGCCCTGTTTCGGATTTCCACGAACTCGTTCAAGTTCAAATCTCGGCAAAGCTTCCCTAGGTGACAGCTCCAATTAATCTTCTTAATTGCCCATTCGGATTTATGAATGAATTCTGCGGGCAAATGGCATGGCTTGCCATAGATCATTCTAAATGGTGAAGTACCCAATGGTGTCTTGTAGGCTGTCCTATAGGCCCACAGAACTTGGTCCAAAAGCTGAGACCAGTTCTTCCTATCGGGACGAACCAATTTCTGTAAAATACTCTTCACCTCTCTATTCGAAACTTCTGCCATGCCGTTGGACTGTGGGTGGTAAGGACTAGTAACTCTATGCTCAAATCCATAGTCCTTAGCTAAAGATCTCATATCTCGGTTCACAAAATGGCTACCCCCATCAGATATCAAAACTTTTGGCACCCCGAACCTAGCAATAATATGGTCTCTCACAAACTTACAAACAGTCTTGCTGTCTGCGGTTCGGGTTGGGATAGCCTCCACCCACCTGGATAAATAATCAACCGCCAACAATATGTACTCATGTCCTTGGCTGTTGGGAAAGGGACCCATAAAATCTATGCCCCATGCATCAAAAACATCACAAATAATCATCGGTTGCATGGGCATCTCATCTCTCTGTCCAACTGTCCCTCCCATCCTTTGACAGATTGGGCACGACCGTACAAAATCAATGGCATCTCTAAACAAGGTCGGCCAATACAATCCACATTGAAGTACTTTGTGAGCGGTTCTCTTTCCCGAATGATGTCCTCCAGCCTCAAGTGAATGACAATATGTGAGGACACTATGGTATTCCTCCTGAGGAATACACCTTCTCCAAACACAATCCGGTCCTTCGAAGAAAAGGAAAGGATCGTCCCAGTGGTATCTCCTCGAATCCGACTTCAGTCGATCAATGCTGCTCCTAGTCCAACCATGGGGAACCTGCTTGGAGACAAGATAGTTCACCATGTTGGCATACCACGGGAGGGAGTCAATAACACAAATTGACTCATCTGGGAAGGTCTCTCTAATCCGATCATGATCAGGAGAATCCTTAAGTTCAATCCGAGAAAGGTGATCAGCCATGACATTCTTCACTCCAGGTTTATCTTTAATCTCCAAATCAAATTCCTGGAGGAGTAGAATCCACCTAAGAAGACGCGCCTTCGTGTCTTTCTTTTCCATTAAGTATCGAATGGCTGTGTAATCAGTATAAATTGTCACCTTAGAGCCCAAAATATATGATCTGAACTTCTCGAGGGCCCATACTACCGCGAGCATTTCCTTTTCAGTCACTGTATAATTTTTCTGTGTAGGATCTAAAACTTTGCTCGCATAGTGAATCGCAAACGGAATCCCCTCTCGTCGTTGTCCTAACACAGCTCCTATAGCGAAATCTGAAGCGTCAGTCATAATCTCAAAGGGGAGAGACCAGTCAGGAGCTTGTAGGATAGGCGAGGCACAAATCTTCCTTTTCAAGAGCTCAAAGGCCTCCAAACACCTGTGATCTACAATGAACTCTGTGTCTTTTCCTAAGAGCTCAGTCAGTGGGCGGGCGATCTTTGAAAAATCTTGAATGAATCTTCTATAGAATCCAACATGCCCTAAGAATGACCGCACTGACTTCACGTTGGTAGGTGGATCGAGTTTCTTGATCACCTCCACCTTGGCAGGGTCAACCTCCATTCCCCTTTTGGAGATGACATGCCCCAACACGATACCCTCCGTCACCATAAAGTGACTCTTCTCCCAGGAGAGTACCAGATTCACCGCTCTACACCTCGTGAGGACTCGGTCCAAGTGCGCTAAACATGTATCAAAAGAATCGTCATGGACCGAGAAGTCATCCATGAACCCTTCTAGGAAATCTCCCACCATCTCGGCAAATATGGCTATCATGCACCGCTGAAATGTGCCCGGGGCATTGCAGAGCCCGAATGGCATGCGCTTGAAAGCATAAGTGCCGAATGGACATGTGAATGTGGTCTTTTCCTGGTCCTCAGGGGCTATGGCCACCTGGTTGTAGCCTGAGTACCCGTCAAGAAAACAGAAGAACTCTTTCCCTGCGAGTCTCTCCAAGATTTGATCAATAAAAGGAAAGGGAAAGTGATCTTTCTTGGTCGCGGCATTCAGGCGTCTGTAGTCAACACAGACACGCCACGACGTGGGTACTCGTGTCGCGATCTCTACCCCCTCCTCGTTGGTGACCATCTGAATTCCCGACTTCTTCGGGACAACATGAAGTGGGGCCACCCACTTGGAATCAGAAATAGGGTATATAAATCCTGCTTTGCACCATTTCTCAATTTCTTTCTTCACCACTTCCCGTAGATTGGGGTTAAGTCTCCTCTGGAATTCACGGGAAGGTCTCACATTATCCTCAGTAAAAATGTGGTGCGAGCAGAGAGCGGGGTCGATGCCCACGAGATCCGACACTGTCCAGCCTATTGCTTTGCGGTTCCTCTCTAAGACTTCTAACAACCTAGACTCCTGCTCTAAAGTCAAGTCTGAGCTAATGATGACAGGATATCTCTCTTTGGGTCTCGCAAGAAAGGCGTACTTGAGTGTAGGAGGTAGTGATTTCAGTTCTGGCAATGTGGTATCATCAAGCAGATCTGGCTGAACTGAATCTGAATCTGGTTCCGTGCTGCATGAAGGTGGGCTAAGCTGAGTAGTACTCGCCACCAAATCAGAAGTATCGGGAGTCGGATCGTCAAAAGTATCCAAACAATCGGCAAAAGCCACGTCCGACTCGTCATCTATGTCCCATGATTGTTCCGAAGAGGATGGAACTGACAGATCCGGATGGATCTCTAAGTCATCATTAGAATAGGTTGATGCATCTCTAGCAAGATCAGACAACACCTGGCAAACTACATCATGCACTATATCCTCTCCAGATGAAAGGGTCTCGCTCTGTCCTGAAGGAATCTGCCCCCAATTCCCAACTGTGCTAATCATACTGCAATCTGCCTCTGAAGATGAGTACTCTGTACTACTCTCTGAATCAGGTCGCTGACACTTGATTTGCTTCATCTCAAGGTTCACTTCTCCACCTGGAGAACGGAACTTCATCATTCCCGTACCATAGTCGAAAGCTGCGCCTGCGGTCCTAAGGAAGGGTCGCCCGAGAATGATCTGAGATTCTCTCCAATGATTGGGGGTCCCTGGCAACGGTGCCATCTGACGAGTCGCTGAATACGATGTTTAATTCGACTTCGTTGTAGCACGTGTACTTAGAGATTCGGTCAGAACCTAGAGAATATCTCCGTGAAGAGTGTCTCGGCTTTAATTTGTATCCCGGGCAAGTCCGGGGTCGAACTCAGGGAGGCAAAGGAACAACTTGGGTTTAATTTACAAATTTAAGATCTAGATATCCAAACGGTATTTTTTTAGATTTTTTTATGCAAAAACCAAAGCAAATGCAAATGCGGCGGAATTAATACACTAAGAGAGCATACAACTTAGCCAAATTAATTTGAATAGAAAATAAGTCCAATTTAGCAAAGCTATATTTTTCCTAGAGTCTTAATCCAGAGATGAATGCATGGTACTTTTTTTTGGAATTTTATGGGTTAAAATGCAACAATGAAAAATGCACACTTTTTATGCATTTTTTCACAATTTATCACATAAACAGAAAGCAAAAATTATGAAAAAATTACTGAAACTAAAACATGATGCAAGGAAGCTACAGTAATTTTTTTGGAATTTTTTGACAAGTTATGAATTTTTTATGGATTTTTTAGTGAAAACAGATTGAAAATGAGTAATTAATTCCTATTAAATCCACGTTATCAAATTAGTCCAAGAGCAAATTATCTCAAAAAGATATTTATATAAGCAATCCAGGAGAGTTGAAATTTTGCAAAATTATCTTATGTGTATTTATTTAAAAATCAAATACTAATTTCACTCTACAATTTATTTCAGGCACAAGACAACTCCAATGGATGTGAAATTTGGATTGTAACTTAATCACATTTCAAGGCATCATTCCTAATTTTTGTGAAATTTTTAGAGCAACAGTGTGTGAGATATAAATTTAAGAGCACATAATGGGTAAACTATGTAAAATTTCAGTTGAACAATTTTAGTTAATTACCCATATCTCACAAAAATACAAATAAACAATCACATGATAGAGGATAAGTTGCTCCACATAATGCCATTTTTCATTGAATAAAAAGATGTAATATTGAAGTCCAAATTTAAGTCAAACACAGGGGTCTTTGTGCAAAAAGAAAAACTAGAATTATAAAGCAACTATATACAGGGACTAATACGCAATTATGAAAACATAAAAGGAACAACTTGCAATTTTTACAAATAAAAAGATAAAAAAATAATGGAAATGGACCTTCTTCCTCCTTGCGTACTGGAGAAGAACCCAAAGGGGGAGGGCTTCGACGGACGGCGGGCGGCCGCCGCTGGGGCAGGAGGCGGCGCCAGGGGTCTTCTGGAGGGGCCGCGCGTGGCAGGCGAGGCCGCGGCGGCAATGGGGAGGCCGCGGCGGTGATGGGGAGGCCGCGGCTATGGAGGAGGGGCCGCGCGGCGGGCTGCTGCGCTGGGCGCAGCCGCAGCGGCGGTGGGGAGGCGCGGCGGGCCGCTGGGCGGAGGGCGACTGGGAGGCGGTGGTGGGCCGGCGTGGCGAGCGGCGGTGGGTTGTGGCGGGCGGCGGTGGGTTCTCCCCCACCGCTGCTGCCGATTAACTTTTTTTGATTTTTTTTAATTTTTTTTAATTTTTTTACACTTTTTACTGCTGTAATAAAAGGAGAATTTTTTTGTTTTAATTTTTTTATTTTTTTAAATTTTCTTTAGACAGGAAATAAGTACACACAAAAAAAACAATGGGTAATAATAACAAATACGAATAAAGGAGTGGTTTAATGATGAAGATATGGAGATGATATGGTGATAAAAAAATGAGATGATGATGGTGCTCCAATAAAAGAACCTTTTTTTTGTTTAAATTTTTTAAATTTTTTTTGATTTTAATTAGATAGAGTACAAATGATATAATGATGATGGTGATGATGTGGATGATGTGGAACAAATGGGAGATGGTGGTGATATGATGTGCTAAAAAAAATTGCAAAGAAACAAATGATAACGAGTTGAAATTAAAATTACCTAAAATGGACGTTCGCCTATGAAGTGATCACGAGAGCACGGTCTTCGCTCGAATTGCCGGCGAGCGATGAGCTCGAGCAGCGCGCGGTTGCGGCTGCGATGTTGGCCAAAAAGCCAACGGATCACACCGGAGAGAGGGCCGTCGTCGCTCGACCGCGGTTGCGTCGCTGTCACCGATTCAACTCTAGGAACTTGGCTCTCCTCACATAAAGATGGATCAAAGGCAAAAATGAGGAGAATGACATGTATATAAAGATGATGGAATGGGAGGTTATTAAAGTGGTGGAGTTGAATGGGAGGTTGTATTATTAATGGAGTTGAATGGGAAGTTGGGAAAAATGATGGAATAATGGAGTTGAATTGGTGGTTATTGTAGAGAATAGAAATTAAATAATAAATAAATAAATAAATAAAGTTGTCTACTTTAAATACAATAAAATAAATAGAGAAGAGAAATAGTGGAGAATTTACAAAAGAAGACAAAACACCATGTACATTTTTTTTACTTTTCTAATATGTAATTTTTTTGTCTTTTTAATAAGAGATATTTACAACGAAAAAAATACAATAAAATAGTATAATTAAAATACAACACAAGTATGATTTTTTTGTATTTTTAATAATTGAGAAAGATATAATAAAAAATGAAGAAAGTATGAATATATACATAATGTACAATGTACATCTAGGTCCCAAAACCCAACTTTTGCAAATGAGCTCCGATTTTAATGAAACCACTTCCGTTGGATAGATAATTTTCTAACTCGAACTTTAAAAGTGAGTTTGGTGAATTTGGAGTTCATACGGAGCGGGAATTTAGCTTGAAAGTTGGACTTTACGGCTTTTTGGGATCTAGGAGCATTTATTTGAGTTGAAATTTGTTTTATATTTTTGTATTTTTATATACATTTTTATAAACAAGTTAGAGAAAGAATTAGGCAAAAAGGAGTTCAAATGAAATTATTAAAAGTCCATGAAGTTTTGGCCTATTTACAAGTATAAAACTCCTTTATTTTTGCGGCTTTTTATTGTTAATTCATTTTGTACAATTTAATATACAATAATTAGTGTGTTTTATTTACAAGAGCTATTTTATTAATTTATTGATTTTATGGACATTTTTCTGGGATTTTACTCGGGGATTTTGCTAAGATCAAGATATTAAGATGATGAATCGTGGATTCATCAGATTGCCAAAAATGTGAGGTACAATTTATACTCTACAAACAAAAATGTATAGCATGTAAGCATGTTGAGGTCGAACAATGGAGAACAAACTAGCGAGCCTACGATTATTGTTAATCTATGTGTATTTTGTATGTACTTGTCTTTTAGTCTTTTTATGTGGGTTATATATATATTATTTAAATTAATAATAAATGTATGTATAGAGGTCATTTAATAATAATAATAAGATAGATTACATTAACATATATGATATATCTATATATATCATATAGGTACAGATATGCATAGAAGGAGTATGAATATATATATATATATATATTCAGTTTTACATTTGCTAATTTTATATTTCTTTTTTTAAAAAAATAAAAAAATTAATATAAAATATATTAGTAAATAATATAAGTATTATATGTTTATATGTAGACATATAGATAGTATTTGATATATATATGTACATAAAGAATCCAAAAATACAAGGAAAATATTTTTTTATCTTTTTATATTTTTCTCATGTTTTAAGATTTTTCTGGATTTTTTTCCTATTTTTAGGTATTTTTAAAATCAATAACATCCCAAAATAAGGATTACATAAATAGGTCGAATTAATTTGAAGAATAAAAATAGTAAAAAGTGTCAAAAAATTTTCAAACCAATTTTAACATATAGATAATAATGTAAAGAAAGTTAAGGACAAAAATAAATATTTTTGGTTTTTTTGGTGATTTTATTTATTTTTTCAAGATTGTAGAGATTTTTTTATCTTTATCTTTTTTCTATTTTTAGGCATTTTTGTTCAGGAGTTAATATAGGTCATAATAAATAACATGTTATTTTTATTTTTAATATTTTTTAGCATTTTTAAAGCTAAACATGGAAAAAATACTCACTATGTGAAATTTAATAATTACATAAAAACCAAGAAATGCAGTATAAAAACTAGAGCATGAAAATATGTCATCCCAAGCATTTACATGCCTTTTTGCAAAATTAAATACAAATAGTTGTTATTTTTAGCAAAAATAAAAAGAAATAACATCTAATATTTTTGTAAGGACCTATTTGCAATTAAAGGAAATATTTCCTTCAATCCCTAACCCTATTACAAAATCCAGGGCCATACATGCATTTTTTTTCAAAATAGATAAATTACCCTAGAAGGGCTTTTATGCAAATATAAACTAGTTCAGAGTCCCATTTACAATTTTTACCAAAACTATGACACTAAACATACAATTTTGTGTATTAAAAATAAATAAATAAAAGCGGTAGAGTATGCCTGCAAAATACCCAACTCACGTGGCAAGCCATGTGAGCTGAGCTAGCATGGACCTATGTGCAAATACATGGAATGTATGGGGAGCTATACACAATTTTCACACATTTATTTACACTCCAAAACATATTTAAGTACTAAAAAGAAATACAAAAAGGTAGAGGGGGCTTAGTGTAAATTACCCCTATTTACGCGAGGACCGATGGCTTCGATGTCCTCACTTGGACACGTGCCGAATCCATGGTGCACAATCACGATTCGGCGATGATGGTTGGGATTATATCTCGGGCGGAGATCGGATAGTTGGGGCTTGCATGATCGGATGTCATCTGCTGCATTTGGGGTGGCTCCCATAATCGGATGGTCCTAGAGTGTCTTGGAAGAACAATCCAATAACATGGCTCTACGTTGCATTGATTCACTCCTTCTCTCTTCTCCGAGCTCCTCCTGAGCTACTGAGATGCCCTACGGGTTCGCCTTGACGTTCTGCAGCTGAAGGATTTCTCAAAAAGGTCTGGGCCCCATTGGAGGAGGCTTGGAGCGTCACGCTCATGGAACTTCATTATTAACTTCAAAAATGCCTCATATGGGGTCTTCCAGACCTGCAACCATGATGGGAAGCTACGGGACAAGGAGGTGATCAGATTTGATCTGTTATAGGCAAGGTTCACGTCAATTTAACGAGGGATGAAGGTGCTTCGACGTGTTGCGGAGGAAGAAGCACTCGAGGGACTAATCTACGTGAGATCAGGGGGTCTGAATGGATCAGTTCAATGGAGAAATGGAAGAGGAAGGAAATGGGATGATCATGGACATCAGAAATAGAGTATCACAATGGATCACAGTAGCCAGAGTTATAGAGCTCCGACGAAGCCTAAATCTAAACCTAGGCTAAAACAGTAATTAAAACGCAAAATTAAATGCATAAATTAAAATCTGCGAATAAAACTACCTAAAAATGAAGAAATGACACAACTCTAACCAGGTTGTAAACTAGGAAGCAGGACGACCACTGGAGCGTCGCGTTGGATCCACTCTCCTCCTCCTATAGCGTCCAACCTCGGGGAAGGCACCTCTATCATCGATGGACACTCATACACATGGCTGAAGACTCTACAAGTCTCGGAGAGGGATCAAACTAAGCAGAACAGAGGAGAGGCCTATTTATAAACATGGTGGTTGGTCGTTATTTTTTCAAGCAATTACGGTTGAATCAAGGAGCTTCGATTTGATCTTTGGTTGTGGCATGATTCAAGGAAGTTCAATCTTCATGAATCGTGCATCACACTTAGCCAGGGAATCATGAGCATCAGCGGAAAAAAGGACGAAAATCAGGGCTCTGACAGACGGGCAGCTCGAGGAAGAGAGAGGATGATGTTGACCTGGGGTCAACAGTTGGGGGCCGTGATTGGTCCATATCAGCCGCTATAGGACAAAACAACAGCCTTTATTCAAAAATAATTAATTATAAATAGTAAATGATTTTATTATATTTTGGTTATCAAATAAAATATGTTTATTATATTATATGGTATTTTAATATGATTTTTTATAAATTTTTATGAGTGAATTTATTACAAGTTGCTTTTTACAAGTGTTATTATATGTATATTAACCTATGTTTTGTATATTTTATTTTAATTTGGTATTTTTATTTTATTTTATTTTATTTTATTTTAATATTTATTTATTTAAACTTATTTTTATACACACAATAATATGTTTATTGTATTTTTCTAATGTATTTTATATACTTAAATAAATAGTAGTATATAGGTACAAGTATAGTTATTTCATATATGTAGTTCTATAGGTTATTTTATTTCAGTGTCTTCTTTATGGTTTTATTATATTCTAAATATGTACATATATTATAAATTATATTTACATACAAAATTATTAAATTATAAAATAATAAGAAACAAATAAAATGAATACTCTATTCATGTATACTATACAATAGTGGTCCAAAACCTAACTTCCACACCTTAACTCCAAATTAAATGACACACTTTCATTATATAGCTAATTGAAAAATATATACAATAATTTTGAGGCATTTTGATTTTTTATTGAGGAGATATGAGTCTAGGATGTTTGCGTTTTAGCTTTTTACTCTGAGTATAAAATGTACACTATATGTTATTTTTGTGTAAAATCAATTTTGTATTTTTTTATATACATTTTTGTCTAAAACTTTCATGTACACAATTTATTGATTTGAGGTATAAATAACAAAGAATAAAATGGATCCCAAAAATGATTTATTGATGAAAGAATAAATGGAAACCTTATTGTCTTTTTGGCCCTTATGTCCCCTACTTTATTCCTTGTCAACCACATCAATTCTTGACTTGGTGTCGGGGTTTAGGGTCATAAAATACTTTTGGCATTTTATATCCTTTTCTTTTATTTTTTATTCTTTTATTTTGGCTTTAAATAATATAATTTATACCCTAATTATGAAATAAAATATGAATGTTAATTTGTACAAAATAACGACATTGACATGCATTTAGCTAGGGTTTAAAGGACAACATGAAAGAATAAATACGATGAAATGGAGATTCATCACATACACACACATGATTCTTTTAGACAATGACCTAACTTAGATAAGCACCTTGCACGTAGCTCAACAAAAATGAGGTGGTGAGGGGTAGATACCTTTGGCAAGAGACGCACATGAATGGAAACATACGTAGTCACTTCGAGTGGCCAGTGCACCTCAACCTAGTTTAGGCATGGATGTCTAAAGACAAGATGCGTGGGGGATGCGTGGGTTGAAATAAAGCTTCTGATGACGGATGGTCTGCTGACACAAATTTTTCTTAGACCACAAATCATTGGTAGAAAAAAAGTTTCTATATCAGTCGGGGCAAAAAAATCATTGCAGTGCATTGATATTTTCTACTAAAAAGAAGTCATTACACCAAATATACATACATGACCATAATGGTTTTAGCATTTGAGATCCTGCATATCCTAGTAGAGATTAGGCTACACTAGCCGCCTTCACAAGGAGATGTGCCTACACTGGCTACACTCCAATTCTCTTCTTATTCTTCTATTCTCCCCCCTTTGATTGTGGACACATCACGCACTTGAACATATTAGGAAATACCCCGCTCCTTGAGGAAAGAGTAGCTAGACTAGGGAATTAGGGTTCACTTGTAGAGAAGGATGTTCTTTGTCATTTCATATGTGGGGATATATATCTGATGAATCTCCATTTCATCACCTTTATTCTATCATTTTGGCCTTAAAAACCCCAGCAAATGCATGTAAATAACATTAATTTGTACATGTTAGCATTCATTATTTATTGTATTAAATGTACACAAAATAAGGTTTTTAATGCCAAAATTATAGAATAAAGAGAAGAAAAGAAAAAGGAATAAAATATTGCAAATATTTTATGACCCTAACCCCGAGACCAAGGCCAGCAGGGGATTGGTCGACAAGGAATGAAGTAGGGGGAGATAAGGGCCACTTGTACAATAAATACCTCATTTATTCCTTCATTCATTTATGTATTTTGGCACCTATTTTGTACACAATTATTTATTCATCAAATAAAGAAACTTTGTACATGAAAGTTGTAGATAATAATGTAAATAAAAATACAAAATTGAGTTTATGTTAAAATAATACCCAGTGTACATTTTATACCCAGAATAAAAAGCAAAAATCTCAACTTCACAGACCCATATCTTGCAAATAAAAACTCCAAATCACCCAAACTCACCTTTAATTGTATATAGCATTCCATGAACTATTTTATAAAATTGGTTTCATAATTTTTGGAGTCTATCTGTGGAAGTTAGGTTTTTGGCCCTTCTTGTACATAATACCTGATTAAAATATTCATTTTATTTACTAATCATTATTTGTATAAATTCATATTTTTAGAATTTTGTAAATAATGTATATAATACTTGTACATATCAAAACTCAAAGAAAACCAAAAAGAAATGATCAAATAAAATAAGTCTATAAAAATCATAGACAAAAGACCTAGGTTACATACATGTATATAAATAAAAAGGAATTTAATTCTTTTATTCTTTTATTCATCCATATTTTTCTAATAAGGTACAAATAATATATTATTCATTAAAAATACAAATCCAAAATAAAAATAAATAAAATTTATTAAATAAATAAAAAGTATATAATATATAGGTAAAGTACCTATAAGTATACATACATATACATACATCTATTTATTTAAAAATATAAATAAACTCATAAAAATAAAATAAAAATATACTTATACTCACAAAAATAAGTTATAAAATTATAAAATAAGAAACTAAAATAATAAAATAAAATAAATAAACTAAAAATAAAATATACAAAAATACATGTAAATATACACATATACACATTATTCAATTAAAACCGTAATAAAAGAATTTATAAAAATAAATAAAAATCATATTAAAATACTACATACAATAATAAAGATTTTTTATTTTATACTCGAAAAATAATAAAATCATTTATTAACCTAAATAATTCATTCTTTATTTTTCCAGTCTGTTTTGTCCTCTAGCGGCCTGCGTGGACCAATGGCAGGCCGCCAAGGGTTGACCTCGGTCAACTCTTCATTCCCTAGGACCGACCCTCTGACAAGTCACGGGGCCTCCTTTTCCCCGAATTTTCACGCCATGTGTGTTGCTCGAGGGCGATGGGACCCTTCATAAGAATTATTCCTTGTACATCCCTCTCCCACGCCGTCCTCTTGGATTCTCTGTACATAGCGCCGATCCTTCGAGATTCGCCATTAAAATAAGGGTGCCGTCCTATCTATAAATAAGAAACCTCCGCCTTCCTCCCAATTTTGGTCAGCTTTTTAGCCCATCCAGTCCTCGCATTCGGCCCCGGCGATGTCCCTCGTGACAGGAGGAGCTCGCCCGCGCCTTGAATCGGCTGGAGCGGCAGAGGTTGCACCCACGGCGGTGCTCCGGCACCACCTCTGCTCCCTGGTGTTTCGCCAGGTACGAGCTGCGCACTTTATTTTTCTTAGGTAATTTTCATTCCCGTCGTTTTATTTCTGCATTTAAATTAGTAGTTAGCCCTTAGATTTAGCGTAAAATCGTCCACCCGTAGTTCACCGGAGCTCCGATCCGGCGAACATCTCCACCCGCCTTTCCTTGCTGATGCAGCTTCATTTCTTTGGTCGAGGGACCTCCCCTCGAGCCTTGTGACATTTCTTGTGCAGGTAAGGAGCCTAATACGGCTCCAGGAGACGCACCAAGAAGTCGCCGGAGGCACCTGGAGCCCCACGTCTTCTCCGACTTCGTGGTGGTGCTCCAGCGTGTCTCCGCTCGATCCAACCACTCCAGCACTACCAGCCACCTGCCAGGAAGCTCCTGGGACCTCTAGAAGCCTCGAAGGACGTCCGGGGAGCGAGATCGAGGACGAGGAAGCTCGGCCATCAGGGCCTTCTTCCCTGTTCTTGCTCCTTGCCTCCCTACCGTCGGATGAAGAGCAGCTCCCAGATCAAACCACAGACGTCCGATCTCCCAGTGCCTCAGCCGTTGGATCACGTTGAGTGATCTAATCCCAGACGTCAGATGGCGAAGCGGTATCGACCGCTAGATGTGCGACGCGTGGCAAGTGAACGAAGCTCAACCGTCAGATCGCGCGCACTTCGGGGGTAAATTGCAAAACCAACCCCCCGCATTTTTGTAATTAGTTGTTAATTCTGTAAATATATTTTAACATTGTAAATAAATAGTAAAATTTGCAGTAGGACCCCTATTTTTCTTGAAATTACATTTAGGTCCTCCCGCGCCTCACGTGCAGTCCCACGTGAGGCGCGTGAATTTTGCACATGTACCCTGGCGATTTTTGTATATTGTAGGATAGTTCTAGAAATTAAAATAAATGTTTATTTCAGTATGTATTTTTGCACTGATGCCCCTGGAGTTTATTTTATTTGCAAAAATACCCCTGCCAGGCTGTTTTACTTTTGTGTCTTTGTCTATTTATTAAAAATACCTAGAAGGCTTCTAAAAATACACAAAAATTAGGATAGGTGCTCTCTGACATGCTTGTTCACGCACACATTTTAGTTTGCATTTTTCTGCATTTTTCCTAATTATTAAAAATGAAAAAGAAGCCATTTTTGTACTGTTTAAATTAGAAAATACAAAAAAAAAATTAGAAAATGTTTTTGAAAAATTCCAAAAAAATATATATAGTATAATTATATACATATTGAGTCCAGAAAATTAAAAACCCTAAAAAAATGAAAAAAGAAAAAGATAAAAATCATAAAACCCCAAAATCAACATAAAAATTAGAAAAACTCTTTAAAAACACCAAAAATATAATTTTCTCTTTCATAATTATCTATATATTATTATTATTATATTAAAATTAATTTGGGAATTTTTGGAGTTGATTTTGTATGTTTAAACCCAAAATTATATACGGCTATTTAATTGGTCCAATATTATGGACATTTTTGAATTGAAAAATACATAAAAATTAGAAATATAAAAAAAAATATACGTCTATATATTAAGTTTTTATGTTTATATAGATATATATATTCTATATTACTTCTCTCTCTCTCTCTTCCGTTATATATATATACCTCTTTATATATATAGTATATATATTTGTATAATTAATAATATAAAAAAAAGTATAGAATATAAAATCAAAATAAAAATATGAAAAAGAAAATTAAAAAAAAAATTACAAAACCAAAAACCCACAAAAACCATAAAAGGACATGCACAATTGATTGAATAATTGAACGATACATTACATACAACCATTCGCCTCCCAGTGTTCGACCTCTACCTGTACTTACACCTATACACATTTTACATGTAGAGTTATAATAAATTTTAACTCCACATTTTTGATATTCATTGCATATATTTATTGTGGGTTAACTGTTGATCGATTTGGGGATTTCGTCCGAGGTCAACTCAGCGACTGTCTCTCCGCCTTGTGGAAAGATACGACCTCGGCAAATCCCCTGTCATCAAATGGACTGTCTCTCCGCCTTGTGGAAAGATACGGTATCGGCTATATTCTCCCATGCTGACCATATGAGCCGTTCAACTGCTTCACGCTACCGGACCGGATATCTTTTTTCCTGATCTAATTGACCCCGGTAGCTGACACCCACTTGATTGCATATTCGGGTGTATTTTCACCTTCTGACCGCGTCCTCGTTCTCACAGGGAGACGACGACGAGAGTACGGTATTCACTTGACAGATACCGTCCTGTACTTCACCAGTCTCTTCACCGCTTGTATATATGTGTGTTCTGTTCATTCTTTCACCCGTATGTTATGTGTAGCCCAAATCTATCGCCACCTCTTTGTGTCTACACTTAGGACGTACCTTGTCCTAAGTGTAGGGGGGCACACACTGAGTTGTTCTTTCCTTGCACATTTTTCGTCACTCCTATTTCTTTCCTATACTTAGCGATCTCTCACCCTAAGCATAGGGGGAGTAATGTGTATATTCTTCACGATCTTTTCATCAATCGATATCTATCTTTTTTTCTTCTTTTCTTCTTTTCCTTTGCTATCTTCTGTATCTAAATAAAAGGTGTCACCCCTTTGTGTCAGTTTTCTGTACCTAGGACGTACTTTGTCCTAAGTATAGGGGGGGTGCACCCCTGATTTGTTAATTCTTTGATCTATTTATTCCCACCCATGGCCCTCCCTGCCTGGTGTACAGTCTGCTATACTTAGGATTATTTGATCCTAAGTATAGGGGGGACGGTCATCTTCTTATTCATTTATCTCGTTATTCTTTCATTCTTTTAGGCGTTGTAGTATAGACTTTTCCATACTCAGTACAAGTTATGTCTTCTCTTTCTCTTTTCCGATCTATGAGGACATAGCTCAAGCTAAGTATAGGGGGGTCGTATATACTCTGTATATACTTTAGCCATAACTCGTACTTTCATGGCTAATAATTCTTTAAAATTCATTAAGAATTCTTTATAAAAAGATGTGGTTGTTCCTCAAATTCTTTTGTATATACTGATTAATAAATCAGGTGAAAATGTTTTTTGCAAAATGTTTGAAAAATAGTTTGAAAATTATTGTGAACATTTATTGAAAACTATTTTGAAAATATTTTGTTACATGTTTTCAACCTGTGTAAAAACGTGTGGTTTGTAAAATTTATTTTCTTTGTGTGAAATAAAATGTTTGAAAAATGATTTGCAAATGGTTTGAAAAATGGTTGCAAAAATATTTGAAAATCTATATATACTGTTTTGAAAGCCTTTGCAAAATGATTTTCAAACGTGTGTACATGTTTGTAAAAATGTTTGTAAAAATTATTTTGGACTATAGTTCTCACAAATTGTTTGAAAAATTTGTGTCAAATAAGTTTGAGGAATAGTCACATATAATAAATAACTAAAATACTATATTATTATTATAAATCAGTCAAAATTCTTTAATAAGCGTACATATATACCTATAAATAAAAACTAAATTGTAAATTCTTAATTCTTGTAAAATAAAGCGGCACGCCCGTGTAAATAGCTGTACATATTTTATACTTTGAGTGCCAAAATTATTTGCAAAAATATCTTTGTGTAAAAATTCTTCTCTTTGTTTTCAAATTCTTTGAAAAATTGCATTATTCTTTGCATAGTTGTAAATAGCATTTGCATAACATTCATGTTCTTTTATTGAGCTTGATGATTGAACTAGTCCAATAAAGTCGAAGATTGGAGCTTGGTTGGACCTTACCGCACCTAATCGCACTGGAACCTTATGGGAACTAGGTTTAAGGTACTTCAGGTCTATTCAGACTTAATTCTTTGAGAAATCAGGGCTGGGTTCAAGTCACCTCAGTGGACTAACTAGAACTTTTCGAAACACACGCATGACTCTTGTCGGCCGTGACCTAACTTGGACACTTGCACCTTTCACTTGGCTCAACTCAGTTGGAGTGGTGAGGGGGTTGGATTTGCCAGTCTGAGACGCACACGGGTGGAAACATTCGTCCTCGTCTAGGGAGGGAAGTGCACCCCAACCTGGTCCAGTTTCAATGATGTCGAATGACAGGAGAGTGTGGGTTGCAATAAAGCTTCAAAAGAGGGATAGTCTTCTGGCTCAAGAGGAAAAAGTCCTTATGTAAATGCTGCTGTAAATAGTATAAAAAAAAACAAAAAAAAAAAAAACTCCAAAAAGTGGACAGGCTTGTAAATGAAAATAAAAGTGCCTGCCGGAGTATGTACATATGTTGTATAGAAAATAAGCAAGCTTGAGCATCAAAGTTACACCATGTGAAGCCTGCAGCTGGATGACTTGACTACACTGGTCTTGCATCCTAGGATAGGTAGCTACACTGGCTACCGTCCATTCTTTTCTCTACCCCCTCCTCTTGAGTCGGATGCCACTTGAACTTAGAAGGGAATACCCCGCTCCTTGACGGTAGAGGGCTGGATTAGGGAATCATTGGGTTGTCATTCTGGAGAAGTCAGTTCCTTTGTCATTTCAGTTGGGGAGAGCCACCATCACTTACACTGTACAAGTCAGCTTCATAGTCATAAGGGTTTGCGTATGATGTAGGCTAGTTCTGACCTGGCTGTTGAGGTGATTTGAACCGAGTTCTGTGACTCTCGAAGGCTGTTGTGTTTTAAATTTGGTTTCCGACTAGATTCCACACACATTTTCACACCAAGGTCTAACCTGAGCTCCAAACTTTGATTTTTTACCGACAAGTTTAATAATCATGACCAATTCAATTATTCTTTAAATTCATTATTTTTACTTTTTCTTTTCTTCTTATTCTTTGTTCTTTTTGTACTTATTGCATAAGTATTTGCTAGGGACTAGCAAAGGCAAGTATAGGGGGGTGATGAATCTCCATTTCATCACCTTTATTCTATCATTTTGGCCTTAAAAACCCCAGCAAATGCATGTAAATAACATTAATTTGTACATGTTAGCATTCATTATTTATTGTATTAAATGTACACAAAATAAGGTTTTTAATGCCAAAATTATAGAATAAAGAGAAGAAAAGAAAAAGGAATAAAATATTGCAAATATTTTATGACCCTAACCCCGAGACCAAGGCCAGCAGGGGATTGGTCGACAAGGAATGAAGTAGGGGGAGATAAGGGCCACTTGTACAATAAATACCTCATTTATTCCTTCATTCATTTATGTATTTTGGCACCTATTTTGTACACAATTATTTATTCATCAAATAAAGAAACTTTGTACATGAAAGTTGTAGATAATAATGTAAATAAAAATACAAAATTGAGTTTATGTTAAAATAATACCCAGTGTACATTTTATACCCAGAATAAAAAGCAAAAATCTCAACTTCACAGACCCATATCTTGCAAATAAAAACTCCAAATCACCCAAACTCATCTTTAATTGTATATAGCATTCCATGAACTATTTTATAAAATTGGTTTCATAATTTTTGGAGTCTATCTGTGGAAGTTAGGTTTTTGGCCCTTCTTGTACATAATACCTGATTAAAATATTCATTTTATTTACTAATCATTATTTGTATAAATTCATATTTTTAGAATTTTGTAAATAATGTATATAATACTTGTACATATCAAAACTCAAAGAAAACCAAAAAGAAATGATCAAATAAAATAAGTCTATAAAAATCATAGACAAAAGACCTAGGTTACATACATGTATATAAATAAAAAGGAATTTAATTCTTTTATTCTTTTATTCATCCATATTTTTCTAATAAGGTACAAATAATATATTATTCATTAAAAATACAAATCCAAAATAAAAATAAATAAAATTTATTAAATAAATAAAAAGTATATAATATATAGGTAAAGTACCTATAAGTATACATACATATACATACATCTATTTATTTAAAAATATAAATAAACTCATAAAAATAAAATAAAAATATACTTATACTCACAAAAATAAGTTATAAAATTATAAAATAAGAAACTAAAATAATAAAATAAAATAAATAAACTAAAAATAAAATATACAAAAATACATGTAAATATACACATATACACATTATTCAATTAAAACCGTAATAAAAGAATTTATAAAAATAAATAAAAATCATATTAAAATACTACATACAATAATAAAGATTTTTTATTTTATACTCGAAAAATAATAAAATCATTTATTAACCTAAATAATTCATTCTTTATTTTTCCAGTCTGTTTTGTCCTCTAGCGGCCTGCGTGGACCAATGGCAGGCCGCCAAGGGTTGACCTCGGTCAACTCTTCATTCCCTAGGACCGACCCTCTGACAAGTCACGGGGCCTCCTTTTCCCCGAATTTTCACGCCATGTGTGTTGCTCGAGGGCGATGGGACCCTTCATAAGAATTATTCCTTGTACATCCCTCTCCCACGCCGTCCTCTTGGATTCTCTGTACATAGCGCCGATCCTTCGAGATTCGCCATTAAAATAAGGGTGCCGTCCTATCTATAAATAAGAAACCTCCGCCTTCCTCCCAATTTTGGTCAGCTTTTTAGCCCATCCAGTCCTCGCATTCGGCCCCGGCGATGTCCCTCGTGACAGGAGGAGCTCGCCCGCGCCTTGAATCGGCTGGAGCGGCGGAGGTTGCACCCACGGCGGTGCTCCGGCACCACCTCTGCTCCCTGGTGTTTCGCCAGGTACGAGCTGCGCACTTTATTTTTCTTAGGTAATTTTCATTCCCGTCGTTTTATTTCTGCATTTAAATTAGTAGTTAGCCCTTAGATTTAGCGTAAAATCGTCCACCCGTAGTTCACCGGAGCTCCGCTCCGGCGAACATCTCCACCCGCCTTTCCTTGCTGATGCAGCTTCATTTCTTTGGTCGAGGGACCTCCCCTCGAGCCTTGTGACATTTCTTGTGCAGGTAAGGAGCCTAATACGTCTCCAGGAGACGCACCAAGAAGTCGCCGGAGGCACCTGGAGCCCCACGTCTTCTCCGACTTCGTGGTGGTGCTCCAGCGTGTCTCCGCTCGATCCAACCACTCCAGCACTACCAGCCACCTGCCAGGAAGCTCCTGGGACCTCTAGAAGCCTCGAAGGACGTCCGGGGAGCGAGATCGAGGACGAGGAAGCTCGGCCATCAGGGCCTTCTTCCCTGTTCTTGCTCCTTACCTCCCTACCGTCGGATGAAGAGCAGCTCCCAGATCAAACCACAGACGTCCGATCTCCCAGTGCCTCAGCCGTTGGATCACGTTGAGTGATCTAATCCCAGACGTCAGATGGCGAAGCGGTATCGACCGCTAGATGTGCGACGCGTGGCAAGTGAACGAAGCTCAACCGTCAGATCGCGCGCACTTCGGGGGTAAATTGCAAAACCAACCCCCCGCATTTTTGTAATTAGTTGTTAATTCTGTAAATATATTTTAACGTTGTAAATAAATAGTAAAATTTGCAGTAGGACCCCTATTTTTCTTGAAATTACATTTAGGTCCTCCCGCGCCTCACGTGCAGTCCCACGTGAGGCGCGTGAATTTTGCACATGTACCCTGGCGATTTTTGTATATTGTAGGATAGTTCTAGAAATTAAAATAAATGTTTATTTCAGTATGTATTTTTGCACTGATGCCCCTGGAGTTTATTTTATTTGCAAAAATACCCCTGCCAGGCTGTTTTACTTTTGTGTCTTTGTCTATTTATTAAAAATACCTAGAAGGCTTCTAAAAATACACAAAAATTAGGATAGGTGCTCTCTGACATGCTTGTTCACGCACACATTTTAGTTTGCATTTTTCTGCATTTTTCCTAATTATTAAAAATGAAAAAGAAGCCATTTTTGTACTGTTTAAATTAGAAAATACAAAAAAAAAAATTAGAAAATGTTTTTGAAAAATTCCAAAAAAATATATATAGTATAATTATATACATATTGAGTCCAGAAAATTAAAAACCCTAAAAAAATGAAAAAAGAAAAAGATAAAAATCATAAAACCCCAAAATCAACATAAAAATTAGAAAAACTCTTTAAAAACACCAAAAATATAATTTTCTCTTTCATAATTATCTATATATTATTATTATTATATTAAAATTAATTTGGGAATTTTTGGAGTTGATTTTGTATGTTTAAACCCAAAATTATATACGGCTATTTAATTGGTCCAATATTATGGACATTTTTGAATTGAAAAATACATAAAAATTAGAAATATAAAAAAAAAATATACGTCTATATATTAAGTTTTTATGTTTATATAGATATATATATTCTATATTACTTCTCTCTCTCTCTCTTCCGTTATATATATATACCTCTTTATATATATAGTATATATATTTGTATAATTAATAATATAAAAAAAAAGTATAGAATATAAAATCAAAATAAAAATATGAAAAAGAAAATTAAAAAAAAAATTACAAAACCAAAAACCCACAAAAACCATAAAAGGACATGCACAATTGATTGAATAATTGAACGATACATTACATACAACCATTCGCCTCCCAGTGTTCGACCTCTACCTGTACTTACACCTATACACATTTTACATGTAGAGTTATAATAAATTTTAACTCCACATTTTTGATATTCATTGCATATATTTATTGTGGGTTAACTGTTGATCGATTTGGGGATTTCGTCCGAGGTCAACTCAGCGACTGTCTCTCCGCCTTGTGGAAAGATACGACCTCGGCAAATCCCCTGTCATCAATATCACATATACAGTACAAGTAAGATTCATAGTCATCATAATTTACGTATGAGAACTTGTTTTGACCTAATTGTCGAGGCGAACTGAATAGAGACTTGTGGAACTTAAAGGCCGTTAGGTCTTAAATCCTATTCAAAATAAGGTTCCACCAAACTAATAATCTAAAGGTCCAACCGAGCTCCATGCTTTGATTTTATAAAGATTAATTTAAAAATCAAAATTATTCGGAGTTCTTTCTTTTTCCTTTATTATTTTTCTTTTTAGTCAATTATTCTTCAAATAAGTATTTGCTAAGGGACTAGCGACGATAAAATATAGGGGGATGATGAATCTCCAATTCGTCATCTTTATTCATTCATTTTGATTTAAAATCACATACAAAATAACTTCTAATATAATTAATTCTCACTATTAATAATCTCATATCATTTGTAAATGGTGTATAGTTATCATCATTTTAACCCAAAATAAATAAAAAAAGAAATAAAGGAAAAAGAAAGAAACAAGAAGACTATATATATATGAAATAAATACATGTGGACCCTAATCCCGAGAGTAGGCCAAGACTTGACCTAATCGACAAGAAATAAAGTAGGGCGAGATATGGTCATTAATCTATAAATCCAAAAAATTAAACTTCACATGTATATATTCATCACTGTCCAAACTGTATAAATCTTCTACTATTTTATTTATCTTTAAAACAAACTCAAACACAATTGTTTTCTTCTTAGAACTTGTACATAAAAATAAATTGTATATAATAAAAGTAAATACAAGAAGAAACCCTGTACGAAATCAGAGAAACAACACTATGGAAAAAGTTGTAAAGACAAACTTGTTAGATCAATATCTACTCCACAAAAACTCAAAATAAACTAGAGTCACTTTCAATGTGTTCAAAATTAAATAAGCTTTAAAATGAAAGTGGTTTCCTAAAAATTAGAGTTAAAATGTGAATGTTGGCTTTTTCTAGTATTGTAGTACATAATGTCTATAGTATACCTATATTTTTTTATTTATTTCTTTGTATTATGCACATATTATATTTTTATTATTATTTACACAGATTATATTATTTATATAAAATACAAATAAAAATAACAAAATTGAAATGAATAAAAATAAAATAAGTATATTTCTATTGTAAGTATCATGTATCTATACTGTATATAGCCCTTTTTAATTAACTTATTAAATTAATTCACAAATTTAAATAAAATTATATTTAAAATCCTTAAATTATGTTGAAAATAAATTATTAAAGTATGTAATTATTTTTAACTAATTTAAAATGTATATGTTGTATGAATATATGTATTTAATACATATAAATAGTGGTTTTTATTTATTTTATCCCATTAGTTAATTTATTTAGGTATTTTAAAATCAACAAAAAACAAGCTATTAATATTTAACATTATTTTATTTATAAATTTCTTAATTTAAAACCTTTTCCTATTTGTTTTCTATTTTTTCTTATTTATTTTCTTTAATTTTGGCATTTCTGTTTGTGTTTAATTTAACTCTCTTCTCATTGGTCCAACCTTGGTCGTTGAGCCGGGTCAATTGGACCCTATGCTATCAAAACTTGATTAACATCTCAGATCTCCCTCTTCTTCAATTTTCTACACTCGATTCTTTGATCATCATCCATCCAACTCTCCACTCGAATAATTCTCAATCATCGGTGATTCTCACCCGAATGATATCCATAATTTTTCAGCCTTGGTTCACATATTATCCAATTTTGAAATCTTCCTCTCATCACTTCTATAAATATAGTTCCAGACCCCCATTTAAACATCTGATTTGTTTCTCTCCAATTTTGTGCCTGAGATTGGCATTTGGAGAGCACCTGAAATGATAGCTGAGGTCCTTCACAATCGAGAGAGCTTGAAATCGACGGGAGGATTTGATCTGATTGCTGCAGAGCTGCTCCGATGAGCTCAAGATTCTTCGACCAGACACAACCAGATCGAGGATACCATCTTCCATTTACCATAGATCTTCGTAGGTTAGTTTTCATTTCAATTTGCTTCTTAATTCATCGAAGTTTCTTCAAGTTTTGTCGAAATCACTAGCTTTTTATATCTGCTACGGATCTGATAGGTTGATATACCCTAAAATTCCCTAGATTAATCTGTTTAAATTAACATTGAAATTGTCATTCTTTGCAGGCAAGCAAACTCGGATTAATCAAAAGCCGCAATTTCATTATTTTTCCAATTAAAGTGAGCGATCAAATTTTTTAACAATTGGGCAAGCCCAAGGTTGAACTCAGGGAGGCCATTATCTCCTTAGATTGGTTTTTAGTCTATCTAGATGCTAGCTTTTCAAAGAGGTTTTTTTAATTTTTAAATGTAGTAAATGAGGTACATGCAAAATTAGCAAAGTTTAAGGACTAAAATGCAAATTTCAGTCAAACAGTATCTAAAAATTATAAAACTTGACCAGAATGTGAAAAATGATTAGATGAGGCTACTTTTTTTTTTGAATTTTTAGATGAGAAATGAATTAATTAAGAATTAAATATACAGACTAGGTGATTTTGATTTAATTAATTTTATATATAAATACCAAACGTCAGTATTTTACAGAAATTAGATTATCCTAGATATGTCTTTGTGAGATGTATCCAGAACAAATTTTAATTCCTAAAAATACTATGTGAGGAATTAATTAAAAATCAATTATTAAATTCTCCCTTTTAATTTTTATGACCTAGATATGCGTCGAAATATAATGAAATTTGGGCATAGTATAAAACAACTTTAAATCTACCTATTGTGATTTCTTCGTAATTTTTAGAACAAAAGATTATTTAATATCAATGGAAGAACAAGCAATGGGCAAAATATTGAATTTTTTTACCAAAATAAATAAATTAAATAATTTGCAGCTCATAAAAATAAATTCAACATCCACAATGCTAGAGCATGAGTTGTTCTACAAGAAGCAAGGGGCCTCGAGTGCAACTTCTACTCTTGGGAACGTGTAGAGCACGTGCTTGCAAGCTGGAGGGAGGCCGTGTGATTTGGTGAAGTATAGGGGTTGTTCACCAAAAACCCCAAGCCCACGTGCCTCACATGTTAGGGCGTGGATATAAAGATCGGGGTGTAGGTATACGTGGGCACCTCCTTCTCCAGGAGACACACGCCAGGAGCTCGGAGGCTTGGCTGGAGAGGGCTGGCGGTCACAACGGAGTTGCTTCCTGCTGGAGCGAGGTGCTGCATGTGGTTGGCTACCGGCAAGGCGATTGCCGAGGTAGCAAGAACGGCCAGCTGAGCGCGGGATGGAAGGTGGTGGATGGAGTGGATAGCCACGCGGTTGTGGATGTAAGCAGGAGTCGCTGGAGGTGAACTGCGGCGGAGGATTCACGGGCGAGGCAGCGTCATCATTGTCCTGCGTGGAGAAGGAGGCACGTCGGTGATGAGCGGCAAAGGGGCAGGGGTGCCGGTTTAAGTGGGTCGCGGTTGCGTGTCCTGCTTCGTGTAGCTGCTCTACGTCTGTGGGCAAAGATGGAGTCGTGGTAGCCACAGGTGGCATGCAGATGTTGCGGGAACTATGACGGAGTCGATGGCTCGCGCTGTCGGTTCCCCACACGGGGACGACCTGCAGCTGGACGAAGCACTCAAGTGGAGCTAGCTGCTGGTGCAACAGCTCCTAGTGAGGTGGGTGCTCTGCTATGCGAGGAAGAAAGCCTCGAGGATGAACAATGGCATGTTGTGCATGCGGGGGTCGCGCGAGCGGTGAATGACGTAGATGAAGGTGGAGTCGAAATGGCAATGGCGACCCCGGTGAAGAGGTGATTGGTGAAGGGTGGATGATGATTGGGGAGTGGAGAGTGGATGTCACAGGGGATTGATAGATGGGTGCTATCTTCGGAACAGTCGACAATGATGGTCGAAAGAAAGAAACAGAAACGAAGGAAGGGGAAAAGAGAAGGAAGAAGAAAGAAGATAGAGGGAAGAAGCTACCTTGAGGAGTTGCGGTGTGGATGTTCGCCTGTGAAGGAGGTAGAGTTGGAGAATCTCTATTTTGGTCGTCGCCTCAAGTGCTCGGTGTAGGCACGTAGCTCGAGTAGCTATGCTGAACTGGGCTGCAGCAAGGGGCGTTCCCTTGGATCTTGTCGGCCTTGCATGCGGTCGTCGCTCAACGTCAACTCCTTTGCTGTCACCAAGGAAACGAGATGGATCTAAGGGCTAAGGCTTGAAGTTGGCGGATGGATTGGAAGTTTGGCAGCGAAGGAGTTTTATAGGTGGTTGCGAGGGGGAGTGACGTGGGGAGGAGAACGTGGAAGGCACAGATTGTTGCAGGTGTGCGGGTCGCACACGAGATGCGGGGAGGAGGTTGCTGGCGGTTGCTCATAGCCACGCAAGGTGCATGAGCACGGGTCTTGCAGGTGACGGTTGCGCAGTTGGTTGCAGACAAGCGAGTCATGGGGAATGAGCGTCATGCATGGGATTTTGCAAGGAACAATGGGGGGAGAGAGAGAGAGAGAGAGAGAGAAATGAGAAGGATGGGGAGAGAGAGCGAAAGAGAAACGAAGGGGAGAGAGTGCGCGAGGAAACGTGCATGGGATTTTAGAGGAGAAAGAAAAGAGGGGTGTGTTTGTGTGTATGGGGAAAAAGAGGGGTGTTATTGTGTATGGGGAAAAAGAGGGAGTGGAGAGAGAATTGGGGAGAGAGGCGCCATGTGGCTCATGAAGGAGAGGCCACGTGGTGGGATATAATTAAAATTCAATAATAATGATAAAGATAAATAAAAAATAAAAGTAATTAAAATAATCTTACAAAATTAAAATAATGTTACAACATTAATTAATTAATTAATTAATTACAACAACAACAAAGCATTTTCCCACAATTAAGTATGGTCGGCTACATGAATTCTCGCCTCCATTCAGATCTATCTTGGGTCAATCTCAAACTTATATCCAAAAAAACTAAGATCCCATCGTATAGTCTCTTTCCAATACTTCTTGGGCCATCCTCGCCCTCTCTTAGCCGGCTCAACATCCCAACACTCGTATCTTATAACTGGTGCATCCGTTGATCTTCTTTGCAAATGACCAAACCATCTTATGCGATTTTCTCGCATCTTGTCCTCAATCGGAGCTACACCAACTTTTTTTCTGATCGCATCTTTTCGAATCCGATCTTTACGTGTGTGTCCACACATCCACCTTAGCATTTTTATTTCTACTATAGCCATTCTCTGCACATGTCTATGGTTCACAGACCAACATTCAGATCCATAGAGTATAACATGTCTCATGGTTGCTTTGCAAAACTTTCCATTAATTTTTAAAGGAATTTTCTTATCACAGAGAACAACAGAGGCTCTGCTCCACTTTAGGCTGCCTACATTTATTCTATTAGTAATATCTATATCAATTTCCCCATCCTGTTGCAAAAAAGATCGCAGATATCTAAAAAAATCTCTCTTCCGAATGTTATTGTCACCAATCTTCACCTCAATTCCTTCATTGTTGCTTCCATCAAAGGTGCACTCCATATATACTGTCTTAGCCCTACTTATACGAAATCCTTTAGTCTCCAATGCATGTCTCCATACCTCAAGCTTCTCATTTACTCCCTCTCTAGTTTCGTCAATCAACACAATATCATCAGCAAATAACATACACCAAGGTAACTCATCCTGAATGGACTTGTAAACTCGTCCATAATCAAACTAAAAATAAATGTACTCAACATTGAACCTTGATGTAAACCAATGTTGATGTCAAAATAGTCAGTCTTCCCAGACGGGGTCCATACACAAGAGAAAGCCCTATCATACATGTCCTTTATGAGGTTAATGTATAGGATAGGTACTTGTCTCTTCTCCAAAACTCTCCATAATATCTCTCGTGGGACAGAATCATAAGCCTTCTCCAAATCAATAAAGATCATATGGAGGTTCTTCCTTTTAGCTCTATAAATCTCCATTGTTCTCCTCAGCGAATGGATGGCTTCAATAGTTGAGTGACCTGGCATGAATCCGAATTGATTTTCTTTTACGTTGGAAACTTTCCACAGACTTCTTTCAATCACACGTTCCTAAATTTTCATAGTGTGACTCATCAGCTTGATACCTATGTAATTTGAACAATTTTGAATGTCTCCTTTATTCTTATAAAGAGGCACCCCGATACTCCTCCAATCTTTAGGCATTTTCTTGCTTCACCAAATAACATTGAAAATATTTGTAAGCCGAGTCAAACCGCACTCACCTAAAACTCTCCATACTTCTACATGGTTGTCATCCGGTCCTACACCTTTCCCAGATCTCATAACCTTCAAAGCCTCCTCTACTTTCTTTCTTTGTATTCGTTTATAGCTTGCACGATTCAAGTATCTTACACTACTAGCTAGATCACCCAAAGTGATCTCTCTATTTCTTTCCCCAATCAAAAGTTTATGGAAGTACTGCTCCCATCCAGTCTCTATTTCCTTCTGAGTAACAAGCACGTGACCTTCCTCGTCCTTAATGCATCTCACTTGAGAAAGGTCTTTGGTCTTTCTTTATCTTGCTTTGATCAAACCGAGTATATCCTTCTGGCCCTCCTTAGAGTCGAGATTTTTACAGAAAGCTTCATAAGCTTTTGACTTAGCTTCGCTTACAGCCTTCTCTGGTTCCTTCTTCACTATTTTGTAGTTTTTGACAGTTTCCAAGATAAATAAATAAATAAAGATAAAATAAAATAAATAAAAATAAAGTAAGTTAATAAATAAATGCATAAAGGGATGACATGTGGTGGCTCTAGGAGCTGCCAAGTGTCGCTCGCAGAAAATTAAAAATTAAATGTAGATAAAAATAAAAAGAAATAACAAAAGCGATCAAATCAAAAAGTGACCAACATGAAAGTTACTTTTCTCGACGAGATCTACAACTTTTATGAAGGATTGAAAATCAAAAGAAGCCTTATGTACAAAGTGTATTTTTGGGTGGTATCTAATAGGTATAAAATACCATATTTTTATCTTTTGCATATTTTTTTATCATTTTAAATAAGAGAACAATTAAAATTAAATTAGAGAAAATATGGAAAGAAAATTTACAACTTAATCTATTTTTTGGAATTTTAATAATTAAAAAAACAAAAAGATAAATAAATGGTAGTTTGGTCAATATGTATAATATACAATAGGGGCCCAAAACATAAGTTTCATATACGATCTCCAATTTTTCGAAACATGGTCTTGTTTTGAAGATCTTTGAATTTATACTACTTTAAAAGTTAGTAGACCTAAATTGGACACAATATGAGAGAGATATGCGCATTTTTGTTCGTCTATCTGAGAACTAGGTTTTGGGTTTATTTGTCAATATTTCTAGTTAGTATTTTTTACATTTTTCTTTTATTCTTATTAGTACTATTACGTAATGGCTTGATTTTATTGAATTTGGAGTTAGTGTAAAATAGATAAAAATAGGAGAAATATGGTAATATACATGTGATTATGTACAAGGGAATTTTAGGCTTCTTATTTATGCAAATATGAGTGCTAAAATGCACATATTATTTACACATGCATGAATGTTATATATGCAATATAAGTAGAGATATGAAACTAACTACTCGGGAACAAAGCTCTATTTTCAACTTTTAGAGTGATGGATCACAGATTCATCATAGATAGGAGGCCATTTCTGTGTGTTATTCCTTTCCGATCATAGCTTAATCATCGTCGAGCTTTTCTCCATCTACTCTACACCATCTGACCATCAGGTCTGCATCAGATTTGAATTCTCAATCTCAACTCCTCTACTTCATCGAAGATCGACCCACTCCCTTCGTCCCACTTGCTTTGCATAATAAATACATCTGGAGCTCTGTCTCTGAGCATAGAATAAACCTGCTAATGTTGGGAAGCGATCTGGAGATTTAAGTAGTACCTGGAAGTATAATTGGGCAGACTTCAATGCTAGAGCCCTCGGTCCCTAATTAGTGGGACCTGGACCCGACTAACGTATCTAATCGACACGAAAAAGCATCAGGAATCTTTTGTGACCTTCAGGAGCCTAATCAAAGGCAGATCTGAGAAGCACAATCGAATTGAAGTTCATAGAACCGCAAATTCATCTTTTTCTTCCAAACTGCTTCCGAGTCGTCCCATCAAGAACATCCACATCTAGATCACGTCGCAACCATTGATTTGTGCCTAATTCCATGACATCATATATGATCTACCATGTTGTATTTTAGCCATCAGATCCACACTTGGGGTGCATTCTTCCATGGTGAATTTGCATTTCTATCCTGTAGTTATTTTTATTTCTAAAAAAGTCCTTTGAGGAATACGTATCTGTTTGTGGTTTATAGATTACTTGCATATAAGACCTTGTTAGTTTTAATAATTAAACTTTAGTCATGTTCGCAAATAACCCCTAGCCCACATGCCTCGCACGTGAGGGCCTGGAGATCCTCGAATGTTAGGGGTGTGAGTGTATGCGGGCACCTCCTACTCCAGGAGACACATACCCGGAACTTGGAGGCTTGGCTAGAGAGGGCTGGCGGTCGTGGCAGAGCTGCTTCCTAATGGAGAGAAGTACTGCAGGTGGTTGGCTACCAACAAGGAGAGCAACGAGGTGGCAAGAATGGCTAGCTGGGTGCGGGCTTAAAGGCAGTGGAAGGAGCAGATGGCTGCGTGCAGTTGTGGATGCGAGCAGGAGTCTCTGGAGGTGAACTTCGACGGAGGATTTATGGGTGAGGCGACGTTGTCGGTGGCTTACACAGAGAAGGACACATGTCGACAGCGAGCAGCGAAGGGGCAGGGGTGCCGACTGAAGAGGATGACGGTTACGTGCCCTGCTTCACGTAGTTTCTCTACTTATGTGGGTGATGATGGAGCCGTGGTAGCCGTAGGTGGCCTGTAGAGGTTGCGGGAGCTATGGCAGAGTCGATGGCTTGCTCTATCGGTTCCCCACTTGGGGATCTGCTGCAACTGGATGAAAAACTCAGGTGGAGCTAGCTATGGGTGCAGCAGCTCCTAAGGAGGTGGGTGCTCTGCTCTACGAGGCAGCAGGCCTCGAGGATGAACGATGGCATGTTGTGCATGCGGGGTCGCACGTGCGTTGAATGACGCATGCGAAGGTGGAGTTGAAGTACCGATGGAGCCTGTTGTGAAGAGGTAATCGGCGAAGGGTGGATGGTGATTGGGGAGTGGAGAGTAGATGTCATAGGGGACTAATGTTTGGGTGCAATCTTCGGAACAATCGACAATGATAGTAAAAAAAAAGAAACAGAAATAAAGGAAGATGAAAAGAGAAGGAAGAAGAAAGAAGATAGAGGGAAGAAGCTACCTTGAGGAGTTGCAGTGCAGATGTTCGCCTGTGAAGGAGGAAGAGATGGAGAAGCTTTATCTTGGTCATCGCCTCAAGTGCCTGGCATAGGCATGAAGCTAGAGCAGTTCTGTGGAACTGGGCTACAGCAAGGGGTGTTCCCTTGGATATCGTCAGCCTAGCACACTGTCATCCGTCGATGTCAACTCCCCTATTATCACCAAGGAAAGGAGATGGAGCAAAGGGCTAAGGCTTGAAGTTGGCAGATGGCCTGGACGTTTGGCAGGGAAGGAGTTTTATAGGTGGTTGCGAGGGGGAGCGACGTGGGGAGAAGAACGAGGAAGGAGCAGGTGGTTGCAGGCGTGCGGGGTACGTGAGACATGCGGGGAGGATGTGGCTGGCTGTTGCTCATAGCCGCACAAGGTGTAGGAGCACGTATCTTGCCGGTGGTTGCGTAGTTTGTTTCAAGCGTGCGGGTCACGAGGAATGATCTTCATGCATGGGATTTTGCATGGAACGTGTGAGAGAGAGAAATGAGAAGGATGGGGAGAGAGAGGAAAGAGAGAGAGAAACTAAGGGGAGAGACTGTGTGAGAAAACATGCATGGGATTTTAGAGGAGAGAGATAAGAGAGGTAATCCTGTGTGCATGGGGAAAAGAGGGAGAAGAGAGATTAGGGGAGAGAGGCGCCACGTGGTGCACGCGGGGGCGGCCACGTGGTAGGATATAATTATAATTCAATAATAATAATAAAGATAAAGATAAAAAATAAAAGTAATTAAAACAATCTTATAAAAATAAATAAATAAATAATATAAATAAATCAATAAAGATAAAATAATGTAAAAAAATAAAGTAAATAAATAAATACATAACTGGGTGACACGCAGCGACTTAGGAGATGCCACATGTCGCTCCCAGAAAATTCAAAAATTAAACGTAAATAGAAATAAAAAGAAATAACAAAAGGGGTCAAATCAAAAAGTGGTCAACACAAAGTTTCTCTCCTCGACGAGATCTACAACTTTTGTGAAGGATCGAAAAATAAAAGAAGCCTTACGTACAAAGTGTATTTTTGGTTGGTATCTTATAGGCATAAAGTATCGTATTTTTATCTTTTGCATATTTTTTCCATTTTTAAATAATAGAAAAATTAAAATTAATTAGAGAAAGTATGAAAGAAAATTTACAACTTAATCTATTTTCTTGGATTTTTAGTAATTAAGAAAATAAAAAGATAAATGAAGGGTAGTTTGGTCAATATGTATAATATACAATAGGGGCCCAAAACCCAATTATCACACACGATCTCTGATTTTTATGAAATTGGTCTTCTTTTGAATGTCTTTGATATTATATTACTTTAAAAGTGAGTAGACCCAAAATCGGATACTCTATGAGAGAGATATATGCATTTTCGTTCGTCTATCTGAGAACTGGGTTTTGGGTTTATTTGTCAATATTTCAAGTTAGTAATTTATTTATATTTTTCTTTTATTCTTGTTAGTACTATGTATGCAATGGATTGATTTTATTGAATTTGGAGTTAGTATAAACTAGATAAAAATAGGAGAAATATGGTAATATACATGTGATTATGTACAAGAGAATTTCAGGCTTCTTATTTATGCAAATATGAATGCTAAAATGCACATATTATTTACACATGCATGAATGCTAATTATGCAATATAAGTGGAGATATGTAGCTAACTACTCGGGAACAAAGCTCTATTTCAACTTTTAGAGTGATGGATCACATATGCATCATAGATAGGAGGCCATTTCTGTGCGTTAATCCTTTCCGATCATCGCGTAATCATCGTCAAGCTTTTCTCCATCATCTCTAGACCATCTGACCATCAGATTTGCATCAGATCTTAATTCTCGATCTCAACTCCTCTACTTCGTCGGAGATCTACCCACTCCCTTCATCCCCCTTGTTTCTGCATAATAAATACAATCGAGGCTCTGTTTCTGAACGTAGAACGAACCTACTGATGTTGGGAAGTGATCTGGAAATTTAAGTAGTACATGGGAGTATCATTAGGCAGACTTCAGAGCTAGAGCCCTCGGTCCCCAATTAGTGGGACTTGGACCCGACTGACATATCCAGTCGACACGAGAAAGCATCAGAAATCTTCTGTGACCTTCAGGAGCCTAATCAGAGGCAGATCTGAGGAGCACAATCGAATAGAAGTTCATCGGACCACACATTCATCTTTTCCTTCCATACTGATTCTGAGTCATCCGATTAAGAACATCCACATCTAGATCACATCGCAACCGTTGATTCGTGCCCAATTCCATGCCATCAGATTTGATCTTCAGCATCGAATTTCAGTCATTAGATCTATATATGGGGAGCATGCTTCCATGGCGAATTTGCATTTCTATCCTGTAGTTATTTTTATTTGTTAATAAATCTTTTGAGGAATACGTATCTGTTTGTGGTTTATAGATTACTTGCATATTAGCCCTTGCTAGTTTTAATAATTATACTTTAGTCGTGTTCATATAGGCTCATGTGCATCCGAACGCATTTTGTGGAGAATTTACAATAAATAATCTTAGTTTTGTCATAAATCTCTAATCCTTGAAGTTTTTTTAAATTGCAAATTAGTCCACCAAACATAGATTCATGTACGCATACATGTGGAATCATGGGTATTTTGCATAATTTGCCCTATAGTTTTATTTAATATTATTGAATTAATCCTGAAAATTTAAATAATTGCCTTTTAGTCCTCCTACTATAAATTAATTACTTTTTTTCCTTTTATAATTAGCAAATCATATCTAAAACTTGCGTAAAAATTAGGTTATGTTTTTAATTAAGCGTCGTTATTTTTAAAAATTTAAAAAGAATATTAATTTTCTTTGTTTACACTAACAAATTCATAAAATTTCAAAAATATTTAAAAAATTCTAAAAAAATATTATGGTTCTTTTTTATATAGTTTTGTCATATGTATAAATTTTGTTTTAAAATTCTATTAGAAAACATTAAGAATTGAAAATATAGAAAACTATAAAAATTCATATAAAATCATTGAAAAATAAAAAATACATAATTGAGATTGATTAAAAGCTTGAAAATTTAGCTTTTGTTGGACTTTATTTCCAGTATATTTTGCTTCATTTTATATTTTAAAAATACAAAGATAGTAGCATGAATTTAATTTGTTCAATGTTTCAGTTTTTATTCATTTTTAAATCTTTAAAGAAATCTAGAAATTATATAAAATTAAAAAATATTAGAATATTCTTTAAAATATAAAAAAATTTATTCTGAATTTTGACTCTTTTCACTATTTTGAAGAAAAATACAAAAGTCCCTCTATCTCTTATATATATATATATTCTATATTTGTTTTCTCTAAAGAATATAAAGATAAACATTTACAAAATTAATATCATTCAAAATTAAAAATAAAAAAGTATATTTTTTAAATATTAAAATCCATAAAAAAGTAAAAAATTACAAGACATGAAAATAATAAAAAAGAAAAAGAATAGAAAATTCCTTCTTTTAAATTAGCAATAATTAAATAACCCTCGAGTATTGTAGCCTCCCGAAGTTCGATCTTGATTGTTTATAAAGGTAAAATAATATCACTAACATTTATTCTATTTCTTTCTAGAAATATAATTTTTTATTTGGGACGATTTTCGGTTACAACGACACATCACTTGTGATATATGCTTTAGGATCTACCCAGTAATTCAACATCTACCCAGCTCTCAGATGGTACGTCTCTTTGAGAGTTGGCTTAGATTGCGGTCTCTATTAATCATTCCCTTCAAGGTGTCCACTCGCTTGGCGGTCATCTCCTCCTTGATGTGCTTCTCCTCCTCCACGGTTCTCTCTATCCCTCCTCATGTCATTAAGCATATCTTGGAAATCGATCTAAGCGAGTGCTTGTTTGGTCAACTGCTGCTGAATTGCTTGAATGGAGGCTAGGATCTGTGCATTGACCTCATTTTGATCAATCTGATGATCCTTTCCTTTTTGAGGTGCCATCTACGAGTTTCATTCGGATAATACTTCCAGATCGGGTCTTTCAATTACAAGAGGAAATAGACCCTGATAAGATTGAAAATAGACACAAGATGAATTGAATCATTCAAGGTTGAGGTCAATCCTGAACTTCATGAGAGTGGGGGAGCTGTATGGAGATAAATCGATCTCCATCCAAAAGGGAGCGAGTTCAGAAGAAGAGTAATCCCAGTTTATTATAGGTAGAAGAAGTTGGGACTCTCGAGAGTGGTTTGCAAAGTACAAAACGGTCTCTCTAGAGTTACCCTAAATTATTGTAGATGTCCCTGTCAGCTGGACCAAACCATCATATACTTGACATCTTGGGAGAACAAGAAGAAGTGTGATTATGATTGGAGTGGAATAGGAGAATAAAGGAGTGAAGAGAAGATAGAGGTGAAGGCTCAAAAGTAAGTAGGATAGAAGAAGAAGTGGAGAAAGGGTGCAAGTATGAAATATTTTCGATCTTTACCTTATCAAAACTAATCAAGCAAACCTCAGAATATGGATGGGTTTACCAACACAACATGTTAAGTCGTGAGTGTCCAACTTTTTATCTTGCAATTTTTATTATTGTTATTCATGCAATATTGTAACAAGTCCTTATCAGCAAACCTTATAGGAGAGTGAGTACTAACATGCTAGTGTAATGTACTTCCCAATCCCTTTGTAACCTACAACATGTACTTTTTTAAGTGTCCTTGTTTTTAGGCCTAGATCCACTACTCAACCAAAGAAGTAGAGGGAGGAAGTCAATAGGAGAATACTTCCCCTTGGGGGGTATTCGGACATGGCACAATGATAAGGGGACACGTGATCACTGTTTCCCAATGCTCAGTACTTCATACTAAGTCTGCTAGTACACTCAGCCCTACTAGCCTACTTACCAAAGAAACACCAATATTTCATGAATCCGATCAATAAACATGGCAGTATCCAGGTTGGGATTTGGGCTCTAAGTTCTAGGGTCTGTCTGGAATGTACATGAAAACAATGTGGGCTTTATGCACCCAATATAATGAATTCCATTTAATCAACTTTAATTAGGTCAAGGTTTTATTAGCAGTCCCTTTTTTAATTTTTTGATTATCACTTATTTTGAGTGAAATGCAAACAAACACCTAATGTATTTCCTGATTCTCAATTATTCTATGTCCAAGGAAACATGGGGAGAAGTCAGAAAAGCTGATGAGTGTCGAATCCATGAATGCAAGCATAGTTAGAAATGTGTACCTTGATCCAACACTCTACATGCAAAATGATCCGTGCATAAATTAAAACTAAGCTATATGAACATGCATCGATGAAATCGCCCTAGGTACATGAATTACTATTCTCATGAATCACAAGTTATTTTGATTAAGTCCAAGTGCGATAGTGTATAGGCACATGAATATATTTAGGCTATGGACCTAGTTACTGAACAAGGAATCCTAGCTATCTATGGGCTCATTCACACAAGACATACAATTGAAAAAGGAGCAAAACACAAATTGTGTAAAGTAAATAAAAATAAAGGGAAAATAAGGAAACAAAAATGAAGAAGGTGAATAAAATAGGAGAAAAACTGATAAGTCCCCATGTGAACAATCACTTGGTAAAATAGACATGTAAAGTCCAAGTGTCCAAAGTCTTGTCCTGTGTTATTGGAATTATAATATAGAGTCTCTCTCTCCAAAAATGAATAAAAACTATACTAATGCTAATATGCTCCTCTCTCTCTCCTAGTCTTCCTTCATTTCTCTCTCATGTTGACTAGGTTGATTAGTCATCCTCCACTTCACGCAGGTGCTCTGGTCCTCCTAAGAAGTCCACCCTCACACCATGGGCCCTCATAGAAAAGTCAAACACGAGAGTGGTCAAAATAGTTCACAAAATAAAAATAAAAATAAATAAAGCATAAAAGGATAAAATATACAAAAGACTAAACAAGAAATCCATAATCCATTGCTCCCCAACAATGTTGTCATTCGATAATTTAAGATTGACCTATCGTTCTTAACAAAGTTGTAACGATAATCGATGTGGCGATCAATCTCAAATTAATCAACAATAAACCCATAATATGATAGTTAAATCAATGCGATGTAGATGCGAGTCAAAATTTATTATAACTATACGATAAATATGTATAGGGTAAGTATGGTGGATTGTTGAATATATGGAGCTACAAGATAGATTAAGAAACTAAAATTTACTATTGCTAACTAATTATAATTTATTATTTTTTGGTCTTTTTCCTTTTTATAGTTTTTATGGGTTTTTTGATATATTTATTTTTTATGGATTTTAAATTTTTGTATTTTTATATTTTTAATTTGTAAAATTTAAATTTATAAACTTTCTAATTAATTTTTTATTTTAAAAAATAAAATATATAATTATGTAATAATAATGATATTATAGATAATATAAGTAATATATAAGATGTATAGTATATATAGGGTATTATATTTTTTTAGTATAAAAATATAATCAAAATATAGGAAATAAAATATTTTTTTGATTTTTATATTTTTTTCTCTTCTTGATAATTTTCAAACACTTTTTTTTTCTAATTTGAGGTATTTTAAATAATAATATGTTAAATTAGTGCAAAGTTAATTATCCGAGGTTGATTTAAGTTTAATTAATATAAAGCAGTCCAAAATTAACCTGAAACTACTTTTAATATATAGTATATATAATATAGAAAATTCACAAATAAAACTTATATTATTGGATTTTTCTTTCATTTTGTCTAATTTTTATAAGGTTTTTGTGTGGTATAATATATTATATTAAAGATAATATATTCTTTTGGGATTTTTTGGAGATGTTTTTCTAATTCTTATGGGTTTTTATATTTAAACAACAAGAAAATGTTTGGTTTTGTAATTTTAATAAATAGGAAAATTAACTAATAAGTCAAATAAAAATTAGGCATCGATAAGCATGACAACATACATCTAGATAAATTTTCCTACAACCTTCCGAGCAATAAAAATATTTAATACGGTAAATTTTCTCAAAATAAACAAGCATAGTTTACAGGGGCTAATTTGCAATTTATAGAAACATTTCATGCATTTCATAATAGGTCCTTGAAATGTAGGGTACAATACACAAATTTCCCCAACAAAATGCTTGGGACCACGTGAGGTGAGCTAGACTAGATGTAAGTGTAAATACGAGGAAGTGTAGGATTCCAATTGCAAATTTTCACAAAATATTACATGTAATTAAATATTTACAAAACCAAATATAAAAAAAGCAAAGGGTTGGAGGGGTCTAGTGTAAATTACCCAAACCGGTGCACCATCCGATGGCTTGGATTAGTTCACTTATGCAGATTAACGGTTAGTGGCACGTACCTTTTCGCCTCGTTGTGAGAGCTAAGATTAGACCTAGAGGTAGTTGCACATCCGACGACTGCGAAGAGGTTTAGCAGAACTCGGTAGAACACACCTATAGAGTTCCTTCTTCCTCTTGGATCTCAGTCCTTCGGTGATGTACCGAGCTGCTAAGATGGGCAAAAGATTCCTTGAGGGATTCCACAACTCGTGAAGGTGCTAGATGGGCCCATGCTCCATCGATGGGCACCTAGAGTTCAGAAACGAAAGCTTGCACTGAGAGGTTTTGTGTGAATCCAAATCGAGTCCAGATGGACTCCTAGAAGCTTTGTCCTGCATGGAGAAGTCCACAGCTCAAGGGTGAAGTTCTCAACCAGTTTGTTAGGCAAAATTGGGGGTGAGATGGAATGGAGGAGCCCCGATGTACAACAGAGGAAGAAGGCCCAATTGGCTTGATCCATGCAAAATCATGGTGGAAGAGATGAGCGAGAGATAGAGAAATGGGAATGGAAAGTGATGGGATGATCAGTGGGTCAAAACGACGTCGGATATGACGAGATGGAGGCTATATAGCTAAGCTCTAACGTACTTAATTTTTAGGTTTTTAGCTAAACTAAGTAATCGGATGAAATGAAATGCAAACTTGAGATATTGATTATCTTACAAATCGAAATGACAAGATATAATAACTATCCTGACTTGAGACAGACGGGAGAAAAGGTCGTCCGGAGCTGCACTCCAGCGAGTTAAATCTCCTCTGAATTCCCTCCTCCCTGTTGTGAATTTGAAAGGATCACCTCATGTCACCAGGGCTTTCTCCTATGTTTCGATCTAAAGGATTAAAGGTGGATTAAGATGGATTAAACCTAAACCGAAGGAGCTGGATTATGTTTAATAGCAGAATAAGTGGTTCATAGATCAAGAATTTCCGATGAATTCGATGCATGTTTGATAGTTTAAGAGATATGATGTGATAGCTCATATTTCCATGAAGACCTTCCATGTTGTAAGCAATCGACGTGTAGCAGTGTTGATGAATAGATAAGATATGATATGAAAGATGTGTGGATTGCTAACGCTCGATCATGGAGGGCATGCAGTCTCCGACAAGTTGGATCCGACAATCTCTATATCGGAGCCTCTCTCGGTACTCAGTTATCGATCAACCAAATCAATCATTATCAAAAAATTCAATCAAAACCCATAGGTGTGTATGTATAAGGGGATCATGCAAGTGTGTGAGTTATCTACATGAAATGTGTATAAGGAAAGCATGTAGAGTGTCGTCCACGGGAGAAATATGGATAAACTACAGAAAAGAAACCCAACTCAAGGAATCAAACGCCAAATTATTGGTTTCGCACTTTAATTAGGTTTTGTGAATTTTTTGTGGATTTTTAAATAAATTTTATTTTTTTATGATTTTTTATAATCATTTTTAATTTAATAAATATATAATAATAATATAAATATATGTGAGTGAAATATAAAGGGATATAAAGAAGAGTTTTTTTGATTTTTTCAATTGTATCAAATAAATTAAAAATAAACTTAATAAAATATTTTTTGGTTTTTCGTATTTTTCTTTGTTCAGGGTGTTTTTATGATATTTTAAGCTCTTTTATGGATTTTTAAAAATCAAAATACACAAAATAAAAGAAACAGAAAATAAATGAACTTCAGAAGGACCTAAAAATTATCTATCAGATAAGAAAGGGCCCAAAATGCTTTTTCCAATATAGAGAGTGAAACATAGAAAATTTCAAGCTTTAGAACATATTTTTTCTGATTTTCAACAATTTTTATGTTTGTTAAGATTTTCTGTATTTTGCAATTTTTAAGCATTATGTTTTGTTTTTTTAGGAATTTTGATAAGTGTTGGAATACAATAAAAATACATTTGCCTTTTTTTTGTATATTTTAGTGATATATTTTAATTTTTTTGATTTTTCAAAGTCAAAATATTAGAATATACGTAGTTTTGCAATTTTTAATTAGTAGAATAAGATTAAATACCTTAATAAAAATATATGTGATATAATATCATATAAGTATTTAAATTAATTTTCCTAATATTTTAGGATTTAATTAGACAATTAATACAATTAAAACAAAAAGTCGATAAATAAACACAAGGAACATGGACTATTCTGCAATTTCAACAACTTAAGGCATGCATTTTTAATAAATTAGCAAAATCCAGGGGCTTAAGCACAAAATTTCCAATTAATTTCTCAATATAGAAATTCTTGGTAAAGATATATATGCAAATAAACAAACATCCATGGGAATCCAAGTAAATTTCCGAATAAAATATAACCTTAATATATACTTACAGGGATTAAATTGTAATTTCCAAAAGTATTTTTAATATTTCCATGAAAGTCCAACAAATCCTCAGGATAAAATATGCAATTATCTCACAAAAAGCTCTCACGTGGGACCGTACGTGAGGTGAAGCTGTCTGTACGAGAAATCAAATAACATAACTCTGGGTTCGAAATTTCAAATAACCACAAGTTTTTAAAATACAAAATTAATTTACAAGCCAAAAAATAAAAATAAAAAAGTCAAGGGGAAATAAAGAAATTTACCCATACAATGGCACTAGTCATTGGATGGGATGCATCCACTTATAGACGTGGCGCACATCCCATGGCTGGTACCGCTTCACCAATCGTTGGTGGAGATCAAATCCTCAGATGGATCCAATGGCTGCTAGAAGGTGTAATCTAATGGTGGAGCTCTAATCTGGGTGGGAGTTCATCATCAGACGATGGAGGATGCCTCTTGAAGAATCGCTAATGAACAAGCACCTAATGAACTTGGATCACCGCTCCTGAGCTGCTCTGGCCTCTTCCCATGTGTTGATGGGCTAAGAAGCTTCCTAGGATGACATTGGAGATGTGGACGATCGGGAGAAGGTCCGGGAATTTACAACTCAAGAGTCATCCCAGGAAAGGTAGTGGCTTTTCGAATTTTAAGAAAGGTCCACCTCCTTGGAAGGGATTGTATATATATAGGGTAAAATGGGGCTGCCCCCATGGGGGGACCTAACTTGTCTCCTCCCACTCCATTTCACTCGCTTTTTTTATTTTTTTTTAAAAATTCTTCCATGTATTTTCATTAATATATACCTATATTATGTCATTCAAATTTCATGTGAAACAGTGATTCCTGCAACCTCCATCCAAAAGGGTCGTTTTTAGCAATTCTATTACCGTTAAAAATTGACTGTCTGGATGGAGGCCGTAGGAGTCTCTGTTTCGCATGAAATATGAATGACATAATATAGGGATATAGTGATGAATATTCACAGAGAAGTTTTCAAAAATAAAAATAAAAAAGCGGGTTAAATAGCACGAGGGGAGCCAAGTTAGCTCCCCCAGGGGGCAGCCCCATTTAACCCATATATATATATATTCTTATGCATATTACATATGTATACTCGTATTTATGAAAAAAATAAAATACATATGTTAGGGAACGAACTTACACATGCATGTGAACAATTAGGCACGTAATGATATTTTCCATGGAAATACACACGTACATATTTTTATTTTATTTTTCTGAAGTTATTTATGCATATAAATAAATATGTATATTTATTATATAGGTATATGTATAGGTATTCATCTATATATTGTAGTATACATATTTCTTTTAAGGTATTTTAATGGTTTTATTTCCTTTTAATTACGTACATATACTATTAATAATAAATACAAAAAATAAAAATATAAAATAATGAAATGTATAAAGAATAAAAAATGATTATTTTATTCATGTATAATATACAATAGGGGTCGAAACCTAACTTTTGCATCTTAAATCCAAATTAGATGAAACAACCTTCGTTAAATAGCTTATAAAAAGTTATTTATAATTAAAGGTGATTTGATGCATTTTGAATGCATATGGAGAAGATATGATTGTAGGAAGTTTGGGTTTTGGATTCCTATTCTGAGTGTATAATGTACAGTTAGTATTATTTTTATGTGAAATCAATTTTGTATTTTTATTCATATTTTTATCTACAATTTTCATTCTAAGAGTTTATTGATTTAATGTATGAATAATAAATAATAAAATGGGTCCCAAAATCAATATATTGACAAGAAAATTAGGGTTTTTTATTGCTTGTTTTTATGTGATTTATTTCCCCTATCTCCCCCTACTTTATTCCTTGTCGACCAAGTCAAGGTTTACTTGGTCCTTGGGTGGTCTTGGGGGACATGGACAATTAGTGTCTCGGACACTTACTTTATTTTTCTTTTTTTATTTATTCCTTCATTTTATAGTTTAAATACATGTATTTATGTATAATATAGAGATCAATCTACATATGTTAAATCTGATATGTTAATGTTATTTACATGCATTTGTCTAGTGATTAAAGTCTAAAATGAATGAATAAATATGCATGAATGGAAATTAATCATTGCCATATACTTGGCTTTGCTAGTCCCTAGCAACATTTATTATAATAAGTGCATAAAAAGAAAGAAAAGAAAAGAAAAAGAAAGAACTTAGAATAATAATGACTTTAAAACTTATCTTCATAAAATCAAAGTTTGGAGTATATTTGACCTTTGAATTATTATTTCGTTGGATCCTTAATAGAAATAGGATTTAAAACATAACAACCCTTAAGAACCACAATCCTTTGTTCAATTTTCCTCAAAAGCCAGACCAGGACAAGTCTCTTCATACGTAAACTCTTATGACTATGAATCTTTCTTGTATGGTGTCAATGATATTTATCTCCTCTCGACCGAAGCAATAAAAGAAATTCTTCTCCAACATAGTAACCCTAATTCCCCAATCCAGCAACTCTTTCCTCGAGAAGTGGGATATTCCCTTCTAAGTTCAAATGCAACAAGCTCAAGAAGCGGAGGTGGAGAAGAGAATGGATGGTAGGTAGTGTAGATACCTATCCTTGGATGCTTGACCAATGTAGCCAAGTCATCTAGCTATAGGCTCACATGAATACTTTAACTTTTAAGAATAAGCTTGCTTATTGGATACATACATACATGCTCCGTAGGGATATGATTTTTCTTTTAATATATGCCCGTCTATTCATTTTGGAGTCTTAGGCTTTGCATTTTGTGAATACTATGTACAAAAACATTTACATGAGGACTTTTTCCTCTTGATCCAGTAGACTATCCCTCTTTTGAAGTTTTATTGCAATCCACGACATTCCGTCTTTAGACCTCGTTGTTATTAGATCAGGTTGGGGTACAATGGCTACAGAATTGTGACTTCCGATGTTTCCATTAGCTTGTGTCTCATACTAGCAAATGTAGTCCTCAACTAGTTCAATTGAGTTGAGCAAGATGTGAGGTGCAAGTGTGCAAGTTATGTCACTGTCTAAAAAGTCATGCACGTGTCTTGAATTATTCTACTTAGGAATACCTAGACTACAAGTGAACACAATATTATGGTCTTAAAGAATTAAGTCAAGCTGACATGAAAAGCCTTGAATCCCATTCCTATAAGCTTCCTATGAATTTAAGTATATTAAGGTTGTAATTATGCTACAATCTTCAAATTTTACTTATACCAGTTCAATAGTCAATATCATTTAGAAAAATGCAAATGCTATGTATGATGCAGAAAAATCTTTTTGTGAAACATTTTCTAGTTTTGAACTTTTTATGATTTTTCAAACAAAATAAAAGGAGATGCATGTAGATATTTACACGGGAGTGCATCTTGTCATATACAAGAATTTAAGATTTAGGAATTTACAGGTTTGTATATACAGGGTTCATACATGATCTTTATTTGCTTGAATTATGTACATACTTCTCAAAACAATTGAAAAGATTTTCATAAACATTTTGAAAATTTTATTTTGCAAGCTAATTTGACAAATAGTTTTTACAAACATTTACAAAATTTTAAAATCATTTTGCAAAGATTTTTCAAACAATATTTTAAGATTTTTCAAACTATTTTTGAAACCATTTTCCAAACCATTCGTAAATAGATTTTCTAAACATTTTATTTCCAATAAAAAAAGAAGACTTTACAAATAAAACATTTTTACAAAGGTTGAAAATATTTTCCAAATAGTTTTCAAAAGATTCTTCAAGGAGATTTTCCACCCAATATCAAACATTTTGCAAAAACATTTAAACTTGATTTATTAATCAGTATATACACGGAAATGAATATGTGTGTATTAATTTTTATTAAGTATCCGTATTATTTAAGATAAGAATGTACTAGTTATGGCTAAAATATATACAAAGTATATATGACCCCCTATACTTAGCTTGAGCTATGTCCTCATAGATCGAAGAGAAAAGGAAGATATAACTCATACTAAGCATAGAAATGCCTATGCTACAATGACTGAAGAATCAAAGAATAAGAAGTCAACCACCCTACCTATACTTAAGATCAATTAATCCTAAGTATAGTAAAGTGTACACCAACTAGGGATGGTCGAGGGTTTGAATATGAAATCAACGAATTAACTTGTCTCCCCCTATACTTAGGATGAAGGATCCTTAAGTAAAAACAACATATCGACAAGTTAGGAGACAAGTGAGGAGTGAAAAGAATGAACACCCTAAACAATCACGCCCCTAAACTTTGGATAAGGCTATCCTAAATATAGAATTGATGAATGGGGTGAGTGAATAAATAGATGAAGGAATGAATGGAAAAGGAAGAGAAAGAAATAGAGAAAATGAATGGAAATGAAAGAATATTTTTGCGCTCAAGTATCCGAATCCTCTGATTGTGCATTTTCTTCCTGAAATACCACATCAACTAAGTCAACAATAGATGGGAATGTATAATGATCTATGTACGGCTTCAGCAACTATCCCTTGACTACGAATGATTGTGCATCAGATGACAACTCTGATATGAGAATGTTACCGTTGTCACGAACAGTTCTCACAAGAAGTGGTCCTGTCCACTCGTTATTTAATTTGCTAAGGAAAAGCTCAATTTTGCATTGAACAACCACAACATCTGACCTGGTGAAAATCTTTCTCCTGATATGCTTGTCATGCCATTCTTGACTTTCTTCTTGTACATCAGGTTGTTGTCGTATGCATAATCTCTGAATTCCAAGAGTCTATTCAGATTAATCTTGCAATTGTGAACGCTGAGTTGTGAGTCCAAATTACAAATGTTAACTGCCCTAAGTGATTAGTGCATTAACTGAACTGACAGATGGCATATCTTTCCATAAACCAACTTACAGGGAGACATAGCCAATGGAGTCTTGTTGGTTTTTCGATAATCCCATACAACGGAATCAAGAGGTTGAGACCAGTTCTTCCTATCCAGTAGTATAAGTCTTTGCATAATAGTTTTCACCTCCCTATTGGATAATTCAGCCAAACCATTCGATTGTGGGTGGTAAGGAGATGTGACGGGTGTTCAGTGTCGTACTTCTTCACGAGCTTTCTGACTTCCCTGTTCACAAAATGGTTGCCCCCATCTCATATAAGAATTTTAGGGATCCCGAGTCGTGAAATAATGTTGTCCTTGAGAAAGCGACAAATAGTGCGACTATCAATGGAACGAGCAAGTATCCTCTACCCACCGACTCACATAATCTACAACAAGCAGGATGCATTCAAATACTTGACTATTAGGAAAAGGGCCCATAACAATGCCCCAAGCATCAAATACACATAAATTTGGATGAAACTGAGTGACATCGAATCTTTGGAACCAATGGTACCTCCCAATTTTTGACAAATGTTGCAACCTTTCACATATGTTGATGCATCTTTGAGTAGTGTCGGCCACCAAGGGCCACACTGCAATACTTTCGATGTTGTTCGATGTTCAGAATGGTGTCCTCTTGCTTCGAGTATATGGTAGTGTTCAAGTACACAAGTGTACTCGATGAATCTCCATTTCATCACATTTATTATTTCATTTTGGCCTTTAAACCATAGATGAATGCATGTATATATCATTAATTTGTCAAAATAGATGCTCATAAATTGTACAAAATACTGCATGAAATACTGTACTTTTATTGTATTTATCGCCAAAATAAAAGAATAAAGGAAAGAAAAGAGCGAAGCATCAAGGACACTGAAGTGACTCTAGCCCCCGATACTTAGTCATCATGATGACTCAGTCAACAAGGAATAAAGTAGGGGGAGATAGGATGGTTAAGTGTAAAGAAAATGCAGAGCGATCGCCCTACAAAATAGGACAATAATTGCTTTTTGGGACCTATTTTGCTCTTTATTATTTACACCTCAAATAATAAAACTTTATAAATGAAAGTTGTATATAATACACAATTTACATAGAAAAATACAAATTTTATTTCACACAAAAATAATACACAGTGTACATTTTATACACAAAATAAAATTCCTAAAGCCAAACTTTACAGACCCATATCTCCCAAATAAAAATAAAAAAGTATCAAAATCACCTTTAATTGTATATAACTTTTAATAAGCTATTTAATGAAGCTGGTTTCATTTTTTTGGAGTTGAGGAGTGAAAGATAGGTTTTGGACCTGTGTTGTATAGTTCACCCGATTAAAATAATCATTTTATTTGTTATTTTTGTAAGTTTATATTTTTGCAATTTTGTAAATATTATTTATAATATCTGTACATATTAAAACATGAATAAAATAATAAAGAAAGCATTATTTATATGGGATTTTTACCCAGCAGACCATATAAACGTTTTAAAATGCCTCTACGACCTTTTGCACAACGTAATTACCCCCATCGTCCTATAAATTACCCCAAGAACCTCCACAGACTTAATTATATTACCCGAAGGGTTCATGGGGTAAGAGTTGGCAAGTTTACGGGGTTGAGGGAGGAATTAGGTTGTTTCAAAGGTCGTGGAGGTGATTGGCAAAGTTTATAGGGTCTGTCGGGTAAAAATCCCTAAAATAAAATAGGTGTATACAATTCATAGATGAAATACCTTTGTCTACATCTATATAAATAATGCACCTATTTATTTAAGTGTATATATTATATATGAAAAATATAATAAAAATATATTTAAGTAAAAAATAAGTTTTAAATTTTTAAAATAATAAACTAAAATAATAAAATCATAAATACAAAAAATTACCTAAAAATATGTAAATATACCTATAAATGTACCCTAAGAAAACAACTTGTAAATAAACACATCTAAAAAATGCGCATAAAATACTATAGAAAATTAGAAATATTTTTTATTTTAGAACCTAAAAATAATAAAATCGAATTCTATTTATTATCCAATTTCCAAGGCATTTTTTTCCTTGGAATTTCCTGGTTGGTCCACGTGGACCAACCAGGTGCATCTCTTTGTTGACCTTCGTCAACTGTCAGGCCTACCTTCTGACTCTTGTCAAAAGCTTAAAAGGGCGTCACTTCTCCCATTTCTCCACACCTCTCCATTCACTCATTACTCTCGAAACCACCACCACCTCACAGCTACTTCGTCCCTCATCCATGTCCATCCTCGCATCTCCACCTACCCCCAATTGTTCACACGCCATCGTCCATCGAAACTTGATCAAAATTCGCCTACAAATATAACCCCTGACCCATTATGACTTTTTGATCCCTTTTCTTCCAGCTTTAGCCCCACATATTACCCCTGTGATCTTCCCCATGGTGACAACATGGAGAAGGTAGTGATTTGTAGCGAGGAGAGCCATCGGAGGAGGTGTATCCAACCACCGCCGGAGCACCACCGACAGGTCTTGCTCCTGGCTACCTCATGCCATTTGAGCCCCCGTTTCTCGCATTCTTAGGTAGTTCCTTTTCTTGCCTTTTATTTCACATATTTAATTTCTAGTTTAATCGAGCGATTAGCGCTCAAATTAAAAAAACCCCAAATTCTTGGAGCTTGATCTCCAGGTCTGATTCGACGTGATCCGACCGTTGATCCCCCTAGATTTCCACCTCATTTCAACCTGTTCTATGTTCACCATCGATACCCTGCTACATCCAACCCAGATCCATCGTGGATCTGGGAATTGAGCTCCCTCCGTCGCTACCTCGTCGGTGCTCCCCCTCCATTCCGTTCCACCTACCATTTTGTGTAGACCCTAGGTCGAGGAGATAGCCCTCGTGCCCGGGATTTTTTTGGTGCCCTTTTGTAGGTCCTTTCATGCTCTTGGGACTTCAACGACCACCTGGAGCTGCTCTAGGTGCTCCATCCTTGCCAGAGCAACCTACGCCACCTCTCCTTCATCGGAGCCTGCTACAGCACACGAAGGAGGCCCAGCTACCTGCTGGGCCCATCGGAGGAGAGATCGACCGTCGGAGCATCGTGAAACAATGAATCCAAAGTCGTCGACGTCATGTTCTTGTTGGTTCTTCTAGAGACCTTCATTATCGTTCGATCAAGAACAACGATACATATCTAATATGGACCGTTGATTTCTCACGATGGGGTATGTGATCAGAGTCGTTCGACTGGACACATGGTGATTCCTCAATGATTGGATCTGGTGCCTTAAGTGGTACAATTTCATAGACCCCCTCTGCCTTCTTGTATTTGTTATTAAGCCCTATTAATTTTTTATGTAATTTAAAAATTATTGGACAAATTGAGCGTAACTCCCTCAACGTTTTGCGTATTGCAATTTGGTCCCCACTAGTGTCATGTACATGTACATATTTATCTTGTGAAATTTGCATTGAAGCCGTCGTGTGCTCATGTAATTGTATATATATATGTTGAATATCAACGTTAAATTTTGGGTAAAATTGCACCGTAACCCTTGTATTTAATTTTAATTACAATTATACCCCTACTAGCATTATAGTTTCTCTTTGTTTGTTGTATTTATTTTAAATAGCTACATTACTCAAAAAAATCCACAAAAATACATGTATACTCCTGATTGTACAAACTTTCATGCACATCTTTCATTTTGTAATTTTAGAACTTTTTAATATTTATTAAAAATAAAAAAATGCCTTATTTTCCCCTGTCTATAAAAAAATACAAAAAAATCTTGAAAAATTCCCAAAAATATGTATTTTGTTTATTTATGTATTTTAACCATAAGACTAAAAAGCCCTAAAAATTACAACAGAAAACTCCTACAAATTTAAAATACTAAAAAACCTTTATAAAAAGTTATAAAATCCCCCCCCCAAAATAGTGATTCCTATTGTTTAATTTTCTTTATATTACTATCTTTATTTTAAAATTAATTTGGAGAAATTTTGAAGCTATTTGATATTTTTCATCTCCATTTTTAAATTTAGCCTTGTATTTAAGCCACGTTTTAAAGTATTTTCAACTTTAAAAATATTTCAAAAATAATAAAAATCTCCAAAAAATCATAAAATTAGTAGAAAATAATTAAAAATTTAAAAAATATTTCATTTTATTTATTTTGACTATTATTATTATGTATATCTATCTTAGTCTATATTGTATATATACTCTATATGTAGCCTTATTATATATTAAAAGGAGAAAAATATAATAATATAAAAATATAAAATATAAAATCATAAAATTAAAAATTAAAAATATAAAAATATAAAATCAAAAATAAAATAAAAATTCTATTATTTAAAACCCACATTATTGGGTAAATATTGTGCATAGTTATATATACACATAAACTTATATTATTTTATTTATAAATAATATATAATGCTACATTGTGTGTTCCCTGTGTTCGACATCCTACTCCACTTGTCACTATACACATTTTATAATAGGGTTTATAATAAATTTTGATCCACTTTATTTTTATTGCTTCATCTTTGAATTGTGGGTTGATTTTTAAAAAACTGTGATTTCGTGAGTGGTCGCTCCAACGACACGTTAGAGTACTTCGGACCCTTACTGAATCTCGGTAGTTCAAATGGCAACACTATTGGGGAGCAACGGATTGTAGCGTACTTTTTTTATATACATATATATATGTGTCTTTTTATTTATATTTTTACCACTTATTCTTTGATAACAATTTGACTTTTCTAATACAGTTTTCTTGTTGATCTTTCTTATGAGGGACTACTTGATGAGAACTACATCTTAGGAGGTGGGTGCACCTGAAGCGAGTTGATGTCAGCTTTCTTCTTTTGATCTGACCAGGAGAGAGCAAGAAAAAATATCAAGAAAGGAGGATAAAATAAGCATTGATCGTAGCATTTTTTTAGTGAGAGAAAGATTTAATTTTCTACAAATAATTTGTAATTAATTTGGACATTACTCTTCACACTACACGAGGTCCAGTGCCCGGGTATCTATTCACCTGGGGGCCTCGTACTGGATTTTTCGAGTTTTACCACCTTTATTTTATTTGTTTCTCGTGATTTGAGCTTTCCGTTTTTGTTTTTATTTGTTTTCTGTGAGTGATTCCTTGGATAGTATATTGTTTGACTCGGTAGCTAGTTCCAAAGCCATAATAACATTGCATGCACCTATAGTGATACATGCTTGGACATAGAAAAAAATTAATTGTCGATTATTTGGACTTGAGATCGAGCGCCGAGAGGAGTGCTATATAACGCTTGCAGGATCCGTTGTGGCAGACACCGATGCACTGAAGAGACCGGACTTTTGGATCTCATTTTGAGTAGTTGGCATTTGATTTTTCCCGATAATAGCAGCTACTGTTTAGGATGTTTTCTTGCTTTTGCATATCGCCATATAGTGTAAATATTTCAATTCAGCCTTGCATCCCGCAATGATAGAGCAGGGAAGCACTGTAAGTAACTCTATCTTTGCACGCACCATTAATCACTAAGGTGAGATTTCCATCTTAGTGGCGACATGCATGGCTTTTCCATCCTCTCTCCCCTGTGTTTATATCACTTAGGATAAAAAGGAAAATACAAAATAATCATTAGGCATTTGCTCTAAAAAATACTCAAAAAAATACGAAAACCAAAAAAAATTAAAAAGGGGCTGCCAAATAAACTTGACCTTAATTAAAATTCGTAACAAACCATTCCTTGTTTGGGGTTCATAAAGCCCACATTGTTTATAGGTACACTCCAGATAGAGTGAGGCGCGACCCGCTAAGGATAAGAGCCGAAATCCTGATCTGCGAAGCCTTGGTTATCACCTGGGTTGGCGAAGTATTGGTGCTTCTATTGTACGTGACCGAGTAGGGCCTAGTCGAGCACGGTGTTCCCGCCTTGTGTGGAGCATCCGACTTGGTCTGAAGTACTGAGCATAGGACACGCCCTGACGGGTGTGTCTGTCTCATCGGTTTGCATCCAAGTAGGTCCTTGCACGCACACGAGTGATTCTGTTACGAGCGAGGACCAAATTATTGGTTTCACCTATTGGCTTCCTTCTTATTTCTTTGGTTGAGTAGCCACCCATGCAAGAAAACAAGGACCTTTAAACACACATATCACAGGTTACAGAGGAGGTGGAACAAGTATGGGGCACTCGCCTTGCAGTACACATGCTCCTATAGGGTTAGTGTACTTAAGGACTTGTTATAAGATTGCATGAAAATATTAATAAAATTGAAAAGATAAAAATAGTCAAACATTTACGTCTTCACATGTGTTGAGTGGGTGAACCGATCCTTATTTTGTGTTTGTTTGAATTAGATTAAGGTCCAAAGATCAGTCATGCACATTGTGTGCCTTTTTCTCACTTTCTTTGATTCCACATTTGATCCCCCTCTCATTTAGAGTCTTCTACTATTGTACACTCCCTTTATTTCTTGTTTGACCATCATATCATTCATCCATCCTAGATCTCCTCTTGACATTTGAGATGGCGACACATGGATGGCTTAGTCGGGACCCGTCGACACCGACATCGATTCCATGCGCTCGTCACCTCCAATAATTCGAAGCGATTCTCGAGAATCTGGTTCAGACTCTGTGAACCGATCTCTCAACTCCCCGTCTTCTCCAATAAACTGATATCACTCTCATCCCGAAACCTGCACTTTTTATGGCATTGATTTCACTACATACACACAACCATCCTTAATGAAATTCTGTGTTGACCTTAACACATATCGATTTGCTACTTATGGTGCCTCCACACAGACTCATCAGGGCATTACTCCATTTGCATATCAAGAGCACAATCTGGAGCTAGAATTCATGATAGAATCAGACTCATGGTCGAAGAAGGAGAGGGATCCTAGAGGAAAAGGGAAAGGACTGCAACCACCACCTCAGCCAGAGTCTGCAACCGGATCAAAATGATGTGAACGCTCAAATCATCACTTCTATTCAAGCAATCCTGCAACGGATCACATACCAGGCCTTAGCACAGGTTGCCTTCCAGGACATGATCAATGACTTTAGGGGAAGGAGAGTAAAGCGAGGAGGATTCGAAGAAGAACCTGAAGGTGGAGGCAGAGGAGATCCATATGAGCCTTGAGCAGAACAGCTCAAGCCGACTCTAAAAGAAACACACAATCCTGGGGCGAGGTAAGTCACTGGATGAATTCAGATTCTAGCAATCCGTGCCCATTTCGAATTAAAGCCTCAACTATTGGAACCCATGCCCATCTTCCGTAAAACACAAATGAAGAACCATATATTCATCTACAACAGTTCGGGCGCATTTGTGGCACCATCCACTACCCTGGTGTACATCTTAGGGTAGTCAAGATGACAACATTTCCCTTCAGCCTTCAGGATAAGTCCCTTCATTAGATCAACCACTTGGGGAAGGTCGTCATCATTTGGGAAGAACTAAAGTCGGCCTTCTTACACAAATATTATCCACTTGGGCGACTCAATCAGATGTGTGCCCATGTAGCATACTTCACCCAAACGGCACACGAATCCATTCATGAGGCTTGGGAGAGGTTTACAAAGCTACAAGAAAAGTGCCCCCATCATGAGATTCCAAGGACCATCCTAGTCCAACATTTCTTTGGGGACTTACAATTCGAAGTCAGAAGCTTGTGGATGCAGCATGTGGCGGTTCCCACTTCAACAAAGACGAGGACATCTTCCAGCAAATATTCGAAGAAATGGCAGAAGGAGAGGTCGCTTTATCATCGTCTCATGCCTATCATCGACAATGGCAATCAGTTCAAAAGCCTGTGCATATAGCAGCATCCCTTGAGGCGGACAGGGATGAGAGCTCCAATTTGAGCATTATTGGGAGCCGCCTATCCAAAGTAGACATCATTGAGAAACGATCACAAGACTTGGAGAAACTTGCTGTGATCGAACAAAGAATGAAGAACTTGGAAAAACTAGATCAAATTGCTAAGCAGCTAGAGCTGCTGGTGAGTACAACCAGTTCCTGCAACTCTGTATCGGAATCAACCTCCACTCCAGCTGAGATAAAGGAACATGCACAGCCACAGTCTCCTCAGTCGAGTTAGACGCAACCAACGGTTCAAGACGTATACTACGTGCAGGCCCTAGAGCCAATAACTCCTCAACAGTCGCAGCAGCAGCTGGTCGTCTACCAGCCAGAGCCCCAGTACATCCCAGAACAATTCTCCCCTCTACCACCTCTTATTCAGGAGGTGAACGGTGTATGGTCAAATGATGCGCAACCGACCCATCTAGGAGGACCTCAGCAGGGCCCGGTTGCTAACTCCGGCCAATTCCCTCAATAATAAGGAGGGATGTTTATCCAGAACAACCAGCAGCAACACCAACAGCATCAGCAATCTCCATAATTCCTTGGTAATTGGAGATAAAATCAGTACCAACAACCGTAGTACCGACAGTACGAGCAGAACTAACAGTATGTGGTTGTGCCCTATCAGCAGCACCCTCCTCAGCAGCATCAACAACATCACCCTTCTCCTCAATACAATTCCTAGTATCCCACTCAGTAGTCTCAGTACCACCAGCAATACCAGTGTAGCCAGCACATCGAGGTATCTGAGGTTGGATCTCCTATGATTCTAGCCTTAGACTACTTGGCCCAGCTTGTCAAGGGCCTTGCAGATCTCAGCCAGAAGTTAGACGATTTCACCGCCACTAAGATCTCCATTCCCTCACAAGTGGAGGCGAACCCCAACAATTTTAAGAAGAAAGAGCAGGTAGTCTGTGAAAGTCCCACTGGTCTTATAGAGTCAGATGTGCATAATTTGTTTTTATCTAATGTTATCACTCTCCGTAGCGGTATGACCATGCAGCCATCAGCGACTTGCAAGGGGAAGAATAAAGAAACCACAGGGAACTCATCGTCTTCTTCTGCCTCAGCCAGACCGGCAGCTAGATCGTGTGAGGAAGAAGAAGAAGGAGAAGCACCAATAAAATTCAAAAAAAAAAAAGCAAAAGCAAAAATACCAAATAAAAAGCACCAGCAACCTGCCTTGAAGGAGACCGCACCTCTAGTTGATCCAAAGCCAGCCGATGGAGCTTCACTTGATGATTTTCGATGCCCACCTTTCTTGGATGACCCTGCTCATTTTAGTCATTGATGAATCCACGATTCATTAACATTCTGTCTGCATTTTGTCTTAAAACCCTTAACAAATATATGTAGATATCCATTAAATTCCACTTTTTAACAAAACCATAGTCATGAATAAAAATGCACTTTTATGCATTAAAATCATGTAAATAAATAAAAGAATAAAAATAAAGATTATAAAAATAAAGGTAAGTTGTAGATATGTATATATGTACAATATGACTTGTAAAAAAAATTAGCTGAAAGATATATTTATAACATAATCCCCGAGACCAAGTTAGCATAGATTGGTCGACAAATAAATAAGTAGGGGAGATAAGGAAGAAAATAAAAAAAATAATTAATTCCACACTTTATACATTCTTCATTAATTAACCAATAAATACCAAAACTTTAATGATTTTACTTAATTTATACTAACATATTTTCCACCAAACTCTTCTCCTAATATTACCTTGTATATATGCCAAAAAATCCAACTTGTAAATTCTCAAAATCCAAACTTCCGAACATCATAAATTTCTCATACGAACTCCAATTTCATTCTACTCACCATTAAAGTTCATAAAATAATATTCACGAATTAAAGAAGGTAATTTCACTAAAATCGGAGTCCGTTTGCAAAAAGTCAGTTTTGGGACCTAACTACAACCGGGTTTCTGGGCTATTTATTTATTTTGAGGACATTATTAATAATTTTAATGATTTTATAGTTTTTAATTATTTTGATCTTGTATTTTATCCCTAAATTATTTCATAATTTTTGGAGATTATTTATTATTTTAAATAAATTAAAAACCTTGATTAAAAGATATAAATGAACTATATATCTTATATACCTATTTATTAATATATCAAAATTAATTTATTAAAATCCACAAAAACTCGTACATACTTTATTTATTAACCTTATAATTAATAAAATATAAAACTAATATATTATTTAGTAATTTATTAAGTTAAAAATACAAAACCTATTTATTAAGTATTATTTATATTTATTTATTAATATAATATTTATATTTCATAAATAATTATTATTTATCAAAACTAATTATACTATAATTTAGAAAATTTAATTATCTACATTTTTCATTTTTATACCTAACTAAAATAAGACTATTTACTATTTAATTCGTATTTATAAGGTATTTTTATTATCCTGGCTAACCAGGTGCTGACACGTGTCAGCACCTAGAACCTTCTTCTTCAAGAAGGCCGACCGGAATCTGTTTCAACTACTGAGATTTGCCTTTTTCTACACGCTAACTCCTACCCTCCTCCTCCGTTCTAAACCCTTGATCTTCTTCCTTTAACCACCCTCTCTCACGTCGACCATTGATCCTCTAACAACCCTCCTCCGATTACTTACAAACCCCCCTAAAGATCTCCATTTACAACTAACCGTTCTAGAGCTAAAAGCTACCAGACCTCCTGGCCATCGACCCTACTTCTCCGCCACTTTTCGGTCGCCTTCAGCTGTGACAGAGCTCAAGTGCAGTCCCATGTGGAAGTCTGATCAACGTCGGAAGGTTCCAAGGCGATTCACTGCCTTGCATCGTGTCATACCGCCGTGTTGAACTCCATCCATCATCACCCATCGAACACCAATCGAAGCTCATACAACCTCAATCCTAGGTGTCTTCCTTCATCATTTTGTAATTTTAATTTTCGATATCCGAGCTCGAATTAGCGTAGTAAAGTATGTTATTAGGTTCCCTAATCTTCGTACATAGACGCCAATCTTTCATATCATTCTCAAATCCAAATCAAATCACTCCAAATAGTTCTCTCTTTTCGCCTTTTATTTTTTGACTCTTTCAGGAAAGCATTTCTTTAATCTGCAAAATCTTTAAATTCATTAGCCGATTTGCATGCAAATCGAGTAAGAAATTTTCATTTGCAGGTTAGTTCATTATCTGGAGCATTATTAAATCATCTGAAGCTTCCAAAGACCAAAAAAGTTCCAAGCATCATCATCTTCTTCAGCTTCAAGGACCAGCCATACCAGCCATCTTCACCAGTGAATATCCTCCGCTCTCGACCACCTACGGTGAAGATCCACCACAGGTGAGCTCGGAGGGAGAAGGTGTGTCCCTCCTGGCCCTGCCAGAGGCCCAAGAACTTCTCCAGTCGTCGTGAATAATTTAGCGAACCACCCCTTGTCGCTAGCCGTGCGGAGAACTTCAAGAACAACAAGAATGCCCAAACTGTACAGGCTGCTGACACGTGGCCATTACCAATGCCACAGATCGCATCTTCAATTCTAATCTCAGTCATGAATTTCGAAAATATGGACATTTTGCATCACAAACCTAGTTGATTTCCAGTAATTCAACGCTGCTCCAGCCTTTTCCAGAAATTGAATTTAGGTCCCCGTGCAGAGACCTAAATGCAATACTTTTACTTTTCTTTGCAAATAAGTCCCTACTGAGGACCAAATTGTAACATAACATATAACTTTTTCTTTCACTTCTACCCCTAGCTTGTAGGGGCATTTTGGACCCTTATTTTGTTGTATTTTTGTTTGAAATTTTTAGGGGAGGTACACAACTATCCCAGTTACGTTTTTAGGTATTTTTCGCGGTTTTTCATTGCTTCGTTTCTCCGATTTGATTTTTGTAAAGTCAATAAAGTTTTGAGTATTTTCTTGAAGTTTGTTGTAAAACCAAGAATAAAGAGAAGTTTTTTAGATTTATCTCTTTCATCAAAAACCGATGTTTAAATATTCTGCCTCCTCGAGTTCAACCCTAGCATAGTTATTAAGATAAATAGTATAGTGTAGAAGAAATAGGAGAGAGAAGAAAATGCTACTCTCCTATTTCGTTGATTTTTGTTTGATTAATGGAGGTTTTGGGCCCTGAACGGTTTCCTCTACACCGACAACTTTCTTTGACTAATTAACTGCTCGCCAAAACCTCGTTATTAGTCATCCATATGTACAACATGATGTGGGAACATATTTTGTTGTAATTAAGAACATTATTTCACTACTGCTTTTGATTCTGTAGATATCCCATTTCCTGATGCTATGAGAAAATCCAAAAAAGTGAAAAATTGAAACTTGGCTTGTCTGATCATGATGTTGTGGAAATAATTCAGAATCGTGTTCTTGAAATGCCTCTTCTCAAAGCCATCAAGTACATGCCTATCATCAAGAAAGGTTTGAAGGAGGCATATACCGCAAAGAGACAACCGTGAATAGCTCATGAGAGAAATGCATAGCACATTCTCACTACGGCTACAGTGAATGTAATCAGCAATCTCCCGACAAAGAAGGACATAGGAGCTCCTCTAATCGGATGTCTGATGTTCAATAAAGAGTTCGACCTAACTCTACTTGACAGTGGGTCCTCAATCAACCTAATGCCTACATCACTGCTCAACGAATTTTGGTTGGGACCGCTCAAATCCATAAGAATGATTCTGCAGTTCATAGACACATCTATCAAGCAGCCTTGAGGAATTTTGGAAGATGTCGTCATTACCATTCAGGGTATACAATTCCCTGCAGACTTCATAGTCCTAGACATGGACACTTCATCTCCTCTCCTGCATACCCCAATTATCCTTGGATGGTCATTCCTTCGAACAGCCGAGGCAGTGGAAAACTATGGCACCAGTAAAATAACATTCTGTTCAAATAGTGATAAGGAGTTGATTGAGACGATCCAAGTGCCCGAACCTTCATCATCTACATTAGATGAGAGTGAGCCATCAGAATAGCAAATAGAAGACTGTGACTTTTTAGTCGAAATTCGTGATACCTATCTGTTCATGCATGATATCGAGACCTAGGCATTCCCCTCCGCAGAGGCAGTTCCAGAAAGCACAGTCGGGTTTGTAGATGTTCTTTAAGATGAGATTTCTACTGATTTACCTAATGAATACATGGATTGCCACCTGTCCTTGACAGAGCAAGAGGACATCATTGCGGATTTTTGTGAACAAGATTCAATCATTGAAGAATTATGTATTGCACTGCACTCACAACCTACAGTGCATGTTGTGGACACATTACAGATGAAAGATCCAACACCATTGCCCTGTACAGTAATAGAAGTCACAACTAAGCTGAATCAATCCCCACCTGAGCTTAAACCACTTCTAGCAAACATGAAGTATGCCTTCCTTGTGGGTGTGCCTAACATGTTCCCTATAATCATCAATTCACATCTAACCAAGTAATAAGAATCTCGTCTGCTTGACGATCTAGAAAGAAACTGCAAGGCCATAGGCTGGAAAATTTTTGATCTCCATAGGATAAATCCTTCCCTATGCTCGCATCACATATACCTGGAATAAGGCATCATACCCTCTCACAAATTTCAGCGTACACTAAATCCAAACATGCAGGAAGTAGTGACGAATGAGATAAGGAAATGGTGCGATTCGAGATTCATCTATCCCATCTCTGACTCAAAATGGGTGTCACCCGAATGTTGTGCCCAAGAAGTCAGGGAACACCATGATCAACAATGAAAAAGGAGAGGATATCACAACCAGAGTTTCAACATCATGGCGCATCTTTGTTGATTATCGACGTCTTAATTCAGCAACCAAGAAAGATCATTTTTTACTCTCCTTCATCGACTAGATAGTTGAAAGGCTGGCTGCGAAGGAATACTTCTGTTTCATGGATGGATACTCTAGTTACAATCAAGTCACCATCACTTTTGAAAATCACGAGAAAACTACATTCACCTGTCCATTTGGGACGTATGCCTTTCGCAGAAAGCTATTCGGATTGTGCAACGCTCCAGCAACATTTCAGTGATGCATGTTGGCAGTATTTGCAGATATCATTGGAAGTTTTCTTGAGGTATCATGGATTATTTTTCGATCTACAGGGACAGCTTTGATCAATGCTTATCTTATCTAGATTGAGTTTTGAAAAGATGTTGTGAAGTGAACCTTGTGCTCTCGTGGCAAAAGAGCCATTTTATGGTGACCGATGGTATTGTGCTCGGCTATGTCATCTCAAAGCATGGCATGGAGGTTTATCCTGCGAAGGTAGAGGTGATTTCAAAATTGGAGCCACCTAAAAATTTGAAGGAGGTCAGATCATTCTTAGGGCATGTCGGTTTCTACCGATGATTCATTAAAAATTTCAGCAAAATCACCTGACCCCTGAACGAGCTTCTAGGCAAGGAGGCAGATTTCATTGTTGATGGTTGAGTCCTCCAGGCCTTTACACAATTGAGAGAAATAACTACTTTGAACCATATCCTTCAACCGCCAGATTGGTCTCTACCATTTGAAATCATGACAAATGCTCCTGATTATACCATTGGGGCAGCTTTAGGACAGAGGAGAGATCATATTCCATTTGTTATTCACTATGCCGGCATAACTTTAGATGAAGAACAAAGAAACAACACTGTCACTAAAAAGAGCGGCTACCAGTAGTTTTTGCCTCGGAAAAATTTAGATCCCATTTGCTTGGTCCAATGTCATAGTGTATACAGATCACTCAACCATCAAATATCTAGAAGCCAAGAAGGATGCCAAACCACGATTGATCAGATGGATACTTCTAGTCTAGGAATTTTATCTCGAAATTTGTGTTAAACCTGGAGTTAAAAATGTGGTGGCCGATCACTTGTCTAGACTACCAGACTCGGACACTCCTGTACAGAACCTATTACCGATCACTGGGACATTTTCAGATGAAGTCATCCTATCAGTCACTGTGCTCCCCTGGTTCGTCGATATTGTGAACTATCTGGTATCTACGAAAACTCCACAAGATTGACCTAAGCATAAAAGAGACAAGTTCTTGCCTGACATCCATTTCCACTAGTGGGAGGATTCATATCTCTTTTAAGAGAGGGCTGAATGCATCTCGAGAAGATGCATTCCTCAGGAGGAAGTCCACCGTGTCCTAGAGCATTGCCATTCTAGAGAATTGGGAGGACACCATTCTGGAAGAAGAATAGCAACGAAAGTCCTACAATGCGGCCTTTGGTGGCCGACTCTATTCAAAGACGTAGATGATTTCATCAAGCACTGCACTGATTGTCAGAGACTGGGAAGTACCACTAGAATGAGAGACACAATGCCTCTGAAGTACATTCAAATTTCTGACGTATTTGACGTATGGGGCATTGATTTCATGGGCCTGTTCCCTAATAGTCAGGGTTTTGAGTATGTCGATTATGTAAGTCGTTGAGTGGAGGCCATCCCAGCCCGAGCTGCCGACAATCGTACCATCTGTCGACTCCTAAAAGATCATATTATTGCAAGGTTAGGGATCCCCAAAATTCTGATATCTGATGGGGGTAGCCACTTCATTAATAGAGAGGTTAAGAAACTGACACAAGAATTCAGTATTGAACATCGTTTCACCTCTTCGTACAACCCCCAGTTGGACTGTTCGAATGTTCAAATAGGGAGATAAAGACAATATTGCATAAACTCGTACGCCATGATAGGAAGAATTGGTCTCAATTGCTAGACTCTGTACTATGGGCCAATTGGACCGTGTACAAGCCATGCCATCTGCCCGTGGAACTTATTCACAAATCATTATGGGTAATTAACATATGCAATTTGGATTCCAAGAAGGGAGGCAAGAACAGAAAGTTGGATCTGAATCAGCTCCTCGAATTCCATGAGTATGCCTACAACAACAACCTAATGTACATAGAAAAGGTCAAGAAGTGGCATGACAAGCACATCCACTACAAGACCTTCGATCCATGTCAAGAGGTTTGGTTGTTTAATGCAAAGCTCAAACTATTCCCAGGGAAATTGAAGAGCAAGTGGATAGGGTCATTTTAGTGAAACAAGTGTGTGACAGTGGAAGTATCGTCATATCCGGACTGTCAGTTGACACACAACTATTTATGATCAATGGACAACTATTGAAACCTTATCTCGAACATGACAGATTTTTATCCATGGTCGATTCAATCTCGGTGGTCCACGACGAAGAACTTACATCCATAGCATCCATTCACGCAAACAAGGTCAGCAAAAACATTTTAGAATAGTTAATCATTTTCTTCTTTTCTTATTTTCTACTTTTCCTTTTTGATTCTTCTGAAAGTCATATTGGTCCCATACATCAGTGCTATACTTAAGATATCCTTCAACCTAAGTATAATGGGTATGAATACATTCAGGTGCTCATTCTTTGATCCCTCGCTTTTCTCCTCAACTTTTGACATTCTTTCTATACTTAGGGATATTTTACCCTTAATATAGGGAGAGACAGGCCAAGCAGTTGAGTTATTCATTTATTCATTTCCCACCATCGCCCCTCCATGCATTGGTATACAAACGACTATACTTAGGATTAATTGATCCTAAGTATAGGGGACAATTGACTTCTGATTCTTTAGTCGTTGTAGTATAGACTTTTCTATACTTAGTATGAGTTATGTCTTTCCTTTCTCTTTGATCTATGACGACATATCTCAAGCTAAGTATAGGGGGGTCAATATATACTTTGTATATATTTTATCCATAACTCATACTTTCTTATTTTCAATAAATAAGGCTAAAACATTGTAAATATCTATATATAAATCCATCTAATTAATTAATAAAAAGGTTGCTTATTATTCCTCAAAACTTTTGTGCATACTGAATAATAAATCAGGTGAAAAAGCCTTGCAAAATGTTTGGAACATAATTTGAAAATCCAATAGAAATTTTTTTGAAAACTGTTTGAAAAATATTTTGTAAAATGTTTTCAACTTCTATAAAATATTTTGTTTGTAAAAATTCTTTTCTTTGCATGAAATTAAAATGTTTGAAAAATAATTTGCAAACATTTGGAAATGGTTGCAAAAATATTTTAAAAATATATATAGACTGTTTGAAAAATCTTTGAAAAATGATTTTCAAATGTATGTACATATTTGTAAAAATAGGTTTGTAAGGATTATTTGACTATAGTTTTCCAAATTTTTTGTAAAATCATTTTCAAATAAATTTGAGGAATATGCAGATCACTCTCAAATTCTTTATCAAAAATATATAAATATCTTTAAAAATGATCAATTACCCCTTGTAAATACTTAAAGAACCTTGGATCTTGTAAATATAAGATGCATCCCCGTGTAAATATTAGAACCTAGTTTTTATCCAAAAAAGTTTGTTTTCAAAAAATCACACAAATATTTGCAAAACTAAAAATACCAAAAACATTCGTAAAAAAAGAATTTTGCATATGCATCATCTTTTTAAAAAATCCATAAAAATTCAAAATTGAAAATTTCATCACAAAAATATTTCTGCATTGTGCATAGCATGAGCATTTTTCAGAATAATCTAAGCAATTGAACAAGTCCAAGTAAAGTTTTAGGATTGGAGCTTTAGGAAGACCTTAATACACTTAATTTCAGAGGAACCATTTGAGGACTGGAATTGGAGATACTTCAGGTCACCTTGACTTAATTCTTTAGATTTCATAAGACTATGTTCATGAGCCAATTCATTGTGCCTAAATAGAACCATTCATATCATCTGTAGGACTCTTGGGACAATGACTTGACTGGAAACCTCGCACTTAACACTTAGCTCAACCTAAATGCTCTATTGAAAAATCTTGGGGTCTAAGTTGGGACGATGCAAGGCCGCTTCATCAAGGGTGGCTCAGGAACCAATCTTGGGGATTGCTGACACCAATACTCTAGCCCACTTCTACTGATAATAATGACATCTAAAGACTGGAGACGGGTTGAAATAATGCTTCGGATGAGGGATGGTCTACTGGCACAACTTTTTCTAAGACCCCAAAATAGTGGGTGGAACAAAAGATGCTATATCCACTGGGGCACAAACAAGAATGCAAGAGCTATGCAAAATCAAAGAAAATATTCAAAGAAGCCTTCAACCAACAATTCCACAAATATGAGCTTCAGAAAAAGCCTGCTTCTTGGTGAAGATCCGGTTACACTGATCGACTTCACAAGGGAATAAATACTACACCGGTCCATTCCCACTTGTCTTCCCATTCTTCTATCTTCTTACCTCGTTCGGTTGTAAAGACCGGAAGCACCTAACCTTAGAAGGAAATATCTGACTCCACGAGGATGAGTTATCAGAAGAGCAGACATCTTGGTAGTTCAATAGTTTGTCTAGAGAAAGTTAAACAATTTCACAAACATGGTTCTCTCATTTTAGGGTAGCAGTAGTATGCGACTGAGAGGATGGTTTTGACCTGGCTGTGATCTTTATTTGCTTGAATTATATACATAGTTCTCGAAATAAGGTGGAAAGATTTTCACAAACAATTTGAAAATTTTACTTTTGCAAGCTAATTTGACAAATAGTTTTTACAAACATTTGCAAAATTTGAAAATCGTTTTGCAAATATTTTTCATACAGTATGTTAGGATTTTTTAAACAACTTTTGTTACCATTTTCCAAACAATTAGCAAATAGATTTTCTAAACATTTTATTTCCAATAAATAAAAGAAGATTTACAAATAAAACATTTTTACAAAGGATGAAAACATTTTCCAAATAGTTTTCAAAAGTTTTTTCAAGGATATTTTCCACCCATTTTCAAACATTTTGCAAAACCATTTAAACATGATTTATTATTCAGTATATACACGGAACTGAATATGTGTGTATTAATTTTTATTAAATATCCATATTATTTAAAATTTGAAATAACTAGTTATGGCTAAAATATATACAAAATATATGTGCCCCCTATACTTAGCTTGAGCTATGTCCTCATAGATCGAAGAGAAAAGGAAGAGATAACTCGTACTAAGCATAGAAATGCCTACGCTACAACGAATGAAGAATCAAAGAATAAGAAGTCGATCGCCACCCCATACTTAAGATCAATTAATCCTAAGTATAGTAGAGTGTACACGAAGTGGGGATGGTCGAGGGTTTGAATATACGAAATCAACGAATCAACTTGTCTCCCCCTATACCTAGGATGAAAGATCCTTAAGTATAAACAACATATCGACAAGTTAGGAGATAAGCAAGGAGTGAAAAGAATGAACACCCTAAACACTCACTCCCCTAAACTTAGGATAAGGCCATCCTAATTATAGAATCGATGAATGGGGTGAGTGAATAAACGGATGAAGGAATGAATGGAAAAGGAAGAGAAAGAAAAAGAAAAAAATGAATGGAAATGAAAGAATATTTTTGCACTTAAGTATCTGAATCCTATGATTGTGCATTCTCTTCCTGAAATACCACATCAACTAAGTCAACGACGGACAGGAATGTATAATGATCTATGTATGGCTTCAGCAACTGTCCCTTTACTACGAATGACTGTGCATCAGATGACAACTCTGATATGAGAATGTTACTGTTGTCACGCACAGTTCTCACAAGAAACGCTCCTTTCCACTTGCTATTTAATTTTCCAAGTAAAAGCTTCAATTTTGCATTGAACAACCACACCTTCTGACCTGGATTGAAAATCTTTCTCATGATATGCTTGTCATGCCATCTCTTGACTTTCTTCTTGTACTTGTTGTCGTATGCATAATCTCTTAAATCCAAGAGTCTATTCAAATATTCTTGCAGTTCTCACCACTAATCTATGAGTCCAAATTACAAATGTTAACTGGCCAAAGTGATTTGTGAATTAACTCAACTGAGAGATAGCATGTCCTTCAATAAACCAACTGATAGGAAGACATAGCCAATGGAGTATTGTTGGTAGTTCGATAATCCCATACAACGGAATCAAGAAGTTGAGATAAATTCTTCCTTTATGACATTATAAATTTTTATAGAGTAGCCTTGATCTCCCCATTGGATAACTCAACCAAACCATTCGATTGTGGGTGGTAAGGAGATGCGACGAGTGTTCAATATCGTACTCCATCATGAGCTTTCTGACTTCCTTGTTCACAAAATGGCCGACTCCATCTGATATAAGAATTTTAGGGATCCCGATTCATGAAATAATATTGTCTTTGAGAAAGCGACAAAATAGTACAACTATCAATGGAACGAGTAGGTACATCCTCCACTGATTGACTCACATAATCTACAACAAGTAGGATGTATTCAAATCCTTGATTATTAGGTAAAGGGCCCAAAGCATCAAATACACATAAATTTGGATGAAATTGAGTGATCGGAACCGATGGTACCTCTAAATTTTTTACAGTCGGTGCAACCTTTCACATATGTTGCCGCTTCCTTGAGTAGTGTCGGCCAACAGAGGCCACACTGCAATACTTCCACTGTCCTTCGATGTCCAAAATGGTGTCCTACTACTTCGAGCTTATGGCAGTGCTCGAGGACACTGGTGCACATGATGAATCTCCATTTCATCACCTTTATTCTTTCATTTTTGCCTTTAAACCCTAGGTGAATGCATGTATATATCATTAATTTGTCAAAATAAATGCTCATTAAATTGTACAGAATACTATATGAAATACTGTACTTTTATCGCATTTATCGCCAAAATAAAAGAATAAAGGAAAGAAAAGAAAACGAGCGTAGTGTCGACACTGAAATGACTCTAGCTACCGAGACTTAGTCATCATGATGACTCAATCGACAAGTAATAAAGTAGGGGGGAGATAGGGTGGCTAAGTGTACAGAAAATACAGAGCGATCACTCTACAAAATAGGCCAATAATTACTTTATGGGACATATTTTATTCTTTAATATTTACACCTCAATAATAAAACTTTGTACGTATAAGTTGTATATAATAATACATAGAAAAATAAAAAGTTATTTCACACGAAAATACTACACAGTGTACATTTTATACACAAAATAAAATTCCTAAAGCCAAACTTCACAGATCCATATCTCCCAAATAAAAAATCAAAATGTATCAAAATTACTTTAATTGTATATAACATTTAATAAGCTATTTATTGAAGGTGGTTTCATAACTTTTGGAGTTTAGGAGTGGAAGTAAGGTTTTGGACCTCTATTGTATAGTTCACCTAATTAAAATAATCATTTTATTTATTATTCATTATTTTTGGAATTTTATATTTTTGTAATTTTATAAATATTATTTATAATATATGTACGTATTAAAATAGGAATAAAATAATAAAGAAAGCATTAAAATCAAATAGGTCTATACAATTCATAGATGAAATACCTGTGTCTACACCTTTATAAATAATACACCTATTTATTTAAGTGTATATATGAAATCAGAAAAATATAATAAAAATATATTTAAATATATATAAACAAGTTAAAAATTTATAAAATAATAAACTAAAGTAATAAAATTAAAATATATAAAATAAAATAAAATACCAAAAACATAGGTATATATACCTATAAATGTACCTTAGGAAAACAACTTGTAAATAAACACCTCTAAAAATATATAAAAATGGACATAAAATACTACAGAAAATTAGAAACAATTTTAATCTATATCCTAAAAATAATAAAATCAAATTCTAATTATTATCCAATTTCGAAGGCATTTTTACCTTGGAATTTCCTGGTTGGTCCACGTGGACCAACCAGGTGCGTCTCTTTGTTTACCTTGTCAACAATCTGGACTACCTTCTGACTCTTGTCAGAATATTACAAGGGCACCACTTCTCCCATTTCTCCACACCTCTCCATTCACTCATTCCTTTCGAAACCACCACCATCTTGCAGCCACTTCGTCCCTCATCCACGCCATCCTCACATCTCCACCTACCCCCGATTGATCTCACACCATCGTCCATCGAAACTTGGTCAAATTTCGCCTATAAATATCACCACCTCACCCATTTTGACTTTTTGATCCCTTTTCTTCCAACTTTAGCCCCTCAGATCACCCATGTGATCTTCCCCATGGTGACAACGTGGAGAAGGTCATGATTTGTAGTGAGGAGAGCCATCGGAGGAGGTGTATCGAACCACCACCAGAGCACTGCTAACAGGTCTTGCTCCTAGCTGCCTCAGGCCATTGAGCCCAGTTTCTCGCATTCTTAGGTAGTTCCTTAGCTTGCCTTTCATTTCACATCTTTAATTTCTAGTTTAATCATGAAACCCCCAAATTCCTTGAGCTTGAGCTCCAGGTCTGATTCGCCGTGATCCGATCGTTGATCCACCTCGATTCCCCCCCACAACCTTCTCTACGTTCTCCATCGATACCCCTCTTATCCAACCCCGATCCATTGTGGATATGGGAATCGAGGTCCCTCCACCGCTACTTCGTTGGAGCTCCCCATCCATTCTGTTCCACCTACCATTTTGTGTAAACCTTGGGTCGAGGAGATAGCACTCATGCCCAGGATCTTTTTGGTGCTCTTTTGCAGGTCCTTTCACATTCCTAGGACTTCAATGACCACCTGGAGCTACTCCAGGAGGTCCATCCTTTCCAGAGCACCCTACGTCACCTCGCCTTCATCGGAGCCTATTGCTGCATGTGGAGTAAGCCCAGCTAACTGATTGGCCCATAGGAGGAGAGATTGATCGCCGGAGCACCGCAAAATGATGAATCCAAAGTCGTCGGGCATCGTGTTCTTGCTGGTTCTTCCAGGTCCCTTCACTGTCGTTCGATCAAGAACAACGGTCCAAATCTAATCTAGACCATTGATTTCTTGTGATGGGGTACATGATGAGAGCCGCTTGATTGGACACGTATCGATGCCTCAACGATTGGATCCAATGCCTTAAGTGGTACGATTTCATAGATCCCCTCTGCCTTCTTGTATTTGCTATTAAGCCTTCTAAATATTTTATGTAGTTTAAAAAATTATTAGATAAATTGCATGTAACTCCCTCAACTTTTCACATATTGCAATTTGGTCCCCGCTAGTGTCACATGCAAGCACACATTTATTTTGTGAAATTTGCATCGAAGCCCTTTGCGTGTTCATGTAATTGTTTTTTATATATATAAGTTGATTATTAGCGTTAACTTTTGGGTAAAATTGCACTGTAACCCTTGTCTTTAATTTTAATTACAATTATACCCCAGCCACCAGTGTAGTTTCTCTTTATTTATTGTATTTATTTAAAATAGCTTCATTATTCCATAAAATCCACAAATATATATATGCTCTTCATTACACACACTTCCACACACATATTTTATTTTACAAATTTATAACTATTAATATTTAATAAAAATAAAAAAATGTCATATATTTCTTTATCTATAGTATAAAATACCAAAAAAATATAAAATCGTGTTGAAAAATTCCCAAAAAAATATATTTTGTTTATTTATGTATTGTAAATCTTGAAACGAAAAATCTCTACAAATTACAAAAGACAAATCCTATAAAATTAAAAATACTAAAAACCTTGATAAAAACTTTTAAAATTCCCAAAAATTCCCAAAATAGCGATTCTAGCAGTATAATTTTCTTTATATTACTATCTTTATTTTAAAATTAATTTGGAGAAATTTCGAAGCTCTTTGATATTTTTCATCTCCTTTTTAAGTTCGGCCTTGTATTTAGGACATGTTTTAAGGTATTTTCAACTTTAAAAACATTTAAAAATTAGAAAAATATCAAATGAATCATAGAAATAGTAGAAAATAATTAAAAATCCTAAAATTTTTTATTTTCTTTGTTTTGATAATTTTTATTATTTTTATATCTACCCTAGTCTATACTGTATACATACTCTATATAGCCTTATTATATAATAAAAAAAGAGAAAATAGAAAAATCTAAAAATCCAAAAAGAAAATATAAAATAAAAAATAAAAATTATACAAACATAAAATCAAAAATAAAATAAAAAATTCTATTATGAAAACCCCACATTATTAGGTAAATATTGTGCATGGTTATATATACACATATACTTATATTATTTATTTTTAAATAATATATATTGCTACATCATGTGTTCCTTGTGTTTGACACCCTACTCCACTTGTCACTATATGCATTTTATAGTATGGTTTATAATAAATTTTGATACACTTTGTCTTTATAGCTTCATCTTTGAATTGTGGGTTGATTGTTGAAAAACTGTGATTTCGTGAGTGGTAACTCAAGCGACACGTTAGACTATTTCAGGCCCTCGCAGGATCTCACTATTTCAGTACTCCTCCAGAGGAATGCACCGTCACCAATTGCAATTCGTACCTTCCCTTTAAAGTTACGGGCTCTCGCACTGATAGAAATGGATGTTGGACAGAAATTTGTCCTTGTTGACATGCATCCAATCTTGTAGGACTTTCTCGATCACGAGATAGTTCACAATCTCAGCATACCATGGGAGACGATCTATACTCACTTCCAATTCATTAGGAAATGTCTCAATGATAATTACAATGCTCAAGGGAGTCTCTGAACTTTCAAGTGTGGACAAATGGTGTGCTACCACATTCTTAACTTCATTTTTGTCTCTTATTTCCAAGTCGAATTCCTGGAGCAGAAGGATCCAACAGAGAAGTTGTGATTTAGCATCCTTCTTGTCTTGTGGATATCAGATAGAAGAGTGATCAATGTAGATAATTATCTTTGAACCCAAGACATGTGATCTGAATTTCTCAATGGCTAACACAATGACAAACAGTTCTTTCTCTATTGGTGTCATCCAGGGTTCTGTTGGCATTGTTGATGAATATGCATTTCAACATCTTTATTCATTTGTTTTAGTTTAAAATCCCTTACAAAACACCTATAAATATAAATAAATCGACATGTTTACTAACCATAATTCTTGTGTAAATATTATATATTTATCACTAACTTTAACCTAAAATAAATAAAAATAGAAATATAGGAAAATAAAGAAAATCAAAGACTGTATATATGTAATATATACATGATGACTAAGACCCATAAAGTAGGTCAAGATTTGACCTAACCAACAAGGAATAAAGTAACGGGAGATAAGGCATGAGTACGAAAAATTGTAGAAAATCAACCATCACTTGTATATCTTCATCAGTTGCACACTACTGTCTACAATACACGTTCTTTTCATAAATTTATTCATACCAAAATTCAACTCAAATGTAATTGTTTTCTTCTTAAAAAGTGTGCATGAAAGTCTTTTGTAAATAATAAAAATAATGGCAAGAATAATCAGTGTATTTTATGTAAATTACAATACTCTGAAAAAGCCGTAAAGCTTAACTTGTAAGGTCAATATCTTCTCCACCAAAACTCAAAATTCATCAAACTCACTTTCATTTTACTCCAAATGAAATAATATTTAAAATGGAGGTGGTTTTATAAAACTCAGAGTTAACATGTCAAATGTGGTAATTTCAGGGGCCATTATGTATTATGCCTATGCACAGTATGTATATTATTTATTTATTTACATTCTTATACTTATTTGTATATATTGATTTATTTAATTAATTGTAAATATTGTATGACTCATATAAAATACAAATAAAAATCACAAAACGAAAAATCAATAAAAATGAAATCTTGTAACTATTGTATATGTACTACCATGTATATACTATAAATATACCAAATTATTTAGCCTAATAAATTAATTCCTAAAAATGTAACAAGAATAACATTAATTTACTTGTAGAATTTTGTAAATTAATAAATTATTAAATTTCAAGTATATTTATAAAAATAGTAAATTAAAAATCATGGTCATGTGTACATAGGTATATATACGTGTATATAACACAACATATACCTTATTTAATAATTAAAAATCACTTGAATTAACTACATTTAAACCTTAACATTTCATCTTTACATTATTAATTGTTTAAATATATTTTCAACTTCTAACTAATCTATTTAACTTTTTCATTGATTTTTGTCATTTTCCCTATTTTGTCCTTTGTTTGTGTGCATCCTCATTGGTTGGCTCGGGTTTGCTGACACAGGTCCACTCTCAAGCCTCCCCATAATTTCCGCCCTTCCGTTCACTAACCCTCCTTTTTCAGATTTTCCGATGCATGCTGATCACTAACAACCCCTTATTACTTCTCCACAATTGCAGCCCATTCACCCTTCTTCTTTGCCAACTCACAAGATTCACTCATCTCGCCTTGATTCGTGCACGTTTCAAATTTAAACCTTCACAAGAGTCTGCTGCCTATACATACACGTTGATCTTCCTCCACGCGATTTGATCTGTTTTTCCCTAATTCTATCGCCCGAGATTGACTCTTGGCATGTGAGGCAGTGACTGTGCATCAGATCCACGATCAAGAGAGCGATATGAGATAAAGAGGATGTGATCCACTACTGTTGCCAGAGATCCGTCGCAACATTCGAGCTTCTCTTCCTAACACATCATATCAAGGCGACGACCCTCTCCCTTCATCCCTTAGGTAGCCTAGGTAGTTTCCAGTTAATTTCTTCTTTGATTTCACATTTTATTTTCTTGTTTAAGAGAAAATTTGAGAGCGTGAAGTCCGATCTGGAGGTCCACCTTGAGCTTCTGACCTTCTGACCTCTAGATTGCAGCTCAGTCATCACTGACTTTAGAGGAAGCATTCGTCAGAAGCGGTGTCATCACCGGAAGTAGTAGAGCCATTCAAACATCTATTCGAACGGAGATCGAGCAAGTATTGATCGATTGAAGTTTGCTGGAGTCAACCTTCAAGTCAGTTCTTCCATCCCCCTTCATGATCATTGGATCAAGAACGCAAGCTCCATATTTGATCACTGCCATACGTGAAGCCCTAAATAGCAGCCATGGATCCCCCTTTAGATCTGATCTAATTCATCCTTATACGCCTTAATCATCTACCGTCTGATCATAGCGTCATCGCATCACTACCGTCTAAGGCACCACATTCATTAAAGTTTAAAAATGCTCCGTATCCCTACTTTATTTCCATTTTTCAAATAAGTCCTTTGAGGACACATGTCTGCTTGTTATTATTTGAATATTTGCACTATTTTCCCTAGCATTTATTTTATTTGCATGTCGGTCCTTTTTAAACTGCGAAGTTGCGTCGCATGTGTTACTTATGAAAATTTCAATAAAAGTTTGTATTTTATTCGTTATTATTTGCCCCTAAAATTAAAATATTTGCAGTTGAGTCCATTCCATCTCATGACATGTGCACCTGCACGTGGATTTTTGGGAAAAAATTGCATAAAAGGTTCTTGCAATTTCTCCAGTTATTATCATTTAGTCCATAAGCTATAAATAATTGCATCCATATCCTTGTGAGTCTGCATATTATTTTGCATGTTAAAATTAAATAAAAATAGCAAAACCTCATTAAAAATTTCATAAAAAATCGTGTTAGCCTCATGTTAACTAGATATTCATCTCTAATTTTTATTTTACATTTTCATCATGTTAATTATTCTAATATTTCAAAACTCTAAAAATATTTGCAATTAAAAATTAATAAAAAAATAAAATTTTTGCAAAAAATTCTAAAAATATTCATGCCTATTTATTTTATTTATTTCAAGTATAACACCATTTTTGCGTTAATATTCCTCATAAAAACCAAAAAATCATAAAACTCTCAAAAACATCAAAAATTTATATAAATTCATAGAAAATTCCAAAAAATAATAAAATAGCTTTCTAGAAATATAAATTTTTTTCTTACTATTGCTATATTTTTATCCATCTTAAATCTAATTTATAAAAATCCAAAAATATCAACATCGTTTTCTGTTTATTGATTATCCTATTTTTTATTTTTTCAAAAGCCTTAAAACATTCGAAAAATTCTTGAAAAATTATAAAACATTTAAAACTGTCAAAAACCCAAAAATAATTTTATTTAAATTTGCTATTTATTTCTATTATATTCTAAATATTCAAAAAGTTACATTTTTTCTTATTTTCTTTTTATTTCTTTTGTTTGATTTCATTTTCTTTTATATTCAAAAAAACAAAAATATTTGCAAAATTTAAAATCATTAGAAAATATAAAATAAGTAAATCATATAAAATATATATAATTAAAATCCCTTAAAAATACAAAAATAAAAAATATATAAAAACCAATCGTAGTTTCATAGAATTCTCTTCTTCTTTTCATTGGTTTTTCATTGAATTGAATAACCCTCGGGATTTTGTAGCCTCCTTGAGTGTGATCATGCAAGTAAATAAATAACACTCATAGTTCTTGTGCTTACATTCTTTTTCATACTTGTTGGCTTGAGCTGTGGATAAAAATAAATGAAATTTTTCTTGACGCTTCTTTTGGTTACGATGACTACATATTACTTGTGAATAATTCTATTAAATAAAACCCCAAGATTTAGTGTTCAACAATAGTGTCTAGAAAATGAAATTCTATCCTTGCACTGACCCAAAACAACCCCAATGACAAATCAGAAGCATCTATCATGATCTCGAATGGGAGAGACCATTGGGGTGGTTAATGGATGGGTGATTGAGTAACCAATTTCTTAAAGGTGTTGAAAGGCAAGGAGGACCTTGTCATCAACAATAAACTCAGTATTCTTGCTCAAAAGATCGGTAAGAGGTTGAGCAATCCTATTTAAGTAATAGATAAATAGCCTGTAGAATCTGACATGTCCGAGAAAAACCTCACCTACTTTAGTGTTCTAGGTAGCTCAAGATTTACAATGGCATCCACCTTGGTCATATCGACCTCCATGCCTCTTTCGGAGACAACATGACCTAAAACAGTCCTGTCTGTAACCATGAAGTAGATCTTTTCCCAAGAGAGCACAAGATTTGCTTCACAACATCTCTTAAGCATTCGATCTATGTGCATAAGCTAGGAATCAAAATCATTACCATAGACCTATAAATCATCCATGAATGCCTACAGAAAACTTCTTACCTTGTCGGCAAAAACAACCAACATACACATTTGGAATGAAGCGGGAGCGTTCCACATTCTAAAGGGCATCTGTCGAAAGGTAAAGATGTTGAACAGACAAGTAAATGTAGTCTCCTCTTGATCCTTAGGGATGATTGTGTTAGACATGCGAGCCCACGGTGAGCCATTATGCAATAAATGTTATTGCATATATCATTCCCTAATCTGAAATGAAGAATACATAATTTGCATAATAGGTCCCTTAGTACAATTAGGGTTATGTACCATGGCCATATTAATGATCATACAGCTGTTGATTCAATTATTGAATCATAGAAGCTGGTGCTTAGATGAATATCTAATGTGTTAGATTGAGGACTCATCAAGCACCGTCAAATGATTATTAAGAGAGGATCTCCAGCCTGAGTAGGAGAGGGCAATCCTTTCTCAGTTAGGATGATATCTGACCGACCTCTTGATGCAGGTCCTCTGCATAGGAATAGAGATTCGGAGGTGTCAAATTAGTTAGGTCAAAGAGTTGATTTAACGAGATTGAGATAACCAAAGTCCTATATCATATGCTATCATGATATAGGTACGCATCCTCTGACCGGAGACAGATGTGTTACTATATGTCTGAGTATGTACATTTGGCAGACCAGTAGGTTGATGACCTAACCAAGGTTTATACACCGGTGCGCAGGTGTGCATATAAGGGCATATGAGTAATACGATCTCTCAAAGGGATCATACATGTTCACTACTGAACCGGAAGACATGAGCTCATTCATGAGATATTGGGAAGAATCAAATTCCGTGCGCACGGTCATCTCGCTTTGGAAGCTTGACTGAATTTGTAGGTTTGATACATACGTTTGGAAAGTATATGATCAAGACCTAGGTATGATATATGTTTTTGGAAAGTATATGATCGATACCAACTCCCAATGATCAAAATGAGAAACTTACTGATAAAACCCCGAAGTAGACATTATAAAGTTGATCTAATACTTCGGGTTTATTCTGAGTCTTACAGTATGCAGGATGTACATGTATTGGGAATACCCGAGGGTGATGTGATCATAAACGATTGTATAACCATGACGCTTCCATTCCTAGGGAGTGATGAAACGGGTCTGGATTTTAGTGACTCCTCTCAGTAGAGAAGTAATCTGATCTTGATCCAAATGTTGGACATTGATCTAAATGTGATTCATATGCAATGGGAAGATTAGATTTGCGGTCTTGATTTAATCAAGCATCTATGGGAGGCTCGAGATATGGATTTGAGATGTAATCTCAATATTCAAGTCACTATACGTGGAACAATACAATCGCCCTGTCCTAATCTCCAAGTATTCGTGGAGAAAGCGCATTATCCTTGAAAGAGTTCGGGATAATTTCATTGTTGATATATGTATCCAAGAATTGAGTAAATTGGTAATTAAATGTGATTTAATTATCATGATTAATATGAATTTGATTCATATTATAAAGGGAGTTATCTTAGATATTAAATGTGTTTTGATTATCAAAGATATGAATAATATGAATGTGATTCATATCAAGAGAATAGAGATCCAAGATGATTAAATGTGATTTAATTATCATGGATATGAATAATGTGGATAGCAATATCCATATTAGTCATATATATTATAAATGTGATTTATAATATATAAGAGAGAGCTATTTGTAATTTACATTTGTTAATTAAATGTTAATGTGAATTGGATTCACATTGGACATTGAATTGAAAATGTAATTTCATTTTATTTTGGGTTGTGAATATGATTCACAAATTTTTCAATGGCAACATTGCAATGTCTACAAAATAATTGTGAAATATTTTTGTAGAATAATTTGCAACAAAAGTTGTTGCATAATATTGGAGATTACAATATAGAGATGAGAGCCACCTTTCATATATATGGAGTGGACGGCCACCACTCCTATTAGGAATGTGTGGCCGTCCCCTCCTTCCAACATGGAAGGAGGCACTCTCTCTCCTATGACCTCCAAGAGATCTTGATTTAATTTGGTGATTGAATTATATTGATTTATCAATATATATTTATTCTAAATTAAATTAATTGTTGTTGGTTTTTACCAACACAAATCTTAGCCATTAAAAGAAACACAATCAATGAGAGCTATTGGATTTGTGTTACCCATGGATTGAGATCCATGGATCCCAAAATATTATAAATAGAAGGGCACCCCTTTTCTCTTCTCTATACATAAGAGAACACAAGTCTCTCTCTATCTATTTCTCTACACGTTAGCCCTCTCTCTTCCTCTCTCATGGCCGTCCACCATGGATGCCCTAGAGGGAGTCTCCATCGCCGCAGCATCGTCGTTATGCTGCCCGATTGTTTGCTCGTGGATCTTCGTCTCCTTCAGCGCGCCTCGCTCGTGAAGAAGATGTCGGTCTCGTGTGTCGAGATCAGGAGATCTGTCGCTTGGATCATCAACATGGATTGTGAGAAGCACACGATTCATCCCTGCACTCGCAAGCGTCTCCTCCGCCAGATCGGACTTGAGACAGGAGGTCTCTTCGTTTAGAGACTCGATCGCAACCACGCTTCAAGAGGTAATCCTATTACTTGTTTGTGGTTTAGATGAAACGATCCGAGAAGTGTTCTTGGATCATGTGGTTTCGTCGCATGAAAATTTTTTAAATTCCGCTGCATAGAACAACTAGTGCGACTAGTCGTTCCTCATCGTATTCGATACGACGCTCACACTTCCGTGATGCGCTTGAGGATCTAACCATATACTTCAGATTGCCACTTGGCTATAACCAGAGCACCCATCCAAGAAACAAAAAAATTCTTTCCCTATCAATCTTTTGACGACCTGGTCAATAAAAGGTAGCGGAATGTGATCCTTCTTGGTTGTTGAGTTCAGGCGTCAATAATCTATACAGACATGACATGACATATGTACTCGAGTTGAGATCTCCTCTCCTTTCTCATTTGTGACCACAGCCATCCTAGCCTTCCTAAGAACCACATGAAATGGTCTAACCCATTTAGAATAAGAGATGGGATAGATAAACCCTACCTCACACCATTTCATTATCTCTTTCATGACAACTTCTCAGAGATTAGGATTCATCCTACGTTGAAACTCACGGGATCGCTTTCTTTCATCGTTTAAGTAGATATGATGTGAACACAAGGCCAAATTTATTGTCCAGGAGATCTGAAGTATTCCAACCAAGGGCCTTGCGATTTTTCTCGAGAACCTATAGCAAGCAAGATTCTTGATCAACAATCAATCATCAACTGATGATGACCGGATACTAGTTAGGCTCACCCACAAGGAAGGCATAATTAAGATTTTCTAGAAGTGGCTTCAGCTCGGGTGGAATCAGATCAGACTTCTCATTCACTTTAGAAATTGTATTTACTACTAGTGAATGATGTATCAGTGCTTTGGGATCCACCTCAATTACTCTTGGTTCAGATAATGCAACATTGAACACATCTGCAATAATCTCTTCTTGTTCGGTATGGGATGAATATTCTTGGAATAAATCAATCAACTTTTTAGACTCCACCTACTCATTGGAAATGGAGTAGAATTTGACTGTGCTTTCAAGGACTTCATCTAGAAAGAGGAATCCCTCAGTCTCAGTTGCAGTCCCCAAAGAATTTGTATCTCTTGTCTCCGCAAGTATGTCAGAGTCGGCTGCATGAAGAGGCAATCTTTTCTCCGATGTGCTATCTGCCTTCTTTGACTCTACATACATCTCTATGGTTACCTTGTTACTATGGGAGAGAAAGGTGATCCTTCTAGATCAATAATCAATAATTGCCTCGACTATTCGGAGGAACGAACGAACAAGTATGATCGGTGTCTAGAGTAATGGTATCGAGGAATCCATGTCTAGGACAATGAAGTCCGCTGGGATTTTCATACCTTGGACCATTATGATAATGTCTTCTAATACTCTGTGTGGTCGCTTAACGGATCGATCAGCAAACTAAAGGATCATTCAGGTTGGTTTGAGCAGACCAAGCCCAAATTCCTTGGCTAAGGAAGTGGGAAGGAGGTTGAACGAAGAACTACTATCAAGAAGAGTGCGATCAAATTCTTGATTAAAGATTTTGCATTGAATCAAAGGGGCTCCTTTGTCTGTCTTCTTCCGTGGGAGGTTGTTGATTGTGGTGACGGTCGACATGGTCAGGATATGCTTCTCTGCATGTTTGCATTGGTGCAGCTCAGATGTGCATGCCTCCTTTAAACCTTTTTTAACATTTGGCATGTATTCCATGGATTGCAATAGTGGCATATCCAACATGATGTTCCTCAGAATCTCAACAATAGATGAATCGAAAAGAGTCATTTTTTATTTTCTCATTGATCGATTTTTCATTACTTCAAGAAAAGGTACAGATACATTTTCAAATGCAACAATTTTTCATTAAAACAATCATCTTGTACATTTGGACAACTAGAAATGATACAGTCGTCGACTATAGGGGGAGAAGTGAAAACTGGAAATTTAGCCTCATCAGCTCGTATGGGAGTTGCTGTAGGCATTGGCATTTCCTTAGTTGCATCGACTTAGCTTCTGCTGTTATTACTGGTATTTTGCTTTTCTTCATTTTTTTTGCTTTTTGTTGTTTCAGATCTGGCTCCTTCAAGTGCATCAACTCCATGGCTCTGGGCAGGCTCGGTTGCTGATGTTGAAGATTCACCCACCGAAGCTTTATTATTCCCCTTCGCAGCTGCAGATGGATGTAGTTTCCTACCTCTCTTGAGATTCACAACAATAGATAACATAAAATCAAGTGTACCTGAATCTGGGGTGGTGGGGCACTGCAATCTACCTGCTTTCTACGCTTGAAATTGCTGGGGTTGGCCTCTACCTACTTTGGTATGGTCATCTTTGCAGCGGTGAGGTCAACAATCTTCAGGCTCATCCCATTCATATCCTTGATCAATTGAGACAGACAATCCAAAGCAGAACTCACAGGAGTAGACTCAGATGGTTCAACAACATGTGGTTGCCGAGGTGGGTAATAGTATGACTCCTGCTGGAAGTTCTGATACTGGTGTGGAGGGTATGATTGATACTGGTATCGAGTAGGAGGGTAGTTCTAATATTGACCCACTGGCTGCTTGTGATAGAAAGGTTTGTGATATTCCAATGGTTGGAAGTTCTGTCTCCAAGTGTAATTCGGATGTGGCAGAGGCTAGTAATGTGGTTGTTGCTGGTGCTTCTGAAAATTCTGTCCACCTTGATTATGGTGGAATGGCCGGTTGGCCTATGCTTGCCCATGTTGTTGTCCTTTAGGATATGGCGAAGATTGTTGATTGCACGTACGACATCCACTTCATATATCTGTAGGGGTGGAGGTGAAGTAATTGGCTCGACATAAGATAGAGCTTCTGGATGGTAGATGACCATATGCGAGTGTTGAGGTGACTACAAACCTTGGTCTGAAGCTTGCACGTAATAAACATGTTGGACCGTGGGCTGTTGTGCTAGGCTCTGCTGCTGTTGTGATGCGGACGGTGTCTATTCTTCTAGCTTAGCTACAGGCATCTCGGTGGTTGTGCTCACAACATGGATGACATTGATATTGCAGACTAGAAGCTCCAACTGTTGTGTGATCAGATCGAGCTTATCAAGGTGCTTGGTTCTTTGCTTGATCACGCTGTTTCTTGGGATCTTATTATCATTTTTCTATTATCTCAACCTTAAAAAGATGGTTCCCAATGATACTAAAGTTGGAACTCTCATCTTTCTTCTCAGGATCATACAACTATGTCGTCATGTTGATGGCCTTATGAGGAATCCGCGAAGCTTTCTGATAGGCACAAGATGAGGACAATTATGCCGATCCTTTGGCCATTTTTTCAAAAATTTGCCAGACCACGTCCTCATCTTTGTTGAAATGGACCCTCCACAAGAGGCATCCACAAGCCACTAGCTCTGTTGATGTAATCCCCCAAAGAAGTTCTGCACTAGGCTCATCTTCAGCAAATCATGGTGGGGGTAGTTCTCTTGAAGATCTAGAAATCAATCCCACACCACATGGAAAGGCCCATGGGATAGATGTGAGAAGTTGGAAATGAGAGCTCTCATATGATTGAGTCGACCCAGGGGATAGAATTTATGCAGAAATGCATATTCTGGCTCTTCCCATGTTGTGACTACTTTCCCTAAATGATTAATCTAGTAGAGCGCGTTACACTGAAGGCTAAAAGGGAAATTAGTCATCGGCACCACTTCAAATGGTATGTTCGGATAGTGCATGGCACCACAGATGCGGTTAAATTACTGCAGGTGAATATACAGTTCTTCATTTGTATTTTCATGGAAGGTCGGTAGGAGAGGTAATAATAATGGCTTCAGCTCAAAATGACCATGTACCTGTGGTATGCGAGTACAGTTTGTGACTTGCCCTGCTCTAGGGTTGCAGATCCCTCTGAGAGTCGATTTGCGCTCGACTTCTCTCTCCTCCTCCTCTCCACCATGGTTTCCACCTACCGTCCCTCCTGTTCCTCCATTGGTACCCCCTCAGTTGTCTCCTCCTCCATTAGCACCTCCTCCTCCTTGGTGATCACTACCATGCTCTCCTCCTCCTTGGTTTTCATGTTCCCTCCTCATATCCATAAATATTTCCTAGAAAGCACGCATGGCATTGGCGTGATCGGTTAACTACTATTGTATGATCTGAATAGACATGCACATCTGGGAGTTAACCTCATTCTGATCCACATCTTGGTCTGATACTTGTCCTTTTCCCTATCTCTAAGGAGGCATCTCTGAATCAATACTAGTATCTGACTCCAATTCAGACTTTTGATCTGCGTGATAAAAGGAGCCCTGATCTGTCTGTAGAAATGATGTAGTTTGGTAAGATAATCCAAATTTAGAGTCAAGCTCGAATAGTGGATTTATTGGTGAAAACTAAGTAGTGAAAGAAGATGATTCAGGGAGAGAGACATCTCGAACCCTTGGTGGAGAAAAGATCAGGGAGCCCAAAATGAGGTTCATAAAAGTTGAACACAACTTTTTCCCTGACGAAGTAACGATGTCGACATCGTGGAGTCGATGTATGTGTTCACGGAGTCCAAACAAAGCCCTCCAAGATGTGACATCGTGATGGCAACATGTGTGAGATAATGATGGAAGAATAAGATGAGATAGAAGAAGAAGAAGAATTCAAGAGGAATTGAGAAGAGAATGTTTGAAATGAGCTGGATGAATGAGAAGTTAAAAAAGAGAAGTAGAGATGAAAGGGTGTAAAGTGCATGAAATTTTTGATCTTGACCTGTTATGATTTGATCCAAACAAATCCCATAACAGGGGTTTATTCAACAACTCAACACAATGAAGTCGTAAGAGTTCGACAATTATCTTTGTCAATTTTTTTGGCGATTTTCATGAAATCATCTTTTCACTTGTCCTTAAGAAGGTTATCCCTACTGGAGCATGTGTACTGCCAGGAAAGTACCCCATACTTATTCCACATCCTTTGTAACACATGCTCTACATGCTTAAAGGTCCTTGATCTTGTGCCTGGGGGGCTAATCAACTAAAGAATAAGAGAAGGGAAGCTATTGGTGGCGAATCCAATACTTCGGACCAAGCTCGCAATGGAATCTCCCATGAGCATGCAAGGCCCTACTCAGATGTGAGACGATGAGAGAGACACCCCTGTGAGGGCATGGACTAAGCTCAGTAATTCAGATAGGGTCGATGTTCCACACAAGGTAGGAAAAACGTCGTCGACCAAGTCCTACTTGTCCACATACGATAGAAGCACCAGTACTTTGCCGCACGCCAACGATAATCAATGTGCCAAAGAACGAGTTTGTGGCTTTAATTCTTAGGGGTCGTGCCGCGCTCTTCCTGGAAGGTACCTGAAGACAATGAGGGCTTTATGAACCCAAGACAATGAAATTCTTTACAGATTTTGAAATTAGATGAAGTTTTCTTAAGCAGTCCCTTTTTTTATTTTTTTATTTTATCACTTATTTTGAGTATTTTTATGCAAAGGCTCTAATTATTAGGTCAATTACCTTTGGTTTTCCTAAGTGATCTAAAACAGGGGAGAGGACGAAAAACAATGCATGCTAACACAATGCTCGAAAACTCTTCATCGTGTTATATGATTTATGCTTAGTTATAAGATTCAATTGCTTCCCAATGCTCTCCATGCATGATGCTAAACATAATTGAAATTACACTGCATGCATGCAATGGTGTGAAATCATCCTAGATCAACAATTGCTATTACATGAAGCACCAGATTAATTTGAATCTATGTCCACGTGTAGTGACTATAGGAGGATGCAAGATAGATTAAACTTTGGACCTAGATTTTACTCGAACAAGCTATCCTAATATCTACGGCTCATTCACACAAAACAAAGAAAAGAAAGGCAGAAACGCACAAATTGCAGGAACGAAAACAAAGCGAAAATTAAGGAAAGAAAAAAAAAGAGATTAAAAATGTCAAAATCATTAAAAGTCGGTAAGGTCCACCAAGTACACTGACACCTGACGAAACAAACCCCGAATAATCCAAGTGTCTCAAAGTCCAAGTCTATTACATGTTCAACAAATATCTTTCTCTCTCTCACACAAGTGAAAAAATTTAATAGCTACTAAGGAAAAATTTGCTCCTCTACACTATGCTGCTTCTCCTTTGATGCTCTCTTCTATAGGTTGGGATAGAATGACCAACTCTGCCTCTTGTGGATGCGAAGGTGATCCGAAGATGACCTCCTTTGATAAGCGATTCGTCGCAACAAAGGAATCAAGAGATGACGTCAGAAGAAGTTATGAGACAATATAAGCAAGATAATATGAAAATCTATATAAATAAACAATCAAGCAAGCAAACCTAATGTGCCTAATGTTGATAGTCTACCCAACCGTTGCTCCCCGACAACGATGCCAAAATGTTGATGAATGAATGAGAGACAGTATGAAAGATTTGTAGATTCCTAACGACCGATCTTGGAGGGCCTACGGTGCCGGACAAGCCATATCCGACAATCGTTGTATCGGTGCCTCTCTCGGTAATCAGATATCAATCAACCAAATCAATCGTTATCAAAACATTCAATCAAAACCCACAGGTGTGTATGTAAAAGGGGATCATGCAAGTGTGTGAGTTATGAAATTTATTTAACTCTACATGAAATTAGTATAAGGCAAGCATGTAGAGTGTCGTCCACGAGAGCAAATTGGGATAACTACAAAAATTAAACCCAACTCAAGGAATCAAGCACAAAATTGTTAGTTTCACAACCTAATTAGGTTTTATGATTTTTGGGGGGTTTTTAAGTAATTCTATTTTTTTTATGAATTTTTATATTCTTTTTTTTTTAATTTTAATAAATAAATAATAATAATATAAATATATGTGAGAGATAAATAAAGAGATATAAAGAAGAACCTTTTAGGATTTTTCAATTGTATCAATCAAAGTCAATATAAATCAAATAAAAGGTTTTTTGTATTTTGTCTATTTAGGATTATTTTTATGATATTTTTAATATTTTTATGGATTTTTGAAATTCAAAACACAAAATATAAGAAATAGAAAATACAGGAACTTGAGAAGTGACCTAAAAATCATCTATCAGATTAGAAAGAGCCTAAAATGATTTTTTCTATATAGATAATAAAATAAAGAAAATTTTAAGCTTTAGAACATATTTTTCTGATTTCTCTATATTTTTTATTATTTTTAAGGTTTTCTATATTCTACAATTTTTTACCTTTCTATTTTGTTTTTTATGAGCTTTGGATATGTGATAAAATACATCAGAATACACTTACCTTAATTTTTTTATAATTTTTAGACTATAATTTAATTGTTATGAATTTTCAATGTCAAAATAGTAGAATATAACTAGTTTTGCAAATTTTTTAATTAAGAAAATAAGATTAAATACCTTAATCTAAATATGTATGATATAATATCATAAAGGGTATTTAAATTAATTCTCCTAAGATTTTTGGATTTAATTAGACAATTGGTATAATTAAAACAAAACGCCAACAAATGAACACAAGGAACATGGACTATTTTGCAATTTCAACAACTTAAAGCATGCATTTTAACAAATCAACAAAATCCAGGGGCTTAAGCACAATTTTTCTAAATAATTTCTCAATATAGAAACACCTTGCAGGGACACATATGCAAATAAACAAATATCCAAGGGCATCTAAGCAATTTTCCTAATCACATATAACTTTAATATATATTGGTAGGGCCTAAATTTCAGTTTCCAAAAGTACTTTTATTATTCTCATGAATGTCCAACAAATCCCCAGGATAAAATTTACAAATATCCCTAAAAAGGGCTCACGTGGGATTGCACGTGAGGTGGCTTTGACTAGAAAACAAATAGCATACAACTCAGGGTTCAAAATGCAAAATAACTACAACTATTTAAACTAAAAAATTAATTTACAGGTACAAATAATAATTATCAAAAATACAAGGGGAAATAATGAAATTTACCCTTACTTTGTGTGCTAGTGGACGACTGGGATCCGTCCACTTATACATGTGGCAGACATCCCTTGGTTGTACTACTTCATCGATCGCTGGTGGAGATCAGATCCTTAGAAGGATCTGATGGAAACTAGAAGGTGTAATCCAACGATGGAGCTCTAATCTAGGCAGGAGTTCATCATCGAACAGTGGGGTTGACTCTAGAAGAACTATTGATGATCAAGTGCCGACGCACTTGGATCATCGCTCCTGAGATGCTCTGGCCTCTTCCTGCTATGTTGATAGGATGATAAGCTTCTTGGATGATACCAGAGTTACAAACGGTCGAGAGAAGGTTCATGAACCATTGAGAGGTCCTGGAGGTTGGAGAAGATGCAACGACCTGGAGCGAACTTTGGCTGAACTGCAGACCCCCCAGATGGGGTCCTGGAGACCTGCTATCAGCGTGGTAAGCTTAAGGGCTCCAAGGCGATGCCCCAGAACACAGAACAGAGCAAAAAATAGGGGAGCGGAGCGGGGTAGAGACCCTCGATGAGGAGCGGAGCTGATGGCTGGGGAACTCGAGTTGCAAAGAATCGAGGTGTGCAAGATGGTCATGAAGATGGAGAAGGAAATGAGAAGTCTATTGAGGGTGAAAGCGACAACTGAGGTGGTTGATAAGGCAGTGAAGAAGGTCGAAGCGGAGAGGTCCAACAATCATTCTTGTTTTTAGATGATATAATCGAAATCAAATGAAACTGAAACTAAAACTAAGTTACTACTAAACTACGGAATGGAAATATAAAAAAAATTATGCTCACTGACATGATGGGGCTGGGAGCAGTGGCCGACCAAGAGTGAACGTCAATGACCCTGGATCTCCTCCTCCTCCTCCATTCTCTACACCACTAAATGCGACCTACATCCCTCCTGTCACAAGGGCCAAGGTAGGAGCATGGTTTAGGTGGTTACAGGCGGTGAAAATCGATCAACGGAGCTTAGGAGATGACGATGGCTTATTTATAGCTGGTAGAAAAGTTGGAAAAGAGAATGAGGATTTAGACTTTGGTGCTTTACAAAAATCAATTCTCGTTGATCCGCGGGTAGGAGGATTCCTATCTACAAGTTTTAAAAAGAAAACATGCCGAAAGGAGCAAAGGAGTTCATAAGGAAAATTGGAGAAGTCGATGCGGGGAATAGGTTCTAACAAATAACAGAGGGGGAGGGAGTGTTGGCGTGGGGTCAACAGTCCCCGCACCCTTATTGGGCCATGTGGGCACAAAAGGACAAGGCTGAAAAGAAAATAACAGAAGATTGAAATAAAAATAGAACACAATTTTATTTAAACTTAAAACATAAAAGTTATTCCATATTTAATATACTATTTTATATTGTTTTTATTTATTTTTATGATGTTATTTGTAGGGTTTTGATATTTAAAACTAGTTTATTCGTACAAATACCTATATAAACCCTATTTTATTTTTATTTTGCAATTTATAAAGTCTTATTTTATGTACATTATTTGAATATTTACAATATATTTAATTATACACGTTCATATTTTATTTTATTTTTCTAAAGTTATTTATGTACATAAATAAATATGTATATTTATTATATAGGTATATATATAGGTAATTCATATATATATTGTAGTATACATATTTATTTTAAGGTATTTTTAGTTGTTTTATTTCCTTTTAATTATGTACATAATCTATAAATAATATATATAAAATTATAAAAATATAAAATAATGAAGATATAAAGAATAAATAAAATGAATATTGTAGTCAAATATAATATAAAATAGGGGTCCAAAATCTAAGTTTTTCATCTTAACTCCAAATTATATGAAACCACCTTTTATGAAATAGCTTATAAAAGGATATATGCAATTAAAGTGATTTTGTGCATTTTGAGTTAGATATGGAGAAGATATGGCTCTCGGAAGATTAGGTTTTGGATTCTTATTCTGAGTATATAATGTACAAGTTGTATTTTTTTTGTGAAATTAATTTTGTATTTATTGACATTTTTATCTACAAGTTTCATGTTAAGAGTTTATTGATTTAATGTATGAATAATAAATAATAAAATGGTTCCCAAACTCAATATATTGACAAGAAAATTAGGGCTTGTATTGCTTGTTTTTATGTGGTATTTCTGTCATATCTCCCCCTACTTTATTCCTTGTTGACCAAGTAAAGGTTTGACTTGGTCTCGAGGGTCAGGGACAGTCAGTTTCTGGGACACTTCCTTTTTTCTTTTATTTATTCCTTCATTTTAGGGTTTAAATACATGTATTTATATACAATATAGAGATCAATATGCATGCATTAAATTAGATATGTTATTGGTATTTACATGTTTTTGTGTATGGATCAAGGCCTAAAATGAATGAATAAATGTTCATGAATGGCAACTAATCATATAGTGTATCGAACGCCAAAAATAGCAAAGATGGGGAGTTGGCTCGTTTTGACATGGTCGGGCTACTTGTTGGTACAGTTGACCTAGAGTCAACAAAGGGAGGCACCTCATTCGTCCATGTAGGACTAGATGATGACAAAACATAATTTATATTTTTTATGAATTTAAAACTAAATAGTTAATGACTTTATTAATTAAATTTAAAACATAAAAATTATTTCTTATTTTTCAAACTATTTTATGGGTATTTTGATTTATTTTTACAACCTTATTTGTAGGATATTAATATTTACATTTTTAAATATAGGTATATTTCCCCTTATTTTAGCTATTTTATTTTTGTTTTGTATTTTTAATACTTATTAACCCATTTAAATATTTTATATATTTATTATAAAATCAAATCCATATTTACATATTTCTATTTTATTTTTCAGACTTTATTTTCATATTTTAAATATATATATACATTGTAGGTATAATATATCTATATATTTTAATGAATTATTTATTTTTAGTCTATTTTATTTTTTATTTTGTAATTACATTTTTAATATATCTCAATAATATAAATAATTATTTAAAAATATAAGAAAATTACAAGTATAAAGAATAAATTATAATATACATATACAAAGAAGAATGAGGCCCCAGAAAGCTGGGTTTTTCACCTTAACTATTATTTTAATGAAATAACATTCATTAGATAGATATATTGATTTTAGTTACAATGGATATAAGTTTGGTGAATTGAGAAGATATTAATCTATTAAGTTTAATTTGTTGCTTCTTTATCTGTGTGTCCAAGTTACATAGTGCGCTATTTTTATATGCAACTATTCTTTTAATTTGTTATATTTTTTATGAACAACTTTCGTGTTGATCACTTTATTGTTTAAGGTGTGTAAAATGAAGAATAAAATGGTGCAAAAACGAGTATTCTTGGAGTTTAAAATTAGGGTTTCATGCACTATATTTAACCATCTCCCCCTACTTTATTCGTGGTCGACCAAGTTAATATTGACTCGGTCTCGGGTTTAGGGTCATTCAATATCTTTAATAATTCATTTATTTTTCTTTTTTCATTGTTCTTTTATTTTGGATTTAAATACAAGGATTTGTACAATAATTAGAGATTGATTATATATGAATGATGAATGTTAATTTGTACAAATTATTGACATTTTCATGTGTTTTTCTCGAGATTTAAAGAAAAAACAAAAGAATAAAGGTAGATGAGTAGCTATTCATCAGACCCTAGTTGGGTCCTTCACCTAAGTAGTATGAGGAACATATTAGAGCATGAAGAGTGTTCTGGAGGGAGAGAAGGTGATCGAAGATGCCCACATGGATAAGATAAGTAGACATTTGTCAAGAACTACTTAGATCGACATATGAGTGAATGTATGTGCATAATTTAATTTGAGAAAACATAAGAGTGCTATCTAAGGTGTACCTAAAGAATCAAAGAAGGTTGGAGGGTGGTGTGTTAGACTTGGCTGGATCTCTTGATGCTCTTGGGTACTTGCTTAACATACACAACATGCGTACGAAGCTCAAGTAGCATTAGAAGGCTGATCTGAAGGTAAGTACCTTCGGATCTCACCATAGATAGAACCTTAGTCATCGCTCAACTTCACTCTCTCTCTCTGCCATAGGAGACACGAAAGGGTCTCGGAGGCCCTTTTGGTGAAGGGCAAATAGGGTGAAACAACCATCATAGGTAGTTTTGAGAGGAATAAGGCAGTTGAAAGTGGTGGTTTCAACTGTTGAAAGTTAGTACATGTGAAGAGGATGTCAGATATGGAGTAGCTAGTGTAGAAGTGGGATGCAAGGGCTTCACAATGGCACCATATTAGTGTCGTGAAGACACATGGAGCGATGAAGGTTGCTCAGTGAAATTGATCTGATGAAGAGATGCATCATTTGGGAGTTCAACCATAAGAGGTTAACGATGACCCTCGATCGTCTGATCTTGTGATCATATGGTAGAGATGGAGTCACAAGTGAGTGAATGGGAGGTGTCTGTTTAACTGTTTAGATGCTCCTAATGTAGGCTGGTTTGATGTGTTGCAGACTGTTTGAGAAAGAGATAAGATGGTGGAGAAAAAAGGCAGCAAGTATCGAAGGATCGAGTGGTGTCGCTCAATGAGAAAAAGTCACATGGACAAATAAGAAAAAAAGGTAAATTAGAAAATTATTATAAAATGAAAGAAAATATTAAATGACTTCAATTTAGAAAGAGTTCTAAATGATAGTTGTGTATTTTTTTCAAGATCTACAACTTCCATATTGAATCTAAAACCTAAATACGTAATCTACACAGAGTATTTTTTGTAAGCTTTTTTAATATAAAAATACTTCTTTTAATTTGTTTTGTTATTTTTTGTATTTTTGAATATAATGTCATATATTATTTATAATATTTTATTATTTCTGGGATTTTAATTGCACAGAAGACACATAAGATACATATAACAATAAACATATATACATATATACACAATAATTAGAGACTTTATTTATTTACATTAATTAGCCTTAATTATTTGCAAGGTGTGTAATGATAATTGTATTTAATTAATGACTAAGTTAAGTGAATAGGTTAAGATAGAGGGCTAAATATCACGATTAATGATGATGAATATGGGATTCATTACTCCCCTATACTTAAACCTTGTTCGTCCTCCAGCGAAAAAAGAATGAATAAGTAAGTTGACTCCCTGACCGTGCATTTGAAATACAAGATTTGAAATTTAGGATGCTAGTTTCATGTGACTGTTAAAGAGGATTTGTCGAGGGTCTAAAATACATCTCACACAGGGCAAAGACGCAGTCGCTGTGGCGACCCTCAAGAAACCCTACTTCGAACAACAATTAACCCACAATGATGATCAAACAATGAAATAAAGTGTGGAGTTAAAATTTATTTTATTTAACTCTACAACAAAGATGTGTATAGTGTGCATGTATGGGTAGATTGTCGAACAAAGGGAGCAAACGGTTAGATCGGGACATTAAAAGCACATAAGTGACCGTGAACTATTTGTCTATATTTTTTTATGTGGGTTTAAGATTTTTATTTTTTTACTTTTGATTTTATATTTTTCTATTTTTATTTTTGATTTTTTTGTTTTGATATTTTCTTTTTATATTTTTATATTTTATATTTCCTTTTTCTTTTATACGTATAATATAGGTATATATAATAATATATATACAATATAGGCTAGTATAGACATAAAGATTAAAAAAATAATCAAAATAAAGGAATTAAAATATTTTTGCATTTTTAATTTTTTTACTATTTTTGTGTCTTTTTATAAATTTTTTACAAGGTGTAATTAAATACTTGAAATTAAAATGGAGACATAAAATAACAAACAATATCAAAAAATCTCCAAATTGATTTTAATATAATAATATTAATATAAAGAAAAAGAAGAAATGGAAAATTCAATTTTTTTTATTATTTATGGGAATTATATATATTTTTATAAGTGTTTTTGGGGGTTTTCTATTTTTTGGTTTTTATTTTATATTTTTTAGAGATTTTTGGTCTGAAGGTTAGAAATATATAAATACCTAAAATATATTTTATGGGGAATTTTTAAAAAGTTTTTATATTTTTATCGGTATTCTAGTGCGAACCTGGACAAAAGGCTCTTTTTATAATTAATAAAAAATAAAAAGTCCTAGAATTCCAAATTAGAAATAGAGCATGAAAGGTGATGCAATCAGAAACATAAGTCTTTTTTAATAGATTTTTAGAGTAATGTAGCTATTTAAAATAAATATAAGAAACAAAAAGAAACTATATTACCGGTAGGGGCATTAATATAAATAATGTAAAGTTCCAGTGTTAAAGTGCAATTTCCATAAAAATTTATAACTAAAATGAACTTTTATTGCTCTAATATGAAATATAAAAAGTTTCAGGGGTCTGTCTGCAAAATCGCCAAGCTCGCGTATATGCACATGTGAGCCATGCTGGCGAGGACCCAAATGCAGTTACACTAAAACCTAGGGGCCTACTTGTAAATTTTATAAAACATAAAGAACTACATATGAAAGTTTGGTATTCAAATATTAAATACAAAAACTTACACGGCTAAATACGCAAAATACCCCATAATAGGCGTGATCGGACGGTTGTTACACGCCTCACTTGACAAGTGGAGCGATGGGAGGAGGCAATGACAATTCACGCTTGACGACCTAGATTAGATGCCCCACGGATCTAACGGTGTTGAGTGGGGCTGATCTGATAGCCCTCGATTAATCTGGTGGCGAGCCTTGATCCAACAACGGAGAACAAAGGGGGAAGAACAAGGATGAACTCCGTCGTGGTTAAGTTCTCTGAACTTGTTCTCCCTACTCCGGCGGTCCTTTAAGTTCCAAAGTGTTCCAATAACTTCTCGGTTGGCTGGTACATCGACTAGAGGCACCAAAATGGGTGGAGACATGCCAGAGCACAACCACAAGGTGGAGGAAGAATGATGCTCCAGGTGTTCTGATGAAGGTCCAAAATCGCCCCAGGTGGCATTCTTCATGTTCCAATCCAACACAGGTAGAGTCAAAATGTCGAGGGCAAAATGCCTCAACGGTCAGAGGGGCAAATGGCAGTGGGGGAGGTGTAGCGGAGGTGCGTCCGATGAGGCGACAGAGTTGGAGCACCTGCAGCTCGCTTTAGGGAGATGTAAGGCAGATGGGATAAGGTGGAGAGTGGAGAAACATGGAGGAAAGAGTAGGAGGTGGTCTAGTGGGTCGAGCAATGGTCGGAAACGTTGTGGTAGAGTTCGCCGGAGGCCGGCTCTGGCGAACTACGAGGAAGGGATCTGCGACTAATGCGAGCGATGAAACATTTATATAATGCTATAAATCAAATACATGGATTAAAACTAAGTTAAAAAGTGATAAAAGTAATCTCGACTTGCCCTAGACCGAGGAGACGAATCTCGCGGCGGAGGTGGTTGCTGAAGATGGTGGAGACACGCCTCAAGCTGTGCTCGATGCCGCCCCTTGGCTGGAGGGGGTCCTGTCACAACCGTCGGTCCGAAGCACAAGAAAGGATGGGTGGAACTAGATCAAAAGTTGTTCAAACAGAGAAGGGAAGATCGAGGAGGCTTACGTACCTAGTGGACTGAAAGCTCCAAAGAATGAGGAAACGGTAGTGATGCAGCGCCCCTCGCCCCAAGGACACATCCCGGATGAATCCTTGTGTATCGAGGAAGAAAAGTCGTCAAGGGCTCGACGTGAGATAATGAAAGAATCAAGCCCCAAAAACCTGAGAAACGAGGTAAAAATGCAAGTATGACAAGGGTTACTAAACGTTAGAGGAGTTGATCGTCGATCAACCCTTGACTTGCCCTAGTTGGTCCATGTGGACCAAGTAGGAAAAATCCAGGAAAATAATTGTTTATAAATTTAATATTAATTAATAAATTAATTTTTTTATTAAATTAACTTTATAAAATAGAAATGTTTCTTATTTTCTATATTATTTTATTATGATTTTTAATTATTTTTTAGAGGTTATTTATTAATAGTTACTTTTTAGGGGTTATATATAGGTATATTTATCTATGTATTTAAGTCTTTTATTTTATTTTATATTTTTGATTTTATTAATTTAATTTATTATTTTATATATTTATAATTTATTTTTATAAAAATAAATATATTTTTATTATATTTTTTTGATATAATATATGCACTTAAATAAATAAGTATATTAAATATATAGGTATAGATATAGGTATTTTACCTATGTATTTTATACATATTTTATTTGAGTATTTTATTTATTGTTTTATTTTAGTTTTAATATGTACATATATTGTAAATAATATTTACAAGATTAAAAATATAAAATTATAAAAAATAATGAATAATAAATAAATTGAATATTTTAATCGGGTAAACTATACAATAGGGGTCCAAAACCTAACTTTCACACCTTAACTCAAAAAAATATGAAATCAACTTTCAAATATATTATTAAAAGTTATATACAATTAAAGTGATTTTTATATATTTTGAGTTTTTATCTGAGAGATATGGGTCTGAGAAGTTGGGATTTTGGATTCTTATTCAAAGTATAACTTTTGTTCTATGTATTATTTTTGTGTAAACTCAATTTTGTAATTTTATATATTTTATTATATACAACTTTAATGTTCAAAGTTTCTTTATTTGAAGTACAAAAAGAAGAAAATAAAATAGGTCCCAAAAATGAATAAAGAATGAATAAATAAAAGGGATTTTTATTGTATTTTTGGCCCTTATCTCCCCCTACATTATTCCTTGTTGACTTAATCATCGAGATGCCTAGGTCTCGAGGTTTAGGGTCATAAAATATCTTTGATATTTTATTCTTATTGTTTTCTTTTCTTATCTTTATTCTATAATTTTGGCATCAAAAATAGTATTTTATACACAATTTGTACACAAATGCATGAATGCTAATTTATGAAAATTAAAAGTATTTACATTCATTTAATAGGGTTTTTAAGACCAAAATGATAGAATAAAGGTGATGAAATGGAGATTTATCAGTGACATCTTGAACTCTAAGCTTAATAAAATCTCACTCAAAAGGAATGCAAACTCCCTAATTATAGGACTCTCTATGTACAATATGTATAGATGTATGACATTTAATGTTGATCACATATACAACAGTAGAATCTAATCTTCGCCCGAGGTCCCGTTTAAGAAGTCATCCTTAGAACCCAACACTCAATTCTATGGAACAAATAAAGTTTCACTTCATTCCACCATCTCTTTAGTTGTTAGACTTAAAAGTATAATATGGAATAACCAAGTATGGGGATTCTTGGATTGTGTCATTTCTTTTCACCACTCATTAGAACAATGATATCTCGAGTGCCTTATTAAACACTCATTTGTATTTTTGGTGTTGATTAATATGTTCATCAAGAATTCTTAGTCGTCTGCACTTTTTTTTTAGGGTACAACGTAGTGTGTCTTATTAGAGTAATTAATATACAATCAACACCCAGACTGTTATCGATATAGATGTATAGCCCTTTTATCATCCTCGCATGAATCATAAGGCCTAGTAGCTTTGTTCCAAGTAGACTCTTTGAAAAGGTTGCCAGCGTTTGATAGTAATATAATCTCTTTTATATTGTCTTGGAATGTTTGAGATTTTCTCTTTTGATACACATTTGTTTTTTTTCTTTTAGCTAGCTCCGCTACTTTTACTTGGTTGGTGCATATTTATCAATAATTTTAATGATTTTAAACACACTGACACCTAGATTTTTATCAAGATGGTATTGGAACCTTGTTCCCATACTGACTAATTTGTTGACACTCAGATTTCATGCAGTAATGCTCAATCTTATCCCATAATCGAGCACCATAAAATCATATCTCAATTCAAACCACTTGTCCTAGTTCCTTATGCTAAACCTCGACTCATCATAATGATTATGAAATTGTGCATATGTAGTTCTAGTCTTATTCTTTTAAGAGTAGAGATTCTACATACAATATAGCATTTATATCTATAATCTTAGGAGTTTAAGTTAATAAGTCTTAAGACCATAATAAACAAGAATGGTCAAACATTGAGTTAAGTGCCACTCAAAACTAAATATCCTAAACTGCACGAGTCTTGTGTGATGTGATGATGTCAAGGATAAAACCACTTATTAGTCTGCATTATTTTAGATTTTTTTTCAAATCCATTTTTAAAATAATTTCAAACGATCTTTTTAAGTATATATGAATCATTTTTTGAACAATAATTTGTCAAAACCGATTGTAACCCTTTTTATAAACTATTTGCAAAACTTGTCACATAGATAAAAAGATTTTTAGAATATTTTAAAAAATATGCAAATAAGTTTCAATTTCTCATACCTTTAGCCAATCATGTGGTATCAATCATTTTAAAGTATGAGCTATGAAAACATTATATATGAAATATATACACACATCCCCTTATAATTAGCTTCTGTAATGTCCTCATGGCACAGAGTGAAATGAAGAACTTATCTCATACAAAGTATAGCAAAGAAAATTGCACAAGAACCCAATAGACACCAACCCCCATATACTTGGGATTTGAATAACATAAGTGTATAAAGGGAGTACTGGAAAAAAGGGTACAAAATGAATATAAGGAATACAAGGATTATACATAATTCATCTTTAAATAGCCTAAGTAAAACGAGAAAACATCACATAGAGTAGGTCGAAAGACACATGAGATAGTGAAAGAAATAGGAAAAAGGGAGTCAATGTTAGAAGAAAAAGGAAAGGTTGAATCTTCAATGCAGTTAAATATGCTATGAACTAAATCTCTTCTACTGCTACTTCATGTTGAGTGGTTTGGAATGATCTCAGAATAGTCGCTCCGCATGAATGAAATCTACTCAATCTAAACTAATGGTTCATTTGATTCTACAAAGTGCTTTGCCCATTCACTAAGAAAGAATGTGCATTATCTTCAAGTCCATATATCGTTGCATTGCATTATTGTGCACTTCTCTTACTATGTAGGGACATGTCCATTCAACTTTAATTTTTCTTGGTAGAACTTCAATTGTGCATTGAGAAACCATACTTTCTGTCCTTTGTCAAAGTTCTTGCACATAATGTCTTGATTGTGTCCTTTCTTAACTTAATCCTTGTAGAATACATTAATATCATATGTTTTTTTTATGATATCTATGAGCTCGTTCAGATCTAAGTCTCTAGTCTTCTAACCTTAGTGGTTATTCCAATTGGGCTTCTTTATTTCCCATTGAGATTTGTGCACTAATCTAGCAAACAATTGGCTTGGCTTGTCATAAATCATATGGAATGGGAAAGTACCATATGAGGTTTTGTTGGCCATCATGTAGGCCATAGGTCTTGGTACAATAGTTGAGACCCATTCTTCCTATCATGATGAACTAACTTCTTTAATACGCTCTTAACTTCCCTATTTGAAACCTCTGTCATGTTGTTAGACTACAAGTTGTGAGGATTACTAACTCTGTTATCTATTATGTAGTCCTTAGCTAAGCTCTTTGTATCACAGTTTACAAAGTGGCCACTGTCATATGAAATAATAACTTTTGGAAATCCAAACCTAGAAATGATGCGAACTTTCACAAAATTAAAAGCAGCCTTGTTTTCTGTGGTTCGAGTTGGGATAGCCACCACCCATCTTGATAAATAATCAACCGCTAACTGAATGTGCTAATGTCCATTACTATTAGATAAGGGCCCATACAATCAATACGTCATGCATCAAAAACATAACAAAATATCATAGGCTACATGAAATTTTCATCTTTTGAACAAACTACCCCTCCCATTCTCTGATAAATTTGGAATTAACCTAATAAAATCAAAAGCATACCAAAATATGGCTGACATTGGAGCACTTCGTGAGCAGATCAATTTCCTAAACGATGCCCTCTCGCCCTCAAAGTATGGTAGTGTGTGAGGACACTCTGGTATTCTTCTTAAAGAATTCACCTTCTCCAGACACAGTCTAGTCCATTGAAGAAAAGGAGCGGATCCTCTCAATGGTACTTCCTCGATTATGACTTTAGTCGATCAATAATGATCCTAGTCCAACCTTGGGGAACTAACTTGGAGGCAAGAAAGTTCGCCATGTTAGCATACCATGGGAGTGAGTCAGTAACACAAATCGACATGTCCTAGAAAGTCTCTGAAATAGGGGAATCCTTAAGCTCAAGCTAGGACAAGTGATCATCTACACCATTCATGACTCTAGGTTTATCCTTACTATCCAAATCAAACTCCTGGAGCAATAAAATCCACCTAAGAGGACATACCTTCACATATTTCTTTACATTAACTATCGAATAGATACATGATCAGTGTAAATTGTTACCTTAGAGAACAAAATAAATGATCTGACCTTCTTTGAGTCCCAAACTACTGTGAGCATTTCCTTTTCAGCAACTTTATATTTTTTCTTTGCACGATCCAATACTTTACTCATGTAGTGAATTACAAATGGTATTCCATCTAATCTATGTCCTAAAACAAACCATGTAGTAAACTTCGATGCATCTTTCATGATCTCAAATGAAAGAAACTATTTAGGAGCTTATAGAGCAAGAGAATCTATAACCTTCCTTTTTAAGAGCTCGAAGGCCTCTAGACACATGTGATCTACAATAAACTCGGTGCCTTTGTCTTAGAGCTTAGTTGGTGGTTGGTTAATCTTTGAAAAGTCTTAAATAAATTTTCTATAAATCCATCATGCCCAAATAAAAAACAAACTCACTTCATGTTGGTTGGTGGATCAAGCTTCTTGATCACATCCACCTTGACAGGGTCAATCTCCATGCCTTTTTAGGAGACGACGCTCCCCAACATTGTACCATCATGACCATGAAATGGCACTTTTCCCAGGAGCATACCAAATTATCCTCCATATATCTTTTAAGCACTCTATGCAAATGTTCAAGACAAGTATTAGAAGTGCTTATGGCATTAAATATCTTGAAAGGCGTACACTTGAATGCATCTGTTTCGAATGGACATGCAAAGGTGGTCTTTTCTTGGACATTAGGAGTTATGGCTACTTGATTGTACCCTGAGTACCCGTCAAGAAAACAAAAGAATTTTTTCCCTGATAATCTCTACATGATCGGATCAATAAAGGGTAATGGAAAATGATATTTCTAGGTCTCGAAATTCTTGCATCTGTAATCCACACACACACGCCACGACGTAGGTACTCGTATCACGATCTCTTTTCCCTTCCCATTAGTGATCATTTGAATTCGCAACTTCTTTGGGACCACATGTAATGGGGCCATTGATGAATTACTATTCATACACACATTCATTTAATTTAGGATTTAAAACCCTAGTTAAAAGCATGGATATATCACTATCACACCTAGGTTTGCATTTGCATATTGACCTATATATTATGTATAAATACTAGTACTTAAGACCTAAATTAAAGAATAAAAATATGAAAAGAAAAATAAAGCAAGTAAGAAACTGACTGTCCCTGACCTCTGAAATCGAGTCAAGAGTTGGCTTGGTTAATAAGGAATAAGGTAGGAGGATATATGGCACATTGCTGAATTGAAACCCTATTTTTTCTAAGTACAAATAGGCTCTAAATAACCACTCTTCCACTATTTTGCTTAATCCTCTACAAACCTCAAGTCAATAAGTTTTAAACATGAAACTTGTACATATTAATGCATATAAAATAATAAAATTATTGACCAAAATATCTGATGCACATATCACTTTCTATACTCGGTTGAAAAAGCCATACAATAAACTTCACAGATCATTATCTTTTCCATATGAACTTAGATTAAACAAAATCACTTTTATTATTCTTAAAATAAAATTATCTATTTACCGAAGGTGGCTTCATTTTAATCAGAGTTAAGATGCAAAAGCTAACTAATTGGGGCGCATTGCGACCTGTATATCTATATTTTTGACCTAATTACTGTACATATTTTTATTACTCTTTTATTTTTAAATAAATGTACATAATGCATAGAACATATTAAAAATCTAAATAAACATTAAAACATTTCAAAAAGACCAAAAATAATTAAATAATATCAAATAATTGGTATAAAATACCAATAATGAATAATATATGTATTTATTTGTACATATTAATAAACACATTAAAATACTGAAAATACATAAATACCTATTAAATAACAATATAGATAAATAATTAAATTATCTTAATATGGTATTATATATGTGTATAACAAAATAAAAATACAAATATATAATGCATATATGTATAATACATTTATAACAAATACTTGTATAGGTATACCTTTTAAATTAGGTTATAAAATAAATAAATATCATAATAAATTAACTTAGAAAATAACAAGCAATTTTCACATTTTAATTTTATTTAAATAAAATCTTTTATGTTTTTTTTCTTTTCATTATATAATATTTTGTTGGCTAGTAGCCTAGGTGGCACACATGTGGATCAATCAATGCTAGGGGACTATTGACCTGGGTCAACAGCAACCCCCATGCCTCTGCAACCTGTCAGACTTGTCCCCCATGTCGTTCTCTGATTTTTCTCTTGATCTCTCATTCCTCTTTCGACCTAATTTCTTTTTCATTTCTGTAGAATGAATCATGCATATTCTCGCGTGATCCTTGACATCCGGATTCCTCATACTGATAAGATCGAAACCCTAATTCCTTTTGTCCTCTCAAGTCTCATGTATATATATTCATTCTCCTCCATTTGTGAAATTTAATCCCTCTCTGCCACTTGTAACCCCAAAGATCTATAGTTGGAGTTCCTCCTTCATAACAGGAGGGCAAGGCACATGATCTGCTATGTGGAAAAGGGAGGAGGAGGGCCGGTTCACCTTTGTCAGAGTTCTTCTTGGTGAAGCTCTGCTCCCAGCCTCTTTAATTAGGTGAGTTATGTTACCTTTCATATTTTTGTTTCTATTTCCATAGTAGATTAGAGTTAGATGTTGTTTTGTTTGATTTAATGAATCTTAACAAAAATACTAAAAGTTTATGTATGTTAGTGTTTCAGGATCTTGCCTCTGTTCACCTGATCACCCATGTTCCAACCCATCTTTCACCTCCAACACCTTCCCCATTACCTTCTTCATATGTACCCTCCATTGGACCCCCTCTGGTTTCGCTAAGACTAGGTCCGCAGATCTTCATCCTCTTCCATCAACTAGAGATCATTCATCCTTCTTTATCAACCACCTATTCCACTCCAAATGAGGTCAAGGAAATTTTCCCTCAACCTATGAACTTTCTTGTGCAGATTATAGCAAAGGAGAACAACATCACTAGGGTTCTAGGACTGAGAAGAGCTTCTCTAGGTGCAAAATCAGAATTGATTCTTAAAACCTCCATCATTGAGGTCTGGACCCTTCTTTCACCTCCTGTTGCTCCCAGCTACCCTCAGGAAGCAACTGAGCAATGTGTGATATCATTGGAGTCGTGCAGGGGCACGTATCAAAGAGGCCATCTATAGGGGTTCTTCCATATTACTGTTGCAAAGCAACAACAGTCAGATATGCTCTAGCATCCATCAAATTGCCTTGATGATCTAATCTCCAGTGTATGTCAGCAAAACGAAATCTAGCACCCCAGACCATTGATCTACTTAAGTGAAGTCGTCTCCATCATCCGTCAGCGTGCTTGGAAGGAGTATTTTTTTCTGGCACCCCTCTACCATTTTGCATTGCTGATTAGTAGCTTAACTATTTATTTTAGTATTAAAAATCTATGATATTTTGCATCGAGAACCTAAAGCTTTCATTGATTAGCATTCAAGTCCTATTTTGCACACCACACGTACCATCCCACTTGAGGCGCTTTGTGGGCTATTTACATCTTGTTCCCCAAACTTTTTGGACTAGTTTATGAATTGTAGGCATGTTTTTACATAATTACACTTTGGTACCTACCTGATTTATATTAAATGAGTTTTTAATTTAGGAAATTGCATGATATATCCCTGAACTTGTTGGAAATATAACACATTACTTTGAAACTTTGATTTAATTACTAACAGACCCCTTCCAGTTCGACTGAAATTCTTATTTAATTTAAAAATTTATTGATTAACTCCTTGAATTCAGTTTTTGTTACCGAATGCTTGCTTAGTTCCATAAATTGCAAATAGGTCCTTTGGTTCATTATTTTTAATTTATTTCTTTGTTTTAAGTAATTGAATTGCTTAATTAACACTAAAAATTATAGGATAATTATTTTAAATACCTTATTTGTACTCTACCATATATATTATTATTAAGATATTAAGAATTGGTTTCCAATTATAAAAAAACAAAAAACAATCAAATTGTCATTGATTAACTTCTGAAAATCCAAAAAATTCAAATATAGCTCTAAAAATCACTAAATAATTAGGATAGTATATCTTGCCATTATCTATCACATACATAAATTCATAAAAATTTATAAAACAAAAACCTTAGAAATTACAAAACATTGAAAAATTTGTAAAAGTCATATAAAATTACACAAAAAACCAAAAAAATATGTTTTCCACCTCTGATTTTTCTATTTTTAGCTTATAGTAAAATTGATATTGGGCCCTTTCTGATGTGATAGATATTTATTAGGCCCGCTTCAATCTCCTCTATTTTTTGTTTACTTTCTTTAGTGTATTTTTAAAATCTAAAATCCATAAAAATCATAAAAATATCATAAAAATATAATAAGTAGAGAATATATATATATATCCCAAAAATATTTTAGCTGGTACATTTTGAGCTTGTTTGTTATATTTTAAAAATTACAAAAAACATCCCTTATTTATCTTTTATCTCTCTCACATAAATTGTATTATATCTTCTTTTAGAAATCATTTTAAAATAATTGAAAATTTAAAAACTTATAAAAAATACAAAACGTTTAAAAAAACCCTAAAATCAAATACAATTAAAAACCCACAGGAAAAAGAAAAAGGTAAAAACTTCAAAATAATTATTATTAATTAGCAGTAATTATTAACAATTAAGCTATCCATCGTTTGCTCTCAGTGGTTCGACCTCTAATGCTTGTCATTATACTCTTTTTTATATAGTTATAACAAATTTTAACTCACTATGCATTTATTGCATATCTAATTATGGGTTAATTATTGTTGAGAACTCGCTTGTGATTGGGTGCCACATTCCGTGAGAGAGGTAGATACATCGATTGTCGGATCTGACTTATTAGGCAAGGTAGTCCCTTTTAGATCGAACCTTGGTATCCCATATCTCAAGCATTTCAACAATTGACATCATTACCAGGGAGCAACGATTGGGTATATAGCAACCTTAGGCACTTAGGTTATTTGTTTGTTTGCTTGATTTTTTATTTCTTTATTCGGTTTCATATTATCTTGCTTATTGTATCTCATAATTGTTTTGGACATTGTATCTTGTTTACCTTTGTTGCAAGGGACCACTTATCGAGGAATGCCATCTTCCGATAGCCATTGCATTCACGAGAGGCGGAGCTGGGTCATTCTTGACTGATCGACAGGTGATGACATAGATCTTGCGAGGGTCTAAAAATAATATCCTCATGGAGAGCGAAGATATAAGGTCCTGAGGCGACCGGTCGTGAGATATTAGATCGATCACTAATCAATCCACACAATATAATGATAAAGAAATGCAAGCAAGCATGAAATGTGTATGTGGTAGGGTGTCGAACACATGGGGAATAGGGATAGACAAAAAAAATTGACTAAAAAGATAAGAGACATTTTTGGGCCTTTGAGGATTTTTTTAATTTTTTGTGGGTTTTTAAGTATATCTTTTTTGGATTTTTTTTTATAAATTTTTAGTTTTATTTTTTGTATTTTCTGATTTTGTTTATAATTAGTTATAATATAAGGATATGTACTATAGGTATATAATAAAGATATTATAAATAGTAAAAATATGAAAAGAAATCAAAAATAGGTAAATACCCTAAGTTACCATCCTTTTTAATTTTTTTAGTTTTAGAAAATATTTTTGGTATTTTAAAAATTTTCAATAATTATAAAAAATAATTTAAGTAAATATAGCTATATATAGAGAATAGGGCTTTTATATTTATAGATATAGTTATAAATACTAAAAGATCACAAAATAAATATTTTTCTTTTTTTAGATTTTTATCTATTTTTGATATTTTCTCATAATTTTTACTATTTGTTTTGGATTTCTAACTGAACTAAAATATAAAAACATTGACTTATATTTATAGGCTGAATTGTTTGGAATTTAAAAATACTAAAAATTCCAAAATCTTCCAAAATATTGTTAATATTTAAAAAATATAATAGATAAAATTTAGGAACAAATATTTTTGGATTTTTTTATTGATTTTTTGTAATTTTTATAAGGATTTTTTAGCATTTAAATTTTTAGTGATTTCCTTTTTATTTTGAGGTATCTTTGGTTTTGAGGTACAAAATACAATAATAAACAACTATAACTATTTTTGGAATTTTTCACTACATTTTTATATTTTTCTAAGTTAGATAGGGAAAAATAGCTTTGTTTTTTATTTTTAATAACTGAAATATAGGATAAAATACCTTAATAAAAATATATGCTATAGAATATTATATAAGATAGTTATCCTAATTTTCTACGAATTTTTTGTATACAGGAACTATTTTTAACAAAAATAAAATAAACAAAAAGGAAATGCTGCTTGGTAGGGTTTTTTTGTAAATATATAGTCCTGGTACTATTTTCGAACACGCTAGAGAAGTTCAAGGACACAAATGCAAATTTCTCAAATATTTTCAATAATATATACCTAGAGGGGTATTTTGCAATTAATTCAAAGTTTGGAGGGCCAGATGCAAGATGTCCAGAAAATATTACACTAATATTGCAAAAAATGTGGACTTAAAAGAAATACACAAAATACCTACTACCCTCTGGCACATGGGCACATGATTTTGACATGGATTGTACCTAAACACAAATATGATAAGTACATGGGGCTGAATACAAAATATCCACAAACTTTTACACTACATATCAAAGTTCTTGTATCAAAAAGAAATTACAAAAATCAAGAGGGGGGTTATATGGCAAAATTACTCCCTCACACGATCCAACAACTCTGTTCTCATTACTTGACATGCGTCAGCTGGAGGGTACACGATGATGATTTGCATTCGAGTGGTTGAGATTAGATCTCGGTGGTTGATCGTACGGCTACAGGGAGAAGCACCCAATAACCGTTGCCTTAACTTGAATTCCTCGCCGATCCAACGGTGTAGAGCAAGGGAGGAAGAATAGAGAAGAATGCCCGAGCAGACGAGCTTTGATTATCTCCCTTACGCAACATTGGCAGTTTGGGGCTTTGTGGCGAGGTGCAAAATTCTCCTGGCGATATCGGTTGGCTATTGGAGGTCTCAGATTTAACCGAGAGTCACTAGAGTGAGCTCCTGAGGTCGATAAAGAAGGTGTGGTCAAGGAGATTTGCCTTGGGAAAAACTCGACTTATTTTCGATCTTTGACCACCTCAACCTGTAGGGTTAGTCCTTGTACAGAAAATACAACGTCTGAGGGCCTTATTTGGGGTGAAATGAATGGAGTATGGGTCGGGCAGAGAGCCTCGAGCGAGCGGCGGAGGTGAAAGCTCTGATATCCTTATCCATGAAGGATCAAGGGAATCGAGGGTGTACGGGGTGTAGCTGAAGTATCAGGGATCGAAATGGCGGTGAAAAAGGGGTGGAGCACAGTCATAATATGATGAGGAAGGTCGTTGGAGCATGGCTCCAAACTTCGAATTTTGGATTTTACCTAATAAAAGGCGAAATTAATTGAAACTAAATCCTACACTAGACTATCTAAGATGCTAGCATGAAATGCAAAAAAGAAAGCCAAGGTTCTAGCTGGGAAGCAGGGAACAAAGGAGGTGCTCCGCCAACTACTCTGGTAAGGCTTGGATCGTCGCTGTCGTGCCTCTTCCTCAATGCCAAAATGTAGGGCGGATATGTTGCTGTCACCAGCTACCTCTATTTCCAAGAAGCTCAGGGCCTTCAAAGCTGGAGCGAGATAAAAAACAAAAAGGAGACCGGTGACTTCATTTTATACAATCGGGTTTTGATCAAGGCTAGGGTTCGCTGCAGCCTTCCATCGATTGCGGGGAGATGCATGCTTGATAGACCGATGATCGAGGAACAAAATTGCTTCAGGAATCTAGCTAAGAAGATGCAAGGAGAGGCAGGGAAGAAGTGATGAAGTTAGCTGGTCTACAAGGATGCAGGGCTACGTGTCAGAGGGGGGTTAGTTGACCGGCAGGTCAACCGAGGCCGACCACTAATTGGGCCACGTGGCCGCATGAGGACAAACCAGCAAAGAAATTCAAAAGAATTCAAAATGAAATATTAAATGATTTATTAGATTTTTTGTTAAAACATGGAAAATATTTATAATTTTGTGTAGTATTTTATTATGATTTTTGTTTGTTTTTACAAGGTACATTATTAGGTTTTCATTTTAAATTGTATTTATAGGTATAATTACCTATATACTACATTTTTTATTTTTTATTTAAGATTTTATTATTTTGTATACATAATTTATATAATTATAACTTATTAACTATACCTATATATATATTTTTATATTATTTTTCTAACATTATAAGTTCACGTAATTAAATATGTATATTTATTTTGCAAGTATAAATATGTATAATTCATCTATGCATTTTTCTATACATATTTATTTAGATTTATTTTTAATGGTTTTATTTTATTCTAATTATTACATTGTTATAAATATTATTTACAAAATTATAAAAATATAAAATTGTAAAAATAATAAAGAATAAATAAAATGAATATTTTATTCAAGTATAATGTACAATAGGGGTCCAAAACCCAACTTTTGCATCTTAATTCCCAAATAAGTGAAATCACCTTCATTAAATAGCTCATAAAAGTTATATCAATTAAAGTGGTTTTGATGAATTTTGAGTTCATATGGATAAGATATTGGTCTTTGAAGTTTGGATTTTGGATTTTTATTCTGAATGTAGAAAGGGCAATATGCATTATTATTGTGTGAAATAAATTTTCTATTTTTCTATGAATTTTTATATACAACTTTCATGCACAAAGTTTATTGATTTGATGTAAAAATAATAAAAATGAAATAAATCCCAAAACTCAATTATTTGACAAAATAAATTGGAGTTTTTTTTTGTATTTTGGCCCTTATCTCCCGCTAATTTATTCCTTATCAACCCAATCATCATTATGCCAGTGTCTCAGGGTTTAGGGTCATTCAATACCTCTTGTATTTCATTTATTTTTCAATTATTTTCTTTATTCTTTTATTTTGGCTTTAAATATTGTTTTTTATAGAATATTTACACCGTAAAAATATGTGTTATTCTATGAAACATAATGTTATTTACATGCATTTAGCTAAGGTTTATAGGCCAAAATGAAAGAATAAAGTTGATGGAATAGAGATTCAACAACCATGTATACTTGCCTTTGCTAGTCCCTAGCAAACACTTATGTCTATAAGTACAGAAAAAGAAAATAAAGAGAAAAAAGAAAGAGCTTGGATTCATTTTAACTTTCAAACTTGTCTTCATAAAATCAAAGTTTGGAGCTCACTCAAACCTTTGGAAGATTAAGTTTGGTCGGAACCTCATTGAGAAATGGATTTGAAAAACAACAACCTCTAAGACCTACAAGACTCTACCCAAGTCTCCTTAAAAGCCAGGTCAAAATAAATCGATGTCATATACAGTCCCTTATAACTATGAGTCTACCTTCTACAATGTCTGTGATTTGTAGCGCTTCTCGAATGAACCAGAAAAAATCAATCTTCTCCAACATGGTGACCCTAATTCCCGATCCAGCAACTCTTTCCTTGAGAAGCGGGGTATTTCCAAGTGCAACCTGCTCAAGAAGAGGATGTGGAGAAGAGAATGAATGGTAGCCAGTGTAGTTACATATCCTTCAATGCTTGACCAATGTAGCCAAATCATCCAGTTGCAAGCTCACATAGATTTGACTTTGAATCTCAAGCTTGCTTATTGACTATATGCATAAACACTCCATCGGAAATTATTTTTTCTTTGAATTTTTTGCATCTATTCTTTTATATTTAAATATTATATACAACAACATTTACATATGGACTTTTTCCTCTTGAGCAATAGACTATCCCTATTTTAAAGCATTATTGCAACCCACAAACTTCTGTCTTTAGACCTCGTCGCTATTAGATCGGGTTGGGGTACAATACCACAAATGTGTGACTTCTGATGTTTCCATTGGCTGGTGTCTCATGTCGACAAATCCATCCCTGGCCACAAATGTGTGACTTCTGATGTTTCCATTGGCTGGTATCTCATGTCGGCAAATCCATCCCTCTACTAGTTGAACTGAGGTGAGCAAAGGGCAAGGTGCAAGTGTGCAATCTAGGTCACGTCGACAAGAGTCATGCGTGTGTTATGAAATATTCTACTTAGGTGGTCAAGATGACACTTAACCAAGTCTTGTGGTCTCAAAGAATTAAGTCTCACAAACTTGAAGCATCTCAATTCCAGTTCTTTAAAGGTTCCTTTTATTAGGTTGATTAAGGTCCAACGAAGCACCAATCTTCAGATTTTAATTACACTAGTTCAATTCTCAATATCAATTTGAAAAATGCAAATGCTATATAGAATGCAAGAAAAATATTTTTGTGATGCAATTTTCTAGTTTTGAACTTTTTCTAGATTTTTGAAAAAGTTTTGCAAATAGTTATGATGGTTTTTGAAATTTTTTTTGCCAATTTTTTTGGAATCTTTAATTTTTGCAAATTTTAGGGATTTTTGAAAACAGAAGAATTAGAGATATATGCAAATATTTACATGGGAGTTTGTTTTGTTATTTACAAGAATCTGGGTGAAAAACTTTTCATAGGATTTCCAAAACATTTTTGAAACCATTTTCGCAAACATTTTGAAAACTTATTTTTGCAAATATTTTTTACAAGCATTTTCAATCTTGGATCATCATTTTACAAATATTTTCCAAACTATATATATATATATAGATTTTGAAAGCAATTTTTTCAACCATTTTCAAATCATTTCAAACAGATTTTCAAAATATTTATTTAAAACAAATAAAAGAATTTTTTACAAATAAAATATTTTTACAATGATTTGAGAACATTTACAAAATATTTTCCAAACCATTTTCAAAAGAATTTTCGAGGAGATTTTCCAACCATTTTTCAAACATTTTGCAAAGAATTTTGAACTCGATTATTATAAGTGTTTTTATATTATTAATGCGTGCTTTATTGATTAGTCATATTACTGAAAATACGAAAGTACGAGTTATGGCAAAAGTATATACAACATATATACGACCCCCTGTAATTTCCTTGAGCTACGTCCTCGTAGATCAAAGAGGAAAAAGGAAGGCATAACTCGTAGTAAGTAAAGATAAGTCTATACTACAATGATAAAGAATGAGCGAATGAGAACTTGATCGTCCCCCTATACTTAGGATGAAACAATCCTAAGTATAATAGAATGTACACAAGGTAGTGAGGGTCGAGGGTGGGAATGTCTTAAATCATTGGCTCGGCCTATCCCCCCTATACACTGGGAAAAATATACCTATGTATAGGAAGAATATATAGAGTTAAGGGGATAGGTGATGGATCAAGAAATTAACAATTCAGGGTGCTCACCCCCTATACTTAGGACACAGTCGCATTAAGTATAACAATGATGAAAGGGGTAGACACCTTTTCAGAAGAAATAGAACAATAAAAATAAAGAAGAAGAAAATAAGAAAACAAATTCTTTTTGTGATTTTTAGCTCAGATGTCTGATCCATTTGCCTATGTGAGCTCATCTTGAAATACCACCTCAATTGAATTGACAACAGACAGGAATGTGTCATACTCTAAATACGGCTTCAATAACTATCTGTTGACTACAAAGGGTTGTGCGTCAGGTGACAATTCGGATATGAGTAGACTTCCGTTGTCACGTACAATCTTCATAATAAATGATCATGTCCACTTGCTCTTCAGCTTGCCCAGAAAAATATTAAACTTCGCATCAAATAACCACACCTTCTATTTGGATATGTTTGTCGTGCCATCTCTTGACTTCCTCTTTGTACATCTAGTTGTTATTGAATACTTAATCATGAAATTCAAGCAGTTAATTCGGATCAACTTTTCTGTTCTTTCCTCCTTGATCGGAATCAAGGTTGCACAAGTTTAATGCCCATAAGGATTTGTGAATTAATTCCACGACATGTGTCAAGGCTTGCCATAGACAAGTAGGTAGGGAGATTTGTATATCATGCGATAATCTCAAAGAATTGATTATAGTAATTGAGATCCATTCTTTCAATCCAGACGTACAAGTTTCTACAGTATTGTCTTAATCTCCCTGTTAGAACAATCAAACAAGCCAATGAACTGTGGGTGGTACGATGCAGCAACACGGTATTCAATGGCATATTCTTTGGTCAACATTTTGACCTCCTTGTTTATAAAATGGCTCCCCCGTCAAAATTGAGAATTTTGGGAATTCCGAACTGCGAGATGATATTCTCTTTGAAGAAATTACGAACTTTGCGGTTGTCTACAGTTCGGGCAGGGATTGCCTCCACCCATTAATTAACATAATCAATGACAAGTAGGGATGTACTCAAAACCCTGGTTGTTAGGAAAAGGCCCCGTGAAAATCAATGCCCCAGGCATCAAAGACGTCAGATATTTGAATGTACTTCAAAGGCATTGTATCTCTCTCGATGATGTTTCTGTCCATTCGCTGCGAGTCAATACACTTTCTCACGTAATCATTTGCATACTTGAATAGAGTTGGCCACCAAAAGCCACATTGAAGCACTTTTGTTGTCATTCTCTTTCCAGAATGGTGTCCATCAACTTCAAGCTTGCGATAGTGGTCTAGTACACCCATAATATACACCTCCTCCAGATGCAGTATGCGCCCTCTTGGAATAGATGCGGTTCTACCGACTGGCGAAAATGAATGTCAGCCAAGAATGTGTCTTGTTTGATCTTTAACCAATCTAGCAAAGTCTTCTTGAAGATGAGATAATTTACAATATCTGCATACCTGGAGAGAGAGGATATATACAAGACTGTCTTATCTGGAAAGGTCTTTGTAATTGGAATTTAATTTTACCCTGGAGGCTCTACATTGACGATTCTTGAAATATTGTCTGCCACCACATTTTTTATGCTTGGTTTGTCACAAATTTCCAAGTCAAATTCTTTGAGTAGAAGGATTCAACAAATTAGATAAGGCTTGGTGTATTTCTTGCTTTGAAGGTATTTGATGGCAGAGTGCTCAGTGTAAATAATCACCCTTGATCTGAGGAGATGTGATCTGAACTTTTCCAGGACAAACACTACGGATAGCAGCTCTTTCTTTGTCAATGCATAGTTTTTCTGAGCTCCGTCCAGTGTTCGGCTAACGTAATGAATTGTAAATAGGATCCTATCTAGTCTCTGTCCTAAGACAACACCAATTGCGAAATCAGACGCATCCATCATGATCTCAAATGGTAGAGACCAATCATTGGGTTATCGGATAGGAGCATGTTTGATCAGGTCTTTCAACTGATTAAAGGATTGGATAACACGATCATCCACAATGAAATCAGCCTCCTTCCCTAACAATTATGTCAACAGTCAGACATGCTTGTTGATGTTTTTGGTAAACCGTCGGTAGAAACCGATGTGTCCCAAAAACGACCGCACCTGTTTCAAGTTGGCAGGTGGCTCAGATTTTGAAATTACTTCTACCTTGGTTGGGTCGACTTCCTTGCCACATTTAGATACAATGTGACCCAACACGATCCCTTCAGTTCCTATGAAATTGCTCTTCTCCCACGAGAGTATGAGGTGGATTTACAACACCTCCTAAGAACTCGGTCTTAATAGTACAAGCATTGGTCGAATAAATCCACGTAGATAGAGAAATTGTCCATGAAACCTCGAGAAAACTGTCCACCATGTCTGCAAATAAAACCAGCATACATCTCTTAAATGTAGAGGGGGTGTTGCACAGCCTGAACGGCATATGTCAGAAGGTGTACATCCCAAAAGGATAGGCAAATGTGGTTTTCTCTTGATCTTTAGGCATGATTGCAACTTGATTGTATCTAGAATACCCGTCCAAGAAGAAGAAATATACCTTCGCTGCCAGTCTCTCAAGAATCTGGTCAATGAAGGGCAATGGAAAATGATCCTTCTTAGTGTCAAGGTTGAGATGTTTGTAATCTACATAGACTCACCAAATGTTAGTACTCTGGTCGGAATCTCCTCTCCTTTGTCATTGGTCACAATGGTGATCCTATACTTCTTGTGCACTACATGCATCAGACTCACCCCACTTGGTGTCGGAGATGGGATATGTGAATCCCGCATCAAAACCATTTCTGAATTTCTTTCATCACAACCTCCTGATGGTTTGGATTCAGTCTACACTGGAATTCATGAGAGGGCTTGATGTCTTCTTCAAGGTAAATGTTATGTGAGCATAAGGATTGATTGATCCAATGGAGATCCGATATTTTCCATCCTATCACCTTGCGGTTTCGTTCAAGAACCTCCATCAAAGGAGATTCTTGGTCTTCGGTCAAATGAGCCTTGATGGTGATCGGATACATGTTGGGTTCACCCATAATGAAGGTGTACTTCATATTTGAGGGAAAGGGTTTGAGCTTTGGTTGTATGGGAGCGAATTCATTGGTGACCTCAACGACAACTGCATGTGTTTGTTCTTTCAACTATTGTTTGTCCACCTCTAGTAATTCAGCTTCATCATTTAGTACATCACACAGATCGACAATGAAATCTTACTCCTCAGATGAGAGGGATTATTTGGATCCTTTTATTGGCATATCAACGAAAATCTCATCTTCAAAGACATCAGTTAATTGGATTTGGATTTCCTCTGGAGATAGGAATTCCATAGTTTCTTGGTCATAAAGAAATAGAATTGTATCTCTATTCTCTGCTAAAAAATTTCATAGTCCTTAAGATAGTGCGATGCATGCACACTAAACTCAGACATATCATTTGCCAGCTTTGGCTCAGACATGGTTTCTATCTGAATCTTGTCAGTGCTGGAGCGGAATGTGATCTCTCCACTATCGTAGAACTATTACTCGGCCTTTTCAAAGGAACGGGCGGGCAAGGATAACTTGGGTATGGAGCAGAGGTGTGGAGGTGTCCATATCTAGGATAATGGAATCATAGGGAACTGCATCCCATGAACAATGACTATTACATCCTCCAACATGCCTCATGCCGCTTGATTTATTGCTCCGTAAATTGCAGAATCATCTTGGTTGGCTTGAGCGGACCTAACCCAAATTCTGTGAGGAGTGACGCTAGTAGAAGGTTGACAGAAGACCCACTGTCAAGCAAAGTGCGTTCGAATTCCTTATTAAAAATGATGCATCTGATGAGTGGTGCTTCCTTATCTTTCTATTTGTGTGGGAGATTGATGATTGCATTTACTGTAGTCATGGTCAGGACATGCATCTCTGGTTTCTTCTTCTTGCGGCTTGGAGGCTTTGTTGTGCATTCCAATTTTAGTCCTCGTTTTAGTGTAGGCATGTACACCACGGCTTTCAACAATGGCATTTCAAGAATCAAGTTTTGTAAAATTTGGACTATTCAAGGATCAGAAAAATTATTTTTCAATTTTTTTACTATTTTTGATTTATTTGTTGAAGGAAAAGGCAAATGCACACCATCCAAAATATTTTCATTCAAATTTATGTCCATATCTTTTTGTACAAGTAGAAGGAAAAAAGGAATACAATCATATACAACTAGTGGACCAAAAATGACAGGATCGGCTCCATCGGTTGGCTCTAGCGCTGCTGTGGGTGCTGGAACCACCAAGAATGGCGCGGCTTCACTGGGACCGCAGCTTTCTTTTTGTATTTTTGTATTTTCTCTATTTTTTATCTTTTTGCTGTAGTTGGTGCTGCTCCATCCAAAAATTGTGATGGCCCTAATGTCGATCTGGCTGACAATTCACCTTATATGCTATGTTCTTCCATTTCACCATTGCAGATGTCTGGAGTGTCCTACTGGTCCTGAGATGTACAATGTCAGATAAAAATACATTATTTTCATATGAATTAGTGGGACAATACAGGCTACCTGCTCCTTGCGACGAAAGCTGTTCGGATACACTTCCACCAAAGTCGGGATGCCGGTCTTAGCGGCCTTCAGGTCATCTATCTTTTGGCTCATCTCAGCCATATTCTTCACAAGCTGGGCCAGACAATCAAGGGTTGGGTTAACCAGAGAAACCTCCGGATGTTCGACATGATGAGACTGCTAACTCTGATGGTAGGAGGGAGGATATGGTTAGTAACCCTAAGAATAGTGAGGAGGAAGAAGAGAATGATATTGCTGGTACTGTGGCGAGGAGTATTAGTGATAGTACTGAGAAGCCAGCTGCCGGTACTGCTGGTTTTGATATCCAAACTACTGCTGATAATTATTCTGCCTCCAGTTGTAACTTTGTTATGGAAGCTGCTAGTAGTGTGCCGGATTGGGATAGAAATTCTGCCCTCCTTGTTGCTAATGATATGGCCGGCTAGCATTGGATTACCATGAGGTTGTCCCTGAGGACTGGTCAGTTGCTGATCATTGCTCCAGACGCCATTCACCACTTGAATGAGCTTGGAGGTGGAGAACAAGGCCCAAGGTACTGATGCTGGAATTCAGGTGGCTAGTAAACAACCATCTGAGTCTACAGTTGCTCTGAGGCCTGTACATAGTATACATGCTGGACTGAAGGTTGATTGGGGCTCAGTTGAGGAGGATGCATCTCTGTTTACTCCTTCTTCTCATCTGGAGGCTTAGTGGCGGCGGTCACTACATTACAAATGCTGATGGAGTTCATCAATAGCTCCAATTTCTTGGGGACAATATCGATCTTGTCTAAGCCCTTCATTTTCTGCTCAATCCCATCGAGTTTCTCCAGGTCTCGCGACCTCTTCTCAATGATATCTACCTTTGACAGATTTTTAACAATGATGGTCAAGTCTAAGTTGTCACACATGTTGACTTCATGCATATCTGCCATGAACGGTATTGCGGAGGACTTGTGATGGCGGTTGCATCTGAAAGGTACGAGATGAGGATAACATAGCTTCTCCTTCGGCCATCTCCTCAAAGATTTGCCATACTACCTCCTCGTCCTTGTTGAAGTGGGATCCTCCGCACGCAGAGTCAACCAGATGTTGACTAGCTTTTATCAGACCCACAAAGAATTGCTGGATCAGGCTAGTCCTTGGGATGTCAAGATGGGGGCACTTCTCGATCAAATCGACTGAACCTCTCATAGGTTTCATAAAAGGACTCTTGGGGTTCCTATGAGATGCTAAAATTTTTGACCACATGAGATTAAGACGACCGAAAGGATAATACTTATGCAGGAATGTGGATTTCAGGTCCTCCCAGGTCGTCACTACCTTCTCCAGATGGTTGATCCAGTATAGTGCTTTGCCGTGAAGGCTGAAGGGAAGGTGGTCATCTTGACTACACCCAACATAATGTTGGTATAGTGGGTTGTGTTGTAGATTAGGCATAATTGTTGTAGATGGATGTACGACTCCTAGTTTTAATTCCCATGGAAGCTGGGGAGGAGAGAAAGGAGCTGTAGCTTTAGTTCAATGTCCGTGGATTGGTGGAATTCAGATCCACTCATTGATGTGGTGGCCCTAGGGTTGTATGATTGCTTAAGGGTTGGCTTGGGTTGGTGATGAATCCACGTTTCATCATCTTTATTCTATCATTTTGGCCTTAAAAACCCTAGTAAATGCGTATAAATAGGCGTAATTCATGCATTTTAGCATTCATGCATATGTGTGTAAATATTGTATAAAATGCGGTTTTTAAAGCCAAAATTATAGAATAAAGAAAAGAAAAGAAAAAGAATAAAATATTGTAAATATTTTATGACCCGAAACCCCGAGACCTAGGCATATTGATGAATAGGTCGACAAGGAATAATGTAGGGGGAGATAAGGGCCAAAATACAGATAAAATACCTATAGTTTCTATTCATTCTTTATTCATTTTGGGACCTATTTTTGGTTCCACTTTTTATACATCAAATAAAGAAACTTTGTACATGAAAGTTGTAGATATTTTAATGAAGAAAAATACAAAATTGATTTCACAGAAAAATAATGTACAGATAAAAAGTTATGGTCTGAATAAAAATCCAGAATCCCAACTTCCCAGACCCGTATCTCACAAATAAAAACTCCAAATGCAGCATACTCACCTTTAATTGTATATAGAAGAAAATAAGCTAATTAATGGTGGTGGTTTCGCATTTGGCGGAGCTACGGTTTGAAAGTTGACTTTTGGACACTCATTGTACATTGTACAGATTAAAATATTCAATTTATTATTTATTTATTATTTTTATAATTTTATATTTTTATAATGTTGTAAATATTACTTATAATAATTGTGAATATTAAAATCCGATTAAAAACATAACTAAAACTCAAAATAAAATACTTGTATACACAGGTAAAATACATACACATATACCTATACAATATATTACTTTATTTTATTAATTATACAAAGAACATCAATAAAATAAAATAAAAATATAATTATGTGTATAAAAGTGTGTTATAATTATATAAATTAATAAACATAATTAATAAAATTAAAATACACAAAATAAAAATAAAATACTTAAATATATAGATATATATATAGGGAAAAGGGAGCCTACACCCATGTGTAGGTAACTTACCTACACCCAACTCTTTTTCCCTCAATTTTTTTTATTTTTTTGAATTAATTCCTTGGGGAATTTAGATCACAATATATCACCATATCGTCATTCAAATTTCAACTTATTTTGAGACTTCTAACTTATCCATCATGACAGTCAAATTTTAACGGTCTGAGATTTGCTGAAATCGGCCCCTTCGGATGGAGCTGTTAGGAATGTCTGTTTTACATGAAATTTGAAACACATATTCCATTTAATATTCTAAGTAAATCCCCTAAAGATCCATTTCAAAAAAAATCAAAAAAATTAAGAAACAAGAGGTGGGTGTAGGTAAGTTACCTACACATGGGTGTAGGCTCCCCAATCCCATATATATATACTTTAAGGGATTGGGGAGCCTACACCTATGTGTAGGTAATTTACCTACACCCACCTCTTGTTTCTTAATTTTTTTGATTTTTTTTGAAATGGATCTTTAGGGGATTTACTTAGAATATTAAATGGAATGTGTGTTTCAAATTTCATGTAAAACAGACATTCCTAACAGCTCCATCAAAAGGGGCCGATTTCAGCAAATCTCAGACCGTTAAAATTTGACTGTCATGATGGTTAAGTTAGAAGTCTCAAAATAAGTTGAAATTTGAATGACGATATGGTGATATATTGTGATCTAAATTCCCCAAGGAATTAATTCAAAAAAATAAAAAAATTTAAGGGAAATAGAGTTGGGTGTAGGTAAGTTACCTACACATGGGTGTAGGCTCCCTTTTCCCATACTATAAAGGGCATAAATGCAAACTTGTAAAAATACGTCTCATAAAAATAAATAAAAATTACCATAAATTAATTCATTAAATATTAAACATTTTTTATTTTATAATTAAAAATCAATAAAATCGTTTGCTATTTTAATTTGATTTTACAAATCTTTTTCCCCAGGTTTTTCCTGGTTGGTCCACGTGGACCAACCAGGGGGCTAGGAGAGTTGACCTCGGTCAACTCTTTGCCCAACACCTGGGCTGTTGTCAGACTGTATTTTTTCTTGGACTTCGCGGATTTTTGGAGAGCGCTCCTTTCACCGAATCAGGTCGGTCTCTTCACGAGAAATGTAGCCCTACCATAGGGCATACTCGCCCGATCATTTTTTCGACCTTTGGGTCGTTGTGACACCCGTGATACCTCCTCGAAGATCGCCCCTCGGCCTTGTTTTAAAAACGCCCCAAAAACTCCCATTCCAATTTGAACCCTTTTGACCCAAGTTGAACCCTTGCTTTGGAGCTCTGGATCGATCCCTGTGACAGGGGGGTCTCCAGCTCCTTCGCGCAAGGCCAGGCGAGGGCCGGAAGGAGCTTCCACCCCCATCTTTGGCGTCCGCCGTGAGGTACCAATCTCGGGTCTAAACCCTCGAGGTATTGCATTTTTATGTGTTTTTCTTGCGCATGTAGTTTCCCCGTAATCATTTCATTCATCCCAGTTGTTTTTCTTTCTTTCAAATCGCTCACCTACACCCCATCCGCTCCTCGCCGGAGTTACCTCCGGTGAGCCTCAACTCACGTCCTCTCCCTCCATTTCTCCTCTCGAAGGTCACGACACTTTACCCGTGACCTTTCTCACTCGTTCCTTGCAGGATTTGGAGCATAGTGTACGTTTTGGGCAATTTTTGGAGACAGCCGGAGGCACCTGGGGCTGCTTCGCGTCGCCACCGCCGCTGGAGCACTCCAAGGGACGCCGACCATTTTTGACGCCCAGACGAGTTGTCGACACCTGCAGGAGCTTTACCAGCCCGTTTTGGAGCCCCAAATGCCATGGATGAGGCGCTGCGAGGCTTGAGAAGTTCGCCTGCCGCGGCGTTCTTCTCTGTTCTTCATCAGCGTCTCGCCACCGTTCGATCAAGGGTGTTCTTTGATCAGAGCAGCAGCCGTCAGATTTTGAGCTTCGCCAGCTGTCAGATCTTCAGCGCATCTTCTAATCTCGCCCGTCGATTGCGAACCGACATCGCCTCCTGCGGAGCTGCCATGTGGCTTTAGTGGAGCATCTGCCACCGTCTGATCTGCAGCAGCTGAGGGTAAATTGCAATTGCACCCTTGGCGTTTTTGTAATTAAATATCAGGACCGAAACATTCCTCTGCTCTTTTATATTTTGTGTTAATTTTGCATCTTAGCCCCGTAGCTTTCGATAATTGCTTGTATACCCCTGTCAGGTGCGCGTGCAAGTCACGTGCACCCTGGGGTTTTTGCACAAGTAACCTTGCGGCTTTGTTTATTTCCAACTAGTGCTGTAACCTTTTATTCAAGTTTTGAACTTTTGGGAAATTTGCGTGCCAGCCCTTGTGCTTTTTGAATATTACAACAATGCCCCTACACGTGTGCCTTTTCCTTTTGTTGTCTTTATTTATTGCATATGTATATTAAACCCTAAAAAATCCACAAAATTCAGTTTAAGTCTCTGTTGCATCATAGATTAACGCCATATTTTTATTTTTCACAATTATTGCATTTTTATATTTATTAAAAATCAAAAATAGCCATTTTCAGCACTGTCTAGCTTATAAAATCACTAAAAAATATAAAAACTCTCCAGTATATTTTGTCCACTTTAGTTTGTTTTAACTTCAGACCCAAAAATCATTAAAAAAATACAAAAGAAAACTCCAAAAAATCACAAAACGCTAAAAACCTCTATAAAAATATTAAAAATTCCTTAAAAACCCTAAAAATATAATCTTAGTGTCTAAATTTTCCTTATTTTATTGTCTTTCATTGAAAATTGAGATGGAGAATTTTTGCCACTGATTTCCATTTTATTTCTCCATTTTAGTTTCAGCCTTGCATTTTATTCACTGTTTTCTCTATTTTGCTATTTAAAAATACCAAAATCATTCTTAAAAATTCCCAAAAATCACAAAAACAGTAAAAAAGTATAAAAAGACCAAAAAGACTTTATTTGCTCATTTTTGGACATTTTTATCTATTTTTACAAATATCTCTTTCTCCCTTTTATTACATTGTCTCTATTTTCCAATATCGAAAAAGAAAATATAAAAAAAGATAAAATACAAAAAGAAAATATAAAATCAGAAAATTAAAACCAAAATACAAAATTATAAAATCAAAAATTAAATTAAAATATAAAAATAAAAAAACCCACAAAAAATTAGCATAATAGACACTTGATCACATACACACGCATTCTGAGCCTTAGTGCCCCGATCTACCTGTCTGCTCCCTGTGTTCGACCTCTACACATACTTGCACTATACACATCTTGTTGTAGAGTTATAATAAATTTTCACTCAGCACATTTACTTTCATTGCTCGATATATTTGTCATGGGTTAATTGTTGTTTTAATCCGAATTTCACGTGGTTGATTCAGCGACTGAGTTCCCGCCTTGTGTGGAACTTAAGACCGCCGATTTTTTGGGTTAAACAAATGGCGCCGTTGCCGGGGAAAACAAATGGCGCCGTTGCCGGGGAGCAATAGCGCTTAGTTCGGGTCTTGTTTGTGATTGTGATTTGATTGTTTATTTCGCGGTTTTTATTTTTGCTTATTTTTGCTTATTTTTGCTCTTTTATTTTGATATATCAGTTGAATTGTCTAACCACCCTCTTGTTTGGCTTTGTGCGAGGTACGCGGATCGAGGGAGGCACTCCTTTCTAGGAGCGCTCGTGCAACCACGTGAGGCGGCTTCAGCTTCGCACCAAGGCGGACTTGGAGGGAATTTTGAAGACAACTTCTGAGATTTGATTTTATTGCATTTATATTTTTGTAATTTTAAGTGAGAGAGGGACCACTATTATTTGTAATAATACAGGTACTCGAACTTTCAGGACTCTTGAGCCTAATTTCCAAGTGATTGTTCACTTCGGGGCTCACCGCGGCTTTTTACGGTTTTCTTCGCATTTTTTATTTATTTGTTTTGTTTTGTTTTCCGATTTTATTTCTTTTGTGTGATTGAGCCCTTAGTCTTAGGGATTGCTTGCGATAGATTAGGTCCAAACACATTAATCACCCTTGCATGTGCCTATAGTTTCGTTTGGACTTAGTCAAATTTTAAACAATCGATCATCACCTTCAATCCATCGTGCCACGAGCTCTCCCCGCAAAGCGCTTTCTCCTACCCTCAATTTGTTGAGCAGAGGAGGGGTGAGCCTAGACCGGACTCTAGGGTTGAGGATTGGTGGTCGGCTTGTGGTTCTTCCCGCTAATAGCAATTTCTGAACCTAGGGCGATTTCAGCGGCTTTTGCATTTGCATATAGCTAGGTTTCAATTCTGCTGAGCATCCTTGCATGTAGAGTGCTGGAGGCAAGGTGAGCATTTACGCTTTAGCATCCATCATCGTTTTGATCGCTTGCATTGCTTTTCCGACTCTACCTCTGATTTTGATCACCTAGGTGCTTAAAGGAATTGACTCCCCGATAGGAACGTGCATTTTTTACTAAAAATCCAAAAAAAAAGTGATAACCAAATAAAATTGGGACTGCTAATATTACTTGGCCCTAAAATCCACCAAAACGAAAATCTTGTATTTGGGGCGAGTAATCCCCTCATTGTCTTCGTTTTACTTGCTCGCGCGCACACTAAGGTTAGTGCCCAAATCCCATATTCAGCCCCCTAAGTGTTTGTGCAATTTTGGACTTCTCGCCTAACTCTAAAATAGACAAGATAAAAAGACCGCATTTGTGGTCTTCACCGAGTTGAGTAGGTGAATTGAGGGTTTGACTTGTTTTCATTTTTTCTTGTGATTGTTTTGTGTGTGTCCTAGATCGCTCCTGCACACTTGCGCCTTTCTTCTCACTTCTCTTGACTTGACCATCGTGCTCTCCCGATCATTCTTCCTTTGTTTCGAGATGGCCGACTGGAGCGTATTTTATCCGGACTTTGCGGATCATTCGTTCACTCCAGCCGGTCCACCTCCTTTTTTCCAGGAGGACTTTGCTCCTGATTTTTGTACATATCCGCCTCAGCCACAGTATCAGACCTCGGATTTCTATCCACATCCACCCCCACTTCCATATTCTCCACCTTCACATCCACCCGAGGCCGAGCTGTTGGAGTCACCTTTCATGGAGTCCACCCTTGAGCACTTGACCCAGATGATGGATCATATGAGACAGAGGATTGACCACCTCACTAGTACCAATAAGAGCGACCATGATATTACACCATCTGATGATATGGGTTCACTCGAGGATTTCCATGAGAGCTTGCAATCGCCAAAAATACAAAAAAATGAGAAAATTTTAAAAACACAAAAAGAGATTGGGAGACTTTTGGTCGAGTCAGACTATGAGGAGAGCGCTCACTTGCCAGATCCTTTGTCCACACATTCATTCACACCTTGTCCCACCTTTGACCCCGAGGATGCCGCTGTACAAACTGCTCTTGGCAAGCCTCGTGTATATGCTGATTCCGACCTTCTCCCTTGTATGGAGGAGGTCCAAAAATTCAAAAAAATGTTATCTGAACCCGAAGTGGTGGCCACCATTCATGAGATCATCCGTGCCCCACTTCAGCAGGCCATGACCAATTCATCGGCTCCTCTTCCCAAGAAGAGAAAGCGAAGGAGCAGATCTGAGAGTCATATCTTGACCATGGCCACTGCCCATGCCATCTCACGTCGTCCCATTCCTAGGAAAAAGAACACTGCCACACCTTTCATTAGCTGCACCATCTCTGACCACACATGTGATCACACTCTCCTAGACGGCGGTGCATCGATCAGTATCATACCCTTCTCGCTGGTACAGTCTCTTCACCTAGAGCCTCTCAAGAAAACCAGGATGATCGTACAGTTTGCTGATGGATCAATAAAGAGGCCGAAGGGTATCCTAGAAAACGCCGTCATCTCGATTCAGGGCATGAGCTACACCGTTGATTTTGTCGTATTGCCCATGGAGGCCTCCACAGGGGAGCATTCTCCAATCATCCTGGGACGACCATTCCTCGCCTCTGCGAGGGTCGTTATTGACTACGGATCAGGAGAGATCCGCTTCCGTCCGGCTGACGAGAGCGAAGTGTCGATCACCGCACCTACTGCCGACCAGAGACCTACACCTGATATGACTTCACCTATCTTGGCTGACCCCGAGGACTATGATCTATATGAGGATATCAGAGAGACCTTCTTCATGACCGATAATGAGACCCGAGAATTCCTCTCCAAGGAGGAAAGCTCGGAAAGCATAGACCTTGGTGTTGCTGCTTCCTGTGATTGGCGATGTGTTGATGACATCCGCGGGATTTACACGATCGATACCATTGAGCGGAGGGCAGACTTAGAGATGATACAGGACGACCATGTTTTGACTACTTCCACTGATGGGTCCGTTCCTGTTCATGTAGATACTAATGAGCCAAAGGCCGAATTTGATTTAGTTGCTTTTCTTCGGAAATTCGGGCCTTTTGATGAGAAAGATGATCCGGTTGAGATTATAGAGGACGAACAGAGTTCGACTACTTCCACTAATGATTTCGTGCCTTTTGATTTTGACCTGGATGACACCTCGCAGGACGACTCCGAGTACACTACTTCCGATGATGATGAGTTCGTCCCATTCCACTTTGATACCCGCGAGACTCCCAAGGCCGGATCGAGTCACACTTCTTCCACTCACACGTCTGTGCCTTTACACCATAGGACCACCAAGGGAAAACCTAGCCGTACTACTTCCATTGACCAGTTCGTCCCTTTCAGATTTGATTCCACTGAGGGCCTTCATCGTGTCGACCCTGATCGGCTTCCGTCCGCTGTGGACCCCGATGTCGACTTGCATCACACTAGATCTATCCCTCAACGGTCTCGCAAGAAGGTTCGCTTTCAACCTTCTTGATCATATGTACATCCGTCTCTGTTGTATATCCTTTCTGGTATATCTTCCTATCTCCCGTTTTTACTCGTCCACCCATTCTCGTGTTTTCCTAGCTTAGGACGTACTTTGTCCTAAGTATAGGGGGGTGGACGAGCCGAGTGTTCTTTCATCGTTTCGTGTCATCGCTCCTGTCGTTGCCTATACTTAGGGCTTCTTTCACCCTAAGTATAGGGGGAGCGATGCGTACATCCTCACAATCTCTTCTTCTATCTTCATCTCTTTTTCTTCTTTTCTTCTTTTCCTCTTTTATCTTCTTCATCTACCGAAAAGGTGTCACCCCTTTTTGTCAGTTTTCCATACTTAGGACGTACTTTGTCCTAAGTATAGGGGGGCGTGCACCTCGAGTTGTTTCTATTCTTTGATCCTCTCCATTGTCTCCTCTTCTTGTCTATACTTAGGGATATCTTACCCTAAGTATAGGGGGAGACAACCTGAGTACGATCTGTTCATTCCCACCCTTGACCCTCCCTGCTTTGTGTACAGTCTGCTATACTTAGGATTATTTGATCCTAAGTATAGGGGGGACGGTCAACTTCTCATCGATTCATTCATTTATTCTTTAGATTTTCCTATACTCAGTACGAGTTATGTCTTCTCTTTTCTCTCTGATCTATGAGGACATAGCTCAAGCTAAGTATAGGGGGGTCGTATATACTACGTATATACTTTAGCCATAACTCGTACTTTCGTATTTTCTTAATAAATATGGCTAATAATTCTTTAAAAATTCTTTAAAATTCATTAAAAATTCTTAATAAAAAGATGTGATTATTCCTCAAATTCTTTTTGTATTTACTGATTAATAAATCAGGTGAAAATGTTTTTTGCAAAATGTTTGAAAAATAGTTTAAAAATCCTTGTGAACATTTATTGAAAACTATTTTGAAATTATTTTGTTACATGTTTTCAACCTGTGTAAAATGTGTGGTTTGTAAAAATCTCTTTTCTTTGTGTGAAATAAAATGTTTGAAAAATGATTTGCAAATGGTTTGAAAAATGGTTGCAAAAATATTTGAAAGACCTATATATACTGTTTTGAAAACCTTTGTAAATGATTTTCAAATGTGTGTACATGTTTGCAAAAATGTTTGTAAAAATTATTTTGGACTATAGTTTCAAAAATTGTGTGAAAAGCTTGTGTCAAATAAGTTTGAGGAATACATACATCACACCAAAATCCATTTTATGTACATATGTATAAAATTGACCACTTACCCAGTAAATTCTTAAAATCCACTTCTTGTAAATATAAGAAGCACTTCCGTGTACATATTTTAACCTAGCTTTCAGCCAAAATCTTTTTGTTTTCAAAAATCCCAAAAACATTTGCAAAATTAAAATCCAAAAAACATTTGAAAAATCTTTTTGAAAAATACAAAAAAATGCATATGCATGCATCATATTTTCAAAAAAAAATCCATAAAAAGTTCAAAATCTTTGAAAATTGCATCACAAAAATATTTTCTGCATTGCATTGCATAGCATGAGCATTTTTCGGATTGAGTTTGATAGTTGAATAAGTCTAAGTAAAATCCGAAGATTGGAGCTTGATTGGACCTTAAAATCTACCTAATAACAGGAGCCTTATAGGAACTGGGTTTGAGGTACTTCAGGTCTAGTTGACTTAATTCTTTGAGGATCACGAGACTTGGTTCAATGGATTCTTGACTGCCTAAGTAGAGTATTTCGGAGCACACGCACGACTCTTGTTGATAATGACCTAACTTGGACACCTGCACCTTTCACATGGCTCGACTCAGTTGGAGTGGTGAGGGGATTGGATTTACCGGTATGAGACGCACACAAGTGGAAACACTTGTCCTCCTTTAGGGAGGGAAGTGCACCCCAACCCGTCCAGTGATTAGGAAGTCTAAAGACAGGAGGCTGTGGGTTGCGATAAAGCATCAAAAGAGGGATAGTCTCCTGGCTCAAGAGGAAAAACTCCTTATGTAAATGCTGTTGTATATAGTATTTCAAAAAAAAAAGTTCAGGCATGTACAAAAATAAAAAGCCTGCAAAGTATGTACATATGTTGTAAAGTCAATAAGCAAGCTTGAGTTCTAAAGTCAAATATGTGAGCCTGCAGCAGGATGACTTGACTACACTGGTCTTGCATCCCAGGATAGGTAGCTACACTGGCTACCGTCCATTCTTCTCTTCACCCCCTCCTCTTGAGCTGGTTGCCACTTGAACTTAGAAGGGAATACCCCGCTCCTCGAGGATGGAGTTATTGGATTGAGGAATCATTGGGTTGTCGTACTGGAGAAGTCAGTTTCTTTGTCATTCTAGTTGGGGAGAGCCACCATCACTTACACTGTACAAGTCAGATTCATAGTAGTAAGGGCTTGCGTATGAATTGAGATATTTCTGACCTGGCTATTGAGGAGACTTGGACAGAGTTTTGAGATTCTCAGGGACTGTTGGATTTCGAACACGGTTCTCACTAAGGTTCCGCCCGCACTAAAATTCCAAAGGTCCGACTTAAGCTCCAAACTTTGATTTTGTGAAGACAAGTTTGACAATTAAATTTAGTCCATCTTTCTTCTTTTTCTTTTCTTTATTTTTCTTTTTCTGCACTTATTGCATAAGTGTTTGCTAGGGACTAGCAAAGGCAAGTATAGGGGGATGATGAATCCACGTTTCATCATCTTTATTCTATCATTTTGGCCTTAAAAACCCTAGTAAATGCGTATAAATAGGCGTAATTCATGCATTTTAGCATTCATGCATATGTGTGTAAATATTGTATAAATTGCGGTTTTTAAAGCCAAAATTATAGAATAAAGAAAAGAAAAGAAAAAGAATAAAATATTGTAAATATTTTATGACCCGAAACCCCGAGACCTAGGCATCTTGATGAATAGGTCGACAAGGAATAAAGTAGGGGGAGATAAGGGCCAAAAAACAGATAAAATACCTATAGTTTCTATTCATTCTTTATTCATTTTGGGATCTATTTTTGGTTCCACTTTTTATACATCAAATAAAGAAACTTTGTACATGAAAGTTGTAGATATTTTAATAAAGAAAAATACAAAATTGATTTCACAGAAAAATAATGTACAGATAAAAAGTTATGATCTGAATAAAAATTCAGAATCCCAACTTCCCAGACCCGTATCTCACAAATAAAAACTCCAAATGCAGCATACTCACCTTTAATTGTATATAGAAGAAAATAAGCTAATTAATGGTGGTGATTTCGCATTTGGCAGAGCTACGGTTTGAAAGTTGACTTTTGGACCCTCATTGTACATTGTACAGATTAAAATATTCAATTTATTATTTATTTATTATTTTTATAATTTTATATTTTTATAATGTTGTAAATATTACTTATAATAATTGTGAATATCAAAATCAGAATAAAAACATCATTAAAACTCAAAATAAAATACTTGTATACACAGGTAAAATACATACACATATACCTATACAATATATTACTTTATTTTATTAATTATACAAAGAACATCAATAAAATAAAATAAAAATATAATTATGTGTATAAAAGTGTGTTATAATTATATAAATTAATAAACATAATTAATAAAATTAAAATACACAAAATAAAAATAAAATACTTAAATATATAGATATATATACTATAAAGGGCATAAATGCAAACTTGTAAAAAGACGTCTCATAAAAATAAATAAAAATTAGCATAAATTAATTCATTAAATAATAAACATTTTTTATTTTATAATTAAAAATCAATAAAATCGTTTGCTATTTTAATTTGATTTTACAAATCTTTTTCCCCAGGTTTTTCCTGGTTGGTCCACGTGGACCAACCAGGGGGCTAGGAGAGTTGACCTCGGTCAACTCTCTGCCCAACACCTGGGCTGTTGTCAGACTGTATTTTTTCTTGGACTTCGCGGATTTTTAGAGAGCGCTCCTTTCACCGAATCAGGTCGGTCTCTTCACGAGAAATGTAGCCCTACCATAGGGCATACTCGCCCGATTATTTTTTCGACCTTTGGGTCGTTGTGCCACCCGTGATACCTCCTCGAAGATCGCCCCTCGGCCTTGTTTCAAAAACGCCCCAAAAACTCCCATTCCATTTTGAACCCTTTTGACCCAAGTTGAACCCTTGCTTTGGAGCTCTGGATCGATCCCTGTGACAGGGGTGTCTCCAGCTCCTTCGCGTAAGGCCAGGCAAGGGCCGGGAGGAGCTTCCACCCCCATCTCCGGCGTCCGCCGTGAGGTACCAATCTCGGGTCTAAACCCTCGAGGTATTGCATTTTTATGTGTTTTTCTTGCGCATGTAGTTTCCCCGTAATCATTTCATTCATCCCAGCCGTTTTTCTCGCTTTCAAATCGCTCACCTACACCCCATCCGCTCCTCGCCGGAGTTACCTCCGGTGAGCCTCAACTCACGGCCTCTCCCTCCATTTCTCCTCTCGAAGGTCACGGCACTTTACCCGTGACCTTTCTCACTCGTTCCTTGCAGGATTTGGAGCATAGTGTACGTTTTGGGCAATTTTTGGAGACAGCCGGAGGCACCTGGGGCTGCTTTGCGTTGCCACCGCCGCTGGAGCACTCCAAGGGACGCCGACCATTTTTGACGCCCAGACGAGTTGTCGACACCTGCAGGAGCTTTACCATCCCGTTTTGGAGCCCCAAATGTCGTGGATGAGGCGCTGCGTGGCTTGAGAAGTTTGCCCGCCGTGGCGTTCTTCTCTGTTCTTCATCAGCGTCTCGCCACCGTTCGATCAAGGGTGTTCTTTGATCAGAGCAGCAGCCGTCAGATTTTGAGCTTCGCCAGCTGTCAGATCTTCAGCGCATCTTCTAATCTCTCCCGTCGATTGCGAACCAACATCGCCTCCTGCGGAGCTACCACGTGGCTTTAGTGGAGCATCTGCCACCGTCTGATCTACACCAGCTGAGGGTAAATTGCAATTGCACCCTTGGCGTTTTTGTAATTAAATATCAGAACCGAAACATTCCTCTGCTCTTTTATATTTTGTGTAAATTTTGCATCTTAGCCCCGCAGCTTTCGATAATTGCTTGTATACCCCTGCCAGGTGCGCGTGCAAGTCACGTGCACCCTGGGGTTTTTGCACAAGTAACCTTGCGGCTTTGTTTATTTCCAACTAGTGTTGTAACCTTTTATTCAAGTTTTGAACTTTTGGGAAATTTGCGTGCCAGCCCTTGTGCTTTTTGAATATTACAACAATGCCCCTGCACGTGTGCCTTTTACTTTTATTGTCTTTATTTATTGCATATGTATATTAAACCCTAAAAAATCCCCAAAATTCAGTTTAAGTCTCTGTTGCATCATAGATTAACGCCATGTTTTTATTTTTCACAATTATTGCATTTTTATATTTATTAGAAATAAAAATAAGCCATTTTCAGCACTGTCTAGCTTATAAAATCACTAAAAAATATAAAAACTCTCCAGAAAAATCCCAAAAAAAATATATTTTGTCCACTTTAGTTTGTTTTAACTTCAGACCAAAAATCATTAAAAAATACAAAAGAAAACTCCAAAAAATCACAAAACTCTAAAAACCTCTATAAAAATATTAAAAATTCCTCAAAGACCCTAAAAATATAATCTTAGTGTCTAAATTTTCCTTATTTTATTGTCTTTCATTGAAAATTGAGTTGGAGAATTTTTGCCACTGATTTCCATTTTATTTCTCCATTTTAGTTTCAGCCTTGCATTTTATTCACTGTTTTCTCTATTTTGCTATTTAAAATACCAAAAACATTCTTAAAAATTCCCAAAAATCACAAAAACAGTAAAAAAGTATAAAAAGACCAAAAAGACTTTATTTGCTAATTTTTGGATATTTTTATCTATTTTTACAAATATCTCTTTCTCCCTTTTATTACATTGTCTCTATTTTCCAATATCGAAAAAGATAATATAAAAAAAGATAAAATACAAAAAGAAAATATAAAATCAGAAAATTAAAAACCAAAATACAAAATTATAAAATGAAAAATTAAATAAAAATATAAAAATTAAAAAACCCACAAAAAATTAGCATAATAGACACTTGATCACATACACACGCATTCTGAGCCTTAGTGCCCCGATCTACCTGTCTGCTCCCTGTGTTCGACCTCTACACATACTTGCATTATACACATCTTGTTGTAGAGTTATAATAAATTTTAACTCCGCACATTTACTTTCATTGCTTGATATATTTGTCGTGGGTTAATTGTTGTTTTAATCCGAATTTCGCGTGGTCGATTCAACGACTGAGTTCCCGCCTTGTGTGGAACTTAAGACCGCCGATTTTTTGGGTTAAACAGTTGGCCTCTCCCTCCCTCATCCTTGGCTCCACGAGGTCTATCTATAGAGCGATCGTCTCTATCATCATCACCACTTCCTCCTCGAGGTGTTTCTCTCTATTCTGATCTCCTACTCTGGTCATTCAACAAACCTTGGAAGGTGATCTAAGATAGAGCTTGGTCAGTAAGATGTTACGTAATGGCCTGAATGGAGGCCAAATGTCACGACCCATCCCGCTGGTTGAGACGAACATGACAAAAGTCCATTTCTTTTCTTCTTATTCATAACAAGGGGTGCATAAAATGTAAACATAACTTCATTCTCAAATATTCCTTAAATTCATCATCAAATATACTCTTTATCAATGACAAAGGAATCTAAAATGGTCATGCATATCAAAAACCTAATTAACATATAACAACTACTTTGTTTACAAACTACCACTTACAAGAGTTATCTATCTTTCCATTACACAATCATTTTTCTTCTTACTTTTACAACTATATCTTAAAGTATAGAAGTTACCTACAGATCCAAAAATTTTATAGTATGGAACAACCTCCCGCTATTTTGTAGTATCCTTATTCCTTTTAGTACTCTTGCTCAGGTATGTCTATAAATAATAATGAACAAAGGAGGGGTTAGTTTATACTCAATATGAGAGTAGACCCAGTGAATGGGTCTCTAGCTTTTTGGAAAGAAAAATAATAATAATGGCTCTTTCAGAAGCCACTTTGTATAAAACATATAAACATTTGATGAAATTCTTTAAGAAACAAAAACTTGACACTTTTCCAAACTTTTATTTTGGTAAAACATTTAACTTCCAACAAGGAATAACTCTATATAATTTAATTATAGCTGATAAAAAATATTCTATAGTTACTAGTCATAATCATTGCTTTAACACTTATCAACACCACTGAATCTAATTGTACTAAGTTCATGAACACGAAAAAATCTTAGTCGTACACGTAGACAATCCCAAACTCCAAAGAACACTCTATATATACAGAATGCGGGCCCAAAGTCCTCTAAACCATACCTAATGGTTGCCATATCCAATTGCTTCATCATATCTAATGACGTGTTTCAGGGTCATATGTCATTACATCACCATATTTAATGGCTAGTTCATGACTTGTTGAGAGCAATTGTGGTGTTCAACATTCATAAAATTTTTCTTTCTGAAACATATCCATAACCTAAAAGTGTATGATATCTGGTTCATATCACTAAATATAAGATTTACGGCTTGTTTATGAATCTTTTGTCGCACTATTAAAATAGTTGGATACTAAAACTTCTCAAATTGTATTTGTAGCCATTAGTGTATAAAAACATGAAAACTACGAATTTCCTAGCATACATAGAACTTGAAACGTCATATTATGAAAAAATATGAATACTATGCTTCATGTACCATGTCTAAAATAGATCGGATTTCCACATAATTCAAACATGTATATCTGTGTAACCAAAAGATATATAGAGGCTTTAAACCTTAAATTTAGTATTCAAAATAAGGGTAAATACTGAAAATAGTGCTTGAGAGGCCACTCAGCTTGAACTTTGATTCTTATTCCTCAACAAGTATATCTCGATCTACCAACAAAAATGGATTTGCCTCCTATGTAGTAGAAAGAAAAATAATATAATCTATTAACCTGGGATTAAGTGTGCTTGTGTTGGCTTATCTAAAGATACGATCTCCTCTCTCCTAAAAAGGGTAATGGATCTTAAGAAGATATTAGAAGAGTTTCCCCTTGTAAGAGTGGTATTTCTTAAGAGAATTTTGACAGAGTTTCCCCTTAAGAGGTGTTGTTTTCTAAGAAATTTTCAGCAGGGCTTCCCCTTAAAAGGTCATATTTCTAAAAGAAATTTTGGCATAGATTCCTCTTATATGCTAAGAAAATGAAAAAGGATGGCTTGGGTCTACCAACCTTTCACCCGAAATCTGCAATATACCCTCCTTGCACTCTGATCCTTCCTCTACTTGCTGACAGAGCTTTGCTATGGTCATTCCGACCACTCTCTCCAAAGTTTGGAGGAAAATGGTTGCGGAATGAATGCTTGCAGATGAGGAGGTTGGGGGTATTTATAGGCCTCCAAAAGGGGAATCCATGGTCTAAGCACTCATGGGTTCAACCCATGGTTTTATAAATACCATGGTTTATACTAATACCATGGTTTCTATAACCATGGTTTTTACTTATTTAAAACGTGATTTTCTAATGATACTTTATTTGCACTAATTACAATTAATTAGTACTAAGCAATATTAATTATGTTTGGCCTATATTAATCCATTGTTAAGCATCATCGTTAATCTCCTTAATTGTGATTAACTTTTCCTAATGATAATGATTAAGGATTGGTTTTAAGCTTAACAAACATCATCTATTCTGAATTCAAAAAATTATAGAAATTCATAACGACATCCGATTGGCATGAATCACAATGCATTAGAATCATATCGTCAAGATGGATATCATAACAATCTCTTTGTTGGATCTATAAAACTTCAATGTAGTAATTCTATTATTATAACAATGTAAATGAAGATTACAGTTCTATTGGTGATCCAACCATCTTAATCTTAATACCTTTAAAGCATAAGAATGGCATAATACTCCCCTACTTGGAATAAATTTCATCCTTGAAATTTACATACCTCAAACAGCTTGAGAATAAGTGTGGGTATTGAGGTCGTATTTTATCTTCTGTTTGCCAAGTGGCTTCTTCTATTGTATGGATTTTCCATAGGACTTTAACCAAAGGTATCTTTTTCATTCATAGTTCTTGAACTTTGGCATCTAAAATTTGTACTGGAATTCTTCATAGGAAAGGTCCACCTTTAAATGTACTTCTTGCAGTTTGATAACATGAGATGGATCTGTGATGTATTTTTGAAGTGTAGAAACTTGAAAGACATCATGTATCCTTGCAAATTCTGGTGGAAGCTGAAGGTGATATGCCACGTTGCCCATTCTTTCAATAATCACATATGGACCAATGTATCTTGGACCCAGCGTCCCATGTTTACAGAATCTGATCAAACCCTTCCATGGAGATACTCGTATAAAGACATGCTCCCCTATTTGAAACTCAAGATCTCTCCTCTTGTCTGCATAATTTTTTTTGTCGATCTTGTACCATCTTCAAATACTTCTTTATTTCTTCAACCTTTTCTATTGAGTTTTGTATCAATTCAGGTGCGACGAACTTACGTTCGCCTGCTTCATTCCAGCAAACGGGAGTTCTTCATAGTCGACCATATAATGCTTCATATGGAGCCATTCTAATACTAGCATGATAACTATTATTGTAAGAGAATTCTAGAAGTGTTAAATGTTCATCCTAGCTATCTTTGTAGCTCAGAACACATGCACGCAACATGTCCTCTAGAGTTTGAATAATACGTTCAGATTAGCCATCTATTTGTAGGTGAAAAGTTGTGTTGAATGCTAATTTTGTACCCATAGCTTTATGTAAACTAGGCCAAAATAGAGATGTAAAGCGAGGATCTCTAGCAGATACAATCGATACTGGTGCTCCATGTAGTTTTACTATTTTGTCTACAAGTTTTTGTCCAAACGATCTAATGTGTATGTTATGTGTACCTCAATGAAATGAGAGGATTTTGTTAGACTATCAATAATTACCCAGATGGCATCATGACCTCAATGGGTCTTAGGTAATCCAGTAACAAAGTCCACAGTGATATGTTCCCACTTCCACTCAGAAATAGGAAGAGGCTGCAATGCACCAGCTGGCCGCATATGATCTGGTTTAGTTTGCTGACAGATTAGGCATCTAGAAACATAGTCAGCAATCTCTCTTTTCATTCCTGACCACCAGCAGCATGTCTTCATTGTTCTATACATTTTTGTACTACTAGGGTACATTGCATACATTGAGTTATGTGCTTCTTCTAAAATCTCAACTTTGATTTCTGGAGATTTTGGAACACATGATCTTTGTTTGAAAAATAATACCTTGTGCTTATTTATTGTAAAATCCAATGCTCCTCCATGTACATTGTCTAATATTCATCTAATTGCGGGATCTTGTGTTTCAGCTTCCTGTATTCTATCATTTAATAGAGGTCTGACTTGTAGAGTGGACAATAAAGTTCTAGAATCATCTATGGCCTGACTTGCACGCATTATTCTTAATTGTGATAATAAGGCATGTCTTTCTGCTTTTATGGATGACAATACACCACTTGATTTTTGACTAAGAGCATCTACTACTTCATTAGATTTTCTAGGATGGTACTCAATGGTTCAATCATAGTCTTTAATCAATTCCAACCATCTTCTTTGTCTCAGATTGAGCTCCTTTCAGGAGAAAATCTATTTAAGACTCGTATGGTTTGTGAAGATTTGGCACGGTCTCACCATATAAGTAGTGCCTCCAAATTTTCAAGACAGATATGACAACAACTAATTCCAAATCATGTGTAGGATAATTCAACTCATGTGATTTATGTTGTCTTTAGGCATATGTGCTTTTTCATTTTGCATCAGGACACATCCAAGTCCTTGACGTGATCCATCACTACACACCATAAATCCACCTTTCCCAGATGGAAGGTCAGGAATTGGTGTTGAGGCTAGGAGATTCTTAAGTTCTTGAATACTCTTTTCACATTGATCAACCCAAACAAACTTCACCTCCTTCTTAGTCACTCATGTAAATGGGGTAGCAATTGAAGGATATGGTTAGACCCTCAAGCGCATCACGGAAGCGTGAGCGTCGTATCGAATACGACGAGGAGCGACTAGTCGCACTAGTTGCTCGATGCAACGGAATTTGAAAAATTTTATTACGACGAAACCACATGATCCAAGAACACTTCTCGGATCGTCTCGTCTAAACCACAAACAAGTAATAGGATTACCTCTTGAAGCGTGGTTGCGATTAAGTCTCTAAACGAAGACACCTCCTGTCTCAAGTCCGATCCGACGGAGGAGACGCTTGCGAGCGTGGGGATGAACCGCGTGCTTCTCGCAATCCATGTTGATGATCCAAGCGGCGGATCTCCTGATCTCGACACACGAGATCCGACGTCTTCTTCACGAGCGAGGCGCGCCGAAGGAGACAGAGATCCACGAGCAGAAGAACGGGTAGCATAACGACGATGCCGCGGCGATGGAGAACCTCTCCATGGCATCCATGGTGGACGACCATGAGAGGGAGAGAGAGGGTTGATGCCTAGAGAGAAAGAGAGAGAGAGATGCTTCTCAAGCATTATGTGTGTAAAATAGAGAGCATGGTATGCCTCTCTATTTATAGGGTTTTGGGATCCATGGATCTCAATCCATATGACATATAAAATCAATGGATGAGATTGATTTATGTCAATCCAATGGTCAAGATTGGTGTTCGTAAAAACCAACAACTTGTGATTTAATTTTGATAAAATATATTTGATAAATCAAATAAATATTAATACCAAATTAAATCAATCAAATAAGGAGAGAGAATACAAATGAGAGATCTTTCCCCATAAAGAAGATGGGACGGCCACCAATTCCCCAAGGGAATTGGGTGCCGCCCCTTCTATTCCTAATGGGGGGTGCAATCTCATGGATTCCATGAGATTGCACATCTCCTTGATTTTCTCTCTACTTATTTCCAACAACTATTTGTTGGGATTTTATTCTTCAAAAATAATTCACAATTATATTTGAGAATATTGCAATCTTGCCATGAAAAAATTGTGAATCATATTCACAACCCAAAACAACATATAATTTACGTTGTCAATTAATTACACAATGTGTATCCAATACACATAATAATTAATCAACACATATAAATTATAATTAGCTCTCTCTAATACATTATAAATCACATTTATAATATATTATGAATAATTGGATATTACTATTCACATTATTCTTATCCATAATAATTAAATCACATTTAATTATATTGGATAACTTATTCTCATGTGCTCAAATAATATGAATCATATTCACATTATTTACATCTTTGATAATCAAATCACATTTAATTATCTAAGATAACTCTCCTTATAATATGAATCAAATTCATATTATTCATGATAATTAAATCACATTTAATTATCCATTTTCTCAATGCTCGGATACATATATCAACAATAGAATTATCCATGAACTCTTTCAAGGATAATGCGCTTTCTCCGCGAATACTTGGAGATAAGGACAGGGCGATTGTATTGTTCCACGTATAGTGACTTGGATAATGAGATCACATCTCAAATCCAGATCTTGGGCCTCCCATAGATGCTTGATTAAATCAAGACCGCAAATCTAATCTTCTCATTGGATCTGAATCACATTCAGATCAATGTCCAATATTTGGATGAAGATTAGGTTACTTCTCTACTGAGATGAGTCACTAAAATCCAGACCCGTTTCAACACTCCCTAGGAATGGAAGCGTCATGGTTATACAATCGTTTATGATCACATCACCCTCAGGTATTCCCAATACATGTACATCCTGCATACTGGACGACTCAGAATAAACCCGAAGTATTAGATCAACTTCATACTGTCTACTTCAGGGTTTTATCAGTAAGTTTCTCATTCGATCATTGGGAGTCGGTATTGATCATATACTTTCCAAAAGCATATATCATACCTAGGTCTTGATCATATACTTTCCAAAAGTATATATCAATCCTACAAATTCAGTCAAGCTTCCAAAGCGAGACGACCATGCGCATGGAATTTGATTCTTCCCAGTATCTCATGAGTGAGCTCATCTCTTCCGGTTCAATAATTGAACCTGTATGATCCCTTTGAGAGATTGTACTACTCATATGCCCTTATATGCACACCAGCGCGCCGATGTATAGACCTTGATTAGGTCATCAACCTATTGGTCTACCAAATGTACATACTCAAACATATAGTAACACATCTGTCTCCGGTCAGAGGATGCGTGCCTATATCATGACAGCATATGATATAGGACTTTGGTTATCTCGATCTCGTTAAGTCAACTCTTTAACCCAACTCATCTGACACCTCTGAATCTCTATTCCTATGCAGAGGACCTGCATCAAGAGGTCGGTCAGATATCAGCCTAAATGAGATAGGATTGCCATCTCCTACTCAGGCTGGAGATCATCTCTTAATAATCATTTGACGGTGCTTGATGAGTCCTCAATCTAACTCATTAGATATTCATCTAAGCACCGGCCTCTATGATTCAATAATTGAATCAACAGTTGTATGATCATTAAGATGGCCATGGTACATAACCCTAATTGTACTAAGGGACCTATTATGCAAATTATGTACTCTTTATTTCAGATTAAGGAGTGAATTGCAATAACATTTATTGCATAATGGCTCGCCGTGGGCTCGCATGTCCAACAACAATTCTAGAGAATATCTCTATGGATCTTCAATAATATCCTGCCAAACCCAGAAAACTTCGGATCTCCACTACATTAGTCGGTTGACTCCAGTTTATAATTTCCTCGATTTTGCTTGGATCTACATAAATACCCTCTCCGGAAATAACATGCCCAAGGAATGCGATCATTTTCATCCAAAACTCTCATTTAAAAACATTGCAAATAATCATTAGTCCTTCAGAGTTTGCAGTACAATCCTCAAATGTTCTTTATGTTCTTTCTCTGGCCACATGTATACTAGAATATCGTCAATAAACACAATCTCAAATTTGTACAAGAAATGATGAAATATTCGATTCATTAAATATGTAAAGATAGTAGAGGCATTTATTAATCCGGAAGGCATCATCAAGAATTCGTAGTGCCCATATCATTTTCGGTAGGCAGTCTTATGCACATCTTCAACTTTAATCTTCAATTGATGATATCCTGATCTTAAGTATATCTTGCAAATATAGAAGCCCCTTGCAATTGATCAAACAAATCATCTATTAAAGGAAGAGGATAGTTATTGTGTATTGTCAACCGATTCAACCTCCGATAACCAATATAAAGACTCAAGGAACCATCTTTCTTCTTGATAAAAAGAATTGGAGCTCCCGATGGAAAAATACTAGATAGAATAAGCCCCTTGTTAGTTCTTGCAACCGGATCTTAAGCTCCCTAAGATCAACTAGAGCATTCGAGCAGGTGCTAAAGTGATTGGAGTGGTACCTGGTACTAGTCAAGAGTGAATTCAATCTATCTATCTTGTGGAAGTCCTGATAGCTCCTTCAGAGACACTTCAGAAAATTCTATCGCTATAGGGATGTTCTCTAGACTAATAATTTGTGCTTTTGTGTCATATGCAATGGCAACATAAGATAAACATCCCTTCCTAAGTATATTTTGTGTTAACATGTTAGAAATGACAGGAGTCGGGTATACTCTCCTTTCACCATAGAAAACAAACTCGTTTTCACCGGGTCTTTGAAAGATGACCTCCTTTCTATAGCAATCAACTAGGGCATGACAATTAGATAAGCAGTCCATTCATATAATTGCATCGAATTTTGGAATGTCCATAGTGGTTAGATTCACCATAATCTGACCTCCTCCTATCCTTACTAAGCAATCTTTAAGACAATTTTAGGCTCCCATTTTGGTAAGGAGATGGAAAAGGCATGCTCAAGTTTATTCATTTCTATACCAGCAAGTATGGAAAACCTTCTAGAAATAAAAGAATGGCTAGATCCAGAATAAATAAGTTTATGTGCATTTGTACAAAAAATAATTATGGTACCTGATACTACATCATCTGTGGAGATGGCTTCTTGAAGTGTCATGGAAAAAACTTTGCCCGTGGTTTTCTCCTTCTTATTTCACCCTCCTTGAATATTGTTCCTTTTGTATGCTTTCGTGTTTGGTGTTTTATGAGTTATGGCAATACCTTGAGCATTATTCTGGGCCAGTCCTTGTGCATTTCCATGATTTGAATGTAGGGTAGAAAAATTTCGCTACAAACGGCCCATTTGGCCACAATAATAACATCCAGAAGTCTCTCTATGACATTCCCCTTGATGTTGTTTCCCATGTACCACACTGTGGATAACAAGGCTCTGAGTTTCAAGAAGTCTCTGTGCAAAATTCACCAATGTTGTATTGTCTATATCTTTGAGCAGATAAATTATATTGCCATGAATTTCCAAAATTTCTCCTAACTTTATTCTTCGAACCTCTCCATTATGGTCTATCTCCAAGTCTCTTCTTTCCTTGGTCATTGCATCTTTTCTTTTCTTGCACTACCTGTTCGGCTCTACACGCTGCCTCCATTAACATGCCATAGTCAATATACCCATAGGATGAAATCATTGATTTAATATCCACGTGGATTCCATCCTCAAAACGTCCGCACTTTTCTTCTTCAGTAGTAACTAAAGAAGCAAAAAACTTTAATAATTTTATAAGACGCTTCTCATATTCATCAATTGTCATGCTCCCTTGGGTGACAAACAAAATCTCCTTACGATGGTCTTCTTGGTAGACCCTTGGATAGTATTTTTCATCAAATTCCTTCTCAAATATCTTCATGTGATATGAGATGGGTATGTATGTTTCAACTTATGTGCATCCGTACAATCCATCAAAGCAAATATTTTCTCCATATGTTTGAATCATTCCCTTTCTTTCTTCGAATTGGTGTCTCCTAGAAATGGTTCTGCACCAAACTTTTATACATGTTCAAATGACAGTTGTTGCTCAAATTCACGTCTTTCTACGAACTGGGCAGCCATGCCTCCTAGTGTTTGAGAAATCAAAGTCAACGTATCATACACATTGTTGTTGTTGTTGTTTGTGTCCTACTCTTGACTTGAACATTGGTGGCCACATGAGATTGCTCTATGGCCATGATGTCCTAAAAATGAGAAAAAAAACTCAATCAAATCCTCCATAAATCCTGAACTATGATTATGATAATACTTAATGGTAATTCTCAACTATAATTAAGATCATCACTCTAAATCTTTTTCTTATAATATAATAATCCAATGACTAAATCAAACTCCAATACTTTAGTAGATCAACTCCTAATATCAACCAACATAAGATCTCCAAAACCTTTACCCTTATACCACAAGTTGTCACGACCCATCCCACTAGCTAAGACGGACGTGACAAAAGTCCATTTCTTTTATTATTATTCATAACGAAGGGTACATAAAATGTAAACATAACTTTCTTCTCAAATATTCCTTAAATTCACCATAAAATATACTCTTTATGAATGACAAAGGAATTCAAAATGACCACTCATATCAAAAACCGGATTAACATATAACAACTAATACGTTTACAAACTACCACTTACAAGAGTAATCTATCTTCCAATTACACAACCATGTTTCTTCTTAGTTTTACAACTCTATCTTAAAGTACATAAGTTACTAAAAGATCCAAAAATTTTATAGTATGGCACAACCTCCCGCTACTTGGCAGTATCCTTGTTCCTTCTAAGACTCTTGCTCAAGTATGTCTGTAAATAGTAATAAACTAAGGAGGGTTGGGTCTAAATTCAATACGAGTGTAGACCTAGTGAATGGGTCTCAATCATTTTGGGAAGAAAAAAATAATAAGGGCTATTTCAGAAGCAACTTTGCAAAAAACATAGAAATAATTATTGAAGTTGCTTTAAGAAACTAAAACTTGATGCATTACCAAACTTTTATTTTAGAAAAACATTCAACTTCCAACAAGGAATAACTGCACATAATTTAATTCTAACTATTAAAAAATACTCTATAGTTACTAGTCATAACCATTGTTTTAACACTTATCAACACCAATGTAGCTAACTATACTAAGTCCATGAACGCTAAAACAATTTGAATCATATGCGTAGACAAACCAAAAAGCCAAAGAACACCCTACAAATGACCCAAAGCCTTTATATATACAAAATGCGAACCCAAAGTCCTCTAAACCATATCTAATGGTCACATATCTAATGGATTCATCATATCTAATGATGTGTTTCACGGTCATATCTATTGACGTCAGCATATCTAATTTCTAGTTCATAACTTGTTGATAGAAATTGTGGTGTTCAACATTCATATAATCTTTCTTTCTCAAACATATCCATAAGATAAAAGTGTATGATATATGGTTCATATCACTAAATATAAGCTTTACTTCTTGCTTATGAAGCTTCCGTTGCACTATTAAAATAGTTGGATACTAAAACTTCTCAAGTTGTATCGAAACCTTCGTTGTATATAATAAATGTAAACTACAAATTTCCCGGCATACGTAAAACTTGAAATGTCATATTACTGGAAAAAATATGAATACTATGCTTCATGTACCATATCTAAACCTGATCCGACTTCCACAAAATTCAAACATGTATATATGTGTTACCTAAAGATATATAAAGGCTTTAAACCTGAAATTTAGCAGTCAAAATATGAGTAAATACTGAAAATAGTTCTTGAGAGGCCACTCACCTTGAATTATAATACTTATGCCTCAACAAGTGTATCTCGATCTACCAACGAAAATGGATTTGCCTCCTATGTAGTAGAAAGGAAATTAATATAATCTATTAACCTAGGTTTTATGCATGGTTGTGTTGGCTTATCTAAAGATACGATCTCCTCTCTCCTAAAAAGGGTAATGGATCTTAATATTATTTCAACAGATTTTCCCCTTGTAAAAGTGATATTTCTTAAGAGAATTTTGACAGAATTTCCCCTTAAGAGGTGTTGTTTTCTAAGAAAATTTCGGAAGGGGTTCCCCTTAAGAGTTCATATTTCTAAAAGGATTTTAGCATAGATTCCTCTTATATGATAAGAAAATGAGTAAGGATGGCTAGGGTTTACTAACCTTTCTCCTGAAATCTGCAATATGCTCTGCTCGCACCCTGATCATTCATCTACTTGTAGGCAGAGCTTCGTTATGGTCTTCCCAACCACTCTCACCAAAGTTTGGATGAAATGTATTGTGGAATAAATGCTTGAGAATGAGGAGGATGTGGGGGTATTTATAGGCCTCCAAAAGTGGAAACCATGGTTTAAGCACTCATTGTTTCATCCCATGGTTTTATAAATACCATGGTTTTTCCTAATACCATGGTTTCTCCTAGTACTGTTGTTTCTATACCCTTGGTTTTTCCCATGATTTTTACTTATTTAAACCATGCTTTTTCTCATGACACTTCATTTGCACTAATCATGATTATTAGTACTAAGCAAGATTGATTATGTTTAGCCTATATTAATCCATGGTTAAGCTCCTTATTCCTCGTTAATATCCTTAATTGTGATTAAATTTTCCGAATGATAATGATTAATGATTGATTTTAAGCTTAATAGACATCATCTATTCTGAATTAAAAAATTCAAAGAAATTCATAACAGCATCCGATTGGTATGAATCAAAATCCATTAAAACCATCTTGTCAAGATAGATATCAATAAGTTGGGATCTATAAAACTTCAATGTAGTACTTCTATAATTATAACACCGTAAATAAAGGTTACAGTTCTATTGGTAATGCAACCATCCCAATCTTAATACCACTAAAGTATAAGAATGTCACACCAAGAGCTGATTGTTCACTTCATTTTGACTTTGGCCAGTGCCATGCTTTGTATCTTTCTCTATGTTCGGATGCTGAGGTCCCTTTCCTCTTCCTATTAGATCCATCTCTGATGCTAATTGTGAATGCATGGGCTCAAGATCGGGATGTGAATCTGTATTAGAAACTAATACTCGATTAATCCTCAGAAATGATGGAGCAAGTTTCAGATGAGAGGGTGTCTTGAACAAGGGATTTATTGGCGAAAGATACATGGAAGAAGGATGGAGACCGAGACTAGAGTCTTCTCAATTTTGGATGCAAGTAAAAATAGGGGAGTCCAAGGAGAAGTCTATAGGGTATGTCCTGTCTTCTTGGAGATCACGCCTTCTTTAGGCAGAGGTAGAACCAAAGGAATTGACTTAGTTGTTGGCAGAGTCCCGACTAAACCTTCCAGCAGTCGACATTTTGAGAGCAAATAAGAGGATTGATGAAGGATGAAGGATACATTGATGAACAAGAAATAAAATGAGTGTAAAACAATAGAAGGCTCGCGATGAGTGGGGGTCAAAGAGGAAGTAAGAAAATAAGAATAGCAAAAAATGCGCAAGTGCGCTTGACTTTGATCTTTGAACCTATTCTAAACAAAGACAAAAAAATGGATTCACCAACTTAACTAAATGTGAAGTCGTAAGAGTTCGGCTATTTTTATCTTTTAATTTTAGAGTTGTTGATTCAAGCAGAAGTTTTCATGAGTCCTTAGAGGAGACCATGTATTGCAAGAAAAGTATCCCCATACTTGTTCCGCCTCCTTTGTATCATTTTATATGCACTTTTTAAGGTCCTCAATACCAGTCTTGTTTGGCCACTCAGCCAAAGAAAAGAGAGAGTAAGCTAATAGGCAAAACCAGTACTTCCCTCGTAAGCGAGGTACAAACACACCTATGAGGGTGTGGCCTAGGCTCAGTACTTCAGACCAAGTCAGATGCTCCACACAAGGTGGGAACATCGTCATTGACAAAGGCTCTACTGGTCACGTATGATAGAAGCGTTAATACTTTGCTGGTCCCAGGTGGTATTTGAGGCAACCACAGATCCAATTTTTAGCTTTATTCCTTAGGTGTACCTGAATACAATGTGGTCTTTGTGAACCTGAAACAATGATGTCTGTCACGAATTTTATTTTAAGTCAAAGTGCAAGTAACAGTCCCCTTGTTTTTCTTTTTTGAGCATTTTCAATATCGAAATGCCTAATGATTTTTTTTGGATTTTCTTTGATTCCTATGTGATCCATAAATAGAAGGAGATAGATGCAAAGTAATGCAAGTGGATACAAGGACATAAATCTTTCCTCATATCAAATGATGCGTGTAATGATAAAAGACTAACAACGCTTCCTAGCTCTCTTCATGCAGGATGCAAAACATGAATTTATAAACCTAATCTATATGTCGATATGCACAGAAAGAAATCACCTTAGATATGAATTTATATTAATGGGAAGAACCAAATGCTAAATACTAGAATAGAAATCTAAGGGTTCGGTCTTTGAGGCTCCTCAATGCCCACCATAGTGTGTCCTGCAAGAGTTGTATGGAGAGCTCTCACGGCACGTGGTTTCATGTCAAGTATTAAACAATTAATTTTGATTTAAGTCCAAATGTGATATCTATAGGCACATAAAAAATATTAGGTGTTTAGTCTTAGATTACCGAGCAAGCAATCCTACAAAACTAAAGGACGATTCAACAAAACAAATAAAAATAAGGCGGAAAACTCAAAACGTGAAAAACAAAGAAAATAAAGGTGATAAAATCACGGAAAAATCTAGTGAGCACCCAAGTGATCAAACACTAGGAAATTGGGCCCTAGTGTTCAAGTCCAACTCCACATGTATCATTGCAATTTAATTATACAAAAATAAATAACACTCTCTCACAAAAATAAAAATAAGGGCACTATGCTAATGGTCCTCCTCTCTCTTGCTCTCTTGCTCCCTCCAAGTAGCTAGCTAGTGGAATAACTACTCTCTTTGTAGCTTGGGTGCAAGATACAGATCGGGTTCTCAGGAATTGCCTTGAATTATCGATGATGTCAAATCTATGAAATCGATGTGGGCGTCAATGGAATCCCAACTAAACCATCCATGGATCGTCATCATGAAGTAAGAGGAGATCGATGTAGGAGGGAAGATACGGTAGTCAACGAGGAATAAAAAGGAGTGTAAAATAGTAGAAAGGCTCGAACTGAGCAAGGGGGTCAAAAGGAAGACACATATGACAAAATTTACGCAAATGTGCAGGACTTGATATTTGAACCTTAATCTAGATCCATACAAACACAATAAAAAACTGGGTTCACCAACTAACGGCATGTGAAGCCGTGAAGGATCTGCTATTTATTATCTTTTCAGTTTAGAGTTGTTATTTTAGGCATATCTTTTAAAAAGTCCTTAGCACGGTAACCCTATAGGAGAGAGAGTACTGCTAGAAAAGTATCTCGTACTTGTAATCCTCCTTTGTAATATGTAGTCTGCACTTTTTGAGGTCCTTGTAACTCTTCCTAGATCACTACTCAGCCAAAGAAATAGAGGGAGGAAGATGATAGACGAAACCACTACTTCGGACCTCGCTCATAACAGAATCACCCGTGAGCGTGCAATGATCTAATCAGACGCAAACCAATGAGACAGACACACCGTGAGGGAATGGCCTAAGCTCAATACTCCAGACCAGGTCGATGTTCCGCACAAGGCGGGAACACCATCGCTGATGAGGCCCTACTCAGTCACGTACGATAGAAGCTCTATTACTTCGGAAATCAAGGCGATACATAAGGTAGTTACAAACTGCGTTTTTGGCTCTAATCCTTAGCGAGACGTGCCTCGCTGATGGGAGGGGTTTTGGTCCCCTCCTAAGTTACTTGAAAACAATGAGGGCTTTATGAACCCAAGATAATGATTGTCCATTATAGATTTTAATTAAGGTCACATTTTATTTAGCAATCCTGATATTTTAATTTTTGGGTTTTCACTTTTTTTGGGTATTTTACGTACAAGCACCTAACGATTTTGTAGATTTTCATTTAAGTTCTAGATGCTAAAGTCAGAGGGAGATAGCAAAAAAACCGTGCAAGTTGATTCTATGATGGAAATCCCATCATTGAATGGAATGATGCATGCTGAGTTAGAGGACTTACAATGCTTCCCCCCAGCTCTCTCCTTGTGGTATGCAAAATAAAACTTTTTAAACCTATCTATATGGCGGTGTGAAATCGACGAAATCACCCTAAATAGTAGATACTATTAGTCGTGAAGAACCATATGTTAATTATTCAGAAATGAGACCAAGAGTCTGGTCTTCAATGCCACTTAGTGCCCGCCAAAATAGGTCCTGCCAGCGATGTATGTGATATCTCTCAGCGTGCGGTCTCAAGTACAAATAATTAACATTTTTCTAATTTAACTAGATCCAAATGTAAGAGACTGTAGTTACATGCTTCTTATTAGGGTTTGGACCTAATTACCGATGCAAGAAACCTAAGTCTAGAGGCTCCATGCACAAAAATAAAAAAATAAAGGCAGAAAACTCAAAACATTGAGAAATAAAATAATATAATGTGGTAAAAGTGCGAAAAAATCAGGACGAGGCCCCAAGATGAACAATCACCCGAGCACTGGACCTTGTAGAGTAGAGCAGTGTCCAAGTCTTTAATTATTACAAATTAATAAATGTCTCCCTCACCAATAAATAAATCAATGAGTAAATCTAATCTACTTCTATGCAAAGTCTTCTCTCCTTGCTTCAATAGCTACCTCTCCAACTGGCCAAAGGTTGAAGATCAGTTTCGACCAGGCTTGGTTGCACCGACCTCCTAAGAAGCCGTCCTCGCGTAGAGGGCCCTCACAACAAATTTACAAAGAGAGATATATTAGCACAGATAAAATGAGTTATGTACAAATTAATAAATATGAACAAAAATTAATCACTAATTAAATAAATAAATCAACAAATAAATGTACACAAAATGAGCTACAAAGTAGGCTACACACATTGCTCCCTGGCAATGGTGCCATTTGATGACAACGGATTTGGCGAGGGTCTAAAAATCTCACAAGGCGAGAAATCAAGTCGATGCATCGACCGCTCAAGAAATCCATGATCAATTAATAATTAATCCACGATATAAATAAAGCAGTAAATAGCAAAAAGGTGGAGTATTAACATTTATTATTATCTACTAAACTAAGTGTATAACTACAAAGCATGTAGAGGTCGAACTACAAAGAGCAAAACTGGTAGCCTATGATTATTACTAATCGATGTGTAGTATGCACAAACATGTCTCTTTTTTAGTATTTTTGTGGGTCTTATTTTATATATATATTAACTTTTAATTTATATATTATATATGATTTTTTGGATTCTAATTTTTATGATTGTTTTCTTTTCCTTTTTTATATATAATAGTCGATATAAGGCTATATGCAAACCATATAGAGTAATGTAATTATAAATAATAGTAAAAATAAATAAAATGTAGAAAATAAAGTGTTCCTGGGTCTTATATATTTTTAATATTTTTATGATTTTTTGGTTTTTCTTATAATTTTTATGAATTTTTAAAGTCAAAACAATCTTAATTAGGGATTCATTAATAGGTCGAAACTGAAATGAAGATTAAAATTATCAAAATAAAACAAAAAATCCTCAAATCAATGTTAATAGATAGATAATACTATAAATAAAATTTAGAAACATAATAACATATTTTAGTGATTTTTCAATTTTTTATAAATGATTTTGGAGCTTTTTTATTTTTGTATTTTCTTTTCCAATTTTTAGGGATTTTTAGGGAATTTTTCTAATTGTTTTTTATTTTTTGTTATTTTCTAATTTAAAAAGGGACAAAAATGTGCTCATTTTAATTTTAATAAATACTTAAAATGCCAATATTGCAAAAATAAAAATAGGGCATGAAAATACATGTTAGCAGACATCTATCTCTATTTTTCCATAATTTTTGAAGCATAGATGCTATTTTTTAATAAATGAAATCCAAGCACAAAAACACTAGTAAGGGTATATTTGTGAACAAAATAAACATCAGGGGAATACATGCAATTTTCGCAGAAATATAAAATCTATATTAAAATTTATTGGACTAAATATAAATACAAAACACCGCTAGGGTATGATTGCAATTTCTTCACCTCACGTGGGACGACACGTGAGGTGAAGTGGACAGGACCCATATACAACTAAGAATATGTACATAGGCCCTCTATGCAAAAGGTCCATTTTATTTACACAGCATATTTTATTTGCAAGACTACTAAATAAATGCAAAAAATGTGGGGTGAATTATGCAAATTACCCCATCCTTACGTTTCATTGGACGGTTCTGATCGATCACTAATACACATGCCTTCATCTGGATGGAGGATACCCCTTCGCATCTGGACGTCTGAGATTAGATTGCGAGTGGCGATTGAATGGTGTGGGCTTTGGGTGATCCGACGCCTTTGGTGCAATCTGAAGTGTGGGGCTCCATCGAACGGTGATGGATCCGCCTCCAAGAATAGGGAAGAACATGAGCATGTTCTTCCTTGTTCCGTTGATTCCTCGAGCTCTGAAGCTACTCCCACGAGGCCGAGGTGCTCTCCACATTCCTGATGTCGATCCATGTCTAATGATGTCCCTCATATAGTTCAGGACCCAATGAGGAGTCCTAGCTAGTCACTGAAGTTCCAAGCACCTGGAGGAGTCAACCTGGAGTCGATTTCCCCTAATAGGAGCATACTCAACCTGGGACTTGTTCGAGGATAACATTGGGTTCGAGGAGATGAAGATCATCCCATTTTCAAGTTTATCTGCATGAAAATGGAGATGGGCAGAGAGGGTCCAGCGACCAGCGGAGTGGGAGCCTCGATTTGTAGATCGAGGCTTGATCTGGTTGGTTGGATGGGTGATTCAGGTGGAGAACGTGCATGGGTAGGAAATGGGGCGATGTGGTGGTTGGGAACAGGTCAAATCACGGCGAAATCATGCTAGAGCTCGAGATCAATCGCAAGGGATCCTAGCTCCTATATATTTATTCATTAATTAAAACTTGAAAATAAATGCAGAAAACTAAATGCGGGAATTAAATCTACCTAGAATAGGAAGAAAAGACAGCTCCTATACCTGATGGTTGCTCAGGAAGCAAGACGGTAGGAGCTCATTGTGGACAGCCTCCTCTCCTTGGTCTGACGTACTCCAAGAACAGGGAAGGTGCAACTATCACCAGGCCTCCACACACAAACGCAAGGAGTCAATCAGGGGCTCCAGGAGGGATCAAGAAGAGAAGGAGGACCGATACAGATTATTTATAGATAAGGGGTCCGATGGATTTTGGAGTGGTGATTATTCAAGGCTCGAGGTGTATCTGGCAAATCTGATGATCACGTGAGGTAGACGGATGTGAGATGCATAATCTTTGTGAAAATCTCTTGTTGGAAGGATCAACAGGGAGGCCTGGAAAAATCGAAGAAGATGAGGGACTCGAAGCTCTAACAGAAGTCAGAGCTGAAAGATGGGGAGTTGACCGAGGTCAACATTCCCTGGTAGGTGATTGGGCCACGTCATCCCGCTACAGGATATAAGAGCTCTATTTATTCAATGTGATTTTTATTTTATATTTGGTATTATTTATTACAAGTTAATTTTTTTGGGGGTGTATTTATAGGTATGTTCATCTATGTTTTGTTCATTTTATTTTTATTTTGAATTTTTGATTTTATTATTTTATTCTCTTATTTTATATATTTATAATTTATTTTAGGTATATAAATATATTTTTACTATATTTTTTTGATGTTATTTGTATACTTAAATAAATAGGGATATACATTTTATAGGTATAAATATATGTATTTCATCAATGTATTTTTGTACATTATTTTATTTTTATGTTTTATTTATGGTTTTATTCTAGTTTCAATATGTACATACACTACAAATAATATTTACAAAATTATAAAATGTAAAATTTTAAAAATAATAAGGAATAAATAAAATGAATATTTTATCCTAGTATATAGTACAATAGGGGTCCAAAACCTAGCTTTCACATCTGAACTCCAAAAAATATGAAACCACCTTCATTAAATAACTTATTAAAAGTTATATACAATTAAAGTATTTTTGATACATTATGAGTTTTTATTTGAGAGATATAGGTTTGGGAAGTTGGGATTTTGGAACCTTATTCAAAGTATAACTTGTACGATGTATATTGTTTTTGCATGAAATCATTTTTGTATTTTTCTATACGTTATTATCTGCAACTTCCATACACAAAGTTTCTTCATTTGATGTATAAATAGTAAACAATAAAATAGGCCCCAAAAATTCTTTATTTATGAATTAAAAGAATAGAAATTATTGGTGATTTTTGTCCCTTATCTCCCCCTACTTTATTCAATATTGACCTTGTCAATTCTTGACTTTGTCTTGAGGTTTTAGGTTCATAAAATACCTTTGGTCTTTTAATCTTTTTCTTTTATTTTCTTTATTCTATAATTTTGGCATTAAAAATATTAGTTTATATTCACTAATTGGAATAGATAATGAATGTTAGTATATACAAAATAATGATATTTGCATGCATTAGGTAGGGTTTTTAAGGCAAAAATGATAGAATAAAGGTGATGAAATGGTATGGTGCGTCTTGTCAGAATGTATATTGGGGGTCACGATGAAGGGCGAATGATGGAGAAACGAAAGGGAAAGGAAGTGGTATGGTGTGCGTGGTCGGAACAATGGTGGAACAACATGAAATAGTGGTCGGAGCTTTAGAGATCCGGTGAGGTACCTAACCTGAGTTATGCTAAATCATTAAGTAAAACACAAAATTAAATGCAGAAAATGAAAGAAAAGAATGGAATCTACCAAAGGAAAGTAAAGGTATAGCTCTTATACATGGCCGAAGGACCAACAAGCAGGACAATCAGAGGTCCATCGTGGGTGCACCTCCCTACTCCTTCAGCTGCTTTAGACCTCAAGGGGTTTGCCAGATGTCACCTGGTGACACGCTTGACTGGAGGCGGGGGCTTTAGAACTCAGAAAAGTAACCAATTTTAAAAATGAAGAAGAGATGTTTTATTTATGAACATGATGAGCACCCTTATTGACCAGTGATTTAGGAAGAAATGAGGCTATGTACAGAGGATCTTGAGTATGGGCGTTGATGATCGACGATTGAAGTTGATCGTGGTGTGAAGAATAAATGAAAATGCTTGATGGAACGCCCAGGTAAAATGGTGGAAAAGTAGGGAAGTGACACTTGCGTCAAGTCCAGAGACACTGGGAGGTAGTTGACTAGAGGTTAACAATCCTCCTGATGTGATTGGTCCATGCACGACCAAGTCACGATAACAATATTTTTATTCAAAAAACATATAAATTAAAAATAGTAAATACTTTTATCAAATTTTAAGTAGAAAATTAAAAAATGTTTATTATTTTATGTAGTATTTTAATATGATTTTTATTTAATTTTATGAGTTAATTTATTACAATTTAATTTCTAAGGGTATATTTATAGGTATATTCATCTATGTTTTGTACATTTTATTTTTTTATTTTGTGTTTTTTATTTTATTATTTTATTTTATCAATTTATATATTTATAACTTAATTTTATATGCATAAATATATTTATTTTTTATTTTTCGGATATAATGTATACACTTAAATAAATAGGGGTATATATTATATAAGTATAAGTATAAGTATTTCAAATATGTATTTGCATAGTTTATTTTATTTTTATATTTATTTATGGTTTTATTCTATTTTAAATATGTAAATTTACTATAAATAATATTTACATAATTATAAAATAATAAAGATAAATAAAATGAATATTTTATATAAGTAAACTAGACAATAGTGGTCCAAAACCTAACTTTCACACTTAAACTCCAAAAACATGAAATCACTTTCATTAAAGAGTTTATTAAAAGTTATATATAATTAAATGTGATTTTGGTACATTCTGAGATTTTATTTAGGAGATATGGGTCTAGGAAGTTTGGGTTTTTGCTTTTTATTTTGAGTATAAAATGTACACTGTATATTATTTTTGTTTGAAATTAAATTTATATTTATATATATATTATTATCTACAAATTTCATGTAAAATTTATCTTTATTTGAGGTATAATTAATAAATAATAAAATAGTACCAAAAATGCTTTATTGATGAATAAATAAATAGGTTTTTTATTGTATTTTTGGCCCTTATCTCCCCCTACTTTATTCCTTGTCTAGCAAATAAATTCTTGACTTAGTCTCGAGGTTTAAGATCATAAAATGCCTTTGCTATTTTATTCTTTTTCTTTTCTTTCCTTTATTCTATAATTTTGACATGAAAAACAATATTTTGTACACAATAAATGTGATAAATAATGAATGTTAATTTGTACAAAATTATACTATATGCATGCATTAGCTAGATTTTCAAGGCCAAAATTATAGAATAAAGGTGATGAAATGGAGATTCATCACCCCCTATACTTGCCTTTGCTAGTCCCTATCAAACACTTAAGCAATGAGTGCAGAAAGATAAAAACAACGAAAAGAAAAAGAAAGAAAGTGGATTGATTATAATTCTTAAACTTGTCTTCAATAAATCATAGTTTGGAGCTTGGGTCAGACCTGGTGTGGGAATGTATGTGGAACCTAGTTGGGAACCATATTTAAAACACAACACCTTCGAGAGTCACAAAACTTGGTTCAAACCACCTCAATAGCCATGTCAGAACCGGTCTACATCATACGCAAACCCTTATGAATATGAAGCTGACTTGTACAATGTAAGTGATAGTGGTTCTTCCCAACTTAAATGACAAAAAAACTGACTTCTCCAGTATGACAACCCAATGATTCCCCATTCCAACAACTCTTTCCTCGAGGAGCAGGGTATTCCCTTCTAAGTTCAAGTGCATCCCACTCAAGAGGAGGGGTGGAGAGAAGAATGGATGGTAGCCAGTGTAGCTACCTATTCGAGGATGCATGACCAATGTCGTCAAGTCATCCAGCAGCAAGCTCGCATGATTTTTGACTTTTGAAGCTCAAGCTCGATTATTTCAAACATATAGATACTCCGGCAGACATTTTATTTTCAATCAGGCCTATCCACTTTTCTAGAGTCTTTATTTCAACACTTTTTTTGAAATACTATATACAAAAACATTTACATAAGGCATTTTTCCCGTTGATCCAGAAGACTATCCCTCTTTTGAAGCATTATTGCAACCCACACTCTCCTGTCTCTAGACGTTGACATCACTGGACAGGTTTGGGTGCACTTCTCTCAATAGATGAGGATGAATGATTCCACTCATGTGCATCTCATACTGGCAAATCCAATCCCCTTACCACTTCAATTGAGTTGAGCCAAGGGAAAGGTGCAAATGTCCAAGTTAACCTCATAACCGACAAGAGTCATGCATGTGTCTCGAAAAGTTCTAGTTAGACAGTTGAGGTATCTTGAATCCAGCCCTGAGTCTCAAAGAATTAAGTCTGAATAGACATGAAGTACCTCAAATCTAGTTCCTATAAGGCTTCAATGATGTTAGGTGCATTAAGGTCCAACCAAGCTCCAATCTTTGAATTTATTCTGAAAAATGTGAATGCTATGTAAATGCTTTGCACGATGCAATGAAAATCATTTTGTGATGCCATTTTCTAATTTTGAACTTATTAAGGATTTTTGAAAAAGGATCTGCAAATGTTTTTGGGAATTTTCAAAAAAAATTGACAAAGAAGTAGGTACACATATTTACATGGGTGTGCTTCTTATAATTACAAGAATGGAGTTTTAAAGGATTTACACAAGGGATATGTTCTTATTTTTATTGATATATGCCGTTAGTGAAAACTATTTATTTATTTATATGATGTATATATTCCTCTAACCTATTTGAAAATATTTTTTCAAACAATTTTTAAAACTATAGTCCAAAATAGTTTTTGCCAATAATGTTTACAAAAATTTAAAAATCATTTTACAAAGGTTTTTCAAACAATATATATATATATATAGATTTTCCAAATTAGTTTTGCAACCATTTTCAAAACCATTTGCAAGTAAGTTTTCAAAACATTTTATTTCACACGAAGGAAAGAAATTTTTACAAATCAAACATTTTAACGAAGGTTGAAAATGTTTTACAAAATATTTTTGAAACAGTTTTCAAAGGATTTTAATAGATTTTTAAACTATTTTCCAAACCTTTTGCAAAACATTTTTACCTGATTTATTAATCGGTATATACAAAAAGAATTTGAGGAATAATATGCATCTTTTATTAATTGATTTAATGAATTGTATATGTATATATATTATTTTAGCCATACCCATTGAATAATACGAAAGTACGAGTTATGGTTAAAGTATATATGACCCCCCTACACTTAGCTTGAGCTATGCCCTCATAGATTGAAAAGAAAAATAGAAGATATAACTAGTACTGTGTATAGAAAAGCCTATACTATAACGACGGAATAAGGAATTAAAGAATGAAGAAATAAATGAATGAGAAGCCGACCGCCCTCCCCTATACTTCAGATGAAATAATCCTAAGTATAACAAGTTGTATCTATCTGCAAGGACGATTGAGGGTGGGAATAAACAAATCACAGCTCGGTCTATCTCCCCCTATACTTAAGGATGAAATATCCCTAAGTATAGACAAGAATATCAATCAAGAAAGGAGATAGTGGAGGGTATCAATAAAAGAAAAGATAAAATTACAGGGACAATGTGCACATCACTCCCCTTATACTTAGGGTAAAAGAGCCCTAAGTATATGCAACAACAGAAGTGATGAAATAGAACAGAGAAAGAACAACATACTAGGTGCATTCCCCTACACTTGGGACAAGTACGTCCTAAGTATAGACATTCAGGTATGGCGAATAATCCAGGGCACACATGACTTACAGGAGAAAGAAAGAATGAAAAGAAAAAACACATATATACAAATAATAAAGAATGGTAAAGATCAGGATGGTATCTAACAGTCGAATACCATGCTTTCGTCATCGTCCCCTTGGGAGAATGGTGACACAACCAAAAAAGGGGGAAAGACTCCCTAATATGCAATCAGGTGGGTGCCAGCTACTGGGAAAATATATCGAAAACTAAGCCAGGATCCGATAGCGAAAAGCAGATCATTGGCTCATAAGAATAGAGTGGGATATCATAGCCGATATCGTAAGACATGGAAGAGGAAGGATCAGTACAGATTCCTCCATATCACTCATAGTCTCAGGAAGATGCAAAAAGTGAAGAATAAGAGACTCTCTATGCAGCTAGATATCCGGTGGATATAAGGTCGAAAGATCACGAGTGCCTTGAATATCATAAGACACAAGGTCAACCTTGTGAGGGTCGTCAAGGTAGCAGACTTAGAAGGGTCATAAGTCCCAACAAAATAAGAAGACTCGGCTTCATGCTCCATCATATCGGAGACACCATTAATAAAGTCGAGTACCCACAAAATGATTTATCCTCCCATCGATAATCCTCAGGGAGTGATACATACTAAAAATGAATAATCAGAATAGAACTAATCCTTGCGAGGGTCATCAAGGAGAGCAGAATCAAAGGAGTTCGATCCATCAAATGGACTAGCAGATGCAGTCTCGATAGGCGACAGATCGACTACCTGGCAGAAGAGACCGAAAGACCTAGAAAATGTCACAATCTCTCACAGATAACGCTCGAAAAGTTCTATGAACTAGGCAGGGAATAATCAGAAGAAAGAGACTCATCCTTGCGAGGACCATCAAGGAAAGAAGACTCAAAGGAGTGCAGAAAACTAGGATAATCAGTCTTGTGTTTCAATATATTGGACACACAATCAGAAAGTGGGACGATAGCTTATATCTGACACTCCGTTTCATGCTCCATCAAGATGGACACGCAAGCGGTGAGTGAAACCAATCGTAAAGTAATGTTGCATTCTCTCGTAGATAGTCCTCGAGGAGTAATGCAAACTAAGTCAATGAAATCAGGGAAATGATGGCATCAAGTCTTAGATCCTCAAAAGTAATCAATCAATCGTTAGGGAGGGCATAAGGCTATGGAGGGAGAAGAGATCATCAGGGCAATCATAGAGTAGTCCCTCAAATCAACCAAAGCAACCGAGATGGATCAAAATGTCAGAAGGAGATTCTCTAAGTGCTAAATGGGGGTAAGAGAGTTAGGAGATGGAGGATGGAATAGTCAAGAACATGAGTAATATCATGTGGGTTCCGAGCACCATCTCTTTGAAGCATATAGAGAGATGGTACATCAAACATGTGAATCAAGACAAGCAGAACCAAATAAGAGATCACACAATCATAGCTCATGGAATCATCATCAAATCATCGGGAATCAATCACATCCTTAATCTTGTGAGCGAAATCAAAAATCCTCAATAACGAATCACACGTGTAATAGTGCCAAAATCAGAGTCCTCAATAAATAATCTATCCACATATCAATGTTAGATTCAACAAAAATAGCACCCCAATCTCACCATCCTCAAATCTGTCTGGCTTACTCAAATAATTCCCAAAATGAAAACCTCAATGCGGGCCTCATCTAGTGGCACAATATTCCTAGGTAAAAGAAGGGATGATACCGAAGGGAACAAAGAGGGTGGGCGAGAATGGTGATACGAAGAATAAATTGTGATTCAAGAAGAGAGTCTTCTTGAATCGAATCAGATATAGGGTGATATGGGCAAGGAGAAAGCTGCAAAATCCGCTACTGAAGTAAGATCAAGGCCTGATATCCTGACTCAATGAAGAAGATAAATAATATGGACCAAGAAAAGGAGAAGGACTCAATAAAAAGAACTCAAAAACTCATGGATCTACCAACTCAAAGAATGATGAACGTGAATGGACCCAAAGATACATCCAATATACAAAGCAAACTCCATGTTCACCTACTCAACACAGTGAAGACCGAGATGGCGGTCCTTTATATTTTCTATTTTAGAGTTAGGTGAGCATCAAAAAAGTTGTACAAACATGTAGGTAGGCCTGGGATTGGGACACTAATCCTTAGTGTGTCCTTGAGAATAAAATGCACATACAATGAGGGGGTTGCTCTCCCCAAGACAATGAATCCATTACATTTATTTTTAGGAATCAGGTAGAGTTAGCAGTCCCAATTTTGTTTTTGGTTATCATTTTTTGGTATTTTTCAATGCAATCATATAACGAGCTTCCAATTCCATTAACATCCTAAGTGATCAAAATCAGAGGAAGAATATCATAAAAGCAATGCAAGTAGGAAATCGATGATGCATGCATAGTTAGAAGACTTACAGTGCTTCCTAGCTCTTTCCATGCGAGATGCGTAACAGAATTGAAAACTACCCTAAATGAGATGCAAGCCGATGAAATCACCCTAGAATATGCTATTAGCGTAAAGCACCAGATGCTAACTATCTAGATATGAGAACTAAGCCAGGTCTTTGATGCCACTCAGTGCTCGCCACAACGGGTCCTGCAAGCACTGTATATTACATCTCTCAACACGTGCTCTCAGGTCTAATAGCCAACAAATACAATTTGACTAAGCCTAAAAGTGAATCTATAGGTACATGCAAATATATTAGGGTTTTGGACCTTAATCTATTGAGCAAGCACATCCTAAGCTAAGGCTCATTCACACAAAACAAATAAAAATAAAGTCGAAAAATAAAGAAAAGTAAATGATGAAAAACACGATAAAAACCGATGAGGCCCCCATGGGAACAATCACTCGGGCACTGGACCTCGTGAAGTAACAGTATCCATGAGAGTCTAAATTATTATAAATTAAGTATTGTCTCTTTCTCTCTCACTTTAATTAAAAAAGAAATGAAAAATAAAAAATAAAAGAGCATATCTTCAAAAATCCCTCCAAGTCTTCATTTGGTGCTCTCTCCTGCTCACTAAGTCAGAACGTTGGCTCCGCCTTGCTTGGGTGCACAAGTCCTCCTAAGAAGTCCTCCCTTGCGTAGCGGTCCCTTGCAACAAATTCAAACAAGGAGAGTTATTAGACAGATCACAGACAATATCAATTAAAATAAAAATAAATAAATACAAAAAATAGACAAAATTAAAGAAACAGATAAATAATCGCAATCTATGCAGCGTTGCTCCGTGACAATTGTGCCATTTGATGACTGAGATTTGGTGAGGGTCTAAAAATATCCTAACTAAATAGGAAGTGGAGACAAATTATCGCTAAGGCGACCACTCACGAAACCTCAAGTCAATCAATAATTAACTACAATGAATATAAAGTATTGTAAAAGCAAAAATGGATAATTAAAATTTATTATAACTCCGTAACAAAGGTGTATAGTGCACAAGCATGTGTAGAGGTCGAACTCAGAGAGCAAACAGTAGATTGGGCAATAATGCTCAGAACGTGTTCTTTTCTCTTGTCTTTATTTTTTTGTGTGAGTTTTTAATTTTTATAATTTTTTTGAATTTTAATTTTTATATTTATTTGAATTTTAGTTTTATATTTTTTATTTCCTTTTTATAATTTCTGATTTTTCTTTTTTCTTTTTAAATACATTATATATGAATATATAAGGCTATATACATAATATATGCTATTATAATTACAAATACTAATAAAAAATAAACAAAATACATGAAATAAAATGTTTTTGGTTTTATATATTTTCTAATGTTTTTGTATTTTTTCTGGAATTTTTGCATATTTTTATGTATTTTTTTAAAATAAAAAATACCCAAATCAAGGATTAAATAAATAGACAGAATTGTTTTGAAGATTAAAAAGAGTAAATAAAGTCCAAAATTCTTTATATTAATTTTTGATATATATTAATATAAAGAAAATTCAGAAACAAGCAAAAATATATTTGGGATTTTTGGGAATTTTATATTTTTTAATTGTATTTTAGATTTATTTAATTTTTTTAATCTTTATCTTTCTCTTTTTTAGGGATTTTTGGTCTTAAAATATAAAATACTATAATAAATAACATATTTTTTTTGGAAGTTTTCAAAAAAGTTTTATATATTTTGGGTAATTTTATGTTAGACAGGGACAAAAAAGTGCTCATTTGATTTTTATTAAATAGTTAAAATGCTTAAAATGCCAAAATAAAAATATGGCTTTAAAGTACATGCTGGCAGGCATCTAATCCTAATTTTGCGAAATTTTTTGAGTATGTGTGCTTTTTAATAAATGAAATTCAAACACAAAAAATACATGAATTGGGAAGGTCATATTCATAAATAAATTAAAGTCAAGGCCATATGTGTAATTTTCCTAGAAATATACAACTTATATTTGATTTTATTGGACTAAACATAAATACAAAAACTCGCAAGGGTATACGTGCAATTTGCCCAGCTCACATGGGACGACACTTGAGCTGAGCTGAAATGGACCAAAATGCAGTATGAAATAAATACAAGGGTCTCTTTACAAAATTTCTAATTTACTTATGCTATAAAAAATATTTACAGGACTAATAAATAAAGACAAAAATACAGGGGGTAGATATGCAATATACCCCCATTATGTGCGCGATCCAACAGCGTAGATAAATCTCACTTGCCACACGTCACATGCTAGTCGGCCGATGATTGTTCGCGTCTGGACGTCTAAGATTAGATCTTGCAAGAATATCTAACGTTCTTGGATCTAAAGAACGGACACCTCCTGTGCGATTTGGAGCAAGGGCTCCATCAAACGATTGTTGTTGCTCGAGAAAAATGGGGAAGAATGACGTGTTCACCGACCTTTGATCGAGGATTTCTCCTTTCTCTAGTGTTCTACGGCGGTGATCTTTGACTCTACACGTCTGGGAGGAGATGCCACAACGACTGTTGCTCACAAGAAAGTCCAGGACCCAATGTTGGGGTTCTGGTAGGTCGAAGAGGATGAAGCACCTAGAACATCTTCGAGCGGCTCGGCTTCATCCCAATAGGGGTCCATTCAACTTGTAACATGTGCGAAGAGACTCTAAGGCTCGAGGCGATGAACCTCGACCCGTTTTGAATCTAGAATTCATAATAGATGAGGTGGATGGAGAGGGTCCGGCGAAAGGTGGAGGAGTACCCTCGATTCGCAGACCCACAAAAGATCTAGGGGTCCTGATGAAGGGAGAATGATGGAGAAACGAAAGGGAAAGGAAGTGGGATGATGTGTGTGGTTGGAATAATGGTGGAACCACGTGAAACAGTGGTCGAAGCTCTAGAGCACTGATGAATCTCATATTCATCACTCTAAAAGACATTAATTAAGCTCTGATCCCCAAAATTCATTGGCATTTCATCATCTATATTGTATAATTAACATTCATGGACATGTAAATAAGAATCGCATTTTATCATTCATAACTGCATAAAATAAGAAGCCAAAAATCTTAGCCCAATTGACATGTAAAATAAGCTAACTTCTCCTATTTTTAATTAATTCATGATAACTCCAAATCACTAAAAATCACCTCCACTTGGTACATATCACTAACAAGAATAATTGGAAAAATAGAAAACAAATTCACTAACAAAAAAGATTGACAAAAAAAACAATCCCTAATTCTAGATCTCTTGGACTAAAACATAGATATCTTCCTCATACAGTGTCTGATATGATCCTACTCACTTTTGAAATAATATACATTCAATTATCTTCAAAACAAGACCAAGTGAATCGGATCTCCTATGTGAAAGTTAGGTTTTGGGCCTCTTTTGTACTTGTGTATTTTACTCGATTTCAACCTATTATTTTATGTACATATTCAACTATTTTTATTTTATTTCTTTTTCATTTATTTTCTTTGACAAAATTTTTATTAAAATATACAAAATTCCAAATCCAAAATAAGAGAAAATCAAAGAAATTGACCAAGTCTGAGTGTTCACTAAGAGTCTGTACAAAAGTCATATTTTCCGTACTTTATTTTATTTATTTTTTCTTAATTAATAAATCCAAAAAAATTAGATTAAGGTGTAGATATTTGTCTTCAATTTTATTGTATTTTTTTCGGATTGTTATCTTATTTAAAAATGATAAAAAATACAAAACCCAAAAATCAAGGTATTCTATTTACATAGAGTACCCCCAAAAATATCACTTTGTGCAAATGACCTATTTTGGTTTGATCCCTTCATGAAAGTTATATATCTCACCGAGGCGAGCAACTTTCATGAAGAAAGTTTTTTGATCCAAGGTCATTTGATATTTCTTTTCAATTTTTCTTTTCTTTTTTATTTTTGAATTTTCTAAAGCTACCAAATTGCGGCTCATAGAACAACCACGTGTCACTCATTTTTGGCATTTATTTTTTTCGATATATTTATTAATTTTAAATAATAATAATAATAAATGCCACATGTGGCAATCTTGGCCATCTGATCTCGGCCGATCGGATGACTCCACACCCTTCATCTTCTTCCTCTTCCAACCGTCCCCTTTCCATCTACGATCGACCACCACCTACCCCATTCCCAATCTTTCCCACCACCTTTCGTATTCTGGCCGCTCCAATCAGACCTTAGCCTCCCCCATATATCTGATCTCTGATCTGCGCCACCCTTCCTTTTCGCCCTCATCAGATCACGACCGCCTCGTCTGAGACCCCTGTTGGCAATCTCCAAATCTCCCTCGTCGCCATCATAACCTCATCGTATCCATCACGCAATATTCAGCTCGATCTCCTCCCTCAATCTTGCAACCTCCCTTCCCCAGTCTCCAATCACTGATCGCCGCCGCCTCCAATCCCTTCCAAAGCCATCACCACCAACACTATAAAACAACTGTGTCACAACTCTCTTTGCCTTCATCCATCAATCCGTGCAACAAGTAGGAGGGTTAGTTGTGACATCGTCGCTTCCTCTCCCCTTCACTCCAGCGAGGTCTGAGGTTTTGACCTCGTCGCAAAGTCCTCCCCAGGCCCTGCTCTGCTCTGGTGTGCAATGTCGTTGAGCCCAACACCCTTCGACTCCTTCACCAACATCACGCTAGGAGCTGCTTTGCCCTCCACGATGCCTTCACATCTTCTCCAATAGTCGACCATTGCCCGTCATCGCATTGACAACCACTAGGAGGGCTATCGCTTCCACTTCGGTCCATAGTGGGCCACCGTGAGCCGCCTCAGCTATGCCTACTGCAGCCAACTGCCTTCACGGATCCTCTTCTCTTCCACCTTCCTTAGGAGCCGCCCTCGCCCCTAAATCAGGGCTTGAGTTCCTAGGTGGTCACGTGAGGAGCATGTGCCACCTGGGAAAATTTACAAGAAGACCCCCTCCAGTTCCACATTTCACCATAAGGATCTCGCCATCCCAGGGACACGTGAGGAGCACGTGGTCTGTGGAATATTCGCAAACCCCCTATGGGGTTTCGATAATTACAACTTAGTCCCCGCACTACATTTTCTACTTTATTTACTTATTGTATTGTTTCAAACAGAACCCTTTATTCTTCCTTTATTTTGAACATCATTTTTGCGTCATTTTATTATTTAAAAAATTGTACTTTGATTCTCAATTAATTCTTTACATAATGGCATGATCTTTATATTTTTATGCTCTGTAATTAATTATTAATAATTGTTTTTGTGAGAAATTACATATTTTTCTGAAGTCGTGCTCAATAATTTGTATTAAATCAACAATTGCTCGAAACATTGCTAAATTTTTAAGAATAATAGAATTAATTGTGTTTTAAATTGTGCTAAAAAAGATTTGCATTTGCATCTTTTTTAGGATTTGGATCTTTCTACAGTAATTCAATTGTTGATCTATCTTAGATAATTTTATTTCCTGAAAATAAAGAAGCTTAATATTTATTATATTTAATTATTTTAATTTACCTTATTAGCATTCATTAATTCATTAAATATTCATATTGCATCCAAAAATTCCAAAAAAATAAAGTGCATTTATTTCACCATTATTCACATCTCGGCCAAATTTTATAAATTTTGGACATTGTTTGATTGATATTAATTTTCTAGTCCTTAAAATTGGCCACATTTTCAATTGCATTCAACACTACCAAAAATATTCTACCTCGAAAATCGTGCAAGAACTTCGATAGAAATTAACCTAAGTTATTCCTTTGCCTCCTCGAGATCGATCCTGGGACATGCCTAGGCTAAATAAACATAAAACTACTTCGATTAAATTTAATTAATTAAATTAAGTGGTTATTTCTTGATGGATTCCACACACAAAAATTAAGGGTTTCTTGAACTCGTCAGATGGCGGCATTACCGGGGAGGCAAACAACTTAGGTTTTTATCTAGAACATTAGTGTTAGGTTTTCCATACATTCAAGTAGTCTGACCACAGAACCTTCATAGTAAAAATTTCATTTTTATTTTATATATTTGGCATTTATTTTCTTGTTTTATTTTTTACTATTTTCCATGTCACTCTCTTACACACACACACTCTCTCTTATTTTTTATGCGAGGTACCCGACAAACGTGGAGCAGTTCTCCCAAAAACGACGCATCTTCACCAACTATCGAAATGCCACATAATATATTAAGATCGAGTCGAATCATGAGAGACTGTAGAGTCTATGATTTTAATTTTTGCAATTTTAATTATTTGTAAATAATTTCTCATTTATAGCAGTATCTGTTTGGACTCTCGTGTGTGTAACAAGACTCGAACTCTTTCTTTGTGGTGTGTCAAACCTATTTCACTCTCCAGTGAGGGTGGGGCCCAACTTGAGTGCTTCGTAGGATTAGACATGCACTGCGACTATTATAGCTTCAAGATTATTTTGCCTGAGTTCGTAGAACCTAGGACCACACTGCACTTAATTGAGATGCACTTTTATATCGTTCAACATAGTAAAAAATTAAACTAATTTCTTCCCAACTAATAGAACTATCTGCTAGGTGTGGTTTTGTCGGTTTGTATTCCATATACAATAAATTTTCAATTCTTGTATTGCATCCCATATGGAGATTGTGAGGAATCTTTGCAAGTCTTCTAACTGAGCATACATCATCATTTTCCATGTGCATCAGCTTTTCCTGAATTTATCCCTCATGGTTTGTCACTTAAAATTTTAAAGGAAATTGGGACTAGATTGTAGACGTGAGTTTGTGCTCACCTAAATTTTTAGTGATCACCTAATTAAAATTGAAACTGCGAAACAAGGCCGACTAAATTAAACCATAAAATTGAGAATATGTGTGGGAAAACAACCATGTTCTATTTAACTGAGCGAGAGATGACATTTAAGGATAGAACCAAGCTCCAAAATATCCATTCGGACTACTGAGTTTATAAAAAACTAGCTACTTTTCAGTGTGGGAACTACAATCTCCCTTAGAGTAACGTGATTGGCACCATCCTTAAGTAATACGAGAGTCGTTTTACAGTCCGTACTTACACCCATACTGGCTGAAAGTGTATGCAACTAGCTGTAGGAATTCAGGCCAATCTTTAGGAAAATTTCCGGCACATAATAGCTCGCTAATTCTTTTCGAAGATTGAATTTATCACCAAAGAAAATTGATAAGATAATTGGCCGAACTCGTATGGTCTTTATTGTGTGAGTTGGTGAACATGGGGATTGTATTATGTTTGCATTGGTGTAAGTGAATCGAGTTCGAATACCAAAATCTACACACTTGTGCCATCTCTCACCTTTCTTGATTCGGTATTTGATGAAATTAGGGTTTCCTCTCTTTGAGTGTGTATCTTGTGCACTTACACGCTCTCAACCACGATCCATTCTTTGACCACATCAACTTCTTTTAAAGATGTCGGGGATCCGAGTACCCCATCAAATTATTGCTTTGAAAATGAGTTCTTCTCGGTCAAACCTCGACCCTCTAAACCCTCTTCCTCTAGACATCCTCCAACATTCGCAGGAGGCTCTGACCATCAGATGAAGCCAGTCCACTCTATAAATTCCAATTAACTTTTCTTTGATCATCCAACTGAATTCCCCACTTCTTCGTACTTCTAACCTCCCCCAATCTTGTCTACACATGGTCAACTTCCATCTTGGGCTAACCCATCGTATTGCCGATTTTTCGCCAGAACTCGTGAACCATTTTAAGAACAATCTACTATTGAAACAAACGACTGGCGAAGACATCGACCCCAACTGACTTCATTTTCTTATCACAATCTTGTTGGGATAGGTCAACAATTCACCGAAACACATTCTGACTGGACCGTAGGGAATAACGTGATAACCTAACCAAAGCAAATGGACTGGCCAGCACCTGATGATCATCTGTATTGGATTGACCCTAATGCTTAAATATCTATTGACCAAACCGTATACCACTCCTTTGGACAGCCTGCACATACTGACGATTAAACTGATGATATCAATACACATAAACCAGGTATGTTGACTTCACTGTATGAGGATCCGACCATTCACGACCATGTAAATGGACTCCACTAAACCTAGCATTGCGTGCCTGAGTCACAGTATGCTGAGTATGAGCCCTACAGATTCCCCCAGAATCCTCCCACTGAGCAGACTCCTTCCATGATTGAACAAGAAAATTTTAAAGGATAATAAATCAAAACATATACTGGATATTCCAAGAAGATCTTCACCTAGTTCGTAAAAGAAAATGGAAGATGGAAGTATTGGATCTCGAGTTTAAAACCATGAGAACACTCTGAGACTCACAAACTCTATACACCCTAGGGATGAATCTGATAGTGACACTTCTGCATACTACTCCATTAGGGATGACTCTGAATCTGATCAAAACCCCTCCTTTGCTATGGAAAGCAGTACATCTACACACTACAACAAAAAGACTAAAAAATCGAAAAATTCTAAAATACCAAAAAAAATGAAAAAACGGAAAAACCCTTAAAAATCGAAAGTGGAGAGGATTTGAAGAATTCGGATCCTACTTTGAGGGTAGCAGTAGATGGACGATTGATTTTTGAGCTTCCCTTAATTGAGGCCATTGAACACTTCCCCGACCTTAAAAGTTTTTGTAAAGAGTAATTTGTGAAGAAAAAGTCAGTCATGAAGAGAACAAGGATCGAAAGACATATACTGTCAATGTCCACCTCTTTTGTGGTGAGAAGAAAGACCAAAAGCTGCAGAGTGAAGCGGTTGCCATGATTTGAACGTGGAATCAAATACACAACATTCACCCATGCCCGAATCGATGACAACTCACCAATCAACATCCTCCCGACCTCCTGTTTGACAAGCTCAAACTCGTACCAATAAAGAAATCAAGAGAGATCATTCATCTAGCTGATCGATCTATAAAATGGTCAAGAGGAATAATTTCAATCATCATTACATTCTAAGGTGCTCTATTCAAAGTAGATTTCACGATCATTGACATTGAGCATCAAGGAGAATTCACCTAGTCTCCAGTCATTCTCGGAAAATCGTTCTTAGCCTTAGCTAAAGGAACTATAGAGTGCGAGACTCCAGAAATCAATTTTACAACATTGGGCGCACTTTAATATTGCCATGCATTTAGGAAAGCATGATATTCCAAGGCAACCCACAAAGCCGTCAACAACCGTAACCATCAAGCCGTAGAAGAGCCCCACTCGCTGCTACAACTGAGATAACGGTTGTTGAGCAGAACATTAGTTCAGAGACTCATCCCATCCTCACATTCCCCGTTGCTTGCACCTCAACCACCATCATGACAAATCCTATGGAAGAATAACTAATAGAGGACCTTTACCATATATATGGTGATTATGATGAGGAAACACAAGCATGGGCTTACCCTGAGTCGGACAAGATCTCCTCTAACTGCCTTGATCAAATTGATCCGACGCAGGAATGCACCAACATCAAGTCAATTGAGAACAAATATGTGAGATGTCCGCTGACTAGGGAGGGATATTTTAATGGTTATTCATCTGAAGACTCGATTGTCAGCACCGCACTCACATGACATGCACCTTCAAAGAAAACCAGACCAAAAATGTGTATTCTAGCTATTCCTTCATTTAGTCAGTTCTCTGGTAAACCGACTAAGAAAGTTGCCTTCGACACACTGGAAAAGGAATCTTCTAATGATTCAATATTATGTCTAGATAAGGTGATCTTTATGAGTGAGCTCAGTTCGGCAGCTCTAACGCTCTATCTAAACAAGAACCTGAATATCAACTCCCGTTGGACGACTCCTGCCCTCATTACTATTCCTCGAGAGTTGACTCATCTGGTCTCATTAAATACACCGGAATAATCTCTTATGACCATACTGAGACCGATGCTTCAGAATATTCATCATCCGAGGATGAGGCAATTGACCACGGGACTAAGCACATCTTGATAAAGCAGCTTAAGAAGAAGAATATCTGGAGTGCCTCCACCTTCCAATACCATTCTTCTGAGGATAACTCCGGCAATGGCTGGGAATCATCTGATTCATATGCTTCATTTTCTTCCTATCAAAACACTCTACATCATGATTTTTCTGAGGATAACACTAATGATACCTGGGACTCGTCTGCTTCATCTTCTTTCAATCATTAAGATCTCCTACCACAAGCTCATAAAAAGATCTACTGAAAACCTCCTTAATCATCGGCTCCCTCCCCTCCTAACCCCATCGATTTACTTGCACATTTTCTTCCTATACTTAGGCCAAGGCCTAAGAATTGGCGGGGTGGGGGCAATGCCATCTATATATACCACTCTCCTCATCCACTCCTTCTCTCGATCGCCCCATTTTTACCCTTCTTCCATAGTTAGGCTGACCAGAGCCTAAGTATAAGGGGACCCGATGCCCGATATATATACTCTCCTCATTCACTTCTTGTCTGCCTTTTTTTCGCTCTTCTTCTATACTTAGACTGTTCACAGCCTAAGTATAGGGGGCGAGCCGATTTCTATTTATTTTTTCTTTATCACTCTCTTACTCTTAGCTCGAGCTATGTCTTCTATGCGCTTCTTGTTCTCTGAGGACATAGAGCTCACTAAGTATTGGGTGTGTGTGTATATACTCTCTATATATATTTTACCCATAGCTTGTACTTTCACGTAAGTCTATATTCTTATTTACGGGGGGTAACTAACTTGTAAAATCTACAAAACAATTACTAACTTTGTGTTTTGCAACTAACACTACGTGCGTAACAAAAGTTTTGAAAAATGGTTTCTTATTCATTTTGAAAAAATTCTCTTGCATTAGAAAAAGGAAGAAAAAGCATTAAAAATATCATAAAATATTTGCATTTCAGCATCTGCACTTCATCCTACACTTCATGCATATGCATTTGTGAAAATTCCATGGGTTCTAAACTGAGTTATGAGCAGAAACCAAGAGTGGTCTTAACTTGACCTTAATCCACCTAATTTTCAGAGGAACTTCACTAAGAAATAGGATTTTAGAAGCTTTAGGTCTTTAACTCAATTATTTGAGTTCCACAAAATTGTTGGAAATGCGAGCCCACGGCGAGCCATTATGCAATAAATGATATTGCAATTCACTCCTTAATCTGAAATAAAGAATACATAATTTGCATAATAGGTCCCTTAGTACAATTAGGATTATGTACCATGGCCATCTTAATGATCATACAGCTGTTGATTCAATTATTGAACCATAGAGGCTGGTGCTTAGATGAATATCTAATGAGTTAGATTGAGGACTCATCAAGCACCGTCAAATGATTATTAAGAGATGATCTCCAGCCTGAGTAGGAGATGACAATCCTATCTCATTTAGGTTGATATCTGACCGACCTCTTGATGCAGGTCCTCTGCATAGGAATAGAGATTCGGAGGTGTCGGATGAGTTAGGTCAAAGAGTTGACTTAACGAGATCGAGATAACCAAAGTCCTATATCGTATGCTGTCACGATACAGGCACACATCCTCTGACCGGAGACAGATGTGTTACTATATGTCTGAGTATGTACATTTGGCAGACCAATAGGTTGATGGCCTAATCAAGGTCTATACACCGGCGTGCTGGTGTGCATATAAGGGCATATGAGTAAAATACGATCTCTCAAAGGGATCATACAGGTTCACTACTGAACCGGAAGACATGAGCTCACTCATGAGATATTGGGAAGAATCAAATTCCGTGCGCACGGTCGTCTCGCTTTGGAAGCTTGACTGAATTTGTTGGTTTGATATATACTTTTGGAAAGTATATGATCAAGACCTAGGTATGATATATGCTTTTGGAAAGTATATGATCAACACCGACTCCCAATGATCGAATGAGAAACTTACTGATAAAACCCTGAAGTAGACAGTATAAAGTTGATCTAATACTTCGGGTTTAAATCTGAGTCTTCCAGTATGCAGGATGTACAGGTATTAGGAATACCTAAGGGTGATGTGATCATAAACGATTGTATAACCATGACGCTTCCATTCCTAGGGAGTGATGAAACGGGTCTGGATTTTAGTGACTCCTCTCAGTAGAGAAGAAATCTCATCTTAGTCCAAATGTTGGACATTGATCTGAATGTGATTCAGATTCAATGAGAAGATTAGATTTATGGTCTTGATTTAATCAAGCATCTATGGGAGGCCCGAGATCTGGTTTTGAGATATGATCTCAATATACATGTCACTATACGTGGAACAATACAATCGCCCTGTCCTTATCTCCAAGTATCCGCGGAGAAAGCGCATTATCCTTGAAAGAGTTCATGGATAATTCTATTGTTGATATATGTATCCGAGCATTGAGAAAATGGATAATTAAATGTGATTTAATTATCATGAATAATATGAATTTGATTCATATTATAAGGGGAGTTATCTTAGATAATTAAATGTGATTTGATTATCAAAGATGTAAATAATATGAATGTGATTCATATTATTTGAGCACATGAGAATAAGTTATCCAATATAATTAAATGTGATTTAATTATTATGGATAAGAATAATGTGGATAGTAATATCCAGTTATTCATAATATATTATAAATGTGATTTATAATGTATTAGAGGGAGTTAAATATAATTTATATTAGTAGATTAATTATTAATGTGTATTGGATACACATTGTCTAATTAATTGAAAATGTAAATTACATTTTGTTTTGGGTTGTGAATATGATTCACAATATTCCAATGTCAAGATTGCAATATTCCCAAATTTAATTGAGAATTATTTTGGTGAATAAAAATCCCAACAAATAGTTGTTGGAAAATAAGTAGAGAGAAAATCAAGGAGATATGCAATCTCATGGGAATCCATGAGATTGCCCTCCAAAGAGGAAGGTGTATCTCCCTTATTTTCTCTCTCTCTATTTGTGTGGTTTAATTTGGTATTATATTTATTTGATTTATCAAATATATTTAATCAAAATTAAATCACAAGTTGTTGGCTTTTACCAACAACAATCTTGACCATTGGATTGTCATAAATCAATCTCATCCATTGATTTTATATGACACATGGATTGAGATCCATGGATCCCAAAACCCTATAAATAGAGAGGCATTCTTGACTCTCTCTTTACACATAATGCTTGAGAAGCATCTCTCTCTCCCTCTCTTTTTCTCTTTAGAGGTCAGCCCTCTCTCTCCCTCTCATGGCCGTCCACCATGGATGCCATGGAGAGGTTCTCCATTGCCGCGGCATCGTCGTTATGCTGCCCGTTCTTCCGCTCGTGGATCTCCGTCTCCTTCGGTGCGCCTCGCTCGTGAAGAAGAAGTCGGATCTTGTGTGTCGAGATCAGGAGATCCGCCGCTTGGATCATCAACTTGGATTGCGAGAAGCACGCGGTTCATCCCCGCGCTCGCAAGCGTCTCCTCCGTCAGATCGGACTTGAGACAGGAGGTCTCTTCGTTTAGAGACTCGATCGCAACCACGCTTCAAGAGGTAATCCTATTACTTGTTTGTGGTTTAGACGAAACGATCCGAGAAGTGTTCTTGGATCATGTGGTTTCGTCGTGAGAAAATTTTTTAAATTCCGCTGCATCGAGCAACTAGTCCGACTAGTCGCTCCTCGTCGTATTCGATACGACGCTCACGCTTCCGTGATGCGCTTGAGGATCTAACCATATCCTTCAAGTGGTATCAGAGCCTTAGGTCGACGGTTTCGAATAGTGATTCGTTAACCAAGGACGACTTGGGTTCGCTAAGGTCGCGAAAGTTTTTATCGCATTTGATTTCGCAGATCTGTTTAGTGTAATTTTTCGGCCATGTTTAAATTGTTTAAACACGAAAATAGCACCTGAATTTTGTTCCCCATTAAATAAGGAAACCATAGGATCTGAGTTTGCGTAAATCGGATTTCGTATGCTCTAGATATGGTAGTTTTAATGAACATGTATGCACTGTTGCGGGAACTGTGAATCTGAACGTAATTAAAATGTTAATTACTGTTTAGACTTGCCTCGAAATGCGTGAAACATCACTTAGGTTCTGTCCTAAATCAAATTAGCAAACTTTAGAAATTGACTTTGCTTAATTTGGATTTAATATGATTGAGATATGCCAATTTTAGTAAGTAGGGGTCACTGCTGAAATTGCTTTCCTAATCTAGAACCAAGTGATTGTCAATTAGTGAAATTAATTGTTAATTTCGTGAAATAATCTTGAAAAATATTTGTGAAATATTGAAACATGATTATTTGCCTAATTGACTTGGCCCCAACCAATTAGTTGATTAGATTTGATCTAAACCATAATTGGAATTAAAATCATCAAACTTCTTGCTTGAATAGGACTTGGGAATTTGCCTAGCAAATTTCCTTAAAATCAAAATTGTTTTGATTACTATATGGTATAATTTCGGTTGAAGAACCGATGATCATCTCAAGTACAAAATAATCAATTTGGCATTATCCTTTCCCGAGGCGGATATGGTGTCTAGTCGGGGATCGCTGGGTCAGCGGGTTGCAACGTATGTGGTCCGCCCCACTCCCGCCGGTACTGGCCATGACAGCGGGTAGGGCCGGGATAATGTCCGAGGGATTATGATGTATTTTCTAATTATTAAAATACGAATTAATATGTACTTTGAGAATAATATCATATATGTATATTCAAGCATAAAAAAATTAAGTTTGATTGATTAAATTGGATTGATAATTAATTTAATATGATTAAGTTAATTATATCCAATTGAGAATACTCTAATATGATTAGAGATAATAATTCCCTTGGAAGAATTAATTATATGAATGTGATTCATAGTAATTAATTAAATTTGAATAAGAGGTGGAGGATCACATAAGTGACATCCATGGTCTCCCGTCAAGGCGAAGGGTTTCCGTCGCCAGGGATTGTATATAGGAGACGCCTGTACGAAGTGACAGCTCCTATATACAAGCGCATCTGGATCGGACTCTTTGCTTCTCGAAAGAGTAAGGCCGTATGCGTAGTGACCCCAATATCGGATCTTCATATTATTGGGGCGATATTGGATTGCGCATAGCGAGTTCTATTCCTGTTGACGGTTGGTTCAATTAACAACGGATCAACATCACCTTAGGGGTGGTGGGCCCGGGTGTTAAAGACCGAATTGGGAAATGCAAGTTGGACTTGCAAGGCGGAATGTGTTCCCGCTTCTCTTCATTGGAGTTGCAGTTTCTCATATTATTGGGATGTAACAAAGATAAAGAGGAGATCCCAGATCTTGCTGAGATATAATGGTAAGTATATCTCTTACATTGAGAGTGATTAAGGGAATGAACTTTCAGTGTCTTTGACAAGGCAAGACAACTTTGATATAAAAACTCCTAAATCAAAGTATAATATGTGTATATATATAAATATATACCCTTATGCAAATTACTTATTTCAGATAATCCTTCATTAAACCCACTCAATGTTATACTCATTAATAACCAGTAAAATATCGTGGATTGGACCCTATAATCCAGATATTGTACTTGCAATTGGACACACAATGTATGTGGTTGCAATGTGCAAGTTTCCTCACAACAATGAGAAGTGATAATTAAATAGACAATAGGACTAAAACCCTAGGGTTTGTATGTCTCTATAAGTCTTGATCTTATCGAATGTACTTTTGAAGTGACATGTCGATGATGATCGTAATTATCAAATTAATCCTTATAAAATCAATAAAGATATTCTGGCATACATATGTGCTCTCGACATTTAATCATGAATGATGTGGTTCTCTACATCATGCAGAATGGTAGCTCTAGAAGAGATGATGTATTCAAATTATTTGAATACCTACCTGAACCTATGTTTTAAGAGTTTAGATGGATGTAGATGATGAGTGTCATCATTCTACTATCTATACTCTAGTCATTCATGAAGCTTCATAATATTCATATTGTATGAATTGGGTGAAGCTTGTATAAATGTTGAAATACTCTTATATATTGAAATTTTTGATTTTAACATAAGAGATCCTTATTCTTAAGCAATGGTTGTTTATAGATAAAGGGAGCGTAGTGGAAGCATGGGTTGGACTCAAGCAAGAAGTATAATCAAATAGTTGACTGTACTTCTGTGACTTCCATATGACATCCAAAGAGTTGGATGAATGCCAATGCTGCAATAAGTTGATGTGTTGATAGTATGACTATCAAGTCTATCTAGAATCCTCAGAAAAGGACTCGGATGGAGCATCAGTATAATCTACATATAATCATTTTAATTGACTTACTTATTTGATAAGGTAAAGTCTAATAATTGTATCTCAATCTTCTAATAACACTTGCAATTGGTTGCATATGTATTAGAATATTAGAAATTTGATCTTAAGGTTTATTGATCATCCATGTTGAAAGTGATGCAAGTGTTGCAACAGTTTCCATGAGATCAATAGACTTCATATTTTCAGTGGGAGCCCTTAGTCTTAGAGAATGTCTCTATGACCTAGATATTAGAATACACTCATTGTTTATTTCTAATTGTTGGATATAAACATGAATTCTGTAATAAATCTATCATAAAGAGTTATGATGGAAATATTTCAGATAGTAATCTAAAATCTAGTGGACTCTATTAAATTAGAAAATTATTGAATGGTTCATTAAGATTTCTAATACTGAAAATTAAACCTTTAAAAGATCAATAGGAGGATAAAGATCATTTGACAATGATCTGGCATCAAATTTTGGACATATGTCTGTTGATGAAATCAATGGACTGGTAAGACTTGAAACTTTAGATTGTCTAAAGATTCAAATCTCACATACTTGTGAATATTGTATTCAAAGTAAAATGTCTAATACATCCTTCCTTGGGAAAGGTGTAAGATGCCTAGGTATTAAGGATCTCATACATGTTGATGTATACAGATCATCTATATCATAGTAAACATTATGGATATGTGATATCTGTTAATGATTATGTATGATATGAGATTTATTCTCTTCACCTAAGAAACCTTTGAAATATTCAAAGATTTCGCAATTTTGGTTTAGAACCAAAGTTTGAAGGAAGATGAAATTGATCTAACCAAGGTAGCTTGTACCTATTAGATGAATTCAAGAAATACCTTATGGAGATATGAATATCATTCCTATCTCAATCCTCCTAATGAACCTTAACTCAAAGGAGTTGTAGGGAGATACAATTGATCATGTGTGACATGATTTAATCAATGATTAATCCTAGCATAATTATCTCTTAAGTTTCCAAGATATATATGTAGTAGAGACTGCATTATATACTTAATAAGGTTCCATGTGATTAAGTTGGAATCTAGCACTAGAGAGTGCTACTTCATTAGGAAAATAAAGGATGGTATTGGATACCTACTTTATGACCTTGAGATTCTTAAAAGATCTAATCTTTGAGAATATGATTCTTATAGGATGACTCTCTTGAGAATCAAGATGAAAATGAAGTAAAGGAACTCATTTAATCTTGAAAAGATAATGAGGCTCCTGAAATCGGAAACAAAAGAATAATTGAAGATGAAACACTAATACTTCTTCAAATAAGTTTGAGGATGTATTCCATGTGAAAGTGATTGGACTTCATGTGATGAAGCTCCTAAGGATCATGACATGGATAGATGGATGTTAGCAATAAAAGTCTAATGTAGACTTCATATACAAGTGTTGTATATGGACCCTCGAGGATCCACCTATATGGGTAAGACCCATTAAGGTCTAAATGGATCTTCAATAGAAAGAGGGAACCTGATGAGAAGGTAGAGACCTTCAAAGCACGGTTCGTAGCCATGAGCTACACACCGAAGAGAAGACATCGCTTCCGATGAGACTTGCTCTCCAGTAGCCTTGCTTTAACCCATCAGAATATTGCTAACTATAGCTACACAACTTGACTATGACATCTTCATGATGTAAGTCAAGATTGCATTCCTCTATGAATACCTCTCTGAGGATATTCATATGAAGAAGCCCCAGGGCTTCATGGTTGAGGAAAGAAAGGTGTGCTAGCTAAAGAACTCCATCTTTGGACTCCAATAAGTTTCTTGTAGTTGGAACATAAGATTTGATGAAATTATAAATGTTGTGATTTCAGATAAAATCTTGATGAACCATGCGAAGCTTAGTGGGAGTGCCATTGTGTTCATCGTGCTAAATGTTGATATTATTCTAATCATTTGGAATGATATAAGAATAAATAATAAGTGTTTTATAATTTGGTTGTTCCATACCTTGAGATATGATCTCAAGGATACCTCTTAGATCTTAATTCTGAAGTCGTTCAGAAGCAAAGAGAAGAGGGTATTGGGACCGTCACATTAGTAATACACCTTGGACTTATTCCAATTTTGAAAAATTCCAAGAAAGGCTTCCTTCCCTTATGATGTGGTAGTGACCTGTCTAAAGGGATAGCACCTCAAAGAGTTGAGGAAGTGAATGCTAGAACTGCTTGCACTTGTGCATCAGTTATGAGAAGCTCGGTATATGCTAGATGTGTACAAGAACCAGATGTCTGCCATGCAGTGGGAGTAGTAAACTGTTACTAATCCTACTATGGAGATAAAACACTTGATTGCAGTAATAACAATATCTTCAAAGATGATGAAACTTAGAGATAGTGATCTCAAAGTCTTATCTTCAAAGGTTTAAGACCTTGTAGATAGTGATCTATAAGGGTCTTGACTGTAGATACCTTAGGAGATAGAGATCTCCAGGAATGAAGGTATTCTAATAAGGATTATGGGAATACTGGTTATGATAATTAATAAGATGTAGTGTCAAGGACACTATAACCAACAAAATTGAGTATCGGTTGCATGAGATGCAACATTAGCATTGGACGCGAGCACTGTTACTAGGAGATATGCAAGTGCCGTAAAAGGACTTGGCGTAGTCTCTTGGGAACAGAGTGACTGATCAGCTTACCTAGCTATTTTCTAAATAGCCAATGATTGTCACTGAGTGTGGGTTTAAATGATTAGCCCATTAATGGCTCTTTGGGCTAGTGGGAGATGGTTGGAAATGCGAGCCCACGGCGAGCCATTATGCAATAAATGATATTGCAATTCACTCCTTAATCTGAAATAAAGAATACATAATTTGCATAATAGGTCCCTTAGTACAATTAGGGTTATGTACCATGGCCATCTTAATGATCATACAGCTGTTGATTCAATTATTGAACCATAGAGGCTGGTGCTTAGATGAATATCTAATGAGTTAGATTGAGGACTCATCAAGCACCGTCAAATGATTATTAAGAGATGATCTCCAGCCTGAGTAGGAGATGACAATCCTATCTCATTTAGGTTGATATCTGACCGACCTCTTGATGCAGGTCCTCTGCATAGGAATAGAGATTCGGAGGTGTCGGATGAGTTAGGTCAAAGAGTTGACTTAACGAGATCGAGATAACCAAAGTCCTATATCGTATGCTGTCACGATACAGGCACACATCCTCTGACCGGAGACAGATGTGTTACTATATGTCTGAGTATGTACATTTGGCAGACCAATAGGTTGATGGCCTAATCAAGGTCTATACACCGGCGCGCTGGTGTGCATATAAGGGCATATGAGTAATACGATCTCTCAAAGGGATCATACAGGTTCACTACTGAACCGGAAGACATGAGCTCACTCATGAGATATTGGGAAGAATCAAATTCCGTGCGCACGGTCGTCTCGCTTTGGAAGCTTGACTGAATTTGTTGGTTTGATATATACTTTTGGAAAGTATATGATCAAGACCTAGGTATGATATATGCTTTTGGAAAGTATATGATCAATACCGACTCCCAATGATCGAATGAGAAACTTACTGATAAAACCCTGAAGTAGACAGTATAAAGTTGATCTAATACTTCGGGTTTAAATCTGAGTCTTCCAGTATGCAGGATGTACAGGTATTAGGAATACCTAAGGGTGATGTGATCATAAACGATTGTATAACCATGACGCTTCCATTCCTAGGGAGTGATGAAACGGGTCTGGATTTTAGTGACTCCTCTCAGTAGAGAAGAAATCTCATCTTAGTCCAAATGTTGGACATTGATCTGAATGTGATTCAGATTCAATGAGAAGATTAGATTTATGGTCTTGATTTAATCAAGCATCTATGGGAGGCCCGAGATCTGGTTTTGAGATATGATCTCAATATACATGTCACTATACGTGGAACAATACAATCGCCCTGTCCTTATCTCCAAGTATTCGCGGAGAAAGCGCCTTATCCTTGAAAGAGTTCATGGATAATTCTATTGTTGATATATGTATCCGAGCATTGAGAAAATGGATAATTAAATGTGATTTAATTATCATGAATAATATGAATTTGATTCATATTATAAGGAGAGTTATCTTAGATAATTAAATGTGATTTGATTATCAAAGATGTAAATAATATGAATGTGATTCATATTATTTGAGCACATGAGAATAAGTTATCCAATATAATTAAATGTGATTTAATTATTATGGATAAGAATAATGTGGATAGTAATATCCAGTTATTCATAATATATTATAAATGTGATTTATAATGTATTAGAGAGAGTTAAATATAATTTATATTAGTAGATTAATTATTAATGTGTATTGGATACACATTGTCTAATTAATTGAAAATGTAAATTACATTTTGTTTTGGGTTGTGAATATGATTCACAATATTCCAATGTCAAGATTGCAATATTCCCAAATTTAATTGAGAATTATTTTGGTGAATAAAAATCCCAACAAATAGTTGTTGGAAAATAAGTAGAGAGAAAATCAAGGAGATATGCAATCTCATGGGAATCCATGAGATTGCCCTCCAAAGAGGAAGGTGTATCTCCCTTATTTTCTCTCTCTCTATTTGTGTGGTTTAATTTGGTATTATATTTATTTGATTTATCAAATATATTTAATCAAAATTAAATCACAAGTTGTTGGCTTTTACCAACAACAATCTTGACCATTGGATTGTCATAAATCAATCTCATCCATTGATTTTATATGACACATGGATTGAGATCCATGGATCCCAAAACCCTATAAATAGAGAGGCATTCTTGACTCTCTCTTTACACATAATGCTTGAGAAGCATCTCTCTCTCCCTCTCTTTTTCTCTTTAGAGGTCAGCCCTCTCTCTCCCTCTCATGGCCGTCCACCATGGATGCCATGGAGCGGTTCTCCATTGCCGCGGCATCGTCGTTATGCTGCCCGTTCTTCCGCTCGTGGATCTCCGTCTCCTTCGGTGTGCCTCGCTCGTGAAGAAGAAGTCGGATCTTGTGTGTCGAGATCAGGAGATCCGCCGCTTGGATCATCAACTTGGATTGCGAGAAGCACGCGGTTCATCCCCGCGCTCGCAAGCGTCTCCTCCGTCGGATCGGACTTGAGACAGGAGGTCTCTTCGTTTAGAGACTCGATCGCAACCACGCTTCAAGAGGTAATCCTATTACTTGTTTGTGGTTTAGACGAAACGATCCGAGAAGTGTTCTTGGATCATGTGGTTTCGTCGTGAGAAAATTTTTTAAATTCCGCTGCATCGAGCAACTAGTCCGACTAGTCGCTCCTCGTCGTATTCGATACGACGCTCACGCTTCCGTGATGCGCTTGAGGATCTAACCATATCCTTCAAAAATAATGTGCAGAATTTGACTCTTAGTGTCTAACCTAGTCGCCTCATTCTGGGTACGAGTTTTGAATAGGGAGTTAATTTGTACTCTCACACTATGCACTTAGATCAATGAAGAACTGTGAAATGCCCTTGATAATTTTGTCGAATTAACGACTAAAAGATGTTCGAATTTCGTTGTAGGTAGGCAATCATGAGTTAATCAAAATGACCACTATTTTAATTCATTATTTATCCATTTAAAGCGAGCGGTCAGTTTATTTTCTTTTTACTTGGTATGTTCCAAGGTTGAACTTAGGGAGATAATTGTCTCCTTAGGTTGGTTTTTAGTTGATCTCGAAGTTAGGTTTTCACAGAGTTTTTTTTAAAAAAAATTAATGCAATAAATGAAGCAAATGCAATTTTGGCAAAGTTAAAGGGTAAAATTGCAAATTTCGATCAAATGAACTACAAAAAATCCTCAAACTTGGCTAGAACATGAAATATGATGAAATTAGACTACTTTATTTTTTTGGAATTTTTGGATGCAATATGAATATTTTATTTTTAAAAAATGCAGATAATGAGATTATCAATAGCTAAGAATAATAATCATTAAATCTACTTATTTTTAGGAAATAAAATTATCTAAGATATATCACTAACTAGTATATCTCAAAAAATACTATACCCTAAAATAGTTGAATTTAATACCTATTAAAAATTAATTAGTGAAATAAACAAGATGATTTTTATAGAGCAAAATATGCATGCAAAAGCAATTCTTTTATGGCACAATGTAAGTTGAATTTATTCTACTAGCATGAATTTTTGGCAATTTTTAGAGCTGTAATTAATTGTTTTATAAATTTCTAAGCCCAGAATGGATAAAGTATGCCAATTTTTGCAAGGATAATACTTATTTAACCACAGATAATAAAAATATGATTACCATACCACAATGTAAGAGAATTAATTGTAGATTAAAGTGCAATTTTTAAAATAATAAAATGATGTCAAAATGAGGTTCTAAATAAATGGAGAACATAGGGTTCAGAATGCAAATACAGAAATAAAATTAATAAATAAATACGTTGACAAGACTTATATTCAATTACCTAAACCGGGGGGATAAATGCAAATTGCCCCATTGGAGTGTGCCTCGCACATGACTTTAGACCAACAGGGGTGTCTATATAATTCCTTGGATTATACAAGATGATCTTACAAATAACCCAGAGGAGCACGTGCGCAGCACGTACCCACTGAGCGGCAGGGATCTCTGCATGAATATGGTGGACTTGGGGTTTGATCGCAGATTCCCCACTGAGGGGGGTGCGATGCATGTGACCCACCCCTCGATTCTTGTGTCCATCTGTAAGATGGCGGAAAATTGTTTGGCATCCCAAGGTGGCACTGCTGGCAGGCGGTGTAGGCGTACAGGGGTGGTGATGCTGGACCGGCAAGGTGGTGTCGACCGATGGCGAGCTCGTTGGTCGTCTAAGTGGAGGAGAGCCATGGGGCGTGGGGAGACTTGAAAGACTAGATGGGTGGCCTTGCTGCTGGAGGATACAAACATGAGGAAGCTCTGCCGTAGTTGGCTGCGGTGTGCCAAGCTGCAAGTGGCGGAGCGATGGCAATGGATACAACCGAGCGAGTCCCAACAAAGGAGGAGGGGCTCGTGCCCGACAATGGAGGTTGGTGTTATGGCGGTGGGTAGTGCAGCGTGCAGGAAGGGCCTCCGGGGGTGGGCGTGAAGGCGATGGAGGTTCCTCTGGCTGGAAATGGAGCAACGTGCAGCAGCTGGCGTGGTGTTGTCATGTGGTTGGCAAATTTGGAGATGGCGAAAGTCCGCTGTTGCACTGAGATTTAAGGTGCTACGTGGGGTTGGATCAATGCACGGAGGTGGTGCGATAATAGTGAAGTGGACATAGAGTGATTTGGTAAAAACAGGGGAATAAGAAAAGAAGGTAGAAGAAGAAGATATCGGGTTTGGGTTTCGCCTGGAGTGGAGTGGGGACTACCCTCCTCCTTGTTGTCGCTTTGATCAGAGCCAACGAAGGGCTCCGAGAAGTTCAAAGTGATCGCTCCTTGGAGACTTTCCTGGGATCAGAGGCCCCTGTCACCAGCCTCTCTCTCAAACTCTCTCTCTCTCTAGCGCGCTTCAGATATGACAGATGATTATAAAAAGAGGGAGATGAGGAGCTTAAATAGCAAGGCAGCCAGCGAGGGGATATGGCGAGGGGTGAAGCGTGGTGGCCATTGCACGATGGTCGTTGAGTGAGGAGGCAGAGGTTGCGAGAAAGGGGGAGCAGTCTGTTGACTGGAAGAAGGGGCCGGGGGGGAGAATGCACGTGTTGGGCACGTGCGGTGGAGGCACATGCACAACACGTGCACGGAATCAATTTTTTTGTAAAAAATGAAAATATAGATACTAAAAATGAGTGAGACATGGCGTCTCCAGGAGCAGCCATGTGTCAACTCCAAAAAAATCAAAAATAAAAATAAAATAAAAATCCGGAAGAATTAGCAAATAAGATCATATTGAAAAGTTTTCTTCATTAACGTTGTTCGTCTCTATGAGATCTACAACTTTCATGAAGGGTCCAAGAGCAAAAGAGGTCATTTGTGCAAAACGTCATTTTTGGGGTACTCTATGTACATAAAATACCTTGATTTTTGGGTTTTGTAATTTTTTTATTTTTTATTAATAGAAAAATCAAGAAAAATAACGACAAAATGAGAGATAAATATTTACACATTAATCTATTTTTTTATTTTTAGTAAATAAAAAAATAATAGAATAAAATAAAGAACAAAATGGAGGATAATTGTATAGACTTGCAAAGGACACTCAGACTTGGTCAGATTCTTTGATTTCTGACTCTTTTTGAATTTGGATTTTTGTGCATTTTAACAAAACATTCATCAAAGAATATATATAAAAAAGAAATAAAAGAAAAAGTGTTAATTATGTACATAAAATATTAAGACAAAAACTGCAAAAACACAAAATGCGCAAAAGAGGCACAAAACCCAACTTTCACATATGAGCTCCGATTTTTTTGAAATTGTTATTATTTTGAAGGACTTTGAATATATACTACTTTAAAAGTGAGTAAACCGAAATCGGACATTGTATGAGGAAGATATGAGCATTTTAGTCTGCCTTTTCTGAATTTGGAGTTTTGTCTCACAAGCCAATTATTCGAGTTAGTATTTTTATGTATTTTTCCTTAAATCTTGATAGTAATAAGTACATAATGAAGGTGGTTTGAGGTCAATTGGATTAACATGAATTAGTTAAAAATGCATGAAACTAGGTGCAAATGTGAAGATGATTATGAATACAATTATGCATGTTAAAATGCAGATATTAATTCTAAGTGTATGAATGGTAAAAATGCAGAATAAATGATGAAATGCGGTTAATTACTCAGGAAGAAAGTTCTATTTTCATATATAGTATGATGAATCACGGATTCATCACTCAACTCGGAAGGGATGTTGGAAGACTGTGTGGGTCTCTTTTATTGTAGCATGGACATCTAAAGACCGGAGTACGGGTTGAAATAAAGCTTCATATAAGAGATGGATAACTGGGCCCAATTTTTTCTAAGACCACAAAACATGTGCGGAAAGAAAGATTCCATATCTGCAGGGGCATAATAAGATCCACGCAGAGCTATCAAAAATACAAACAAAAAGAAGCCAACTACCAAATAAATATATGACCAAAAAGGTCCATGCTTCAAGAAAACCAGCAAATCTCAGTGGAGACATGGCTAAAGTGGCTAGCTTCACAAGGAGAGGTGACTACACTTGCCTCCCTCTAGTTCTTTTCCCTACTTCTAATTTCTCCTCCCTTTTTGATTATAACAAAACATAACCGGCTTTAGAAGGAAATACCTGACTCCCTAATGATGAGTTATTGGAGGAGTGGTTTGCATGGTAGTCTGCCATTCTTGATGGGATGAGCTAAAACCTTTCACACACATGAGACTGTTGTTCAATATTCATGGGTATGTTTTGGGAAGGGGATTGATCTAAGATGAATTTTGAGTTGAAACTGTGACAATGATGTGTCGAACTTGGAGGTGGTTGATTTTTAAACCCTAATTCTCACATGAATTTTGCCAAACTAATAATCCAATGGTCGGGTCTAGTTCCATTTTCACCTTTTGCTCATGGTCTTGGTATGGAACCCAATCTAATTTCACCTCATTTCATTCTCTTTATGCTCGAGGACGAGCATGGTTTAAGTATATGGGGTTGATGAATCTTAGATTCATCACTTTAAAAGACATTAATAAAGCTCATATAACCAAAATTCATTGTTATTTCATCATCTAAATTGCATAATTAACATTCATGGACATGTAAATAAGAATCACATTTTATCATTCATAATTGCATAAAAAAAGAAGCAAAAAATATTAGCCCAATTGACCTGTAAAATACGCTAAATTCTCCCATTTTTAATTAATTCATTCTAACTCTGAATCACTTAAAACCAATCCACTGTATACACATCACTAACAAGAATAATTGGAAAATACAAAAAATGCACTAATAAAAATGACTGACAAATAAGCCCAAACCCTAATTCTAGATCTGTCGGACTAAAACATTGATATCTTCTTCATGCAATGTCTGATTTGATCCTACTCACTTTTGAAATAATGTACATTCAATTAATTTCAAAACAAGATCATGTGAATCAGAGCTCATATGGGAATGTTGGGTTTTAGGCCTCTTTTGTACATTATGTATTTTACCTTATTTCGACCTATTATTTTATGTACATAATTAACTCTTCTTTTTTTATTTATTTTTCATTTATTTTCTTTGAAAAAAATTTTATTAAAATATACAAAATTCTAAATCCAAAATAAGAACAAAATCAAAGAAATTGACCAAGTCTGAGTATTCACTAACAGTCTGTACAAAAGTCATGTTTTTTGTACTTTATTTTATTTCTTATTCTCTTAATTACTAAAAACCCAAAAATAGATTAAATCATAGATATTTGTCTTCGATTTTATCGTATTTTTTTTAGTTTTTATATTATTTAAAAATGAAAAATTACAAAACCTAAAAATCAAGGTCTTTTATGTACATAGAGTGCCCCAAAAATACCACTTTATGCAAATGACATATTTTAATTTTAGTCCCTTCATGAAGGTCATAGATCTCATCGAGACGAGCAACATTCGTGGTGAAATTTTTTTATCCGAAGTAGTGTTCTATTTCTTTTTTATTTTTCTTTTCTTTTTTTTTGGATTTTCTGGAGCTGATACGTGGCAGCTCCTGGATCCGCCACCTGTCACTCATTTTTTTCATTTATTTTTTTTTCTATTATTTTATATATGTTTTTAAAAAATTATTAAAATATTCCACGTGGGGTATCTTGGTCGTCCGATCTCGAACGATGGGACAACCCCAGACCCTTCATCTCCTTCCTCTTTCAACCGCCCCCTTTCCATCTATGGTCAGCCATTGCCTACCCAATTCTAATCTCTGCCACCACACTTCCTTTTTGCTCCCTAATCAGATCGTGACCCCCTTATCTATGATCCCCGCCGCTAATCTCTGAATCTCCCCCTGCTGCCATCATAACCTTGTCGTATCCATCACATAATTGTCAGCCCAATCTCCTCCCTTAATATTACGACCTCCCTTCCCCAATCCCCGATCATAGATCGTCACCGCCACCAATCCCTTCCATATCCATCACCGCCAACCCTTTAAAACAACCGTACATCCCCTCTTTTCGCCTTCATCTACTGATCCACGTAGTAAGTAGGAGGAGCGGTGGTGACAACGCCGCTTCCTCTCCCTTTCACTCCAGTGTAGTCTGACGTTTCGACCTCATTGCAAAGTCCTCCACAAGCCTTGCTTGCGCAATGCCGTCAAGCCTGATACCCTTCGACTCCTTCACCAACATTACGTCACGAGTTGCTTTGCCCTCCATGTTGCCTTCACATCTTCTCTATCTGCTGACCTCCACTCGTAACTGGTTTGACAACCACCAGGAGGGCCATCACCTCCATTCGATCCACACTGTGCCACCGTGAGCCGCCTCGGCCATGCCCACTGCAGCCACCCTCCTATGAGGATTCTCTCCTATTCCACCTTCCCCAAGAACCACCCTCGCCCCTCCGTCGGGGCTTGAGTTCCTAGGTGGTCACGTGAGGAGCACATGCCTCCTCGGAAAATTTACAAGAAGACCCCCTCTACTTTCACACTTCATAAGAAGGACCCTGCCATCCCAGGGACACGTGAGGAGCATGTGGTCCCTTGGAATTTTACAAACCCCCCTTCGGGGTTTAAGTAATTGCAACTTACTCCTCGCACTGCATTTTCTATTTTATTTACTTATTGTAATACTGCAAACAGAACCATGTATTCTTCCTTTAATTTTAACAATATTTTTGCATCATTTTATTATTTAACAAATTGCACTTTGATTCTTAATTAAATCTCTACATTATGGCTTGATCATAATATTTTTAAGCTTTTTGGTTGATTGAAATTATTTTTTGTGATAAATGGCATATTTTGCCCAATTCATGCTCAATAATTGATATAAAATCAAACATTGCACGAAAAATTGCCAAAAATTTAAGAGTACTAGAATTAATTGTGTTTTAAATTGCACCCAAAAAGATTTGAATTTGCATTATATTTTGCTCTATAAAAATCTTTTTGGGTATTTCAGTAATTAATATTTTATAGGTATTAAACTCAATATTTTTAGAATTTAGGATTTTTTAGGGTAGTTCAATTATTGATCTATCTTAGATAATTTTAATCTTAAAAATATACAAGTTTAATATTTATTATAATTGATTATTGTAATTCACCTTATTGCAATCGTTAATTCGTTAAATATTCATATTGCATCCAAAAATTTCATAAAAGTATAGTGCATTTATTACACCATTTTTCAGATCTCAACCAAATTTTATAATTATTGGACATCATTTGATTGACATTAATTTTCTAGTCCTTAAAATTGACCACATTTTCAATTGCATTCTAAAATTGCATTAAAAACTAAGAAAAATAGTCTACCTCGAAAACCATGCACGAACTTCGATAGAAATTAACTAGGTTGTTCCTTTGCCTCCTCGAGTTCGACATTGGAACTTTCCCATGCTAAATAAACATAAAACCATTTCAATTAAATTTAATTATTTAAATTAAGTGGTTATTTCTTAAGTGATTCTAATTACCTGCCTACAACGAACGGCGATACATTTATTTTAAATGCTTAATTCACACAAATTAACTAAGTGTTTATCAGACTTGTTAAGCCCCGACGAGGTACCCAACCTATGTTATGTTAAATCATTAACTAAAACACGAAATAAAATGCGGAAAATGAATGTCAAGAACGAAATCTACCTAAGGAATGTCAAGTCGCAGCTTTTATACCTGGCCGGAGCTCTAGGGAGCAGGTGGCCAGAGGTCCGCCATGGGTGCACCTCCCTCCTCCTCCAACCACTCCAGACCTCCAAGGGTTCACCAATTATCATCTGGTGACATGCTTGACCAGGGACATGGGCTTTAGGGCTAGGAAAAGTGACCAATTCTGAAAAAGAAGAAGAGAGGTTTTATTTATGAACATGACGAGCACCCTTATTGACAGGTGATTTAGGAAGAAGCAAGGCTACATACGGAGGACATGGAGCATGGGTGTTGGTGATCGATGATTAAAGTTGATCATGGCATGAAGAATTGACAAAAATACTTGATGGAACACCAAGGAAAAATGAAGGAAAAGCGTGGAAGCGACACTTGCGTCAAGTCTAGAGACGCCAGGAAGGAGTTGACAAGAGGTCAACTATCCTCGTGATGTGATTGGTCCACGCAGGACCAAGACACGACAAACAATATTTTATTCCAAAATAAATGAATTAAAAATAGCAAATTATTTTATCAAATTTTGAGTATAAAATAAAAAATGTTTATTATTTTATGTAGTATTTAATATTATTTTTATTTTTTATGAGCTAATTTATTACAAGTTAATTTTTAAGGGTATATTTATAAGTATATTCATATATGTTTTGCACATTTAATTTTTATTTTGTATTTTTAATTTTATTATTTTATTTTATCAAATTATATATTTATAGCTTATTTTATATACATAAATATATTTTTTGTTTTATTTTTCTTATATAATATGTACACTTAAATAAATAAGGGTATATATTATATAGGTATAAGTATAAGTATTTCGTCTATGTAGTTATATAGGCTATTTTATTTTTTATGTTTTTTTTTCGTTTTATTATAGTTTAAATATGTACATATACTATAAAGAATATTTACAAAATCATAAAAATATAAAATTATAAAAATAATAAAGAATAAATAAAATGAATATTTTATTTATGTCAACTTTACAATAGGGGTCCAAAACCTAACTTTCATACATTAACTCCAAAAAATACGAAACTACCTTCATTAAATATCTTATTAAAAATTATATACAATTAAAGGTGATTTTGATATATTTTAAGTTTTTATTTAGGAGATATGGGTCTAAGAAGTGGGTTTTGTTTTTCTAGTATAAAATGTACAATGTATATTATTTTTTTATGAAATTAATTTTGTATATATATATATATATATTATCTACAAATTTCATGTACAAAGTTTCTTTATTTGAGGTATAAATAATAAAGAAAAAATGGTTCCCAAAAATGCTTTATTGATGAATAAATAAATATGCTTTTTATTATATTTTTGTCCCTTATCTCCCCCTACTATATTTCTTATCAATCAAATCAATTCTTGACTTGGTCTCAGGGTTTAAGATCATAAAAAACCTTTGGTATTTTATTCTTTTTCGTTTCATTATTTTATTCTAGAATTTTGGCATTAAAAAGAGTATTTTATACACAATAAATGGGATAAATAACGAATGTTAATTTGTACAAAATAATGCTATATACATGCATTAGCTAGGGATTTTAAGGCCAAAATAATAGAATAAAGGTGATTAAATGGAGTTTCATTAATAAACCATATCACAATTGTGCGTAAACTTTATTCTAGATGCCTAAGCATCTCATATAGAATCTTCTACTATAGATGAAGAAATAAAAAACCAAATTTAGATAAATATAATGCGACAAAAAATAAATCAATTTTTTATTAACAAAATAAGGATTCTAGTACTAAACCTGAAAATCAATCAATTATGGAACCAAATGGGTTTTAGGAACTAGTAAAATGAAGAATGAAATGTAAAAAGAATAAGGGCAACATTAGTAGCTTAAGGCTATAATAAACAATAACAAATAGACTTTGATGAATTATATGCTCCCGTTGCGAGGATTAAAAACATCAAGATGCTATTAGCATATGCGTATTTTCAAAATAGTAAGCTATATCAAATGGATGTTAAAAGTGTTTTCTTGAAAGGTTTTGTAAAAAAATAAGTCTAAGTAAAACAACCTCCAGGATTTATTGCTAAAAATAATTTATAACATGTGTATAAATTAAAGAAAGCCCTAGATGGTTTGAAACTAGCTCCTAGAGCTTGGTATAAGAGACTTAGATACTATCTTCTTAAGTTAGGATTTAAAATATGAAAAGTAGACTATACCATATTTCTCAAGTAGCCTCAAAGATTTGAGTTGTCTAACTATTTGTCGATGAAATTATCTTGTGATGTTCTAGTTTGAAATTGTGTGAAAAATTTGCTCAAGTAATGTAAATGGAATTTCAGATGAGCCTTATAGGCGAATCAAAATATTCTTAGGCTTGCAAGTTCATTAATTAAAATATGGAATCTTCATATCATAGACAAACTATATAACCATGATATACTTAGAAAATTTAATATGAGATGCCAAAGAAAAAGTTGCACCTATCGCCACACAAAGCAACCTATATAGTAGCGAGTAAGTAAAAGCTATAGATCATACTCTATATAAGTGAATGGTTGGATGAACTACAAGAAAAGCTACCATTCTTTTCATTACTTCCTTATGTGTTCGATTTCAGGTAACACCTAATGAATCACACCTCTTTGTCGTATAAAGGATATCAAAGTACTTAAATTAAACACAATATTTCGGATTGTTTTATCTAAGAACTCCATCGTTCGATCAATTAACTTGTAATCATACTGATTATGTATATGAAAAACATATACAAAATGTATCAGGGGAATATGCTAGTTTCTAGGAAACTCACAAGTCTTTTAGTTCTCCAAGAAGTACGACCATGTTGCCTTATCAACAATGGAAGCAAAATACAATGATTGATTTTGACCTTAATCGTTTATAAATATATTCATTGGTAATTTATGACTGTTGGAAAACCTCTAAGCGACTGACCATACATGTAAGCTAGCTAAAAGTACAACAGAAGGCTAAAAAACCTTGTCTCATGATGCTTGCTTTATCAAAAGGAAAACATCCCATAATTACCCCCAACAAATAGTTCTACTCTATAGATAGAGCACTCATTTTGTTTCAAATCACACTTGCTCAAAAGATTTATATTCTTTCATACTAAAACCACTCTCTCTAGTAACGATGAGGCATACGAACACTCGAGGACCTGTCTCAACCTCTCAACGTAGTCGTGGACCTCCTTATAACATCTTGGAGGGCTACCTCATCACTAAGGAAGCTCAATTGCAATGGTAAAAGTACATGAGAATGAGAGTATGTACCAAATGTTTAATTGCTTGGGATGAGTAAACGGGTACAAACTCCATACCCTTTTGTAGCAATCATGGATCTTTTGCTGGTTTGACAGAAAATTCTTCCTACCAGATGGGATCATTGTCGTCTACCTCGAGCTGGTATAATGTTCTACATAAACTTGATTATCGTGGAGGATGAGAAAATGAGCAAGACTCTCACTTCCTCTATTCTCTTCACATCGAGCATCATCTCCATTGATATGTTCAATGATCTTCTAGATGTGGACAATGTCGGCAGCAACATCAACAATCTCATCTCTAGAGTCCATTATAGTGATCTCAAGCATACCATTATTTTCTTTGACTGCTATGTCTAGGGGATGAAAGTAACCTCCAATGACCTCTGAACTACTCCCCGATCTCTCACTAAATTTCTGGGATGGAACCTGGTCACTATGATTGGGAACCTCGACCGTGTCTCTCGAAGAATGGCCTACATGATCTTTGCCATCATGATAGGCAAGATCTTAGCTAGTGCCATATTCTACTTTGACTCATGTATTTTCCTCTTCATGCAACACTTCCACTTGGGTGTTTTTTCACCCATATGTTTATTCATTACGATATAGACTTCACTAATCAAGCCAAGATTGGTAAACTCAATGTATTAACTATAAAACCCTTAGATACATGAGCATTGTTCAAGAGGAAGAAACTGATGAAAACACTAAAGAAGAAGCAGCAGAAGAACCAACACCAGTTGGGGAAACTCGGAATCAACCGCACAAATGGATTCCTTGTTGGATCAATGTCGATATTAAAGCCAATTAACTTTATGCACATGTATGATGGCTCTGCTGAGAAATACCAATATCAACATAGGATGTATCAACACATGTACTAAACATTCTACCATATTCAAAAGCCGTCCAATTAGCTCGAACTAGAGTATAATAAAGTTTTTTAGCTATCTTGTTGCATGTTTTTTGTACTCATTACTTTAATCCATCTAATGTATTGTCTTAAAGAATGAAAATTATTTTAACTAAACAACTTTTACTAGTCAACTTAATTTTGTTTGTCAGTCGACTAATTTTTCTAGTCGACTACTATTGCTCTCTAGATGATTGTTTTAACTTAGAAAATTAGTAACTTCCCCATTTAATATTCGTAGTCAATTAAAAATGTATTTAGCCAACCATTTCTCTCTTCAATTGACTACCTTTATCTCTTCACTAGTTTTCATGATAAAACTTTAGTCACCGTTTGATTTGTGACTGAATAATTCAGTTGATTAATCGATTAAATCTGGGTATTCAGTTGATAGATGCCTTATAGTCGACCACATCTATCATTTTGAAGGTTTCTTCAATCCTTTATTTACAAAAGATCACATCGATTCTTTTAAACCAAAATCGTGGATATGTGAAATGTACGCTCTGTCTGCTGCCTAAAAGGGATAGACAACACCAATGTGTCAACTGGGCGAGTCAACCAGAAAAAGATTTGATTGATTTTATTTATACTCCTAAACTTATGTATAGTGTAAGCACAAGAGTATCGAACTCAACAAGGCAAGCTGTAGAGACTAAGGTAGAATAGGTAAAGTTATCTAAGGAATTTGGGCTTGAGTGAATCTTTACTATTTTTAAATGATTTTAATCTTTTTAGTTTGTTTTAAATTTTGTATTGTTTTTAAGTTGTTTTGTATACATATATGTAAAGAAGTATTGGTATTGATTTTATAATTTTTACTTGATTTTCTCTTTTAATATTTTATGTTTTAGATTTGTTTTAATATTTTTTAGGGATTTTTATGTAATTTTTAGAATTGGTTTTAGATTTTTTAATTGATTTTAATGTTGAAAATAATGTTTTAGTAGAAAACATAATTATTTTTGTTAGTTTTAAATTACTAAACAACAAGAAAATATTTTTATTTTATTTTACTATAAAGAATATGAAAATACCTTTCAAGTAAGATATTACACGTATTCTGACATTTGTTATGAATTAGTTATGATTTTATAAGTTTTTACGCATATTTAATTTTTTAAGGGTTTTATTATTTGCTTTTTATTTTATTTTGATTTACTATTAGAATACAATAAAATATATGTGATATAATTTTATGTAACTTTAAAAGGTATATTTTATTTTTTTAATTTATTTTAGAATGTTCGTATGCATTTGTGTATTTTTTTAATTATTAAAAATAGGAAATGTTTTTTATTTTTCAAAATACTTTTTAAAAAATTATAAGACATAAGGTATATGAATATATTTTTATTTGATTTTTATATTTTGTATTTTATTTGATATGAATTAATAAATATTATGTATTTAATATACTGTAATAGGGGTATGGTTGTAACTAAAGGGAAACTAAAGGTGCATGAAAAAAGCAATCATGTGGTTCTCCACATGATTCAGAACAACCTGCATCTGTTTGGGAATTTAATAAAGTTTAAGTGATCGATCTGCAAATATTACTCGCTCATGTGTACAGCCACTTGTGGCTGGATTTTGGAGATATGTTCGTGAATCAAATTAAATCTAGGGGGCACGAGCGTAAATGGCCCAAAATATCTCCCTCGTGCATTTGAGGTGCATGTGAGGCATTGATAAGCAGTGAGTAGAGTGCGGATATGGTGATTCAATGATCTAATCGAACGACTGAAGGTATGCCTCGATTGAACGATGCAAATCGAATTCTTTGATGATTGGACAACAGTTGTACACCTGGAATCAAAGGGATGTTCTTCCCGAATTCATTCAGTTGGTTCGGCTCTAAGCGACAGATGTGATTTCAGATCTATTCGACGTTTCTTCGATTGATCTCCAAGTGTTGTGGATAGTGATTGCTTGTGTTTAAAGCAATCGGTCTCGATTCTCCAGTTCTTTTTATAGCTACTCCTCTGTGATGATTCTCATTGATGAATTTTGGATCGATATATGGAGGAGATGCGATGCTCAATCTCAGATGCTCTTGTTCAGACCAACTCAATGGTGGTTTTCATGCTCGAATCAAAAGCTTGTCGATGGTAATTTGACTCTAGTACTCCTCGATGTTTATCAATGATGAAAACTTGATGCGGTGCTACAACTCAAGGTAGAATTGGTTTGCATGTGTACGGATCCCGATCAACGATCTCTTGTATTCTAATCAACTTCAGGCTTCGACGATCTGCAGATGACAAATGACTCAAAGATGAAGCTTCGGCCTCACAACAAACATAAAATGGTAAATGAAGAAGGCTACCGGAGGCGATGATCTGCATTCAATCTCAATCACCCTGCATGATTGGAGAGGTTCAGATGAGAACTAAATCAGAGGGAAATAAAGGTGACATGGATGATCTGGTGGTGGAATATTTAGACGATTTTGATGTTGATTTGTAGAGAAAATGGGGGAGAAGAAAGGAATTGAGGAGAGAATGGATTGTCTTAAGAGGAGAATAGAGAAGAAGGAGAAGAAGAGATGAGAAATCACAGACCTACCAGGGATGAAAATGGATGCGATCACCTATGGTGGAGCTCAACGGATCTCTAGGTGTTGACCTCGATAAGGCAGTAGATTCCTCGGAGGTTGCTCGTGGTAGTGACGCCGATCATCGATGAAGATCACGCCAAACCTCGTTCCTCTTCTCTCACTCGAAAGGATGAAGGTAGAGTTGTCACCTCATTCCTCTCTCAACAGTGCTCACTAGGAATATGGGACAATTGCGAATCAGAAGCTCGAGGGAGGTGGTTGGCTCTATATAGGAAGAGAAGAGCGAGGTCCAGGTGCAACATACCTGATGAGATTCGACCAAAGACGATGGAGTTAGGGGTGTTGGAGTGGTCCATGGAGCTCATTAGTCGAACGGAAGGTGGTCCCAGGTCATTGGGTCGACTGGAAAGGAGGAGGGGAGGAGGAAGGACACAAGAAGAACAGAAGAAGAAGAGGAGAATAAAGAAGAAGAAGAAGAAGAGGGGAACAAGAAGGTAGACTATTCAAACTTCTTGGAGTCCCAATAAAGAGTCACCACGTGGTGGAGAAAGAGAAGTGAGAAAAAGACAAATTAGTAGTATACAAATGCATAAATACCATATAAATTAAGTAATAAATAACATATTAATTTAAATAAAAAACATTATTAATAGAAAATGTTAATAATGAAAAGACTAATTTAATTATGAATTTTAAGTAATTAAATATTTTAGTATAAAAATAATTAAATAATATAATTAGTTTAATTTAAAGGTATAAATTACATATATATATACAATAGTTTAATAATTTTAATTAAATGTATGATAAATTATTTATTTATTTATTTTATATTTTAAATTAAAAATAATTTATGAGGATTCTGATTATGTTTTTATTTTATTTTAGTAAGATTATTTAAATAGTTAAATAAATAGTATTATGAATAATATATGTATATAATACTTATATAACAAGTATATACATTCCATTTTTGTTACTTCCAACTTTTGTAATTTTTATTTTGATTTACATAATTATTATTAAATACAAGTAAAAAAACAAAATATAAGTAATAAGAAAATAAGATTGATAAAATAACAAGAGGACAATATACAATTGTATAGATATCATTGTACCCCAAAAACTCGACTTTTGCATATTAACTCTGATTTTATTCAAACTGCTTTAATTTTAAACGTAATTTAATTATAAATACAATGAAAGTTAGTTTGATGAATTTTGAGTTCATACGATGTAGATATTTAGAAATGAATGTTCATTTTATGGTATTTTCAATTATTTATAAATAAATTTCATTATATTTTTATAAATTAACATACATTAATATAAACAACTTTAAAGCAGAATTTAATTTCGAATTATATGAATGATAAATAAAATGGATGAATATATGTACAATGTAAATAATATGTACATTTATATTGTGATATATCTTTTCTGATATTTTTATAGATTAATTTCCTTATCTTCCCTACTTACTCATATTATTGACCAAGTCAATATTGACATGGTTTCAAAGTTATGATCAGTATATATTTATATATTCCCATACTTCTTTATTTTATTTTTATTTTTCCTCTTTATTCTTTTATTTTGGATTAAATAAGTGTTAAATATGTAATATTAATAATTAGAGTTAGTATTTTAATTAACGAGAATTAGTTGATATTTACATGTATTTTAGCAAGGATTTTAAACAAAAATGAAATAATAAAGAAGAGGGTAAATTACAATTTGGGTCCCCATCTATGGGTCCGATCTCAGAACGGGTCCCGATCTTTAAATTGTAACGATTCAGGTCCCAGGATCATTAATGTAGGGAACTTTTTGAGGCTAATGACGAGTATACCCTTGTTTAAAAGTTGGAACCCACCCCTCATTCCCTTCCAACAAGGGCATATTAGTCATGAACCCCAAAATTTTCATTTCCTAAATGGTCCTGGGACCCGAATCGTTACAATTTAAAGATCGGGACCCATTTTGGGATCGGACCCATAGATGGGGACCCAAATTGTAATTTACCCTAAAGAAGATGAATCATGGATTCATCAATACCCTCTCCATAAATTGTATTGATCTTTCTTGTATACACAAGTTATATGTGCTCTACATAATACAAATTCCTTGAACCAAATGGGTTTCTTGAATTTTAACACTTGAAGCATATTACATAGATTCTTGCAAAATTAATTGGTTGTAATTTCGTTGACTGGCAAACACGAAGGTACATATATGTCAAAGTGCATATTCTAAATCATTTATGCTCTTCTGACAAAGTATCGTCTTGACTAAGAAAAGTACCATCAATCAATATGATGATAGTGTCAACCACACTTGCCTTCCATTTTGTTGGTGTCATCATTGCACTCCTCAACCACAAAGATTTCTTCACCTTCTAACATGAAGAGCTTGCAAACTTCCCTCATGCTTTTCGGCTAAGATATTTTGATTGTGTCACTCTAAGACGAAATGGTTTCATAGAATATGACTACATCAACAACATTGAATGATGACCTCAACTAGTTTGTTTGACTAACTCTGTACACTTAAAATTTTGTTATATTTATTTTGTTCGAAACTCTTTTATAGTTTGACATACAATATTTATTCATTATATTTATGCTCGAATATATTTATATAAATGAATTATACATCTTAAGACATTTTGCTCGCCTCAATATCTCTTGATATTGATAGAGTGGGACACAAAAAGACATAATTTATATGTAAGAATTTATATATATGAAAAAAAAAGAAACAATATAGATGCTACAATTTGTTGAATTGATCCTACGAATTGCATTATATGTACAAGTACAAGATCTAACAAATTTTGCATATATATTTCTATTTGCATTAACATAGGGGGAGTCTTTGATCATTTTTAATATATTTATCATTATCAAGAAAAATGAATATTGTTAGTTTTCCGAACCCTTTTGTGGTTTTGACAATGAATATTGGAAATATTAGATATTATCAGTTAACACAAATATATTGCATATATATAATCATCCTGGAGGAATGATTTTTATAGGAGACACTAATACAAAAATTATGCAGATACATTACATGATGGCTTAAGTTGATAAAATACAAACTGCCTAAATGCTAGCGGATGCTAGCAAGTGAATCAAAGAATTCTAGGATAAAGCAATGATCCTCAGAAGACTACTTTATTGCATTTTACATTAGTAGAAATCATGTAAAAAAGACTAAATTGAAATAAACTTAATACACAAAATTACTGTCAAGGCGGCTAAAGAAAGAGGCCAGTCAACTAACCTTTGATCAACAAAGTCAAGAGTTTGACAAATCTTACCATTGGAGTCACATTCCATTCCAGCCAACAAGTCAATTCTGTTGTACTAATTATGACAATTATGGCAGTCGGTGAATGTTGAGGGCTTCAACTGACTATACCAAATTACAATAGATTAGTATTGACCAATTGCATGCAGTTAGCAAATGTAGAACACTGTAGTTGACTACTTAATTATGTCCGGTTGTGTAATTGTAAACTAATTGACTAATACTTTTTTTCAGTAGACTAATGGTTAGTTTTGTGCCTCTAAAAATGAATGTTACAACTCATTCAATGCTTGTGCCTCGTAGCCAAAGGAAGAGTCTACACTAAACCAACTTAGCTTCCATTTTGATACACTAAAAAAGAAGGTTTTCCATCTCTACACATATTACATATATGAATAATAACACACACACAACTCTCTCTCTCTCTCTCTCTCTTTATATTATACATATACATATATATACATGGGAAAAGGGAAGCTACATCGGGGGTGCAACGAACTTGCTATACCCGGCCATTTTTCTTATTGGTTCTTGATTTTTTAAAGGAAATCTATGGAGATTTACTTAGTTTATTGGTTAGAATATGTGTTTCAAATTCACGCAAAACATTCCAAAAATGCCAATATAATTATAGTTAATTTCAACAATTCTAAGACCGCTAAAATGTGATAGTATTGATGAAGATGATAGAAGTGTTGAATTTAGTTAAATTTGGAATGAGATCATGGTGATATATGGTGATTTATATCTCCCAAGGTTTCATTTCAAAAACACAAAAAACCAATGGAAAAAATGATCGGGTGTAGTTAGTTGACTACACCCATTGGTACAACTTCCCCAACCCCTACATATATATACATGGCAGCCCCCGCCCCATTTTTTGTCAATTTTTTTATTTTTTTTGAAAAATATCACCATGTATATTCATCCCTATATCCCTCCTATATGCCATTCAAATTTCATCAGAAATAGAGACTCCTACGGCCTCCATTGAGATGGTATCGATTAAAAAATTCGGTTACCGTTAAAAAATGACTGTCTGGATGGAGGCCGTGGGTTTTTCTATTTCTGAAGAAATTCGAATGATATATAGGAGGGATATAGGGATGAATATACATGGTGATATTTTTCAAAAAAAATAAAAAAAAAAGCCAAAATAAGGTGGGGGCAGCCACATATGACCCATATATATATATATATATATATATATATATATATATATATATATATATATATATATATATATATATGTATGTATGTATGTATATATATGAGAAAAGGGATCCTACTCCATGGAGCATGTAACTTACCTACTCCATTCTCTTCTTTTTCATTTTTTTTTATTTTTTTGAAAAATTCTTCCATGGATTTTCATAACTATATCCCTCTAATATGTATTTCAAATTTCTTCAGAAACAAAGACTCGTACGTCCTCCATCCAAACAGTCATTTTTTAACGGTCTCGGATTTGCTGTATTTTTTATGTTCTGGATGGAGATTGTAGGAGTCTCTGTTTCTGATGAAATTTGAATGACATATTAGAGGGATATAGTTATGAAAATCCATGGAAGCATTTTTAAAAAATATAAAATTTTTTTGAAAAAATGAGAGTGGAGTAGGTAAGTTACCTACTCCATGGAGTAAGATCCCTTTCCTCTCTCTCTCTCTCTCTCTCTCTCTCTCTCTCTCTCTATATATATATATATATATGGGAAAAAAGAGCCTACACCGGCAGGTGCAGATAACTCCCTACACCTGACCTATTTTTTCAGTATTTTTAATTTTTTGAACTAAAATCTTGGTGGAATTAGATCACTATATATCACCATGGTGTCATTCATAATTTAACTTAATTCGAGACTCCTATCATCTCCATCAAGTCTACCAAATTTAGCGGTCTCAGAGTTGCTGAAAATGATCTCTTCTAGATGAACATGTTAGGAATGTTTGTTTTGCATGAAACTTGAAACAAATATCTACTTAACATATTATGTAAATCCCCCCATGTTTTCATTCAAAAAAAGTAAAAAATAATGGAAAAATAGGTCGGGTGCAGGGAGTTACCTACACCCTAGGTTGCAGGCTCCCCGTCCCCTATATATATATATATATATATATATATATATATATATATATATTTTTGTGTGTGTGTGGGTACACATACATATATATATATAGGATATCTTTCAAATGAGACATGGTCCTTCCATCCCTAAGGAAGGCCAACGATCTCAGCCATTCATAATTGATCTTGTGATCGGAAATAATGACATGTTAATTCTATTTATAAATTAAACAAAAACCCATCTTGGTCTTTTTACATTATCTAAATATAGAATGTAACTACCTCAATTATCTCCTCCATTAATGTCAACTTAATTGCTTATTCAAAATTGGAAACCCTAAATATTTTGACGCACACCCCAGTCCCTCTGCCTACATCGACCAATGAGCGGATACCTTCAAATACGTCTCGGCACTCGCTGATGATGGCTTGCACCAGAGTGGAGGATTCACCTGCCATGGCCTACCACTAGATCAAGTACGTGGTGATGGATCTGCCACATGTTGTTGCTGAAGATGTGCCAGAGAGTAGTGGTGAAGTTGATGTGATTGTCGGGGACATGTTTGAACATATTCCTGCAGTTGATGCCATACTTCTCAAGGTACCTAAACCTTCGTTAATTACTATAGTGGTGCCTATATATCTATCTACATGTGGGCCTCTTTTCATGCTCTTCCTATCTTTGCGTTTACGTGCAGCAAATTCTGCATGATTGGAACAATGATGACTGCGTAAGGATCTTGAAAAAGTGCAGAGAGGCTATCCCTCCAAAGGGTGGAAAGGTCATCATATACAACATGGTGGTTGGCTTTGATAAGATCGACAAAGAGCTCTTCTAAGCGCAGCTCTTTGGTGACGTTGGCATGATGACAGCCTTCAGTTCCATCGAGAGGGAGATGGAGGAATGGGAAACCATATTGCAAAGAGCGAGATTTAGCAGCATCAAGATCAACCATAATTTGGGCCTCAAGTCCATCATAGAGCGAGGCATCATTCTCATATTTTGACAGCGGCGTGGGGAAAAGGACGACAAGCGGATTAGTTCATCAGGAGGAGATCGGATGGGCGCGAACGAGATCTGTGTATTAGTATAGTTCGTGAGAAGTTCATTTTATTTGGTTTGCTTTGGTTTGGGCGTCTCTGATTTTTTTTCGAAAACATGTTCATTTGATTTGATTTGATTTGCTTTGGTTTGGCCACTGCGAGGATGCCGCCGTTCATCTCTATCATTCATCTCCGCCGTTCATCTCTGTCATCATCATGAGGAAGGTCATCGCCGCTACGAGGAGGCCATCGTCATCTCTGTCGTTCATCTATGTTGCCAATGCGTGTACACGGTGTTGCAACCAGTCCTGGATGAAGAACGATTCATAGTTTGATATAATATTGATGTGTACTATACAATATTGATGTGTAATATACATTATTAATGTGTGTTATACAATTTTCATATGTATTATACTATTTGTTATGTATTTTTAAAAATCAAATGGTTGCGAATGAAAATCATATTTTTTTATAAATCTTGTATATAATGATGTGCATTACACATTTTGGATGTGCATTATACATTTTAGATGTGTTTTATACAAATTTGGTTTGTATATTCGCATCAATTAAGCATTAATGACTACCACAGTTGTTACAAAAAACTATACAAATTTTATTATACAAAGAACCATACAATCGTTAAAAAGAACGACATATTAATTACTAATATGAATTGTATTTTACAAAGAACCATGCAAAATTTATAAATAACGGCCGACTTTTGGAATGAACAACTTATTCTACAAAAAAAACATGCAGTCATTACAAAAGGAACCTTAAATTCTACAAAAATAATACACGAGGATACAAACATATGCCCCAAATAATATCGTCCAGCACAAAACTCGATATTTTTAAATATAGTATTGCAAAAAATACCAAAAATAAAAATAGCTAAATTTAGTATTTTGGAATATTAATCAGCGTGCATAATTAATGCAAAATTTGATGATTGACGAGCGGCCCGAGCGACTAAGGCAAGTAGGTGTCAATGGTCGTTGCGACCTCAACCTCTCGGATCGGACTCAATCAAGAAAAATCAAGACCACCAAATATAAAAATCACACAAGTCAAACAAATAGCGGTCTCGCTATTTTATTTTACCCGGTACAGCTACCAGGGTCGAATACAAGGAGCACGAAATGGTCGAGACGGCCTACGAAGTAGTCAAAAATAAAAATAAAATAAACAAAGGTATTTTTGGTGGATTTTTAAATATTTTTAAATTTTTTGTATTTTTAATGATAAGGAAAATATAAAGACAAGTGAAAAAGCCAACAAACAAATATTTATAAAACACTCCAAATAAAAGTCAAAAAATCAAATAAAAATTGTTTTTGTGTTTTTTAATCTTTTTAAATGTTTTTGGTAATTTTATGGAAATTTTATGATTTTTAGTTGATTTTTTTAAAAATTGAGAAAAAGGAAAACAGTGACAAAATGTATAGTGAGATTTGATAGGCTAATTAAAAATAAGTAATTAGCCTCTAAAAATCTGATGGTAATTTTTATGAAGAGTAAATACAAAAACTAAGCTACACAAGAAGAGTTTACATTTTTTGAATTTTATAGAATTTTTAAGAATTTTTATATGATTTTTAGGTTTTTTTAATTATTATGGGTTTTATAAGTCCAAATAACACAAAGATTGGATAGAAGCTAGAAAACAACAAAACAAACAAACATCAATTTTTTTAGAATTTTAAATGAATTTTTATATTTTTCTTTGATTTTCTATGTTAGACAGTAGCGAAAATCAAGGTTTTTGATTTTTTAAAAATAACAAAAATCCTCAAAAATGTACCAAAAATATTGAAATTTTTACACAGTGGTAGGAGCTACATGTCCAAATTTCACTCGATTTGGGTTTGATTTGATATTTTATTTAATACAAATAAGGCACACAGTAAGCAAGGACCTAAATGCAAGAAAACATAGTTTGAGGGCCAAACAGTAACAAATATAAAAAGCCCACGGCCTGGAATGCAAATATCCCAAACAAAAAAAATATCCCAAACAAGCATGAGCAACACACGTGACTGGCACACAGACGGGTATAACTGCAAATCTTATTTAAAAAGATGTAAACAATAACAAACAGAAAGTTCAGGACTAAAGATGCAAATAACCCAAGCCTCACGTGTTGATGCACGTGTCTCACACAAATAAGGACTATTTTGCAAATCCGATAAACCTAAGGTCCTAGGTGCAAATATTCCAAAATAAAAAGAACTATTAAAACTATTTACAGGACTAAACGACAAATACAAAAAGGATAGGGGCCTAAGTGAAATTACCCCTATTATTATTATCGATGGCGGAAGGGGTGCCACGTGGAGATCTAACGGCTATTGTGTGTGGGTACCTCTTCAGCGATCAGCGGCCCTGATGGAGCTCCTCAAATGATCGGACGGCTGTGAGCTCTCCACAGATGAATGACTCAATGAAGACCTGGAGCGAGGAGCTCTATCTGACGGTGATGGAGGTTCCAGCAAGAACAAGATGTCGGCGAGTTTCGTCGGCCCAGTGCGCTGTGGAGGGCTCCTCTGGAGCTGCTGAGATGGGGAAAAGATCGCCTACGATGGTCCGCAGCTAATAGCGGTCTCCGATGAAGTCGGGAGCAACCGGAGTGCTCCGGCAACGAAGACCATTTGAAGCTCCTGCTCCTCGACGTTAGGACCTCCAGATGAGGTCCTTATGTCTTCAAACCTGCACAAGAAGCTTCCTGGGTCGAGGGCAAATTGCCTCGACCTGTTAGCGTGCGGAGGGGGTGGTCTGGTGAAGCGGGGCGGAGGTCTCCGGCGAGGCGATGGCAGAGGAGACCTGAGCCTTGGTTCCGTGGCGAACCAAGGTGATCGGAGGTGCGGAGAATGTGGAGCGAGGTCTCGTGAAGATGAAGGTCGGTTCGGATGATCGGATGGGTGAATGGAATGGAGCGAATCGGCCGGCGGAGGCCGGCTATGCAAAATCGTGAAATCGAAATGGAGGCAAAGCTATGGGCTAAAGGGGGTACCTGGCGATCGGAGGCATCTATGCTGGAGGTGCTGCTCCTCTTGGTGTCTTCGCCTCGATGGAACAATGCTTCCAGAGGCTCTGGCTCACTCGTGGTAGAGCGCGGCGATGGGCTCACCGGACCAAAGGCTGTAGGCCTTGAATCCTCGCTGCAACACTCTCCCTCGCAAGCTGTCAATCAGGGAAGAAGAATGGAGGTCCCAGGAGATGAAGGTGATGGCCAAAGGTGCGGCTAATGGAGGGGGAAGAAGATGATATATACTAGTAGGGGTCCGGAAAGATGGGGGTCGGGCGAGTGTATCGGAGCTTTGATGCCTAGGCAAGAAGGCGGGTGTGGATCATGGATGTGAGCATGGTAATCAGGGCCCGGGGTTTTAGGTTGAAGATAATCAGATCATGCCAAGAAAATGGGAGAAAATCGGGTCGGCGCATGGATCCGCGCAAAGTGGTCCAGGGGGAGAGTTGATCGGGGGTCAACAATCCCTCGTGGACCAATGGAAAAATTCCATTGGAAATTATTTTGAAAAATCGAAATAAAATAGGAAATGACTTATTTCAAAATATTTACAAAATGAAAAATATTTATTTATTTTCAAAGATTTTTAGTGATTTTTATTTATTTTTTTAAAAATAAATTAGGTATTTACATTATATTATTATTATTTATAGGTATGTATACCTATGTATTTTTTATGTTTAATTTTAATTTTTTATTTATGTATATTTATTTCGATTTTATATTTTATTTATTTACATTATAAAATATGGAATATAAATTAATTTTTATTGGATTTTTATTAATTATTTACAAGAAGAAATAAATAGGTATTTTATTTTATATACATGTATATGTATACTTATGTGAGAGATTTTATTTATTTTTATTTTTCTTTTATTTTTCCCATATTTATTTTAGTTTTATTTTTATAAATATATACAAAATATGGGGAATACCAAAATATTTTTATTTTTAGAAAATAAACTATTTACATATAGAGGGATATGTACACCATGTTGAGTCACCCTATCTCTCTCTACTTATTTTATTTTGCGATCGCCCCTTGTGGAGCTTTCCCTTGGGTTCAGGTCACTCAATATTTATTCTAAATATTTCCCTCTTTTTATTTATTTCTTTATTCTTTTATTTTTGCACAAAAACATGCTAATTATTATTATTTACAGAATGCATGCTTTTTGTCAATTTATTTTATTTACACAAATATACATGGTGTTTTGCATAGGTTTTTATCTAAAATAAAAGAATAAAGAGTGATGAATGAGGATTCATCACCCCCCTATACTTAACTTTGCTTGTCCCTTAGCAAACACTTATTTGAAAAAAAGTGAAAAAGAAAGGAAAAAGAAAAAGAGGGGAAAATGCATGGATCAATGCTGATTATTAAACTTGCCTTCATTAAATTAAAGTATGGAGCTCGGTCAGATCTTTGGATTATTAATGTGTCGGAACCTTATTCGGACTTAGGTTTAAAACTTAAAAGCCTCTAAGATCCACTAATCTATAGTAAAGACTCCTCAATAAACCAGATCAGAACAAGTCTACAAACACAAACCCTGAAGACCATGAATCTTTCCTTGTACTGTGTAAGTGAGGTATCGCTCTCCACCTAAGAAGTAGCAAAATGACAACCCTCCCCAACAAGGTAACTCTATGACCCTAGTCTGGCCACTCTTTCCTTGAGGAGCGGGGTATTCCCTTCTAAGTTCAAGTTCAACCAGCTCAAGAAGAGGGGGAAGAAGAGAATGGACCATGGCCAGTGTAGCCATGTATCCCTGGGAGCTCAACCAGTGTAGCTGTCTCCCTGCTGCAAGCTTCATAAGATGGAACATGAGTCTCAAGCTTTGCTTATTGCACTATGTACACTCCGGTGGGATTATCATTTTCTATCAGACCCACCACTTTTTTGGAGTTCTTTTCTTTTTGCATTTTTTTGATGTGCATATATACAACATATCTACAAAGTGCAACATATATACATAAGGAGTTTTTCCTCTTGAGCCAGTAGACTATCCCTTTTTTTAAGCATTATTGCAACCCACAACTCCTGTCGTTAGACCTCATGGAAACCAGACCAAGTTGAGATACACTTCCTTCACTATAAGAAGAAGAGAGGTTCCACCTAGAAGTACTACCCTCATATGCTACCCCAAGTCAAGGAAGACTGCCTCCTCACCACCACATCCATAGAGAGCTCGGTGTAAAGTGTGGGTCCAAGTAAAGCCATTATCTATGTGAGTCATGTGTGTGTTGTTAAGTGCTCTACTTAGGCTCATCGAGATGACATATGATCATAGCCTAGTGGACTCAAAGAATTAAGTCACCAGGGACCAGAAAAGTCTCAACCCTAAGCGCTATAAGGTTCCTCTTATAATTAGGTGGATTAAGATCTTAACCAAGCTCCATTTTTCAATTTAATTCCAGGCTAGTTTAAATGTCAACTATGATCCAGGAATAACTATACAAATATATACAAAGATGCTATTAACTAAATATTTACACATGTGCAAATTTTTTGAAAAAAGTTTCAAAAACATGGATGTATGCATGAATGCAAGTTTTGCAAAATATGTACACAAATTTACACAAAGTTTTTGCAAACTTTTGATTTTCAAAACATTTTACAAAATATTTTGTACTATATACATAATTTTCATATGAAAATATTTACAAGCTATTTACACAAACGATTTTTACAAACATTTTTACAAAAATAATTTTTACAACTAGCTATGTATGTGCAATAAAAGAATTTTATTTACAAGGAAAATTTTTACTTTTTATGGATTTTTGGGTTTTAGACATTTTTATTTATTAACACACTCACACAAAGTACGAGTTATGGCTAAAGTATATATGGAATATATACACACCCCCTACTTAGCTCGAACGATGTCCTCAGAGTCAAGAGCGATGAAGAAGACATAACTCGTGCTTAGTATGGGGAAGAAAGGAAGGCTATATACAAAGATGAATGAAAGAATAGAAATGCAAGAGAATCTCGAGGTTTCCCCCTATACTTAGGATCAAATAATCCTAAGTATAGTAGGTTGTACACAAAGGGAAATTCGAGTGAGAATGTACAGGGTCTACCTCCCCTATACTTAGGGTAAAATATCCCTAAGTGTAGGCAGCAAAACCGAGGTAGAAATGAATCAAAAGAAACTCAAAAGTCCCACACCCCCTATACTTAGGGTAAAGTGCACCCTAAGTATAGCAACGTCGAAGATGTAAATGGGGTGTTGGACTGAAGAATAGTGTGATATGGACAACTGGATCTATACAAGTCGGGAGAATAGTGATAATCAGGTGTAAGATGCAATAGATGTGAGTCAAGAGACCACATCGCACGCAAAGCGAATCGGGGCAATGTCAACGACCAGCGGCTCATGATCTAGATATGGTTTGAGCCGCTGCCCGTTAACACGAAAGGTACTCTCAGAAGACAACTCAGATATATCAATACTCCCATTGTCGTGTACCTTTCTAACCAAGTAGGGTCCCTTCCATTTGCTCTGTAGCTTCCCTGGAAACAATCTCAACCTAGCATCGAACAACCATAATCGTTGTCCTGGCTCAAACTGCTTGTGGCTGATATGAGAATCATGCCACTTCTTCACTCTCTCCTTATACTGTAGGCTGCTCGAAAAGGCTGCATCACGAAGCTCCTCCAGGGTTGCTAACTATGCCCTCCTCTGGTCTCCTACACTTACTGGATCCATGATGATGTCTGTAACAGCCCAGAGTGACCTATGCCTAAGCTTAACAGGTAAATGGCAGGGCTTGCCATAAAAGAGGCAAAAGGGAGACGTACCCAACGGTGTCTTCAAGAACGTCCGATATGCCCACAAGACCGAGTCCAAAAGCTGTGACCAATCCCTTCGATCAGGGCGGACGACCTTCCGTAATATAGTCTTGATCTCCCTGTTCGACACTTTAGCATGACCATTGGTCTGAGGATGGTACGGTGTGGCTACTCGATGGTCTATGTTGAACTCGCTAGCAAGGGCCTTTACCTTGTCGTTGACGAAATGAGACTCCCCTTTAGATATCAGCACTCGAGGTACCCCGAACCGTGAAATGATATGCTTTCTCAAAAATCTGCAAACAGTCCTAGCATCTGCGGATCGGGCGGGGATGGCCTCAACCCAATGACTAACATAATCAACGGCCAACAGATTGTACTCGAATCCCTGACTCCTAGGGAATGGACCCATGAAATCGATGCCCCATGTGTCAAAAACCTCACAGAAGTGAATGGGCTGTATCAGCATCATATCACGCTGTCCACAAGTGCCCATCCTCTTACAGTCAGTACACCTCTTCATGAACTCATCAGAGTCCTTGAAGAGGGTAGGCCACCATAGGCCGAATTGGAGCACTTTCTGTGTCGTTCTCCTCCCAGAGTGATGTCCCCCTACCTCAAGCTTGTGGCAGTAAGTGAGGACGCTGTGGTTCTCCTCCTGAGGAATGCACCTACGCCAAATGCTATCCCCTCCTTCATGATAAAGGATGGGATCCTCCTAGTTGTAGAACTTGGACTTCGCGAGGAAGGTCTCAAGTCTCTGCCTGAGCCAATCCTATGGGACTTTCTTGGCAACAAGAAAGTTCACAATATCAGCGTATCACAAGAGAGAGGCGACAGCAAGGATCGCCTCATCTAGGAAGGTCTCACAAATAGGCTAAATCTACTCAGAATCCTCAAGATACTCTAATCGGGAGAGATGATCCGCTACCACATTCTTGACTCCAGGCTTATCCTTAATCTCTATATCAAACTCCTTGAGTAGAAGGATCCATCTGGTCAATCTGGCTTTGGCATCCTTCTTTGCCATAAGGTATCGGATGGCGGTATGATCAGTGAAGATGGTCACTCTAGATCCAATGATGTATGATCTGAACTTATCTATGGTGAACACTATGGCTAGCATCTCCTTCTCTGTGACTGTGTAGTTCCTCTAAGCTGCATCTAAAGTCCGGCTAGCATAATGAATAGCAAAGGGGACTCCATCCCTCCTCTGTCCCAGCAGGGCCCCTACGGCAAAATCGGAGGCATCCGTCATGATCTCAAATAGGAGAGACCAATTAGGCGGCTGCAGGACAGGAGCCTCGACAACTAGACTCTTGAGAGTCTCAAATGACGCTAGACACTTATCATCCACAATGAACTCTATGTCTTTCATCAGTAGATCAGTCAACGGTCGGGCAATCCGGCTGAAATCATGAATGAATCGTCAGAAGAAACCGGCGTGCCCCAAAAAAGACCGTAACTACCGCAAGTTGGACGGTGGACTGAGTTTCCTAATGATATCCACCTTGGTCGGATCAACCTTCATTCCCCTGTTGGAGATGATATGGCCAAGCACCGTCCCTTGAGTCACCATGAAGTGACTCTTCTCCCAAGAAAGCACCAGGTGCATCTCAATACATCGTTGGAGGACGCGGTCTAGGCAGTCAAGACAGGAGTCGAATCCGTCATCGTAGACCGAAAAGTCGTCCGTGAAGACCTCCAAGCACTCCCCTACCATGTCCGAAAAGATGGACAACATGCACCTCTGGAATGTCGCCGGAGCATTGCACAATCCAAAGGGCATCCGTTTGAAAGCATATGTCCCGAAGGGACAGGTAAAGGTAGTCTTGTCCTGGTCCTCTAGCGCAATCGCCACCTGGTTGTATCCGGAGTACCCATCCAAGAAACAGTAATGGCTCTTCCCTGTCAGTCTCTCAATGATCTGATCAATAAAGGGCAGGGGAAATGATCCTTCTTGGTGTCCTGGTTGAGTCGTCTGTAATCCACGCAGACCCGCCAATAAGTGGGTACCGGGTAGCGATCTCCTCTCCAGACTCGCTGACAACTGTAGTGATGCCCGTCTTCTTGGGAACCACATGCAACGGACTGACTCGCTTGTGTCAGAGATGGGGTAGATAAAATCGACGCTCCACGACTTCGAGATCTCCTTCATGACAACATCTCGAAGGTTCGGTTCAGGCGTCGCTGGAACTCACTCGACGGCTTCGCGTCCTCCTCGAGATAGATATGGTGAGGGCACAGGGCCGGACTTATTCCCTAGAGATCGGCTACACTCCATCATATCGCCTTGTGGTTCTTTTCAAGAACCCCCATCAGATGGGATTCCTGCTCTCCAGTCAAATCTGCTGAGATAATGACTGGGTACATCTCATGCTCGCCAGCAAGGAACCTATACTTCAGCAATGAAGGAAGCGGCTTCAGCTCTGGACAACACTGTGCTGGTGGATCTGGCCTCTGAGAGGTCTGAGTGAAGGCGGCCAAATCTGTATGGGAGAATGGAATCTCTCTCTCTCGCAATCTGAATCAGGAGAAGGCTGCTCTGCTAGTATGTCTCTGCTCTGTGTGGCATCAACCTCCTCCTTAGTTGTCGGCTCTGTAGAAGTCAGACACAGTATCAAATCATCAAACTCGGCAAAGTCGAAATCTGACTCCGAGGGATCTGTATCAGAATCACTAATAACATCTGCCTCGCAATCAGGGACCAGTTGTGCTGCCTGAGATGTATCCTGGACCAGGGGTGCGCTATCCAAGCTCTCCTCTGCTGTCATCTGTGCATCAGCAAACTCTGAAGGTGAGAGGATGGCATGTGTTACTGGGTCTGCCCGAACTGCCACATCATCTGTGATCACAAAGTCGTAGTCCTAGTGGACGTCATGCCCTGCATCTGTCATATGCTCTGAATCGGAAGTCTGCTCGGAGCAAGCTAAATCTCTGGCTCTAGTCTCCTCGATCGTCTATATTTGTACACTCTCGCCCTTGACGTGAAAGTATACCTTCCCACTATCATGATCGGATATCGCCTTGGTTGTGGCCAAGAACAGACATCCTAAAATGATGGGGGTATCGGTCACGGACTCAGGGATCTCCATGTCCAACACAACGAAGTCCACGGGGAATTTCAGGCCCTGAATCGTGACGACAACGCCCTTCAGCAACCCCTTCGGCCTCTTGATAGATCGATCAGCAAACTGAAGGACCATCCTGCTCTGTCGTAGAGGGACCAACTCGAAGCGGTCGAGTAGGGCTATCGGAAGTAGGTTGATCGAAGACTCGCTGTCTAATAGAGTATGATCGAACCTCTGCTCTTGAATGTGGCATCTGACATATGGGGCTCCTGCATCTGGCCTCTTGGCTGGTAGACGGTTCTTGATCGCGAAACAAGTAGCACAAGTGAGCACATGGATCTCAGAGTGGTGGTTCCTCCTCTTCCTCTTGACAATGGTCCTGTCTCTGAGTGATCTCTAGAGTAGAGGTATGTGCTCCAAGGCCTCCTATAGAGTCAGCTGTATGTGGAATCGATCTATCATCTACTGGCTGAACTCTATCTGATGGTTCTTTTTGGGATTTTCTTTCTGCCCCTTAGCCAAATGGAGTGCTCTGGGAAAGGGGACTATAGGGTCCGTCTCAGATGAAGGATGATGATGCGCCTGACAACTCGGGTTAAGTAAATAATAAACAATGGTCATTGTAACCCAAATCACCAAGCGCGGTCAATCGAGAAAAATAAATGAACCACTCAGAAAATCAAGAAATTAAATGTAAGCGGTTTCCGCTATTCTTTTTACCTGGTATAGCGACCAGGGTCGAACACAAGGAGCACGATTTAAAAAACTATGTAGTCAAATTTTTGAAATGAATTTTTAGTGGTTTTTGAATTTTTTATTTTTTATTTTTTTTCGAATAAGGAACAAAAGATGAAAATGCACACACCCAATACTCTTTTTGTATTTTTCAGAAAAAAGTCAAAAATACTCAGAAAATTTAAAAGAAATGTTTTTGTGTTTTATATATTTTAAAATGTTTTTGGTAATTTTTTCGCAATTTTCTGATGTTTTTGTGATTTAATAAAAATGAAACAGTGGAAAATAAACAAATTATGCACAGTCAAGAATATTTTTTATTTTAAAAATCCTTCAAATGCCCAATACTCCTGAGAATTATTTTAAAGAGAAACAACAAATCTATGTCTACAATCAAAAACTGAAATCACTAATTTTTGGATTTTTTTTTCTATAATTTTCTAATTTTTTTTAAGAATTTTCATTTTACGCAATTTTTTTATTTTTTTTATAAATGGAAAATGCACAAAAATTGATCAGAAATTAAAACACACAAAAATACATCTATACTAATTTTATTGGAATTTTCAGGCAATTTTTCGAATTTTTATGAATTTTCAAAGTTTGGATAGACAAAAAACACAGTTTTTTATTTTTTAAAATATCAAACGGTAATAAAAATTGATGAAAAATTTATACAAAGCTAAAAACTACAGCAGGAACATTCACTAATTTTTTTTAGAATTTTTCAAAAAAAATATTTATTTCTTCAGAGAAATCAAGCAAATTAATGATCTGGAGTTCAGGGACTAAATTGCCAATATGCAAAGTTTGTACATGAAAATAGTGATAGAAATAAAATGCAAGAGGAAACACGCAATTTACCTAGTGAGAGTGTGACTTCCTAGCTGGCAGGGACTATTTACGCAATTTTTGAAACTTAGGAGGGAGAATTCTGCAACTTTTCCATATTTTTTTATTAGATCAAACCCCCTCCTAGGGTTCCTGGAGCCTTCGTGCTTTTCAAGAGGGATAAGGGGGCACGATACCCCTTTCCCTTCTTCCTCACGCTGGCGGGCAAACGGCGAGGGCGGATAGCACAAGCGGTGGCGCTACCGGTTGGGGGAGGCTTGCTGGGGAGGCACGGGAGCAGGCGCACACAGCAGTGGCGTGGGTTGTGCATTCAGGCGGTAGGCCGCAGGATGATCACGGTTGGGTGCACGGACGGCGGCGCCTGCGCGTATATTGGAGGGAACGGACTGCGGGCGGGGGCCCACGACGGCTGTGCCGCATGTTAAAGGAGGGGCGCCGGGCGAAGGCGGCGCCGACGCAGGCACCTGGGCCTAGAGGAACGGGAGGTCGCGCGGATGCGGGGCCATGATAACTCGGATTTTGCGAGGGTCAAAATAGTCCACACAAGGCGGGACTACAGTGTCGCTGAGCGACCGCTCACGAAATCCGAATAAATCAACAATTAACCCACAATATTAATCAAGCAATGAAAAGCAAGGTGGAGTTAAAATTTTTTATAACTCTACAGTAAGTGTGTATAGTGCAAGTATGTGTAGAGTGTCGAACTCAGGGAGCAAACAAGATAGAACAAGGCAGGAGTGCACAGAGATCAATGTGAAGGTGAGCAATTGCCTATGAATGTGCAAATTTTTGTGGGTTTTTAATTGTATATTTTTTTCTTTTTCTTTAAATTTTCTAATTTTATATTTTCTTTTTATATTCTGTATTTTTCTTTTTCTTTTGATAGAATATATATACCAAGTAAGAAAGAGGGATCTAGCATTTATAAAAAATATGTAAAAATAACTAAAATTCAAGAATTAAAATATTTTTGGTATTTTTATATTTTTTTAATGTTTTTTGTGATTTCTCTAGATTTTTTCTAATTTTTTTGGTATTTCTAAGGCAAAAATAATGAAAACAGTGAATACAATATATGTGCAATAAAAAATTATTGAGATAAAATAGCAAATAGGAGTGAAAATTTATCAAATTAATTTTTATATATAGATAATAGGATAAGGAAAATTCAAAGGTATGAAACATAATTTTTGGAGTTTTTATGAATTTTTTAGATTTTTATAAAGATTTTGAGAATTTTGTAATTTTAAAGGTTTTATTTAGTAATTTTTAGGGATTTTTGGTCAGAAAAGAAAATAAACTAAAACACATGAAATATAATTTTTTTGGAATTTTTCAAAGACTTCTCATAAATTTTATGTATTTTCTAATGCAAACAGTGCTAAAAATGCATGTTTTTGATTTTTAATAAATATGGAAATGCAATAAAAATGCAAACTAAAAATATGGCGTTAAACTACAATGCAACAGGAGCCTATGGTATTTTTTGGTAATTTTTCGATTTAAAATGATGCATGAAATAAATGCAAACATCCAAGAAAAAATACAAGGCAGGCAAGGGCATAAATGTAAATACACAGAAGTCCAAGGGCCTACTTGGAATTTTTCCAAACGTTTATAATGTTAAATACAATTTTCTGGACTAAAATAAATACCCAAACCCAGAGGGGGTTCGATGCAAAACGTCCAACTCACGCGCACTGGGCACGTGACCTAGCAGGGGTATTTTTGCAATTTTACAAAGTTCCAGGGGCTCAGATGCAAGTTTACCAAAATATTACAACTTAATTAAAAAGTTCATAGACCAAATCGAAATAAATAAACCCCTAGGGGGGTCCCTGCAAAATGCCACTACCCCACGTGCACGGGTCACGTGAGCTGACGTGGACTGGACCTAAATGCAAATATGGAAACTACGGGGGTTTGTATGCAAATATTACAAAAATATTTAAACTACAAATAACAGTTTAAGGACTAAAAATAAAACACAAAATGGATGGGGTGTATAGTGCAAAATACCCATGGGCTGGCAATCCAACGGCGCTGGCGTCGTCACTTATCCACGTGGCAGCTCTGGGACAGCCGATGACGGTTCGGCGATGATCAGCTGGGATCAGATCTGGCGAGGAGATCGACAGTCGATGCGGGCATAGATCGGATGGCTGTTGTTCGAACTGGAGCGGGCCTCGGATCGGACGGCGGAGAAACGAGGTGGAAGAACAGGGATGAACGCCAGCGAGGCGAACTTCCCCGAGCTCGATCTCGAGTCTTCGGAAGTCTGGAAGCGTGCAAAATGGCCCTGGGTGCTCCTGGGAGGTCGAGCTAGGTGCTGGTGGGCTCGGTGTCGTCGGAGAAGCTTTAGTGCACCACCAGGAGGGCGGCGGAGGAAATTGGTCCAGGTATCTCCGGCAAGCGCTCCAAAATGCGCTCCAGATGCTTCGACTGCGCTTTGACCTGCAAAAAGGGGTGAAGGGGTCCAGGGCAAACTGCCTGGACCCCGCGGAGGTGCGGTGGAAGGTGGAGGGAGTCGGATGGGAGTCAGCCGGAGGTACTCTCCGGCGAGGGGGTTCGATTGGGCGATTCGGTGAACGAAACTCGAAGATCCAAGGGGGAAAATGATCCTACAACTAAGGGGAATAAAAAGCGAAAAGAAAATGGGAGAAAAGGGAAGACCTCGAAGGCAGAATACCTGAGGTAGAAGAACCTCAACGCTGGAGTTGGCGGAGGTGGTGGAGCCGCCTCGGGCCTTCCTCGACTCGCCTAACGACAGGGCGGTGGAGCTGTCACCTCCGTCTACCCGTAGAGCACGAAAGGGAGGAGAATGGTGGTCCAAAAGGGTTCAAATTCGAGCTTGAAGATGGCGGTTCCATTATGTACAAGGTGGTGGCGTCTCCTTCAAGCGAGATCCACGTGCGAGTGATGAAGATTCTGGAGGATTTTGGTGCTCGGCGAGGATCAATGATGATCAAGGAGTCCCAAGAAGAAATCGAGGCCCGAGGGTGAATAGATCGAGCTTGGAAATAGGGTGAAATCGAGCTCAAATCGGGCTGTCAGAGGGTGGCAGACCTCAGTCAGGCAGTTGACCGAGGTCAACAAACGACCGCGCCTAATTGGTCCACGTGGACCAATCAGAAAATTCGGTGCCAAAATTATTTGTAAAATTGAAATAAAATAGTAAATGAATTTATTAATTTTAGGTTATAAATTAAAAAATATTTCTTATTTTATAAAGAATTTTATGGTTATTTTTATTTATTTTTATGAGGTATATATTACAGGTTACCTTTAATGCCCTATATAGGTATGTATATCTATATATTTTATTATTTTATTTTTTTATTTATGTATTTAATTTATTTACTTATTATTTTATATATTTATAGAATATTTTTATACACTTACATATATTTGTATTTGATTTTTCTGATGTATTTTGTGCACTTAATAAAATGTAAAGAGTAATTTGTAGGTATAGGTATACGTATTATACCTAGGTATGCTATTTATACGAGTATTTTATTTTGTATTTCTTTTGTATTTTTATTCTGATTTTAATACACACATAACTTATAAATAATATTTACAAAATTACAACAATATAAAATTATCAAAATAATGACTAAATAATAAAATGAATATTTTATTATGTACAAGTATACAATAAGGGTCCAAAACTCAACTTTTAAACCGTAGCTCCGCCAAATGCAAAACCACCTCCATTAAATAGCTTATTTTAACTTATATACAATTAAAGGTGATTTTGGTGCATTTAGAGTTTATATTTGCAAGATACATGTCTGGGAAGTTGGTATTTTGGATTTGTATTCAGATCATAACTTTTTACCTGTACAGTATTTTTGTATGAACTAAATTTTGTATTTTTATTTATTTAATTATCTACAACTTTCATGTACAAAGTTTCTTTATTTGAGGTATAAAAAGTGGAACCAAAAATAGGTCCTAAAATAAATAAAGAACGAATAGAATGAATAGGTATCTGGCCCTTATCTCCCCCTACTTTATTCCTTGTCGACCTATTCATCAAGATGCCTAGGTCTCGAGGTTTCAGGTCATAAATTTTTTATAATATTTTATTCTTTTTCTTTTCTTTTATTTATTCTATAATTTTGGCTTAAATACAATATTTTATACACTATTTACATGCACATGCATGAATGCTGAGATGCTCTAATTAAGGGTATTTACATGCATTTGCCAGGGTTTTTGAGACCAAAATGATATAATAAAGATGATGAAATGTGGATTCATCATCCCCCTATACTTTGCCTTTGCTAATCCCTAGCAAACACTTATGCAATAAGTGCAGAAAGAAAAATAAAGAAAAGAAAAAGAAGAAAGTGGATTTAGTTTATTTATCAAACTTGTCTTCACAAAATTAAAGTTCGGAGCTTAAGTTAGACCTTGGGAGTTTTAGTGCGGGCGGAACCTTAATGAGAACCAGATTTGAAATCCAACAGTCCACGAGAATCCCAAAACTCTGGTCAAGTCTCCTTAATAGCCAGGTCAGAAATATTTCAACTCATACGCAAACCCTTACGACTATGAAGCTGACTCGTACAGTGTAAGTGATAGTGGCTCTCCCCAACTAGAATGACAAAGAGACTGACTTCTCCAATATGACAACCCAATGATTCTCTGATCCAATAACTCCTTCCTCGAGGAGCAGGGTATTCCCTTCTAAGTTCAAGTGGCAACCAGCTCAAGAGGAGGGGGTGAAGAGAAGAATGGGCGATAGCCAATGTAGCTACCTATCCTAGGATGCAAGACCAGTGTAGTCAAGTCATCCAGCTGCAGGCTCACATGATATGACTTTGGAACTCAAGCTTGCTTATTGGCTATACAACATTTGTACATACTTGGCAGGCATTTTATTTTTGTACAGGCATGTCCACACATTTTTTTTGATACTATTCACAACAGCATTTACATAGGGAGTTTTTCCTCTTGAGCCAGAAGACTATCCCTCTTTTGAAGCTTTATTGCAACCCACACTCTCCTGTCTTTAGACTTCCTCATCACTGGACGGGTTGGGGTGCACTTCCCTCCCTAGAGGAGGACAAGTGTTTCCACTTGTGAGCGTCTCATACCGACAAATTCAATCCCCTCACCACTCCAACTGAGTTGAGCCATGTGAAAGGTGCAGGTGTCCAAGTTAGGTCATTATCAACAAGAGTCGTGCGTGTGCTCCGAAATACTCTACTTAGGCAGTCAAGAATCCATTGAATTATGTCTCGTGATCCTCAAAGAATTAAGTCAACTAGACCTGAAGTACCTCAAACCCAGTTCCTATAAGGTTCCTATTATTAGGTAGATTATAAGGTCCAACCAAGCTCCAATCTCCGGATTTTACTTAGACTTGTTCAACTATCAAACTCAATCCGAAAAATGCTCATGCTATGCAAATGATATGCAGAAATTATTTTTATGATGCAATTTTCAAGATTTTGAACTTTCTATGGATTTTTAAAAAGATGATGCATATGCACTTTTTGTATTTTTCAAAAAGATTTTTCAAATGTTTTTGATATTATAATTTTGCAAATGTTTTTGGGATTTTTAAAAACAAAAGATTTTTGGCTGAAAACTAGGTTAAAATATTTACACGAGAGTGCTTCTTATATATACAAGAAGTGAATTTTAAGAATTTACAAGGATAAGTGATCAATTTTATAAGTTATACATAGAGAGTTTTAGGTGAGATGTATGTATTCCTCAAACTTATTTCACAAAAGGTTTTTACAAATAATTTTGAAAACTATAGTCCAAAATAGTTTTTACAATTATTTTACAAATATGTACACACATTTGAAAATCATTTTGCAAAGGTTTTTCAAACAGTATATATAGATTTTTAAAATATTTTTGCAACCATTTTTCAAACCATTTGCAAATCATTTTTCAAACATTTTATTTCACACAAAGAAAATAAATTTTACAAACCACAAGATTTTTACAAAGGTTGAAAACATGTACAAAACATTTTTCAAATAGTTTTCAAAAGATTTTTCACAAAGATTTTCAAACTATTTTTCAAGCATTTTGCACTTGATTTATTAATCAGTAAATACAAAAAGAATTTGAGCAATAATCAACATCTTTTTATTAAGGTTTTTGATGAATTTTTTATACGTATAATTAGCCATATTTATTAGTAAAAATACGAAAGTATGAGTTATGGCTAAAGTGTATACGGAGTATATACAACCCCCCTATACTTAGCTTGAGCTATGCCCTCATAGATCGGAGAGAAAAGAGAAGACATAACTCGTACTAAGTATAGACAAGTCTAAAGAATAAATAAATAACGGAATAAATGAACGAATGAGAAGTCGACCGTCCCCCCTATACTTAGGATCAAATAATCCTAAGTATAGCAGACTGTACACAATGCAGGGAGGGTCAAGGGTGGGAATGAACAAATCATACTCCAATTGTCTCCCCCTATACTTAGGGTCAGATATCCCTAAGTATAGACAAGAAGAAGAGACAATGGAGAGGATCAAAGATAGAAAATGAAAAGAAGAAAATATGAAAAGAAGAAAAGAGAACAACTCAGTGTGTGCACCCCCCTATACTTAGGACAAGGCGTGTCCTAAGCACGGCAAAATCATAGGATGAAGATGGGGTGACAGACATAACGGAAGAATGAATAAATTATATAGAAAAATGGATCTGTACAGAGCAAGATAGAAGTGATAATCATGTACGAGATTCATAAGTTGTGAGTCAAAGAGCACGTCTCATACCAGATGAATCAGGGCAACATCAACGGTCGGCGGATCATGATCTAGATATGGTTTCAAGTGCTGACCATTGACTCGAAAAGTGGAAGATGATGAAAGTTCGGATATATCAATGCTACCATTATCATGCACCTTCCGGACCACATATGGTCCTTTCCATTTACTTTGTAATTTCCCTTGAAATAATTTTAACCTAGCGTCAATTAATCATACTTGCTGAGCTAGCTCAAATTGTTTATGGCTGATTCGGGAATCGTGCCATATTTTCGCTTTCTCCTTATACTGTAGGCTACTTGAGAAGGATGTATCTCTTAGTTCCTCCAGGGCTGCCAACTCTGTTTTCCTCTGCTCTCCTACACTCTTGGGATCCAATAATAGTTCTGTGACTGCCCAAAGTGACTTATGCTTTATCTCTACTAGTAAATGGCATGGCTTGCCATAGACGATACGAAAGGGAGAAGTCCCTAATGGTGTCTTCAAGGAAGTCCGGTAGGCCCACAAGACCGAGTCCAAAAGCTGTGACCAATCCTTTCGATCTGGGCGGACTACCTTCTGTAGAATTGTCTTAATCTCCCTATTCGATACTTCAGCAAGACCATTAGTCTGAGGGTGATACGGTGTGGCAACACGATGGTCAATACCGAACTCGTCAGAAAGGGCTTTTACCTTGTCGTTAATAAAGTGAGACCTCCCATCTGAAATCAAGACTATCAAGACTCTAGGTACCCCGAACCGTGAAATAATTTTTTTTCTCAAGAAACAACATACGGTTTTAGCATCTGTAGCTCGGGCGAGGATGGCCTCAACCCAATGACTCACATAATCCACAGCGAGCAGAATGTACTCAAACCCCCGACTTTTAGGGAATGGGCCCATGAAATCAATTCCCTATGCGTCAAAAACCTCACAAAAGTGAATGGGTTGCATGGGCATCATGTCTCTCTGTCCGCAAGTGCCCATTTTCTGACAGTCAGTACACCTTCTCACGAACTCATCAGAATCCTTGAAAAGGGTAGGCCCCCAAAGGCCGGATTGGAGCACCTTCTGTGTTGTTGGTCACCTAGAATAATGCCCTCCTGCCTCAAGCTTGTGGTATTAGGTGAGGACGCTATGTTGTTCATCTTGAGGAATGCACCGTCTCCAGATACTGTCCCCTCCTTCATGATAAAGGACGGGGTCTTCCAATGGTACGACTTTGCCTTCGCAAGGAAGGTCTCAAGCAATTGTCTGGGCCAACCTTGTGGAATAGATTTGGCAACAAGGTAATTCACAATGTCGACATACCATGGAAGAGTGGTGATAGCAAGGATCGCCTCATCTGGAAAAGTCTTTGTAATAGGTGCTATGGGCTCAGATTCCTCAAGGTTCTCTAGGTGGGAGAGGTGATCTGCCACAACATTCTTAACTCCAGATTTATCCTTAATCTCAATATCAAATTCCTGGAGGAGAAGGATCCATCTGGTCAACCTATCTTTGGAATCCTTCTTCGACATCAAATACTGAATGGCAGTGTGATCTGTAAATATTGTCACTCTAGATCCAATGTAAGATCTATACTTATCCAAAGCAAAGACTACCGCTAGCATCACTTTCTCAGTCACTGTATAGTTCCTATGAGCTGCATCCAATGTCCGGCTAGCGTAGTGTATGGCATAGGGTAATCCATCCCTCCTCTATCCAAGCACAACTCCTATGGCATAATCAGAAGAGTCCGTCATGATCCCAAAGGGAAGAGACCAATCGGGTGGCTGAAGGACAGGAGCCTCGACAACTAAATGCTTGAGAGTCTCGAAGGACTTAAGACACTTATCATCTACGAGGAACTCGGTGTCCTTAGTCAACAAATCTATAAGCGGTCGGGCAATTCGACTGAAGTCCTAAATGAACCGTCGGTAGAAACCGACATGCCCCAGAAAAGACCGCAATTGTCTCAAATTGGACGGTGGATTGAGTTTTCTAATGATATCTACCTTGGCTGGATCAACCTCCATGCCACTGTTGGAGATGATATGACCAAGGACCGTCCCCTGAGTCACCATGAAGTGACTCTTCTCCCAAGATAGTACAAGGTTTACCTCTATGCAGTGCTGAAGTACTCGGTCTAGGCAGTCAAGACAAGCACCAAACCCATCGCCGTAGACCGAGAAATCATCCATGAAGACCTCTAAGAAATCACCTATCATGTTTGAGAAGATGGACAACATGCACCTCTGGAATGTTGCCGGAGCGTTACATAGTCCAAAGGGCATCCGTCTGAAAGCATAAGTCCCAAATGGACAGGTGAATGTCGTTTTATCCTGGTCTTCGGGCGCTATGGCCACTTGATTGTACCATCAAGGAAATAGTAATGACTCTTCCCAGCTAGCCTCTCGATAATTTGATCAATAAATGGTAGCGGGAAATGATCCATCTTGGTGGCCTCATTCAATCGTCTGTAGTCCACACATACCCTCCAAGAAGTGGGTATCCGGGTGGCGATCTCCTCTCTAGACTCATTCACAACTGTAGTGACACCCGTCTTCTTAGGTACCACATGTAAAGGACTAACCCATTTAGAGTTGGAGAGGGGGTAGACAAAATTGGTGGTCCACCATTTAGATATCTCCTTCATTACTACATCTCGAAGATTTGGGTTCAGCCGTCGTTGGAACTGATGTGATGGCTTAGCGTCCTCTTCGAGGTAGATACGGTGGGAGCACATGGCCGGACTTATCCCCTTGAGATCAGTCACACTCCATCCTATTGCCTTGCGGTTGCGTTCAAGAACCTCCATCAAACGAGATTCTTTCTCTCCAGTCAAGTCTGCTGAGATAATGACTGGGTGCATTTTTGGTTCTCTTGCAAGGAATCTATACTTGAGCGGCTACGGTAAAGACTTCAATTCTGGCTTGGTGGGAGCTGGCAAATCTGGCTTCTGATATGTTTGCGTGAAAGCAACCAGATCTACATGTGAGAACTCTCGTTGTTCCTGTGATTCTGATGAAGGGAACCATGTTGGTGTGTCTATCATCTATGGGGGCTCGCTCTTCGTCCTCTCTGTCGGCTCATCTGGAAACAGATATAGCAAGTATGTATTAAAGTCCTTCCAATCAAAGTCTGTCTCTGAGGGATCTGAATATGAAAAATCATCAGTGTCTCCAATCATCACACAACTGTCAGCCTCTATGGTATCATCTGCCAAGGGTGTGCTCTCCGAACTCTCATCTGCTTCAAAAGGTGGGTACTTTGAGTCTGTAGAAAGGGCGAGAGCTCGTGCTTCTGGATCTTCCCAAACTGCTTCATCATCGGTCATCACAAAATAACACTCTTGGTGGACGTCTAACTCTGCATCTGTCAGCTGCACTGTGTCACTGCATGGCTCTGAGCAGGCTGAATCTCTCACGCAGGTCTCGTCAATCATCTCTATTTGTATACTCTCGCCCTCTACGCGAAAGTACACCTTCCCACTATCGTGGTCGGTCACCGCCTTGGCTGTGGCCAAGAAGGGACGTCCTAGTATGATGGGGGCATCGGTCACCGACTAAGGGAACTCCATGTCCAATACAACAAAGTCCACGGGGAATTTCAGGCCCTGAATGGTGACGATCACGTCTCTCAACAACCCCTTCGGCCTCTTGATAGACCTATTAGCAAACTGAAGGATTGTCCGACTCCGAAGGAGCAGGCCGAACTCGAATCGGTCGAGTAAGGTTGTCGGAAGGAGGTTGATAGAAGAGTTGTTGTCTAATAGAGTACGATTGAATGGCTGCTCAGAAATCTGGCATCTGACATATGGAGCTCCTACATCCGGTCGCTTTGCTGGCAACTGGTTTTGAATGGCACAACATGTGGCACGGGTGGGCACAACATGTGGCACGGGTGAGCACATGAATATCTCCTCTGTTGTTCTGCCTCCTCCTGCGTACAGTGGTCTTTTCTCTCAGATTCTTTTGGAAAAGGGGGATGTGCTCAAGTGCCTCTTGTAGAGTCAGCTGTATCTGAAATCTGTCTATCATCTGCTGGCTGAACTCTAACTGTTCCTTCTTTTTGGGATTTTCTGTTTTATTCCCCTTCGCCGAGCGGAGTGCTTGAGGGAAGGGGATGGAGGGGCCCTCCTTAGACAGAGGGTTAGGAGAAGGTTTCTGGCCCTGTGAAGGACTGAAATCCATGCAAACATCATCATTCAACACACATGGACTTGGAATTGATGGAGAAACATTTCCTTTATTCATTTTTGGGTCTTTTTCTCAGTGTCCAGAGATACAGAAAATGATAGTACAAAAGGTTGGAATACAGATGGACTCAAGATAAGGGCATCAGTACCACTCAAAAGATTCTCCTTCGTGGCCTCAGCACTGCGCTCTGGTTCTTCATAAAAAATGGTGGCCTCAGCACCACCGTCTTCATCTGGTTCTACGACGGCCTCAGTACCGTCGTCTGGAAGGTCATCCTTGGTGGTACCAACACCACCGTCATCATCATCTTTGTTGTTAGCGGCATCAGCACCGCTTCTCTCCTCATTTGGGGCTCTAGAATCTTCATGGTGTTGTCCCTCAGATGAGCTGCCACCGGTTGGTTCCCTGCCGCTCCTAAGTGACACGAAGTGAGTATCAAACATAGAATTCATGTCATTCAAATAAGCACTAGGAGTGGTATCCTCTGTAAACTGTACCTGCTCAGACTTCCTCTTCAAGTTATTCGGATTTGGCTCGCTCTGTGCAGGTATGGCGGCTTTCCCTTTGATAATGTCCCTCATTTCCTACCAGAACTCATCCACTTCACGCCGGAAAGATGCTTGCTGTTCGGAGAGCAAACGGGCGAGATAATCAAGTGCTGGGTTCTCCAAGACGGGTGCGGAAGAACCGGGAGTGTTCCCTTGTTGGAACTGAGGTTGCTGGTGAGGTTGGGAGTACTGCGGCTGGTAAGGCTGTTGTTGTTGCCTCTACTCCTGTCCCTGCCAGGTGTGACGAGGATTCTGCTGATACTGCTGCTGCTGTGGTTGGGAGTATTGGGGCTGTTGCTGTTGGCTACTGTGATTGCCCTGAGCTGGAGGCTGTTGCTGGGATGAGGAACCTCCGGTGGACCAACGGAATCCTGGGTGATCACGACGAATCCCAGGCTGTTGGGGGTACCGGTCTTACCATATCCCGTTGACTTCCATCAACGGTTCCTGCTCGAAGGGTGAAGGTGGTAGTACTGCCAAAGGCTGATCTGGCTGATAGACCGCCATCTGAGTGTCCTGAGATGGTAGTTGCTGTGAATATTGCGGTAACTGTTGTACCGTCACCTCTTGGACATGGTGAACTTGGCGGTAGGCTGGAGGTGGTGGAGTAGAACGGCTACCTCTGGAGTCAGCCAGTGACCTGGGAGGCAGATGTGAAGATGATTGTGCCTCCTAAATACTCAAGATGTGAGTCTTCAGGTCACTCATGGTCTTTGCCAACTGGTCTATTTGTGCCAGACCTTGGCCCTGCTTATCCAAAATCTCGATGTGATCCAATTTCTAACTAATTATGCCCATGTCATCTGTCGCCGATTCATCTTATGCTGCTGCTAACGAAGAATGGTTCCCAGCATCGATCCTGGCAATGCGATGGTAAGAAGTGGCTTGTGGAAGGACCTTGGAGTTTGTGTAGATGCGGCCCTGGGAAATCACTGTTGAATTTTCTGTCATCTGTTCATAGATGGCCCAGACCACGTCTGCATCCTGGGAGAAATAAGATCCCCCACATGAGGCGTTGACAAGCGCCTGCAGCTCCGATGTCAGCCCGTAAAAGAAACTTTGCACCAGATTGGGCTGTGATATTTCATGGTGAGGACATCGGTCAATGAGCTCTCTAAAGCGATCCCAAACTTCAAGGAATTGTTCGTTGGGGATCATTGTAAAATTATTGATCATTGATCTAGCTGCATTTTTCCGGCCGAGTGGATAGTACTTGTTCAAGTACTCGGTCCGGAGTTTCTCCCACGTGTCAATGTATCTACCCAAATGTTTAAGCCAATAAGCGGTTCTATCAACAAAAGAGAAGGGGAAGGCAATCATCTTGATGGTATCCTCAGTCACGAACCTGTCATGGATCGTACTGCATATCATTTCAAACTCTTGCAGATGGAGGTGAGGTTCTTCAGTGGCCAGCCCGTGAAACTTGGGCAATAGTTGATTGGTGTGTGGGCGGAGCTCGAAGTCACCGTAGATGGGAGGGAGTCGGATCCATCGGTGTGTGAGGGTTGCACCAGGGTTGTGCAACTGCCTCATGGTCCTTGTAGGCGGCCTCTCCTGGTTGGGATCTCCTCCTCCGCCCTCTGCATTTGGTATTTCACCGCCCTCATTTCTTTCTTCTCGTCCTTCACGCATCTCCCTCATGATTTCACCCATGACAAATCCCTGGTCTATGATCTGTCTGTACATTATTTCTAGGGAGGCTAATAGTGAATTGTTGATGGCCGCCTGATCATACCCGTATGGAGGTGGTCTCGGCTCATCTGGGTTTTCCTCTCTACCTTCCATTTCAGGTGTTTCTACAAAGTCAAAAGAATCCATCTAAGGTGCCGTCAAATTTTCTGAACTCTGTTCTGTACTGAATTCTGACACAACTAGACTGATAGAAGAAGAAGGGTGGTCAAGGGGGAACATGGTGGACGTAAACTCAAGCTCGGAGAGTGGGTCTGTACTCCCCGAAACCGACCTAGATGTAAAAGGAGGAGTGCTCGATAGCGGTGCCACCAGACGTGGCCTAAGGGATCTCCTTCCCATCATCTTTATCTAGAGAAAGGCGGATGAGATCTGGAATGCAAAGAAGATGTGAAATGCAAACCCCCTGTTCACCTACGCAACGCTTGAGCTGATGACCGTGAAGGTTTGGTCAGTTATCTTATCAAATTTTATTAGGTGATCAGTCAATCTATCAGAGTGTTAGAGCGAGCTGTTAGGTATCCTACTTTCCTAGCCGACTATCCCGATCCACGTTAGATCTTTCCCATCCAGCATGAATTGCGGACCGTAACCAGGTTGTTCCCACAAATTCAATCTTCTAAGAATGTCGCGGTCCGCTTTACCGGTTACCGGAGAGATCCTCACTATAGAACGATTAACCACGATCAGTTTTCAACCAGAATTTTAGGCGTGGCTCTATCCTAGTGTCGGGTCACTCTGTCGCAGGAGATAAATCAAACAAGGAGGGGGTTACTCTCCCCAAGACAAAATTTTTAGTGGGATGAATTTTAGGATCAAGTCTGCATTAGCAGTCCCAATTTTATGATTTTCACTTTTTATGTGTTTTTCTGAACAAACATCGTCTAACGAATTTTCCTATTTCCTTGTTATTTATAGTCCAACAAAACTTGGGGAAGGAAAGCGGAAAAGCCGATGCACGGTTAAAATCAATGATGCATGCAGGGATAGAGATGCATACATTTTCGCCAGCACTCTACATGCAAAGTGATCCGTGCATAAATTAAAGACAATAAATAAAACTACCTAAATGCATGCACGAGGAAATCGCCCTATGATGAGTAACTTCTATTAACGTAAAGAACAAGTAGCTATGACTAGGAAGAGATTCCGACGTCCGATCTCGGGAGTCGATCGGTGTCCACCACAGTGGATCCTGCCAGCGCTGTATACGACTCCTCTCGGCATGTGGTCTCTAGTCCAAGTCAATAGCTTTTTCAGTTGATTTTTAGCCAAGTCTAATTACGATCTATAGGTGCAGGCATGATATTAGGGATTGGGCCTTAGCTTCCTAATTCGTTATAGTCAACAAAAATTCCTATGTCTAGGGGCTAAATCCTCGTGAAATAAAATAAAATAAAGATGAAAAATCCGTGAAAAACACAAAATCGCGGTGAGCCCCCAAGTGAACAAACACTTGGAAATTAGGCCCGAGTGTCCTAGAGAGTCCAAGTTATTACAAATTAAGTCTCTCTCTCACTTCAAATTACAAATTTTAAAATTACAAAAATTCTACAAGAGATGATGGTCTTCTCAAGCCTCCAAGTTCTCTTTGGTGCTAAGAGATCCTTCACGTGGTTGCCCAAGCGCCTAGGATGGAGCGCTTCCCTCGCTCGGCGGTACCTCGCACAAAATCCAACAAAAAGGGTGATTACACCAATCAAGCAATATAATCAAATAAAAAGATAAGCAAATATTCACAACTAATCACACAAGAATGCTCTATACGTTGTTGCTCCCCAGCAACGGCGCCATTTGATAACTCGGATTTTGCGAGGGTCAAAATAGTCCACACAAGGCGGGACTACAGTGTCGTTGAGTGACCGCTCACGAAACCCGAATAAATCAATAATTAAACCACAATATTAATCAAGCAATGAGAAGCAAGGTGAAGTTAATATTTATTATAACTCTATAGTAAGTGTGTATAGTGCAAGTATGTGTAGAGTGTCGAACTCAGGGAGCAAACAAGATAGAACAAGGTAGGAGTGCACATAGATCAATGTGAAAGTGAGCAATTGCCTATGAATGTGCAAATTTTTGTGGATTTTTTATTGTATATTTTTTCTTTTTCTTTTCATTTTCTGATTTTATTTTTTCTTTTTATATTTTGTATTTTTTTCTTTTTCTTTTAATAGAATATATATACCAAGTAAGAAAGAGAGGGATCAAGTATTTATAAAAATATGTAAAAATAACCAAAATTTAGGAAATAAAATATTTTTGGTATTTTTATAATTTTTTTTATGTTTTTATGATTTTTCTAGATTTTTCCTAATTTTTTGGTATTTTTAAAGGCAACAATACTGAAAACAATGAATACAATATATGTGCAATACAAAAATATAGAGATAAAATAGAAAATATGAATGAACAATTTTCAAATTAATTTTTATGTATAGATAATAGGATATAGAAAATTCAGAGACAGGAAACACAATTTTTGGTGTTTTTATGAATTTTTTAGATTTTTATAAAGATTTTGAGAATTTTGCTATTTTTAGGGGTTTTGTTTTGTAATTTTTAGGGATTTTTGGTCAGAAAAGAAAATAAACTAAAACACACGAAATATAAATTTTTTGGAATTTTTCAAAGACTTTTCATAATTTTTATGTATTTTCTAATGCAAACAGTATTGAAAATACATGTTTTTGACTTTTAATAAATATGAAAATGCAACAAAAATGCAAAGTAAAAATATGGCATTAAACTACAATGCAACAGGAGCCTATGGTATTTTTGGTAATTTTTCAAGTTAAAATGATGCATGAAATAAATGCAAACATTCAAGCCAAAATACAAGGCTGGCAAGGGCATAAACGTAAATACACAGAAGTCCAAGGGCCTACTTGCAATTTTTCCAAAAATATATAACGTTAAATACAATTTTCTAGACTAAAAATAAATACACAAACCCGGAGGGGGTTCGATGCAAAATGTCCAACTCAAGCGCACTGGACACGTGACCTAACAGGGGTATTTTTGCAACTTTACAAAGTTTCAGGGGCTCAGATGCAAGTTTACCAAAATATTGCAACTTAATTAAAAAGTTCATGGACCAAATCGAAATAAACAAACCCCTAGGGGGGTCCCTGCAAAATGCCCACTACCCCACGTGCACGGGTCACGTGAGGTGACGTGGACTGGACCTAAATGGAAATATGGAAACTACGGGGGTCTGGATGCAAATACTAGAAAAATATTTAAACTACAAATAAATTTAAGGACAAAAAATAAAACACAAAATGGTCAGGGTGTATAGTGCAAAATACCCACGGCCTGGCGATCCAACGGCGTTGACGTCGTCACTTATCCACGTGGCAGCTCAGGGACAGCCGATGACGGTTCGGCGATGATCGGCTGGGATCAGATCTGGCGAGGAGATCGATAGTCGATGCGGGCCTAGATCAGATGACTGTTGTTCGAACTGGAGCAGGCCTCTGATCGGACGGCGGAGAAGCGAGGTGGAAGAACAGGGATGAATGCCGACGAGGCGAACTTCCCCGAGCTCGATATCGGGTCTCCAGCAGTCTAGAAGCGTGCAAAATGGCCCTGGGTGCTCCTGGGAGGTCGAGCTAGGTGCTGGAGGGCTCAGCGTCGTCGGAGAAGCTTTAGTGGACCGCCAAGAGGGGGCGGAGGAAATGGGCCCAGGTATCTCCGGCGAGCGCTCCAAAATGCGCTCCAGATGCTTCGACTGCGCTTTGACATGCAAAAAGGTGTGAAGGGATCCAGGGCAAACTTCCTGGACCCCGCGGAGGTGCGGTGGAAGGTGGAGCGAGTCGGATGGGAGTCTGTCGGAGGTACTCTCCGGCGAGGGGGTTCGATTGGGCGATTCAGTGAACGGAACTCGAAGATCCAAGGGGGAAAATGATCCTGCAACTATGGGGAATAAAAAGCGAAAAGAAAAAGGGAGAAAAGGGAAGACCTCGAAGGCAAGATACCTGAGGTAGAAGAACCTCAACGGCGGAGTTGGCGGAGGTGGTGGAGCCACCTCGGGCCTTCCACGACTCGCCTAACGACAGGGCGGTGGAGCTGTCACCTCCGTCTACCCGTAGAGCACGAAAGGGAGGAGAATGGTGGTCCAAAAAGGGTTCAAATTCGAGCTTGAAGATGGCGGGTCCATTTTGTACAAGGTGGTGGCGTCTCCATCAAGCGAGATCCACGCACGAATGATGAAGATTCTGGAGGATTTTGGTGCTCGGTGAGGATCAGTGATGATCAAGGAAGGAGTCCCAAGAAGAAATCGAGGCCCGAGGGTGAATGGATCGAGCTCGAAAATAGGGCGAAATCGGGCTCGAATTGGGCTGTCAGAGGGTGGCAGACCTCGGTCAGGCAGTTAATCGAGGTCAACAGACGACTGCGCCTGATTGGTCCACGTGGACCAATCAGAAAATTCGAAGCCAAAAATATTTGTAAATTCGAAATAAAATAGTAAATGAATTTATTAATTTTAGGTTATAAAATAAAAAATGTTTCTTACTTTATAAAGAATTTTATGGTGATTTTTATATATTTTTATGAGGTATATAATTACAAGTTACCTTTTATGCCCTATGTAGGTACGTATATCTATATATTTTATTATTTTATTTTTTATTTTGTGTATTATATTTATTTACTTATTATTTTATATATTTATAGAATATTTTTGTACACTTAAATATATTTTTATTTGATTTTTCTGACGTATTTTGTGTACTTAATAAAATGTAAAGAGTAATTTGTAGGTATAGGTATAGGTATTATACCTAGGTATGCTATTTATACAAGTATTTTATTTTGTGTTTCTTTTGTATTTTTATTCTGATTTTAATACACAATAACTTATAAATAATATTTACAAAATTATAAAAATATCAAATTATGAAAATAATGACCAAATAATGAAATGAATATTTTATTCTGTACAAGTATACAATAAGGGTCCAAAACTCAACTTTCAAACCGTAGCTCCGCCAAATGCGAAACCACCTCCATTAAATAGCTTATTTTAACTTATATACAATTAATGGTGATTTTGGCATATTTTGAGTTTTTATTTACAAGATACGGGTCTGGGAAGTTGGTATTTTGGATTTGTATTCAGATCATAACTTTTTATCTGTACAGTATTTTTGTAAGAATTAAATTTTGTGTTTTTATTTATTTAATTATCTACAACTTTCATGTACAAAGTTTCTTTATTTGAGGTATAAAAAGTGGAACCAACATTAGGTCCCAAAATAAATAAAGAATGAATAGAATGAATAGGTATATGGCCCTTATCTCCCTTTACGTTATTCCTTGTCGACCTATTCATCAAGATGCCTAGGTCTCGGGGTTTCGGGTCATAAAATATTTACAATATTTTATTCTTTTTATTTTCTTTTATTTATTCTATAATTTTAACTTAATTACAGTATTTTATACACTATTTACATGCACATGCATGAATGCTAAGATGCTCTAATTAAGGGTATTTACATGCATTTGCCAGGGTTTTTGAGGCCAAAATGATAGAATAAAGATGATGAAATGTGGATTCATAAGGCCGCCGCTCACGCACGGAGGCGGGGGCGGGGGGAATGGCATGAGGGCCGCTGGACACCGCCGCGGCGCGGATGGTGGCCAAATCGACGGGGACTGTTGTGCAAGGGAAAGGCACCGCCGGTGGCGTACGGGGGGTGATGACCCAGCCCACCTGCTTTTATTTTTTTTGTTTTTTTATTTTCTAATTTTTTGTATATACAGAAACAGTAAAAAAGGAAATTTTTTATATTTTTTAACAGAAAATGTAAATAAGAAAAGTTGGTATTTTTTGAATTTATTTATTATATATTTTTTGGTTTTCTTGCAAAACAGTAGTTTGAGATAGAAATAAATTTTTTTATTTTTTTTACCTGCAAAACAAATGTTAGAGATATAAAAAAGATAATTTTTTTTCCTGCAAAAACAATCGTAAGATAAACAGGAAAAATAATTATATAATTTTTTTATTTTTTATTTATTTATGCACAAAATAAGAGGGGTGAATGCTTCGGATCCACGATATGGGAGATAGATCCGTGACTCCGACCACCGTGCGTGGTCAGAGGTGATAGGTCGTGCGAGGTAGAAAGTGAAATGAGAGGTTCGGAAAATGAGATGGCAAATCGGTGTCGGACGTGGATTAAAGTGTGATGGAATTTGTGTGTGGTGGAAAATTTTTGGGATTTTTAAAGATATAAGAGCTTGATAAAAATAAAGACTACGTTACGGTTACACTAAAGAAACGAAAGAAAAATTGGATCTCACCTCGGGGTTCGGACATGCCATGATGGCCACGACGAGAACCGACACATTGTCACCGGCCGGCTCGAAAGCTAGGCACCCTTCTTCAACAAGTAATTCTCGAAGATCGGGCTCCTCTCCACCAAAGATCGATCATGAGGAAATGAGGGAGGAGGAGCCCATTAAAAAGAGACAAAAAATCAAAAATGGAAGATATTCACATATAAGGAAAGTATTTATTGGTTAATTAAATAAAATAAATAAATAAATAAAATAATTAATTAATTAAAAATGAATTTCAGAATTAATTAAAATAAATATATTAAATAGTTTTCAATAATGAATTGGCCACCTTAATGGTGGCCATTAAAGGTATGAAATAAAATCTTATATACATGGTAAGTTTATAAATCAAATAAATCACATAAATCAAATAATTAATTACAAATTTCGTAATTAAATAAAATTAATAAAATAATATTAGATAATAAAATTTTTAGTGATTTTTGTTTAAGGAAGTTAGTAGTATACATATATTATACACATATAATACAATATACATAAGTACAAATAATGAAATAATTTTTATAATTTTTTTAATTTTTAATTATTATTTTATTTTATTTTTAATGAAAACAGTATTTACAAATATATACATTATGTATAAAAATAAATATGAATAAAATATATACAACAAGTATATGGGAAAACTACACAAAACAACCCAGAAAACTGACTTTTCAACCGTAACTCCAAAAATTATGAGACCACAGGCATTTGAAAGATAATTTAATTTAGAGTATGAGGGAAGTGAGTTTGGTTCAATTTGATCTTGTATGGAGCCGGAATTGGTGTTTCGATTGTCACTTTGCGGCTTTTTCTGGGTACAATTATTTGCACTATGTACATTATTTTATTTTACACTCATTTTTATTATTTACAACACATTTTTATTTATAACTTTTATTTACAAAAATAATTAATTTGAGCTCAAATTATGTACAAATAAAATATGGTAAGTTTTGTACAAATATAGGAAAAATATTTACAAGATATTTTTGGTTTTTCTAATAGAAGACCCTATCTCCCCCTACTTTATTCCTGGTCGATCAGGTCAAGTCTTGACCTTCTTTCGGGGTTCGGGTCAGTCTGTATTTATTGCATAAATACCTCCTTTCTTTTTCTTTTCTTTTTCTTTTTTCTTTATTCTTTTATTTATGTACAAAAAGTGTTAAAAATGTAATTTTAACAAATGAATGCAGAATGGTAATTTTATGGAATTAGTGGTATTTACAGATATTTGACTAAGGAAAAAAGGCTAAAATAAAATAATAAAGGCGATGAATCGTGGATTCATCAAAGGACTAGGAGAGGGTATGGGCTGCTCAAACAAGGCAGAATCCACGCATACATCATCAAGCACCACAGGTGGATCAGAATAAAATAAACCCTTTCCTTTATTCACAGCAATGTCCTGAGCTACATGAACAGATGGAAAAATAACAGGACTAGCAGTAGAAGTGTTGGTGGCCTCAGCACCACCCTCGGCATCTGGCTGTGCGGCATCAGTACCGCGCTCTGGCTCGACATCACATCTGGTGGCATCAGTACCACCGTCATCATTTCTGGCAGCCTCAGCACCGCTCCTCTCCTCGCCTGGCGCTCCTAAAGTGGCATCGAGTCGTCGTTCAGACGAGGCGCCGACTGCTGGCATCCTACCGCTCCTAAGTGTAACAAAATCAGCATCAAACATGTATGCAGACATATCACCAAGTGAAGCACTAGGAGTGGTAATCTCAGTGAACTCTACCTGCTCAGATTTCCTCTTCAGACTGTTGGGGTTTGGCTCAATCTGGGCAGTGATGGCGGCCTTCTCTCTTACGATCTCCTTCATCTCATGACAGGACACATCCATCTCCCGTCGAAAGGTAACCTGTTGCTCGGACATGAGGTGGGCTAGGTCATCCAAGGCGGAGTTCTCATAGGTCGGCCCATGAGAACCTGACTGGTAGCCTCGCTGGTAGTGAGGCTGCTGCTGTTGGTGGTAAGGGTGAGAGGGGTACTACTGATGATGATACTGCTGCTGATGAGGCTGCTCTCGCCTCCATAGTTGTCCCTGGTGATAGGGACAAGGACCATACTGTTGTTGCTGAACTGGGGGTTGCTGCTGCTGGTGCTGTTCACGCTGTTGGCCGTACTGGCCACCCAGGGCTAGAGGCTGCTGCTGGGAACTATCGGCCGACCAATGGAATCCGGGATGGTCTCGTCGGATACCGGGCTGGGGTCGGTCGTACCAAATCCCGTTGACATCCATCAACGGCTCATGCTCGTACGAAGGTGGGGGTGTACTGCCAGAGGCTGATCCGGCTGGTAAACCACCATCTAGGTGTCCTGGGATGGTGGTGACTGGTAAGGTTGTTGCGGCTGCTGGTACGACACCACCTGGACATGGTGAAGCTGTCGAGGCTGACTGGAGTGCTGGGACGAACTAACGTTGCTGCTCGGATCTTCTCGTGACCTGAGACGGGGCTGAAAAGTCGTCTGTGCCTCCTGGAGACACATGATCTGTGTCTACAGGTCACTCAGCGTCTGTGCCATCTTATCAATCTGTGTCATGCCCTGTCACTACTTCTTCTCTATCAGCTCGATCCGATCCAGCTTCTCGCTGATGATGCCCATGTCTGTGGCTGTGGACTCAACCTGTGCGGTTGCCGCGGATGAAGTGGAAGGACCGGCATCGACCCATGCTATACTTTGAAACTGCATGGTCTGTGGCTGTGGGCGTCCCTGGGTGTAGAGTCGGGTCTGGGACATCACTGTATAGTCCTCGGCCATCTCCTCATAGATGGCCCAGACCTAATCCTTATCCTTGACGAAGTAGGAACTTCCAAAAGAAGCGTTCACCAGGCCCTACAACTCTGGTGTCAACCCGTAGAAGAAACTCTGAACTAGGTTCGGCTTCGAAATGTCGTGGTGCGGGCATCTGTCTGTAAGCTCTCTGAACCTCTCCCATGCCTCGTGAAACTGCTCGTTGGGGAGCATGGAGAAGTTGTTGATCAGGGCCCTTGCTGGATTGGTCCGCCCGAGTGGATAGTACTTGTTCAAGTACTCGGTGCGGAGCTGCTCCCTGGTGTGGACAAACCTCCCCAAGTGCTTCAGCCAGTTGGCTGCTCTGTCTACCAGTGAGAAGGGGAAGGCAATCATCCTAATGGTGTCCTCGTCCACCTGCCGATCGTGGACTGTGCTGCAAATCATCTCAAACTCCTGGAGGTGGAGATAGGGCTCCTCAGTCGCGAGCGCGTGGAAGCGGGGTAGAAGCTGAATGGTCTGCGGGGGGAACTTGAAGTCCCCCACGATCATCGGAAGAACTATCCACCGGTGAGTAAGCATCGATCCGTGGTTGTGCAACTCCCGCATCGGTCTGGCTCCTGCTGTTGCTGCTGCTGCCGGCTGGACTGGCTCATCGGGCTGATCTCGTCTATCTGGCCCGTCTCCTGTGGGCCTGCGCTGCTCGCGGTCTGCTCTCATTCTCTCCATCTCTCTCCTCATCTCAATCATGAAAGCCCCCTGATCCCTAATCTGCTGCTGCATCATCTCGAGGGAGGCTATCAGAGTGGTGTTGATCGCACCCTGGTCCAGGACGTAAGTCTGCTCTGGTCAGGGACCTCCAGTGCGGTCATCGCTGCTGCCGGCTGATGAATCCATGATTCATCACCTTTATTCTTTCATTTTGGCTAAAATCCTTGGTAAAATACATGTAAATATCCACTAATTCGAATTAATTATCACTCTAACCACAATTCTTAATAGGATTTTTATCAGTTGTGCCCCTCTGAGATATTGCAATTTCAGTTATGCCCCTATCTTTTTTGGAATATCAGTTATGTCCCTATATTCTTACAAAATTCACAGTTGTGCCCTTCCGTTAAGGTAACTTAGGGGCATAACTGATATTACAAAAGGGCAGAACTGTGAATTTTGCAAGAAGATAGGGGCACAACTGATATTTCAAAAAAGAGAGGGGCATAACTGAAATTGCAATATCTCATAGGGGCACAACTGATAAAAACCCTTCTTAATATTATATATTTAACATTTATTTTTACCAAAATAAAAGAATAAAGAGAAAAAGGAAAATAAAAATAAAAGAAGGATGTATATGTAATATACAGACTGATCCTAACTCCGAGACCAGGTCAATATTGACCGGATCGACAAAAGAAATAAGTAGGGGGAGAAGGATTCTAACTTATAAAAATTTCTAGAAAATAAAGACCAAAAATATAATTTACCCATTTTTCACTTTGTAAATACTTCACCTATTTTATTTATAATCAAAATCACCTCAAAACAAAATACTTCTTTTACAAAAATTGTTCACAAAAATATATATTATTTTATAAAAATATCAAAAAAAAATTTCGGCTCAAAAATAAAATAACCGTAATGAACCGTAAAAGCCGCAAAGCCAACTTCCAAGGTTCATATCTATTTATAGAAAACTCCAAATTGACCAAACTCACTTTTAAAATCGGTTTTGTACATAATACTATTTATTAAAAATATCATAAAAATATTCAGATAAAACCGGTGAGTTTTAGCTTTTTGGACCCCATTGTATATATGTATTATATGTAGAAACTTCCCCGATTTTTAATTAAATAACCGCAAACCCGATTAACTTAATTCTTTTTCCTAAATTATCTAAAATTGTATATAAAAATATAAAAATAAAAATAACTTAAAATAGCCAAAAAAATCTGGAGGCCCGGAGCCGCTACTTTTTTCGTCCGGGCCTCATAACTCGGCCGTATGAACTCCGAATTGAGCAAACTCGGTCCCTAAAATTACATTTTTCGATTATCTACAAAATGACATTAGTTTCGCTAAAATCGGAGTTAATGCAAAAAATACGATTTACAGGGTTCGTATTAGTATAATTGTACAATAAGCTGTAACTTATATCAATATTTAATACATTAACCTTTTTTCTAAATAATACTTTATTTATTTATATTATTTATTTAATTAAGTTAATTAATTACAATTTATATCCACATTATTTATTTATTTATTTATTTATTTATTTATTTTAATGTATGAGATATTTATTTGGTTTCCTATACTTGTATATAACTCCTTTGTCTTTTTCCTATTTTGTCTTTTTCTTTTTCTCTTCTTTCCCGCCACGTGGCATCCTCTTATTGGCTCCCCAATTCTTTTTCTCTTTCCCTCCTTTTCTCTTCTTCCCCATGCCTCTTCTTCTTCCTCCTTCCTCCAACTCATCTCACCTTCTCCTCCGTCGGTTGCTGTTAACCGCTCCAACGACCGGCCGTTGGCCGGCCGTTCTCCCAACCGTCGTGAATCCGGTCACCACCTCTGGTAACGCCAATCCCTTCTCTCTATAAATAGCCGTCAACCCCTCCATCTTCATCTATCCGCCATTTCTTCCCCTTCTCTTAAACTTCGGCGACCTCCGGTGACAGGAGAGCATTTCCGCCGTAGAGTGAGGTCGAGGTTGAGGGCCGGCGAGATCAAGCGCCGCCGCAGCACGGTTCGCGCCCAACCCCCACGTCTAAGCCGCCGCATTGAGGCCATCACGTGGAGTTCCTTCGAGCTCCGTCATAGGCGTCCCATCCAGGTTCTCTTCTCATCTCTGCTATTCTCCTCTTCTCCTTATCTCTCCTTCTCATTCTCCTTCACAATTCCTCCTATTCCCTCTCTGATTCAAACCAAAACATTCACAAATATCAACTTTGTTTACCACGTCCAGTTTCTGTCCACTTAATTTCTATCCGCTATCTCTACTTCCCCTTCTCGATTATCCTTCATCTCATCTCCTTCTACATCCCCTCTAACCATTCTCTCGTCACGTCACGTCTATCTGTGATTCCGTCCAATTTCTGTAACAAATCCATCTCTATTTTATCTCGATTATATGCAACTTCACTCTAACGTTCAGTCGAGGTCATCTACCTCGAGTTCTCTGTTATCTATGGCAGGAGCAGATCCATCATCACGTGAAATATATATGATTTCTCGAAGATGACCATCGCCGCCGACCACCGACTGGTGACGAACTCGACGCACAAAATCTCCGGAGCACTAATCAATTTAATTTCCTAGAGATATTCACGAGCAGCACCTACAGATCCGAGCCGAAGTCACAACACCTGCAACCAAAATAAAAATAATAATCATTTGGAAAGTAGATAATACATCTCTACTTTAAGGATAAGCATCGTTTACAAATCAACATTCCAGGGAACCAATCGAAGCACTGGTAGTAGAATGATATTGGACAAATATCATATTAGAGCAGCGCTTGAACGAAGAAATCCGAGCCGCAACTACCTGGACGACGCTTCAAATCCTTCGCACTCCATATCCCAATCGCTTATCTTCCATTTCTGAAGCATTGCCAAGTAACTCATCACTGCAACCGAACAACCTGACTCCGTTGCGAGCAGACGAGCACCGAAGATATTCAGATAGCAGAACTTCCAATCAGTGAGAAGAACTACCACTACTCGTAGCGTCCTTGCTGCCTCAAAGGTTTCGACCATGTTGAAATTAGAGAAGAAGACAAGGGAGTGGCCAGATCATATAGCAACCCTCGGATCAGACTTGATCCGAGGATCCTTATTCCACCAGGTGCCGTCAACTTTTCATCTGCCGACCCACCGCTTAATACGTCATGTGATCAGCACATGATTCTTTCGGGGGGCAAATTTTGAAACGTCCTATCGAATTGCTCTAATTTGCAGAAGGATTCTACTGCACGTGCCCAAGCACAGGGGAGATTTTGCAACTTTAACCCTCCAAATTCCGTAAAAGCTCGAACAGGTTCTCTGCAGCTGATCAACCACGTGAGGATCATATATCCAGTGGAAGTTTTGCACAAATAGCCCTCCGTGCTTCTGACATTTACACCCGTGCACTTAAATTCCTGCCATATCATACGTACCCCAATATTTTGGAGAAATTACACCCACACCCCTGCTTCTAAGTTATATTACATACATACCCCTAACTTTGTATATAACCCATAAACATAATAAACACATCTCTAAAAATCCTTGAAAATCAGAAATAGTGTATTTTGCTATATTTTGCATATTAAACTAAAAAAATAGAAAATCATATATAAAAATAAATAAAAAATATAAAACACACAAAACATCAAAAATTCATTACTAATTAACTAGAATTCACCTACAAATGCACAACATATCATTTCAAAGATAATTTCATCTACTTTCTACAGAAAATATAATAAAAATATTTTAACATCATTTTCACTCTTAAAAATCTAAAATACATCACAGTTTTCAATAAACACTTACTTTTTACCTTATAAATAAACCAAACACCATAAAAATTAAAAAACTCTCTAAAATCCATAAAAATAGTAAAAGGCATTAAAAATATAAAAAAATACAAAATAAAATTTAAATAAAAATTTCAATATTTTCTTATAATAAAAAATACAAAATACCTAAAAATACAAAACAATATAAAATTAATTAAATTCAAAAAAAATCCATAAAATTCAGTAAAAATAAATGAAAAATTAGGAGACCCATTACCTAAGTTTTTTCTATCGATTCCTCCTAGTTTAATATAGTTTGCCTCCCTGAGTTCGACACTCCCGTACTTAACCGCTATACATTAAGTTTAGGAGTATAAATAAAAATAAAGAAGATTAATTCACATTAATCTTTTTCTGGTAAAACTCACTTGGTCGATACAACGATCGAAATCTCTCTGACTCTTTTACAAGTTCAGAAGAGAAGTGATCGGGTGGGTTTTTCACCGACCATGGTCTCTGCAAAAGCAAAAGACCCAAACTCAGGTACCGATAAATCATCTGTCTGTTGTCTCTCATCTGGCACTGGCATCTCAGGATTGGTAGAAGGGTGGTCAAGAGGGAACAGGGCGGAATCGAACTCGGGTTCGGAGAACGGGTCTCGGCTCTCCCGAACCAACCTAGATGAATGGGCTGGAGTGCTAAAAAGCGGTGCAGCCAGAGGCTGCCTAAGAGACCTCCTGCCCATCATCCTGATTTGGCGAGTCCAGCGGATGAGATCTGAAAACACACAAGATGAGCAAACAAAAGCCCTGGTTCACCTACTCAACACAGAGCTGAAGACTGTAAGGGTTCGGTCAATTTATCTTGTCAAATTTTTTTTAGGTGATCAAGTCAGGATATCAGAGCGGTTACGCGAGCTGATAGGAATCCAATCCGCCTACCAGACTGTCCCGTATAAAAGGCCGGTTGTCTGATCGGGGTTCGGATATGGCTCTAGCCTAGTGTTCGGGTCACTCTCTCGCTCATACAAACAAGACAATGAGGGGGTTGCTCTCCCCAAGACAAATTTTTATGTGAGGTGTCTTTTAGGGTCAAATGTGTTTAGCAGACTCAATTTTATGATTTTCCATTTTTAGGTGTTTTTCAAGCAAACAATGCCTAACGAATTTTTTGGGTACTCCGGATTATTTTAAGTCCAAAAACAGGGGGAGAAGACGAAAAAGCTGATGCATGATAAAATCAATGATGCATGCTGAGTAAGAAAGGCGTACCTGACTCCAGCACTCTACATGCAGGGTGATCCACGCATAAAATAAAGACTGAAAATAAACTACCTATATGATGCACGAGGAAATCGGCCTTAAGCGAAGCAGTTTCTACACGAGAAGAACTGATGACTAACTGGTCAAAAGGAGGAGTCGGTGTCAGGTCTCAGATGCCGATCGGTGCCTGCCACAACGGATCCTGCCAGCGCTGTATACGACCTCTAACAGCGCGTGACCCCTCGGGTGCCCAGGTTAGCATTTTCTTTATTAATTTTAATTAGGTCCAAATTACGATCTAATAGGCATAGGCAAATAGTTAAGTGTTTGGATCCTAATCAATTACGACACAATCAAGAGAAAATCCTAATCTAAGGCCAAAACCGCGTAAATCAGATAAGCAGTTAATAAGAAAATAAAACTCGAGAAAACGAAAACAAGCGAAAAACATGGTGAGGTCCCCCGAGCACACCGGTGCTCGGTGAAACAGACCTCGGTAGTCACTGATCAAGTCCAAGTCCCGGTGCCTGTATTATTACAATTAATAATGGTCTACAGAAAATAAACCTAAGCTACTCTATGGCTATCTACGCGGCTATTCCGTGGCTCCCGCACTCCTGCTCGGTTCCTCGCATCCTCCTGCAGCTCTACGCAGAAAAGAGATGCCTCCGACTCCCGCGGTTGCTTCAGCTTCCGAAAAAGCCACTTCGGTCCTCGGGCCCTCATAAGAAAACAAACAGAGGTGTCAAACTAGATTATTATAAAAATAAACAAGACAAAATGAAATAAAATAGGCTTTATGCAAAATAAAAAATAAACACACAGAATAAAAACAAGTAAAAGAAAATAAAATAAAAATAAAAAGAAAAAGAAAACAGAGAAACTCAAAAAGCCGTGAAAAGCTGCGGACGAAAGAAAAGCAGCGGAAAAATCCACGAAAAACAAAACCGAACAAAAATGAAAAACAAAGACTACTAAGCCGTGCTCACTTTGATAAGGCTAAAAATCGGTTTCGCGGCTTCTTCTTTTTATTGAATTTGTCGGTTGTAGCAGAAGCCGTGAAACGAGGAAATTTTGATTTTTAAACCTATCAAACAAATACGGTTTTCTGTCGGAAAACCGTTCACTAATATTTTACCAGGCAAGTGTTCCTGGGTCGAACTCAAGGAGGCAGAATAAATTCCCTAGATTTTCCTATTCGTAATTTTAGTTTAATTCTTCTCTAAGTCAATACGCTTCTCTTCACTGATTTATTTTTATTTTTTTTTGTTATTTTTAATTGATTTTATTCTTTTCAAATTTTTATTTAATTTTCAAAAAGGGATATTTTTCAAGAGATTTACGTATTCTATAATAGGTGGATAGAATATAGGTGATACTATATAGTAGAGTGAACAAGGTTCGAGCCGCGTACTCGAACTACACAAGAAATCAAAGCAAAACGAGGCGGCTTTCGATAAAATAAAAACACGTCAAAAACTCGTCAAAAAGCCGCGAAAATTTTATACAAAGTAGCTGGGGTAGTTATGTAACTACCCTCAAGAAATCGTCAAAATCCGAGATCACAAGAACAAGAAACAGCTCCTACAGCCCAGGGGCATACGCATAAGAAAACTAATTAAAAGTAATTGCAAAAAGGTCCTGGAGGACTGTTCTGAAAGAAAAATACAAGAAACTTTTACATTTAGGTCCCTGCGGAGGGACCTAAATGCAAATATGAAAAGGTCTGGAGGCGGGATGCAATTCTGGAATTCAGCTGGGTTTAAGTTGATATTTTTCCACCGTTTCGAATTGGACGCTCGAGATTAGAACGTCTGGTTGCGGATCTAAAGGCCACGCTTCTGCCACGTGGCGTAATACTGTAGCTCGGGTGTTCTTGAGGTTGTTGAGGCAGCTGGCGGACGGGCGTTCTTCCTCGAATTACTCCAGCCGACCGGCGACGGTTCTGACGCTTCGGCGGGGCCAGAGGGGTGGCTCCTCCACCCCTCGAGCTCGCCCACGGTAGGGTGGCGGTCGGCGAAGCTCCGAGCGGTGGTGGCGTCTCGATGAAGATGGAGGATCAGTCCTCCTGGAGCTTTAGCTGTGCTAAGGAAGCTTCTTTGGAGGTGATGATCGGCGTTGAATGAAGGCTCAAAATTCCATGCAAATGCCTCGCGTTAGTCCTGGATCTGCAATGAATACACGGCTATGCTCGATTCATATAGAATCGGCCAACAAATTAAAGATTTCAAGTCCTAAAAGACGGTGAAAATATTAAACTTCCAGCCAAAGCAACCAAAAATGCAAAGAAGACGATGGTTTACGACTTGATTTGAATGAGCAACGAATTGAATCGAGGGATGCTTTCGATACGGCGGCTAATCTAGAGGATTAAGCATCCTAATGACGCAATTATCCTCGCTAATGCTTACACGAAAATCGAGAAAGAAAAGCACGAAAATGAAGGAAAAGGTCTGGGATTTCCAGGTGTATTACCTGGAATGATTGCTCGACGGACGACCTTTGGACCGGAGCTAGACGCGCGATGGCGGCGCTGCAAGGCGGTGGTTCACCTTGGAACGATCCTCCGACGTCCCTTCTTCCTCGCGACTCCTCCTTGGCGCTGTCACCGTCGTCGATTGGCCGGAATGAGGCTTGGAAGACTGGGGTTCGGAACAACCTGGAGCTGAGCTCTTGGGAGGTTGGAAAGTTAGTTGGATATGGCGTCTTGGAGCATATTTATAGAAGAGTTGGCTTGGGCTCCAAGGTTAATCCAAGGGTGGCGGTGAAGAGGGTGGTTTGGAGAAGAAGATGGACGGGTTAGATAGGTCGGAAGCTTCTGGAGTGGCACGGGAAAAAGGGGTGAAGTCGGCCGGCCAAACAGAATCCGGCTCAACCTCTTCTTGAAGAAGATGAACCAGGTGCTGACACGTGTCAGCACCTGGTTGGCCCAGAAGCGAAAATAGCTTATAAATTAAGTATAAAATAGTAAATTAAATTATTTTAAATAGGTATAAATACAAGAAAGTTAAATAAATTAATTTTCTAAATTATAGTATAATTACTTTTAATAAATAATAAATATTATTTAAAATAGAAATATTATATTAATAAATATGTATTTATAAATAGGTATTAGATTTTTAATTTAATAAATAATTAAGTAAAAATTAATTTTATATTTTCTTAATTACTAGGGTATTAAACAAGACTTGTACGAATTTTTAGAGATTTTTATGAATTAATTTACATATTTTAATAAATATAGTAAGTATCTACATAGGTCAATTATACCTATATTTTGAGGAGTTTGATTTTATAAAAATAATAAATAATCTCTAAAAATTATGAAATAATTTATGGTGAAAGTACAAGATCATGAAATAATTTAAAAATTATAAAATTAAGAAAATGATAAATAATGTGTGTTACATAAAATAAATAGCCCAGAAACCCCTTTGTCTTTTGGTCCCAAAATCGAATTTTTGCAAACGGACTCCGAATTCGATGAAACCACCTTTATTAATTAGAGAATATTATTTTATGAACTTTAAAGGTGAGTAGAGTGAAATTGGAGTTCGTATGAGGAAGTTATGATGTTCGGAAGTTGAGATTTTGACAATTTGTAGGCTGGATTTCTTGGCATATATATACTGGGTAGTATTTTTAACTTATTTTTATATTTTTATATTTATTTTTAGAAATAATTAGGAGAAGAGTTTGGTGAAAAATATGTAAATATGAAATAATTAAAATTCTTTGAAGTTCTGTATTTATTTTATAAATAGTGAAAGGTGTATATACATGTGTTAAATTATTTTTATTTGGTTTTCTTTTCTTCTCCCCCTACTTATTGGTTTGTCGACCAATCCATGCTGACTTGGTCTCGGGGGTTGGACTATAAATATATCTTACAGCTATATTTATACTTTTAAGTCATATTGTATATATATACATATATTCAATCTGCCTTTTTCTCTCTTTTTCTGGTTCTTTATTTATTTACATGAGTTTCGTGGTTAAAAGTTAATATTTACACGTGAATGGTGTTTTGTTAAAGTTTGAGAATTAATGGGTATTCACATGTATTTGTTAAGGGTTTTAAGACAAAATGCGACAGAAAAGTTAATGAATCATGGATTCATCAACCCCCTATACTTAAACTTTGCTAGTCCCTTAGCAAACACTTATTTTGAAAAAGTAAGTGAAGAAGAAAGAAAGTTAGAATGAATTTGTTTTCCTAAACCAATTCATGAGAACAGAAAAAGGACAGAGCTCGATTGGGCCTAAAACAAGCATTTTGTCGGAACCTTAACTAGGATTAGGATTTTGTCCTCAACAGTCTTTGAATTCCATAATCCTTACTCAAGATAACTTCATCAGCTAGTTCAGACTCACTTATTCATATCGCAAACTCTATCACTCCTTGAAGTCAACTTGTACAGTGTGTGAATTGATTTAGCTCTTCCTGCTTAGAGAACCGAAGAAACCGTCAATCCCGGCTATACACTCCTATAGCTTCCTCATCCTGCTACTCTTTCCTCGGGGAGGGAGGTATTCCCTTCTGAGTTCAGTTCTGCTATGTCCACAATCGAATATAGGGAGAAGTTAGAAGAATGAGAAAAGAAGTGGAGTGCGACCAGTGTAGACGCATCTCCTTGTGAAGCCCAACCGGTGTAGCTGAGTCTCCACTAAGATGTGCAGGCATATTTGGTGAAAGCTTGGACCATTGTGGTCTTATTTGGTGGCTTCTACTTTGCTTTGACTTTGTAATTTACTTGCACTGCATTTATCTTTTGTGCCTCGACGGATATAGCATCTTTTTAGTCCGTCCATTTTTTGAGGTCTTAGAAAAATTGTGTCAGCAGATCCTTCCCTCATCCGAAGCAACTATCGCAACCCCAATCTCTCCCGTCTTTAGATGTCAATGCTGCAAAGATAAGGATAGAAACGCACTACCAAGGTGTACTGTCCTTCGGAACTCCATGCAAGTTGAGCTAAGTGCAGAGTGCATGTGTTCAAGATTGGTTCACTGGTGTAGAGTTGTACGGATGACTCCAAATGGTCTACTTAAGCTCAGACGACTTGATTTCCTGAGTATGGTCTTGCGGAACCCAAAGATTTTAAGTCACCAGACCTGAAGAGTCTAAATTCCAGTTCCTAATCAGGCTCCTTACAACGAGAGTTAAAGGCCGTAATCAAGCTCCATCCTTTAGACTAGACTCAGTCCTTAGTTCCGAAAATCAAACTTATTCTGAAAAATGCGAATGCAAATGCAACCATGTTTTTGTGAAGTATATTTTCTGAATTTTACTCATTTTTATGGATTTTAAGGATTTTGTAATTTTTACAAATTTTAAGACTTTGTATTTTTGGATTTTATGATTTTTATAAACAAGGTTTTATTCACAAATTTTACAAGATATATTTTATTCAAGTTAAGTGTCTAATGTATTTTACAAGTTTTATCTACAAAGTATTTTACAAGGGTTGAATGGTTTTTATACATGTTTTAATAAATAGGTTTTTAAATAAGTATTATACATGTTTTAAGTACATATTTTAAATACATGTTTTAATTACAAGTTTTAAACATATTTTTAATTATTTATCAGGATTTTATAAATAAGAGAATGGATTTTAAATTAACCCGTACCCACTTTTTTATGGATTTTATAGATATAGAAAATACGTAAAAGTACGAGTTATGGCTGAAAGTATATATACAATATATACGCACCCCCTATACTTAGCTTGAGCTATGTCCTCATAGCATCAAAAGAGAAAAAAGGAGGACATAACTCGTGCTAAGTAAAAGTGGGTGAAAAAGGGATATTGATCACAAGTCAGTCAACCCCCCCTATACTTACGATCAGGTCATCGTAAGTATCACGAGAGAGCAAAAACGGGATGACAAAGGAAAGAATACGAAATCATCAAAATCACTCGGTCCCCCCTATACTTAGGATAAGGGATCCTAAGTATAGAAAAGAATGTAGCCAAAAATTGGGGATCAGTGATTCGTGAAAAAGAATGGCTATACAAAAGAATCAGTACAAAAAATAAAACGTAAATCAGCGAGCAATCGGTCCCCCCTATACTTAGGATATGGTATCCTAAGCATAGAAGACGAGCAAAAACGGGGACGATTGTGGTCTACGAAGAATATACAAGTGTTGTGAATCTCCAGAATGGCTCAAAAGAATTTGTACAGGAAGAAGTGAAGGAATGATCATGATTCCTGTACAAAGTAGATCACTTCAGTACGGGCCAGATGATCAGTAGTCTTTACAAAGTGCTTCAGCATCTGCCCGTTGACCACGAACGGCTCTGCACCAGGTGGCACACCTGATATCACAATACTGCCATTGTCGTGCACCGTTCTGACTATGTACGGTCCTTCCCACTTGCTTTTCAATTTATCGGGAAAAATTCTCAACCTTGCATTGAACAGCCAGACTTTCTGCCCAGGAACAAAGCTCTTGTGTCGAATATGTCTGTCATATCATTTCTTCACTTTGTCCTTATAGATAAGTGTGTTCTCGTATGCTTGATTTCGAATTTCTACCAGCTCATTCAGATCTATCTTCCTCGTGGCTCCTGCTTTCTGTGTATCCATCAGTATCTCACGAATTGCCCACTCAGATTTATGCATGATCTCTACGGGCAAGTGGCACGGCTTTCCATAAACTAGCCGGAATGATGAAGTGCCTAAGGGAGTCTTATATGCAGTACGATATGCCCAAAGAACTTGGTCTAGAAGAAGTGACCAGTTCTTCCTATCCGGTCGTACTAACTTCTGGAGAATTGATTTCACCGCCCTATTCGAGACTTCGGCCATGCCATTCGTCTGCGGGTGGTAAGGAGAAGCTACTCTGTGATCGATGCTGTACTGTTTCACTAGCTTCTTCACTTCCTTATTAATGAAATGGATACCCCCGTCAGAGATAAGAATACGAGGAATCCCGAACCGCGAAATGACGTGTTCCCTTAGGAACTTGCAAATGGTCTTGCTATATGCGGTTCGTGCGGGTATAGCCTCCACCCATCTGCTAACATAATCTACAGGGAGAAGGATGTACTCAAAGCCGCTGCTAGAAGGGAACGGTCCCATAAAATCTATGCCCCATGCGTCAAAGATCTCGCAGATAATGACGGGTCGCATTGGCATTGCATCTCTGGCACTGACTGTCCCTATAGCTCTCTGACAATCTGGACAACTCTTCATGAATGTGCAAGCATCTCTGGTAAGAGTCGGCCACCATAATCCGCTCTGTAGTACATTCTGCGCTGTCCTCTTCCCTGAATGATGTCCTCCTGATTCTAAAAAATGACACAAAGTGAGGACACTATTATATTCCTCCTGAGGAATACATCTCCTGTAAACGCAATCCGGTCCTTCGCGAAAAAGAATCAGATCCTCCCAATGGTAGTATCGTGACTCGGAAACGAGTTTCTCAACTCTGTTCTTCGGCCAACCCTGAGGACTTTTCTGTATGACCAGAAAGTTCACTATGTCTGCATACCATTAAAGTTCTGTAATCGCAAAGATGCTCTCGTCAGGAAATTTCTCTGCGATCTCTGGTGTGTACTCATCTGAAGGCTGATCTGTCTGCAATCGGGAGAGGTGATCAGCTACCACGTTCTTTACTCCAGGTTTATCCTTGATATCCAAATCGAATTCCTGGAGTAATAGAATCCATCTAAGAAGGCGTGCCTTGGCATCCTTCTTTTCCATTAAAAATCTGATAGCTGAGTGATCGGTGTAAACTGTGATTTTGGAGCCAAGTAGATACGATCGAAACTTCTCTAATGCAAACACTACTGCCAACATCTCCTTTTCTGTCACTATGTAGTTTCGCTGAGCATCATCTAAGGTCTTGCATGCATAGTGAATAGCGATGGGAAGTCCATTCCTCCTCTGCCCTAATACAGCCCCAACGGCAAAATCTGATGCATCCGTCATGATCTCGAAGGGTAGAGACCAATCAGGCGGATGTAGGATAGGAACACTGATTATCTTTTCCTTTAATGTGAGGAAGGCATGAAGACATTTGTCATTTAAAACGAACTCGATGTCTTTGCCTAACAATTCAGTTAACGGTCGGGCAATCTTGGAGAAGTCTTGAATAAACCATCGATAAAAGCCAACGTGCCCTAGAAATGACCGTAACTGTTTGATGTTGGATGGTGGCTCGAGTTTCTTGATGACGTCCACCTTGGCAGGATCAACTTCCATACCTTGTTGGGAGATGACGTGCCCCAACAAGATCCCGTGAGTAACCATAAAATGGCTCTTTTCCCAGGACAGAACGAGATCTACCTCACAACACTTCTTCAGAACCTGGTCTAGGTGCGCTAAACAATCATCAAAGGACTCACCATAGACCGAAAAATCATCCATAAAAACCTCTAGAAAATCACCGACCATGTCCGCAAAAATAGCAAGCATGCACCTCTGGAAGGTCGCGGGAGCGTTGCACAATCCAAAGGGCATCCGTCTAAAGGCATACGTGCCAAACGGACAAGTGAAGGTTGTTTTCTCCTGGTATTCAGGAGCAATTGATACCTGATTGTATCCAGAGTAACCGTCAAGGAAACAGAAGTACCCCTTCCCTGCCAACCGTTCTATGACCTGGTTTATGAAAGGCAAAGGGAATTGGTCCTTCTTCGTCGCGGTGTTCAGCTTTCTGTAATCAACACATACTCGCCACGACGTGGTTACTCTCTTTGGAATCTCCTCTCCACTCTCGTTTTTCACCATCTGAATTCCCGACTTCTTTGGGACAACATGTAATGGGCTAACCCATTCGGAGTTGGAGATGGGATAAATGAACCCTGCGTCGCACCATTTCGTGATCTCTTTCTCGACAACTTGTCGTAAAACCGGATTCAGCCTACGCTGAAACTCTCTAGAGGGTTTGCTGTCATGATCGAGATAGATATGATGTGAACACAAAGCAGGATTAATCCCGCGGAGATCGGATACAGTCCACCCAATGGCCTTGCGGTTTCTTTCTAGAATCTCCATCAGACGAGATTCTTGATCATCGGTCAAAGTTGAGCTGATAATGACCGGAAACTGTTGATGTGGACCCGCAAGGAAAGCATATTTCATGTTTGGTGGTAAAGTTTTAAGTTCTGGCAAGGTAGTCTCTGGATCTACCGAAACATCATCTGTAACTGTATGGGAATCTGTGTCGGTAGGTGATATGTCTGCATTCTGCTTATCCACCATCTCTATGTGCTCTAGAGTCGGACTACAGAAGATGTTCAAGACATCATCCGACTCCTCAGAATGATCAGAAGAAAATAAGTTAGCAAGATAAAATTCTGATTCATCTGAGATGGAGGAATTGTGTAGAGTTTCTGAATCTGAAAGATCTGCATTAATTTCATCAAAAGTTTGATCCCTTTGCTCATCATCATCCGAACTGAAATATAAAGTCCCATCGGAAGAACTACCTCCTAAAGTCTCGGACCCGTCCTCTGTCAAACACTCTTGGGTCTCTACCTGATATCTTTCAAGGTCGTCAAGACGGACCTCATCCATGTAATCGCAAGAGGCTAAAGAACTCAGAAAATCTGAAGATGCATCACTGAAGGTGTTTGATTCTCTCGCCATCTCTATATGTACCTTTTCGCCCTCGGCGCGAAAAGATACCTTCCCTGTATCATAATCGAAGAGAGCCTTTGCGGTCTCTAGAAAAGGTCTCCCAAGAATGATCGGGGTAAGGTGTAACTGTGCAGGGCAATTCATATCTAAGACCGTAAAGTCTACTGGAAATTGCAGACCCTGCACGGTTACGATAACGTTCCTAAGTATACCCTTAGGTCTCTTTACGGATCTATCAGCAAACTGAAGGATCGCTCGAGATTTGTAAAGAGGACCTAACTCGAGCTTCTCGAGTAAGGACGCGGGTATCAGATTGATCGAGGAACCGTTATCTAATAGAGTGCGGTCGAATTCGGCTTTTGCGATCTCGCATCTGACATAATCTGCACCTGAGTCTTTCTTCTTCTTTGGAAGCTTATTCTGTATCGCACAGGATGTAGCCTTAGTCAAAACATGCTTTTCTGTTCGGGATCTCTTTTTCCTACGCATGGTGCATTTTTTTTTCAATTGATTCTTAAGCGTAGGAAAATGAATTAAGGCATCATGGAGAGGGATATTCAGAAAGATGTGATCTTTGAGTAATTTTTCGATCTGTGGAGATTCGGGATTGTTTTTGGTCTTTTTCTTTCCTTTTCCAAATAAAGCATCGGGAAAAGGAATACAGTCAGTAGTCAGAAAATCAAAACTTTTATTCAACTCAGTGGAATCAGCTTGTACATCGAGAGTCTCAGAATTATTTACAAAACTCTCTAAAATAGGGGAAGAAATGTTTTTGTTCGGGGTCTCTGCCTGATCTGGCGTGATATCATCGTCTGAGTCGCCAGTGTCCATATCTGATGAATTGGCATTACTCCCGTCTATTGATTCTGTGTCCACATCCTCTTGCAGATTCTCCTCCTCGGCATTAGGATCATGCTCGTGCTCCTCTGGTGCCCTCTCCTCTTCTCTAGCAGGTGTTTGCGGTGATCTACCACTCCTGAGACGAATGAAGTTAGACAAAAATTCAGGAAACGAGATCTTACCTGTAGGATCTACCTGGTCTGGATGCCTCCTCTTGTTGTTCGGATTCATCTGAGGCTGGGCTGGGAGAGTGGTCTTCGGCACGGTTAACTCGTCCAGACGACGGTTAACCTGCTCCATCTCTGTCTTTTGCGCAATCTGGAGCGTATTGAGCATATCCATGATCTGGTTGAGCGCCTGGGCCTGTGAAGACATCTCTGGTTCAGTGTGGTGGCCCTGGCTTGCTCCTCTCTCCTGCCTTGGCGTGAAGTGCTGAGAGGTGGAAGGCTGGGAGTAGCGCTGAGGTGTAGAAGAAGACTGTTGCGTCTGCTGAAAAGGATAATTCGGTGAGAACTGGGCAGGGGGTTGATAAGAAGGCTGCGGTCTCTGATGGTAGACGTTCGGATGAGACTGCTGCGGCTTGAAGTTCTGGCGGTGCTGGAATTGTGGACGTCCATGCTGTGGATGACCATACGGCTGCTGCTGCTGATGATTCGGTATACTCGGCTGCTGCATCGTAGTATACCAAATCCCATTAATCTCCAAAGTGGACTGCGGCTCTACCTCCATCTCGGTAGTGCTGATGATTTGGCCGGAATTGGCATGAGACTGATCCTCATGCCAATCAATCTGCGGAATCTCGGGCTCGCTCTGGACATAGTGTATCTGATGGGTGGGTGGAGCGGGTGCGATCCTCCGTGCTGGCTATGTGTTCGAAGAAGTCAGGTTCTGCTGGTACTGGCTCTGAAGATCGGCGACTTTCTTCGAAAGATCACTCAGCTGCTGAGGTAGAGATGAGAGTTTCTCTAATTCTCGCAGCGGTTGTAGGTCTTGGACCTGCTTGTGAATCATGTCCACCAACGTCAACTTCTCGCTAATAAAGCCCATGTTGGTGTTGGATTCAGAATCTGATATATTCGCCACCTTATGATGCTCTCGGTGATGTGGTGGCTGCGGGGCTTTCTGAAATTCCCGAGTAGAGTCTACAACTCTCAAGTTCTCGGCCATCCCTTCGAAGATGGCCCAGACTGACTCGGCGTCCTTGTTCAAGTAACTGCCGCCACATGCGGCACTTACGAGCCCCTATACTTCTGGCTGGAGTCCTCCAAAATAGTTCTACACTAGCACCTTCATCGGGATCTCATGATGCGGGCATCTCTCCGTCAGGTTCTTGAATCGATCTCATGCCTCATGGAATGATTCGTTCGGCAATTGCGTAAAGTTGGAGATCTGACTCCTCATCATATTCGTCCTTCCTAGAGGAAAATATTTGCGCAGGAAGGTGGACTTCAGGTCGTCCCAAGTGGAGATTTCTCTTCCCAGATGGCTCAACCAATAAAGGGCCTTATCGGCTAAGGCAAAGGGGAAGGCTTTAAGGCGTACGGCCTCCTGCATCACTCCTGGATAGCAAGCCGTTCCACAGATCATCTCAAACTGCTGCAAAAACGTAAACGGTTCCTCTGCGGCATTCCCATAATACTTGGGAAGTAAAGAAATGAAGGACGGTCGGAGTTCATATGGCCCTTGATTCGGCGGTAGCCGAATCCAGTGATGGAGCGTTCGAGTACCTGGGTCATACTCGTCCCGTAAAGTAGCGGGAACTGCAGGCGGTAAATGGTTCCCGGCCCCTGCTCTCAGTGCGGCTAACTCAGCCTGTAGTTCGGTCTGAACTCTATATTGTTCTCGAATCTGTAAATTCATCTGCTGAAGCGTGTCGAGAATGCATGTCGTGACATCTCCATTCAGCTCTGTTCTTCCTTCCTGATGGTCCTCAGCTGGTGGCCTCTCGTCTGCTGCTGATGCTTTCCCATGAGCCATCTGATCGTCTGGAAAATAGAAACTCTCGTAAGAATTCAGCGAGAAATACTCAGGAGATCTGGATGATGTATTGAGGCGAGGGTCTGCCTCAATGATCTGGCCAGGAGATGAGGGAGTCTGGGTCTGACTCGCCTCGAGATAGGATGGGACCAGCTCAGGAAGAGGGTCTTCTCGAGCCTGTGAAGACATACGCTCGACGGTGGACGGTCGAAAGCTCACAGAGTCTGAGCCGAAAAGCCGTCGAGACGTCATCTTCGATGTCAAGAGGAAGTCGGGAGATCACGTGTACGATTCAAGTGAAGGAGAAATGCGAAAGTCGCGGAAACTCACGCCCCGCAAACAAACACAAAGCAAACCCTGTTTTCACCAACTCAACCCTGATGAAGACCGTAAGAGTTCGGTCTTTTTATCTTTTCGGTTTTAGGGTTGTGATTAGCAATCGTTTCGGTTACGCGGGCTGAGCAAGCCAATAGGTGCCCGATAGTTTCTCCAAGACACTGGCTCGAATCCTTACGCGAGACCACTCGCACTCAGCCAGTATGGGAGTAAGTACGAACCGTTTCCGGCTACCCGTGTTACTTGAGGACGGAGCCTTGCGCAGTGTCCTCTAAACCTCCCACTCTGCTAAGTAAACCCGGACCGTTTCCGGCTACCCGAGCTTACCAACTGAGGAACAGTGATCAGGTGTATGGACCCAGTAGTATCCCGCAAGAAATACGGGGTTTTGTCTCTATCCTTAAGTGTCAGCTCTTGAACTCGCGCACTCTGAGAAATGTGCGGGGGTTACTCTCCCCAAGTCACTTGAATTGTTTACGGTTTTTGATCAGATATTTTTAGCAATCCTGATTTTAGTTTTGTGATTTTTATGGTTTTTTCAATCAACGTCTAATTTTTTTGTCTTTTTATTAAAAACCCTAGCGCAAGCACCTAGGTTGCAAGTCCTATAACTAGTTATACGACACAAGCAGATAGAGTAAAAACCTAAACAATCATCTAGAAAACCGCGGAAAACTGATGAGCGATGAAAAGCCGCGGTGGGTGCCCTGACTCTCGGATACACGGTATCCGATGAATCAGGCCCTGAAAAAAAAATGAAGATTTTATTACTAAGTACAACTCTCTCCCTTTCTCTCTCTTTTACAGATAAAAGGATACTAACGACTTCGCTCCTCTGCAGTCGACTCGTGAAGAAGAAGCCGACCTCTGCTCTTTCAACTGGCTCGACTTCCGAAGAAGCCGGTTGATCCTACAAGCCCTGCAAAGATATTTAGCAAAGAAAAGCCGATCGAGAAAGCCGTAAAGAAACCAAAGAGAAACTCGAAGAAGAAAGCTGTACGAAAAACCGTACGAAAAACAAAGAGAAAAAAATAAAATCACGAAAAATTGAAAAATCAAAGGAATCTAACGCCTCCCCGGCAACGACGCCATTTTGATAAGGCTAAAAATCGATTTCGCGGCTTCTTCTTTTTATTGAATTTGTCGGTTGTAGCAGAAGCCGCGAAATGAGGAAATTTCGATTTTTAAACCTATCAAACAAATACGGTTTTCTGTCGGAAAACTGTTCACTAATATTTTACCAGGCAAGTGTTCCTGGGTCGAACTCAAGGATGCAGAATAAATTCCCTAGATTTTCCTATTCGTAATTTTATTTTAATTCTTCTTTAAGTCAAAACGCTTCTCTTTATTGATTATTATTATTATTATTTGTTATTTTTATTTGATTTTATTCTTTTCAAATTTTTATTTAATTTTCAAAAAGGGATATTTTTCAAGAGATTTACGTATTCTATAATAGGCGGATAGAATATAGGTGATACTATATAGTAGAGTGAACAAGGTTCGAGCCGCGTACTCGAACTACACAAGAAATCAAAGCAAAATGAGGCGGCGTTTGATAAAATCAAAACATGTCAAAAACTCATCAAAAAGCCGCGAAAATTTTATACAAAGTAGCTGGGGTAGTTATGTAACTACCCTCAAGAAATCGTCAAAATCCGAGGTCACAAGAACAAGAAACAACCCCTACAGCCCAGGGGCGTAAGCGTAAGAAAACTAATTAAAAGTAATTGCAAAAAGGTCCTGGAGGACTGTTCTGAAAGAAAAATACAAGAAACTTTTACATTTAGGTCCCTGTGGAGGGACCTAAATGCAAATATGAAAAGGTCGGGAGGCGGGATGTAATTCTGGAATTCAGCTGGGTTTAAGTTGATATTTTTCCACCGTTTCGAATTGGACGCTCGAGATTAGAACGTCTGGTTGCGGATCTGAAGGCCACGCTTCTGCCACGTGGCGCAATACTGTAGCTCGGGTGTTCTTGAGGTTGTTGAGGCAGCTGGCGGACGGGCGTTCTTCCTCGAATTACTCCAGCCGGCCGGCGACGGTTCTGACGCTCCAGCGGAGCCAGAGGGGTGGCTCCTCCACCCCTCGAGCTCGCCCGCGGTAGGGTGGCGGTTGACGAAGCTCCGAGCGGCGGTGGCGTCTCGATGAAGATGGAGGATCAGTCCTCCTGGAGCTTTAGCTGTGCTGAGGAAGCTTCTTTGGAGGTGATGATCGGCGTTGAATGAAGGCTCAAAATTCCATGCAAATGCCTCGCGTTAGTCCTGGATTTGCAATGAATACACGGCTATGCTCGATTCATATAGAATCGGCCAGCAAATTAAAGATTTCAAGTCCTAAAAGACGGTGAAAATATTAAATTTCCAGCCAAAGCAACCAAAAATGTGAAGAAGACGATGGTTTACGACTTGATTTGAATGTGCAACGAATTGAATCGAGGGATGCTTTCGATAGGGCGGCTAATCTAGAGGATTAAGCGTACTAATGACGCGATTATCCTCGCTAATGCTTACACGAAAATCGAGAAAGAAAAGCATGAAAATGAAGGAAAAGGTCTGGGATTTCCAGGTGTATTACCTGGAATGATTGCTCGATGGACGACCTTTGGGCCGGAGCTAGACGCGCGATGGCGGCGCTGCAAGGCAGTGGTGCACCTTGGAACGATCCTCCGGCGTCCCTTCTTCCTCGCAACTCCTCCTTGGCGCTGTCACCGCCGTCGATTGGCCAGAATGAGGCTTGGAAGACTGGGGTTCGGAACAACCTGGAGCTGAGCTCTTGGGAGGTTGGAAAGTTAGTTGGATATGGCGTCTTGGAGCATATTTATAGAAGAGTTGGCTTGGGCTCCAAGGTTAATCTAAGGGTGGCGGTGAAGAGGGTGGTTAGGAGAAGAAGATGGACGGGTTAGATAGGTCAGAAGCTTCTGGAGTGGCGCGGGAAAAAGGGGCAAAGTCGGCCGACCAAACAGAATCCGGCTCAACCTCTTCTTGAAGAAGATGAACCAGGTGCTGACACGTGTCAGCACCTGGTTGGCCCAGAAGCGAAAATAGCTTATAAATTAAGTATAAAATAGTAAATTAAATTATTTTAAATAGGTATAAATACAAGAAAGTTAAATAATTTAATTTTCTTAATTATGGTATAATTACTTTTAATAAATAATATATATTATTTAAAATATAAATATTATATTAATAAATATGTATTTATAAATAGGTTTTAGATTTTTAATTTAATAAATAATTAAGTAAAAATTAATTTTATATTTTCTTAATTATTAGGGTATTAAACAAGACTTGTACGAATTTTTAGAGATTTTTATGAATTAATTTACATATTTTAATAAATATAGTAAGTATCTACATAGGTCAATTATACATATATTTTGAGGTGTTTGATTTTATAAAAATAATAAATAATCTCCAAAAATTATGAAATAATTTATGGTGAAAGTATAAGATCATGAAATATTTTAAAAATTATAAAATTAAGAAAATGATAAATAATGTGTGTTACATAAAATAAATAGCCCATAAACCCCTTTGTCTTTTGGTCCCAAAATCGACTTTTTGCAAACGGACTCCGAATTCGATGAAACCACCTTTATTAATTAGAGAATATTATTTTATGAACTTTAAAGGTGAGTAGAGTGAAATTGGAGTTCGTATGAGGAAGTTATGATGTTCGGAAGTTGAGATTTTGACAATTTGTAGGCTGGGTTTCTTGGCATATATACAGGGTAGTATTTTTAACTTATTTTTATATTTTTATATTTATTTTTAGAAATAATTAGGAGAAGAGTTTGGTGAAAAATATGTTAATGTGAAATAATTAAATTCTTTGAAGTTCTGTATTTATTTTATAAATAGTGAAAGGTGTATATACATGTGTTAAATTATTTTTATTTGGTTTTCTTTTCTTATCTCCCCCTACTTATTGGTTTGTCGACCAATCCATGCTGACTTGGTCTCAGGGGTTGGACTATAAATATATCTTACAGCTATATTTATACTTTTAAGCAATATTGTATATATATACATATATTCAATCTCCCTTTTTCTCTCTTTTTCTGGTTCTTTATTTATTTACATGAGTTTAGTGGTTAAAAGTGAATATTTACACGGAAATGGTGTTTTGTTAAAGTTTGAGAATTAACAGGTATTTACATGTATTTGTTAAGGGTTTTAAGACAAAATGCGACAGAAAAGTTAATGAATCATGGATTCATCACCCGGCAACGGCGCCATTCTGACGAGCGGCCCGAGTGACTAAGGCAAGAAGGTGTCAATGGTCGTTGCGAACTCAACCTCTCGGGCCGGACTCAATCAAGAAAAATCAAGACCACCAAATATAAAAATCACACAAGTCAAACAAATAGCAGTCTCGCTATTTTATTTTACCTGGTATAGCTACTAGGGTCAAACACACGGAGCACGAAATGGCTGAGACAGTCTACGAAGTAGTCAAAAATAAATATAAAATAAACAAAGGTATTTTTGGTGGATTTTTAAATATTTTTAAATTTTTTTTATTTTTAATGATAAGGAATATATAAAGACAAGTGAAAAAGCCAACAAACAAATATTTATAAAACACTCCAAATAAAGTCAAAAAATCAAATAAAAATTGTTTTTCTGTTTTTTTTATCTTTTTAAATGTTTTTGGTAATTTTATAGAAATTTTATGATTTTTACTTGATTTTCTAAAAATTAAGAAAAGGGAAAATAATGACAAAATGTACAGTCATATTTGATAGGCTAATTAAAAATAACTAATTAGCCTTTAAAAATCTGATGGTAATTTTTATGAAAAGTAAATACAAAAACTAAGCTATAAAAGAAGAGTTTGTATTTTTTTGAATTTTAAAGAATTTTTAAGAATTTTTATAAGATGTTTAGGGTTTTTTAATTTTTATGGATTTTATAAGTCTAAATAACACAAAAATTGGACAGAAGCTAGAAAACAACAAAACAAACAAACATCAATTTGTTTAGATTTTTAAATGAATTTTTATATTTTTCTTTGATTTTCTATGTTAGACAGTAGAAAAAAAATCAAGGTTTTTGATTTTTTAAAAATAACAAAAAGCCTAAAAAATGTACCAAAAAATAATAAAATTTTTACACAGTGGCACGAGCCACGTTTCCAAATTTCACTTGATTTGGGTTTGATTTGATATTTTATTCAATACAAATAAGGTACACAGCAAGCAAGGACCTAAGTGCAAGAAAAAATAGTTTGAGGGCCAAACAGTAACAAATATAAAAAGCCCAGGGCCTAGAATGCAAATAGCCCAAACAGGCACGAGCAACACACATGACTGGCACACAGAGGGATATAACTGCAAATCTTATTTAAAAAGATGTAAACAGTAACAAACAGAAAGTTCAGGACTAAAGATGCAAATAACCCAAGCCTCACGTGTTGATGCACGTGTCTCACACAAACAGGGACTATTTTGCAAATCCGATAAACCTATGGTCCTAGATGCAAATATTCCAAAATAAAAAGAACTATTAAAACTATTTACATGACTAAACAACAAATACAAAAAGGACAGGGGCCTAAGTGAAATTACCCCTATTATTATGATCGATGGCGGAAGGGGTGCCACGTGGAGATCTAACGGCTGTTGTGCACGGAAACCTCTTCAGCGATCAGCGGCCCTGATGGAGCTCCTCAAACGATCGGATGGCTGTGAGCTCTCCACAGATGAACGGCTCGATGAAGACCTAGAGCGAGGAGCTCTATCTGACGGCGATGGAGGGTCCAGCAAGAACAAGACGCCGGCGAGTTTCTCCGGCCCAGTGCGCGCGGTGGAGGGCTCCTCCGGAGCTGCATAGATGGGGAAAAGAACGCCTACGATAGTCCGCAGCTAATGGCGGTCTCCGATGAAGTCAGGAGCGACCGGAGTGCTCCGGTGATGAAGACCACCTGAAGCTCCTGCTCCTCAATGTTAGGACCTCCAGATGAGGTCCTTCTGGCTTCAAACCTGCACAGGAAGCTTCCTGGGTTGAGGGAAAATTGCCTCGACCCGTTAGCGTGCGAAGGGGGTGGTCTGGTGAAGCGGGGTGGAGGTCTCCGGCGAGGCGACGGCGGAGGAGACCTGAGCCTTGGTTCCGGGGCGAACCAAGGTGATTGGAGGTGCGAAGAATGTGGAGCGAGGTCTCATGAAGATGAAGGTCGCGTCGGATGATCGGATGGGTGAAGGGAACGGAGCGAATCGGCTGGCGGAGGCTGACGACGCAAAATCGTGAAATCGAAATGGAGGCGAAGCTATGGGCTAAAGGGGGTACCTGGTGATCGGAGGTGTCTATGCTGGAGGTGCTGCTCCTCCTGGTGTCTTCGCCTCGATGGAACAATGCTTCCAAAGTCTCTGGCTCACTCGTGGCGGAGCACGACGATGGGCTCACCGAACCTAAGGCTGCAGGCCTCGAATCCTCGCTGCGACACTCTCCCTCGCAAGCTGTTACTTAGGGAAGAAGAATGGAGGTCCCAGGAGATGAAGGTGATGGCCAAAGGTGCGGCTAATGGAGGGGGAAGAAGATGATATATACTAGTAGGGGTCCGGAAAGATGGAGGCCGGGTGAGTGTATCGGAGCTCGGATCCCTAAGCAAGAAGGCGGTTGTGGATCATGGATGTGAGCATGGTAATTATTCTTTTTTTCTTTATTCTTTTTTTTGCACAAAAACATGCTAATTATTATTATTTACACAATGCATGCTTTTTGTCAATTTATTTTATTTACACAAATATACATGGTGTTTTGCATTGATTTTTAGGTAAAATAAAAGAATAAAGAGTGATGAATGAGGATTCATCAATGATCAAAATCCCCTTTTGGGCAACAAAATTTATAGTGCCGTTGGATTTGAATCCGATGGTCCAGATTGTTGGCCTTCCTTAGGGATGGAAGGACCATGTCTCATTTGATAGACCCCCTATAAAGAGAAGCTACACTGGGGGAGTAGCCAACTAGCTGCACCCAACCATTTTTCTTATTGATTTTTGATTTTTTTTCGAAGTAGATGTACGGTGATTTACTTAGTTTATTGAGTAGAATATCTGTTTCAAATTTCATGCAAAACAAAACAAATATTCCTAATATGTCCATCAAGATAGGGTCAATTTCAACAATTCTGAGACCATTAAAATGTGATAGTTTTGATGGAGATGATAGAAGTATCGAATTTAGTTGAATTTGATTTGAGACCATGGTGATACGTTGTGATTTAAATCCCCCTAGGTTTTATTTCAAAAACATGAAAATCCCAATGAAAAAATTGGTCGGGTGCAGCTAGTTGGCTACATCCCCGAGTGCAGCTTCCCCAACCCCTATATATATGGGTTAAATGTGGTTGCCCCCTGGGGGGAGCTACTTGGCTCCCCCACGGCATTTCGCCTGCTTTTTTATTTTTTTGAAAATTCCTTCCATGAATATTCATCATTATATACCTATATTATGTCATTCAAATTTCGTGCGAAACAGAGACTCCTACGGCCTCCATCCAGACAAGCATTTTTTAACGGTAACAGAATGCTAAAAACGACCCTTCCGGATGGAGGTCGTAGGAGTCTCTGTTTCACGCGAAATTTGAAAGACATAATATAGGTATATATTGATGAAAATCCATGGAAGAAATTTTCAAAAAAAAAAGCGGGCAGAATGACGCGAGGGGAGCCAAATTAGCTCCCCCCATGGGGGCAGCCCCATTTTACCCTATATATGTATATGTATATGTATATGTATATGTATATGTATATGTATATATATATATGTGTGTGTGTGTGTGTCTATAATATATATATATATATATATATATATATATATATATATATATATAGGGGTCCTTTCAAATAGGACGCAGTCCTTCCTGAGTTCAGGAATGCCAGCCCTCTTTTGTATAAAACATGAACACTTTAGTAGAATACGTATAAAGTTTGTATTATAGGTGCACGTTATAAATACAAAGCCGCATACAAACATGCGCATTATAATACAAACATTAAAACTGTACATTATAATACAAAACTGTACATTATAAAGATCTCAAACTCTATGAGCTGCACCCCCTGTGTGTTGTTGATTTCCTAACTTGAAGCACACATTGACATTTACTTTTCAAGGAAAACTCCATGAGCTTAGATTCAATCTTCACCTGAGATGAACACAAATTGCTTCCAGTTTCTCTGTGTCCATTTCTCAGTGTAGGGAATGTAATTTAATACTTCAACTTGTTCAAAGTTTAATTATAATTTAACTAGTCTCTTTTAGATTGTTGCTTTTGATAAAGATGTATTGTAGGTATTTAGTGTGCGAGTGTCTTCCTATGAAAGAGGAATTCTTTCTTGAATCTACTCAAGAAAGGGATACTACTGGTACTTGTTTATGCTAAACAGTAATAAAGTAGCAGATGGTGAAATAAATTAGCAGACTTCGTCAGAGTATGTGGGAGAAATCTTTGAACAAAGTTTCAAGTTATGGTTTTTTTATCCTATAAGCCTTCTACATAAAAATCGACTGTACAATTGTAAATTAATTTTTATTTGTATACATCTTTTTGGGTGTACACAATTAACACCCCTTCTTATGACATCTCATCTACTTTTAGTTGTTCTTTGTAGAGAATAAGGGGGATATGAAGTGTCTACCTTACGATAACATAGACTTGAGCCATTGTTAAAGAAAACGAAGTACTTATAAGTCTCTAGATTTAAGTACCGGGGCAATTGAGGATGGAGGGATTCCTTTACATACTAGAAAATGATTTAAAGATTCATTAGGCAAATATAATTGAGAATTATCACAGTAGTATTGATAGATTTATTGAGGTGATATATGGAGGCAAAAGTTAATTTCCTACAACCTCGAATGCAATAGTGTATATGCATCTTCAAATTACATATTGGATGAGAAGATATTGTAGCCTAGATTAATCTCTGACGTAGAATATACGGAGACAACTTTTATCTTATTAATGGAGATGCATTTAGTTCTCTCATAATATTTTCTAATGCTATCTACTACCATATGTTACTCAATATTACTGAATAAAGTTATTGCTAGGCACTATCTCATAAATGGGAGAATTTAGGGTAGGGATACAAGAGAATCACATAAGGCTTACTTTTTTTTATTCTTTTTTTTTTACTAATAGTATTCGAACCATGGTCTTTTAAAGTGGGAGCCACTCCTTCTACCACCAGACCATTAGAGGGGTTCTACATAAGGCTTACTTCAGTAGCCGCATCTTCGAACTTGTAGCAGAAGGTTGGATAATACAACCCTTCTTTTGGTGTCATTTTTCAATGCAATTGAAGCGAAATGTATTGACAGATGGCCTAATCAAATGTTATTTAATTATGAAAACCTTGCCCCTTCACAATGTGGTGACATCTTGCCTCCATCCAAATGGACTGTGCCCTAGTGTCCAAGCAACCTTCAATGTAGATAGTAGAGTTCAAATATTCTAGAAATATAGTATAATCCAACTTCCTTGAGACTATGGTGAGGATGATAAAACCAAAACCTTTGATTCTATTAGGCAGAAAGGGCTAGAAAGTTGGTAAAATCCATGGCGATGGGTTGGAATCCATTTATTATGAAGATCCCGTTATAAAGATTTTCAAGACTAGTGGAGCAATTATGAATCAGCAATATATCATTCTTGTTAACATCTGGGTTTCCAAACATTAAGACACCCATGTTTGGTCTTACATTTGTGATCACCTTCAAAAAATTATCTTCGTACCCTTGAAGGGCGTTAACGCCATCTTGTGCCATCGACACTTTAAAATCAGGAAAGTTACCAAATAATTACACTACAATAAAATTAGGCTATAATGATGTTTTTTTAATTCATCACTAAATAAATCATTGTTAAGTATATAATGACAATATTATTCATGGTAAAATAAATTTTTTATACTTGAAATTAACAACGATTATCATATCCATCGTTATATCAGTAGTGATGGTCCATACAGTGACACTTATCCATTTCTATTTTTCAAAATTTTAATTAATCATCGCTAATTTTTTAGTTTAAAATTTAAGGACGATCAGTTAAAATTTTGAAAAATAATAACTAATAAGAGTCACTATTTAGATTGTCGCTAATGATAAAATGACATATATTATATTTGTCATTAATTTTAAGTAAAAAAATTATTTCATATCGAATAATATCTTTGTTATATATATTTAACAACTGATTTAGTATTAACGGATTTTGAAAAAAAAAATTACTTTAGTCCAATTTTGTTGCAGTGAATTGCGGGAGAATAGATATCATTCTCTGCAACAGCAACTTCTCTATCATAGGTCCTATATAAAGAAACGTCACCATTTGAGGGAGAATGATTTAAGGAGATGGTTTGGCATCCTTCTGATTACCAACTTCGTATGAGTGTTTTATGCCAATAGTATCATACTATCATGAATGTCAGGCCTAGGATTTTGCTTTTTATTCTTTACTCTCTTCCTTCAAATATTCATCGCCATATGTTCCGATGCTAAAAGAAATTAATAACAAGAAATAACAAATTATCTTTTAATTTTGTAATTAACAGGTAATGTCATATTTATTGTGGAAGGTTTATGTAACAAAGATTAATACATTGACTTATTCATTAAAACTTTGTGTTAATCATTACGAAATTTAATAAATGTCAACGAATAGATGTTGTTATATTAATTGTTAGGAACATAGCAACGAGAATGAAACATTCGTTGTGAACTTGAGGTAAGTCAAGATAATGTCCGTTGTCATGAATTTAACTACGGAGGTGTGGCAATGGATATTATATTATTCAAGTATAAAGCCATTTTTGTTTTAGCGAGGATTTCTAGTAGCTCATTTTGGTTTGTTATGAAACAAATTAAAATTCATATAAATATTAAAAGTTTATATTAGTATTATAAATAATAACAATGGTTTGTATATATAACTCGTATTTTCCTGACATAAGCTTCTTTCTTTCTTTTTTAAAACAATATAATACATGCATTATTAGCAAGACCTAACGGGGACGTGTCCATAAATGTGGGTTCAGGGATGGCCTGTCAGTACAGCCTGTATATATATATCGAGGGGAACAGAAGGAAGACGAAGAACACTTATAGTTAACAACGACAATTTGGGTGATTGTGGATCGTATCGAATAGGCATTAGACACGTGATCTAACAGGGCGAGGAAAGGAGAAACATCGCATATGGCAGTGTCTCGATCAAACAATCCTGTCAAGGCATGATATGAAGTGGGTAAACTCCTTGATGCCAACAGCCCTTGTTGCCATGGGCACTCACTGTCCCCCATTGATGGTGAAGCTTGCCGATCATCGAAGGAGACAACGGCAACTGCCTTTGGCAAGATCCAAAAGACCAGGTGGTACCGCTGCCAGCTTCTACAAGTGCTCGCGTTGCCATTGAGAAAAGGAAGAACTCGTTGACACAACCAATGCTCCGTATTTGATCTCGTGGATATACCTTAATGCTAACCATTTGTTCTCAGTTGCAGAACCATTTGATATCCCCATGCCACCATACCCTATTAGTATGGGGTTTTCGTTATTCGGTCTGCGATCCATTTGGGTGGACGGGGACATATACACCTCCTTGTCCCTGAATTTTTTTTCTAAATGAATACTCGAATCCGTTCCGGAAAATATTTGCACCTGGAGTAGGATATAAACTCCCTTGGATTAGAGATCTCTGTATTTTCTTCTCTACACAGTAAAAACTATCGTCGTCGTCAAGGATGTAGCACAGTTTCGGGTAAACATTGTAAATCCATTTGTTTACATGTTTGCTTCTTTGATCGTTTGTGCATGTTTGCTTCTACGATATGCGTCAGATCTATTGTAGTTCAACGAGAAATGATGGAAACGATTTTAGTCAGCATGCAATGATAATGATATACATGATTGTCAGACTATTAGCAACACGTTTTTTAAAACCCAACCAGACATTGAACAAATCAGTCTTCGATTTGGTCCAACCGGATCGGATCGTTAGTCCAAACCGGTTGGACCAACCATCATGTCAACATGACCTCGTCATTCTTATCGTCTTGAAAAAAATCGGACCATGCTTAATTTACTGGTCCGCCAGACCAAACTGGTTTTTTGTGTCGATAAAATTGCACTACATATGCATAAGTATGTTTGTATATATCAAGGAAATAATCGGTTAAAATGCAAAATCTTTCAGTAGAAAATAAAATGATTCTTTATTTCAAATAAAAGTCTACAAAAGTTAGCCATATTTTCTAGCATTATATATGAATACAATATTGTAATCAGTTATATATAGTTGCTTCTAGAAAACTACTCTAAGAAGGTGTGGTACAACTGATATTCAAAAGAAGAGAGGGGCATAACTGATATTGCAGAAGTTAAGAAGGGGACAAGTGATAAAAACCATATTATTATTTATTTAAACCTTTATTTTGTTGAAAATTTATCAAACATCAAAACGGGGTCAATTCGGGTCAACCCACTCTGACCACCAATTCGACTTCTTTTTATAAATTTGATTACATTAAACCGACCAAATACATCGAGTCGAGATCGATTCTCGGTCTGGTTTTTTTTGCTCTGACCAACAAGCTCCATCAGTGAGATATTCTTGATCTGCATTAAAAGCACAATTTTGGAAGATGTTAGAATGCTTCCGTTTTCAACCCCTAACCAAGGAGCTTCGAAAATTATTCTTTCTTTAGAAACAACTAGTGTCAACCCTGTGCTTTGCACGGAGAAATATATAAAATATTATGCCCTTCTAAATATAACATATTTAGTCCCAATTAGTGCTTGTGACTTTAATGTTATGATGGAGCAAAAAAATATATTTTTTATTCAGCACCAATTTTTCCATTCAAAGCACAAATCTTCATCGTAATATTGCTAATCATTGCACCACTATAACAAAAAAGTTTTTTAGTAATATTTTTCAAAAAATTGAATATATTGTTTGCTAATGAATATTAATGATGATATTATTCATTGTAGATGAGGAATTAGCGATGAACGTAAATTGATTACTATATCATTAACGACTACCTATATGTTGTAATTACGACTACCTATATGTTGTAATTTTTTAAATTTTAACAACTGTGATGATTAGCTGAAATTTCAAAAAATAGCAATAAATAAACTAATTTTAAGTATAAAAAAATAAAATTTGCAATGAAGAATATCATTGTTATATATTTATCAACATACGATATAAACAAGTCATAATGACTCATCCCAAAAAGCCCTAGTTCTTGTGGAGGAGCATATGCTTACAATCTCACAATCTATCAGTGGCGTATACTATTTCCTTAATCACAAGTGCGTATTTTATCGGTCTGCATGTGTCTCTGATAATCTTTGGAGAAGCTGCACAAAAATATACTGGCAATCTGTCATACAATCTAGGTGAAATTTATTTTTTAGTGTTAATGTTATTAGTGTATAATAGGGTATCTTCTTATGGCATTTTGGAAAATACTACATTAATTATTGATGTTGCAAACTCTGATTGTATTTTATTTCAAAAGAGACATTTTGGGAAGTACTTCTTAAAGGGAAATTATATAATCAACTACTCTGAAAATTAGAGTTTAAAAAACCGGATTGGATTGGCCGGTCAGACCGGTTGGATCGGAAATCGGTCGTGACTTGGTCGGTTCGGTTGGTTTTATGTAATTAATTTTAATAAGAAAAGAAAAATAAAAATTGGATCAGATCGGTGGTCAGACCGGGTTGACTCGGATTGACTCAGTTTTGATGGTTTGGTAATTTTTTAAAAAATAAAGGTTTTAATAATGAAATAATAGGATTTTTACCACTTGTGCCCTTCTTAACTTTTGCAATATCAGTTATGTCCTTTTCTTTTTTGAAATATAAGTCGCGCCACTACTTTCTTAAAGAAATTTTTAGAAGCAACTATAAAAAAATGATTACGCTATTATATTCATATATAATGCTAGAAAATGTGGCTAACATTTGTAGAGTTTTACTCGAAATAGATAATCATGTTATTCTATTGAAAGATTTGACATTTTAAACGATTATTTCATTGATATATAAACAAATGCTTACACACACATATCCGAATTTATCGGTTCAAAAAACTGGTTCGACAGGTCAAACCAGTAAATTAAGTCCGGTCCAGTTTTTTTCCGAGTTGATAAGAATGATGATGTCATGCTGATATCATCACATATCCGACTGGTTTGGACCAACAATCCGACTTGATTGCATCAAATCAAAGGCTAACCGGTTCAATGTCCGGTCTGATTTTTAAACCTTGGTGAAAATTACATTACTACATGTATAATAAATAATCACCGACAGAGATGAACCAAATTCTCATGCTTCGGAATAACTCAAATTTAAGAATCCAGCTTTAGAACTACAAATATCAACACCCAAAAAATATAATAGTTGACGAAATCAAGCATTTTTCTTGACCTGTAAAAAGAACTTGACTGTAGAATCTATTAACTCATCTAACTTATTTCCCCAATCTTAGAACACCCATAGAACACTTAAAAAAGAAAGAATTGTGGAAAAAAGAGAAGAGCACAGTAACGAAGCCTCCGCCAAAAGGATTAAAAGCATTAAAATGGTGGTAAAAATTGCTTTAATGCATTGTTTATATACATCATCTAATTTAATTATTTTATAGTATATAATTTCATATATATGATGTTATCTTCTATAGTTTCTCTGGTTTTGGAAGTATAAACAATCAATCACCATGATATGCAGAAAATCATGCATGTGTAGAATTCAATCCATGTCGTAGTTGACCATGCTGAGCAAAAAACCACCATCAATTGCTATTTCACCCTGGATCGATGTTAATCTGACATAAATGATACATGTTCAAATCTGATTCTTCTCAGGAGAAAAGTAAGCCCTTGCTGGAATTCCAGGAAGCAAAAGCTGCTTTGCTTAGTAAAAGCATTACCTATTCTCAGGGTCACTCCAAACCACATCGGTATCTAAATTTAATTACATCAAAGAGAGGCCTGACGACATCTTTTCCGAACCGTGGAAGACAGAAAGAATAACCATATATACCTTTTCAACATCTACGTGCTGCTCTCATCGTTGGCTCTAAATAGCCTGATTTATAACTGCTCTGCTACGATAAATTTACTCTTCAGGTACTCTGTCGCCACCTTCCCACCACAAGCTGCGGATCACGGATGAAATACCTATAGCAGGCGTGGCCTTCTCCTTCTCCTCCTCCTCAACCTCTCGTCTTTGTCATCAATTGTGATCCAATATTTGAATAATTTTTCATCGTCATCCTCATCATAGACTCCCACGTATTATTAATTGTGGTCCAAAGCTTGAGAAATTCATAATCTCATCAACGGCATGTCCAAGCAGGAGCGGTAGATGAACACAATCTCCCTGAGGGCCCTAACACCCTTCTAGGAGTGGAGTACTCTAAGCGATCAAACATGGATAAGATCTAGGTGGCTTCACTGAGTCATGCGTCGAGGGGTGCCCTTCAAAAGGGGAGGCAAAGGACTACTCCATAGAGGTGCGGTAGAGGGAAAGGTATAAAGGGGAGATGAACATGAACTGGGTCAATAGGGAGGGCGACGATCACCATCGATCTAGTGATTTAGATAGGCATTGGGGGTTTGTGAGAAGAAGAAATGCAGGGGACAATGGTGGTCGAAGAAATCTGCAAGTTTTCTGATCCTCGATTATACCAGAATAAATGCATTGATGGACTCCACTGAGGCCTCCTCTCCCAGTTCCTATCGCCTCTATAAGAATATACGTCGTCGTCTCTCCTCTTGCCCCTCCATTTTGCACTCAGATCGTCCATCGAGAAGCTTCAGATCTCCGACCATCGTTCGACGTTCCTTCATGTCATTACTTGAATATGTAGGTCTCGTCGCCTGCAATCCGCTAGGGTCGAAGCGCTGACGAATCTATCAATCGGGGAAGGGAGGGGAAGAAGAAGGCCTTATGGGCATGCGAGGGCGGTTTCTAAGGTTTAGAGAGAGAGAGAGAAAGAGAAGGCGGGTGTTTGGGGAAGAACTTATCTGCGGACACAGATGGTATTAATGGAAGTCAAGGAAGGGCAAAACCGACAGGATACTCGGAGTCTTCGGGTGTGCCAAAGAGTTGAGAGGACAAAAAATGGAATTTCAACAAAAGAAATTAATAGCGAGGGGGTGTCTCCCTTGCTTAATATATGTTATAGATGAGGCAATGTTATGTATCCCCTCCAATACCCCTAAGACATTGTATCTATTGTGCAAAAGATCAATGATTTTTGTTTCTATGCTCTTTTGATTATCGAACGTCAACTATTAGAATCCAAACACGATTATTGTTTGTCTCTTCTACAAAAGAACGTTGGCACATAAAATTATTCTTGTAACCAAAATCGATCCAAGGATAATCACACTCTCAAAACAATGCATGTTTTTTTTTTTTTGAAAGAAGCGAGGGTGAGCTCCCGAGTTGGGAGTCACCGCATAAGAATTTTATAATTGAAAAAGACGATTACAAGAGACATTACCTGAGCTCCCAAAAGTTTAGGAGAGCCCTACAATGGGACACCACATTTTCCGAATAAAACGTCTGATTTTTAAAAACAAGCTCATTTCTAGCTAACCATACGGCCCACAGAACTGCAAAAGGTTTAGCCACGTTATCCGAGGAGTTGCTTCCGACTCGCCTTACCGACTCCCAGAAGTTGGAGGTCCCGTCCGCAATCACCCAGGGGATATCCATTTCCCTCCATACCTTCGTCGATGCTGCACAACCGAAGAAGATATGTTCCGAAGACTCCAGTTGTGTCTCACACCTATCACATGTTGTATCCTGAAGGCCCAAAATCCTCGCCCTCCTAACCTTGTCGCAAAGCCTGTCTCTCCTCAAGCACCAGAGGAATACCTTTACTCTGTTTGGAATTTTGCTTGCCCAAATAATCTTCATGTCCCGGCAGAAGTGTTGATCTTGATCTTGAACCTCATTGTTATTCCTAATTTCGCCATAAAATTGTTTAACTGAGAACTTTGTTCCTGTCCAAACAAAGTGATCTCGTACTTGAGAGAATTCGATTGGGAGTGGAACCTCACCCAATAATCTGACCAGGTCATCTTTTCTTCTTTCTGATAGAATTGCCGAGAAGTGTGGGGTCCATTCCCCTGAGTGAGCCAATTCCCGTAGACATGCATCTTTTGACGTTGCCAACGCACATAACCTTGGGAAACGTGATTCTAGATTCCCTTCCCCTGACCAGTCATCCCTCCAAAATCTGAAGCTTCTCCCATCCCCCAGCTTAGGTGTCAACCTATTTGACACAATAGTTAGAACTTCACGAACCCCCTTCCATAGGGATGACTCAAACCGAAAAGTCCCTGCCGTCAATTCACCTCTCACCCCGTAGAGCTTCCTCAGTAACCTTGAAACCAGATCCAACGATGGACCCCAAATACGCAGAACCCACTTAGTCAGCAATGCTTTGTTCATATAAGCCAGGTCTCGAACCCCTAAGCCTCCCTGCTCTCAAGATCTCGTGATTTCATCCCATGCTACTAAATGCATCCCCGACTTCTGTTGCTTCCCATCTGACCAAAAAAAAGTTCTCATCAGCTTTTCGATCTTCTTTCTTACGCTTACTGGCATCAACCTGGTTGAGAAGAAGAAAGTTGGGATGGCAGACAGAGTGTGTTTCAACAGTACCAGCTTTCCACCTTTGGATAGAGAAACCGCCTTCCATCCAGCGAGTCTTTGTTCTATCTTCTGTATGATTGTATCCCAATCCGCTATCCTGAGCTTGCCCACCACCAACGGAAGACCCAGATAAGTAATCGGCAGATTCCCCAACGGACAGCCAAGCAGGTCAGCTACCCTGCTCCTTTCTTCGTTTGATAACCCAAATGTGATGACCACCGATTTCTGCATATTTATTTCCAGACCCGACAAACTGCTAAAGATGTCTAACACCTGAGCTGCTCTGCTGCACCTTTCATCTGATCCACTAATAAAGAGCATCGTGTCATCTGCGTATTGGAGAAATGGCACAGATATCTCATCAAGACGGAATCCCTCACACCAACCCCCGTCAACCGCTCGATGGAACATAACTGCCAACGCATCTGCTACCAGAACAAATAACATGGGGGCCAAGGGACACCCCTGCCGCACACCTCTTTGAGGTTGGAAAAATCCCCCCTCCGGTTTTTCATTCACCAAGATTGAGAATGAAGATGTAGTGATACATCTTTTCATCCAACCGATCCAGCTATCCGGGAACCCCCTTTTTCTCAATGATCTCCACAGGAAGCTCCAGTCCACACAATCATATGCCTTTACAAAATCAATCTTCCACATCACCCCTTTTGATCCCTTGCGCTTCCACTCCAAACAAATTTCTGATGCCATAACCAACCCATCTGTCAGCTGATGGCCTGGAATAAATGCTGATTGGCCCTCCAAAATTATAGAATCCATGACCCTCTTAAGCCTATTCGCCAGTACTTTAGCCACGATAAGATAGATCCCGTTCGAAAGTGCGATTGGCCTGAAATCTTCTACTCTAGTTGGGTTATCTTTCTTCGGAAGTAGGAAAAGCAGCGCCCTGTTGACCTTGTCAAAACCCCTGTTCCCTTCCTTAAACTCGTCAAGAACCTCTAGGATCTCAGCTTTTAGAAGTTCCCAAAACTCCCTGTAAAAGAAGATAGGAAAACCGTCTGGTCCTGGGGCCCCATCCGGATTCAGATCCCAAACTGCTTTCTTCACCTCGGCCTCAGTGAAAGGTGCCACCAGCTCTTCTGATTGCCTATGCGACAAGGACTTCACTCCCCTACCGTGCCATCCCCACCCTTCCCCCTGCCTCCTCCGAGACATCTCCAGAAAGTGGCTTCTCATAGCACAACCTATTTCTGCTTCCCCAGAGATCCTCATCCCCCCTACCTGATGTTCATGGATGTAATTCCTTCTCCTTCTTCCTGAAGCCAACATATGAAAATATCTGGTATTTGCATCCCCTTCTTTGATCCATTTTTGTCTAGATCTCTGTCTCCATTCCACTTCTTCCTTCCGATCCTCTAGCATTATCTCCTCTAAAAGTTTAGATCTCTGTACTGACTCCTCCTGAACCAACCCTCTCAAGTCGTCAAGCCCATCCAAGCGAACCACCTCCTCCTGAGCTCGATCTCTCTTCTCCCTTCTCTTCCATCTCAACTCTCTCCCGAAACCTTTCAGGAATGATCTAAGTAGTGTCAATTTAGCTTCCAACCGCCCTACCGCAGATCCCACCGGACTCCAGCCTCTCCATCGTTCAGCAAGCAGCTCCTTGAAACCATCTTCCAATAGCCAAGACCGCTCAAAACGAAAGAAGAACCTGCCTCTTCCGTCTTCTCCAGAAGACCACAGAATGGGCGTATGATCTGAGTGCGCCCGCGGAAGGGCCAAAGCACGTGATAACGGGAATCTTTCCATCCCCTCGATAGAGAGCAGAAACCTGTCCAGTCTCGATCTTGATCTTGCATTCCGCCAAGTGTACGCACAGCCTCCCTCATCTATAATTGTTAGGCCAGAGGAATTTGCCATCTCCAAGAATTCTGCCGAGCCGACATCCCTCCCTCCTCCCCCCCTTGGGCGGTCGTCTGGCAATAACGTGATGTTTAGATCGCCCCCTACCAGCCACACACCCTCAACCTCTTCAAAGCACGTCTGTGCCAAATCTGCCCCTAACGAACCCCTCCCATCACCAGTGGGCCCATACACATTCGTCACCGTGAAGTGGAGATCATCCATACGGCGCCTGAGACGAACCGAAAGAGAAAAAGTTGACCTCCATACCGCAACTGCTTCAAAATTGTCTTTCCTCCAACCCGTGACCAGCCCCCCAGCCGCCCCCTGTGCTTCCACTTCCGCAGCCTCAAAATTGAGCCCAATACCAAGCTCCATACCCACCTCCAACACACTTCGTGACAACTTCGTTTCTTGCAACAAGAAGATATCTGCTTTCGCCTCCCTGATCAAGTTTGCAATCCCCAGACGTTTTTCAGGTCTGCCTAGACCTCTCACATTCCATGATATCAGCTTCATTTAGGCACACTGATGTTCTTCTCAAGCTGTTGTGGTTGCACAATTCCCAAGCACTCGGCAAACCCACGGTCCAAAGGATTGAACCGATTATGTGTTCTCCATATCGGATCACAAGGAGCCTTTTGTTGAGACAGTACTTCCGGTTGCTCCTCATCTGCCATCAGTTCTGCTCTTCTCCTCCTTCGAGCTGATTTCGTCACTAATCCCTTCACAGTACCCAATCCAGAGATCAGACTTTGTCTTGCATTTTGAGATGAATCCCCTTCCAACGCTTCCCTTGTGTTGTCACTAGTATCAACTGTTTGTTCTGGGATCCTGTGCTGCAGTCTATGAACCTCCCCACGAGTCTCCTCCGAAGCTGATGTCTTCAGGAACGGGTTCAACCCGACTATGCTATCAATGCCTGCCTGCCTCTCTACCTCAGACATTGATCCCCCAACTCTTCGAGCTATACTCCGCCAACCTTCAAGACCCCCGAGTCTCCTGCCCCTTCTGACCACCACACCATCAGTCCCACTGCCTGGAGCATCTCGAGTCACAGAACTAAGAACCCCTGGTACCTCCACACCAGATTCTCCCCCCTCCCGCCACTCCACAGTCCCAACTTGTCTCCCCTCTTCCTTCTCGGCAAGCTCCAACCCTTCCAAACCCACTACTTCATGTCCCGCCCCCTCACATTCCACCGCTACAGACTCCGCTACTTCCAGAGTGGACACATCATGAACACACCCTTTCCCAAAGCCCTCCATGCCCCCTTTCAAGCTCCCCCCATGCACCTCATGGGTAACCAAACACTCCACGTTCACCTGTACCATTGTTGGTCGTCTAGGTTCCACCCCGCCCACCCCAAGCGCATCCGGATCACCTTGTAGCTGTGAGTGATGATCATTCAGATCTGCATCCTCTTCCGAGATGTACTCCACCTTACCAACAAGATGGCTGGAATCTGTCTGTGCCCCCGAACAGCCACTACTGGGTGTTTCCCCCGGTTCACTGTTACCACCAGTCACGAGGGGCACTGTCCGTTGAGAGCTTTGAACCCAGGCTCCGATGGAGCCCTCCTCCATACCCTCGTAGGGAGACGCCATTCGCAGGGGGGTGATACTCGTAATGTCGTTCTCGGTCTGAAACCCCTCCCTTTGGGTCGGATCTGTGGAACACACCATCCGTCGCACCAACCCGAGTCCAGTTCCCGGGTTCAAACAAAAAATCTCTATCGAATCCGCAACATCCCCAGTCCGTTCTGGTGGTTCTGCTCCATGCAACGTATTTTCCAAAAAATGCTGCGGAATCTCCGCAGCCAGTGGAGACACGGTTTGTTTTCCGGCATTTAAATCACCCTGGATGAAAACTCCCTCCCCCGTGGGAAATGGTAGCTTTTCTTTTGAATGCAACGTACCTCCCACAAATTGCTGTTGAGCCCCCATTGCCAGCGTGGAAATGCCATGTTTGTTCACAATTCCATGCGTGATTATAGGCGGGCGTTTCGCATCTAATTGAACCGTCGCGACGAATGGACTTCCACGCTCCGCCGCCGGCCGTGCTTGTGCTCCATCTTTGACAACTGCTGCCCAGGTTCTAAGGGCTCCAACACCGACATCCTCCTTCTCTCCGGGAAAGGATCCCAAACAACCGGTTGCAATTTCTATGTTAAGCTTCTCGTCTCTGTACTGAACAATCTTCCAACCCAGCACCGCCGGGTTGCACCCCCTTACCCGAACAATCAAATCCGCTTCCCCCCCTGCCTTACAGCCATCAGAGACGATCCCTATAACGGGGAAGAATGCCTGAAGAATCTTTCGCACATGCACCAGACTTCTCCATACAACTGGAACGCCTCGCACACGCACCGAACTCCACCATTTGCAATCAAAGCGGCCGTCGAACGTACTTGGGTCTCGCCAACGGAGGGCTGTACGCTTATTCTCGCTTAGCCGACGCAGTGCCACTCTCTCCTGATCCGCAAGACCTCGCACAATCACACGCCAGGGGTTTAGCATCACAATGTCGCCCTTGAACCTTCCATTCGTCGCAGCACCAACATCTGACGAGCCGAGGAACAGGGACCTAAGACCTCCTCCCTCACCAATGAGGATCTCCTCCTTGTGTAACTCCTCCCTTGCACCGCCTTGGGGACATGCCCGTGCACGGTGTGCATAGCCCCGACATCGAAAGCATCTTAACGGCTCTCGACAAGAGGCTGCCCAGTGTTGGCTCGAACCACATCGGAAGCATCCACTGCCGAAAGGCCCTCTCCATTGTTCCTTGCGTAGACCTCCCTGCAAAGCCCTCATAGCCACTCTTCCCCTTGCATTCGAGAGCCTCTTCCACTGCCTCCGTGAGCAAACACGCACCCATGGATTGTTACCCCCACTGTCCTCGCCGTCGCCGTCGCCCATACCTCCGGAAACTCCTCAAAACAATGCATGTTTTTAAGAAAATATTGATTTCTTCCTTTATTTTACAAGAGCGTCACATAATTCGCATTGGGGATTTTCCAAAACACTTAATTCATGTGTGTATAACTACATATTTATCTCATTTTAGATCATGAACATCCAAACCGTTGGAGATAAGGATGCAAATTGACGGATACTGAGACTAATATATGTGTTACCATATCCTTATTTGTTTTTAAATACAATACCGATGTGAATATTGATATTGACAGATATGAGAACTACATTATCATATACTTAATAAATGAATTAGAGACGTAACAGGATACTGATCGCATACGAATAATATCAGAAGCAATATGTAACTAAGCTTAAACATACATGTATTGGACGGAACACACATGATATAGTATAATAAATATGCTTACAATACAATAATTATATCAAATATGATAAAATAAGCTAAAAAATATGTCATATATGATTAAAAATAATCTACATTGATATCTATATATGGAAACAGATATATAGTTACTGATATAATTGTTTACGGATATCAAAGTGATATCCATGTCTATTTGCGGATATCAAAGTGATATCCATATCCGTATCTATTTTATAACGGATACTGATATCAAAATCCGTATAAAACGGATACGATGGCGGATTGATACAGATATATCCTTATCCGTTTGCATCCTTAGTTGGAGAACATCACAATCTACAATATCTCTGACTGCGACAAAGGAGATGAGCTAGCTTCTTCTCTTGCTTCCTTACACAAGCTAGTAATCTACGTTCGCAATGCCTTTTATAACTTTGCAATGCCTTTTTATCCCTCGCAACAGTTTGCTGAAATATTTTTTTTACATGTAGCACCTTGTCGAAGGTATTAAGCTTCTTGGGAACAAAATTGTAATTAAGCAAAGGATATTTGTCAAAGATGTGGTCTACGAATCATAGAAGTCTACGAAAGCTAGCCAAGGGATATCACAAAGATAGAAGTCCTCGTTTAAAGAAATCATAAAGATGATGATTTTCCCCTTGACATCATTAAAATGTAAATTCTTATGGAGTTCATTCTGATCATGTTTGAATTCCTAGACCTGGACATGATGATCACTTTAATGGCATAAAGAACACACGAGAACAAGCACACTCTCCCCCAAAACATCAATGCAACACTAAAATTAAGCAGAATCGTATCAACATTCAATGGACTACGATTTGTACTAATTTCTTCTAAAAGTATAGGAACACCTTCTATATATTCATAGTGTTAGTAGTAGGTGACCTACTAAGGATCCTACTCATGTGTATTGACGCACAACATAAGGTGATGGTGTTGCAGAGGTTGTCTTGGTCATAGAAGGTGGGGCTAAACAAAAGCTGTTGTGCTATGGCAGGTGGGTTTGAACAGAAGCTGATGTTGTAGCAGATCGGGCTGACACTAGCAGAAACCACAACATGTGGGTCTTTGGAAGCACAACAGGTGACCTGCTACGGCATCCAGGCCAAAGCTGGTCGGTCTCTAGAGTCACATTAGGTGACCTGCTTTTGCATTCGTGCCGTAACAAGTAGCAGACTACCTGTGTGAAAATGAGTTTCCAGCAGTTATGGAGGACCCCACTTGTTTCAGGGGCTACTCCTCCTTTTGTTCTGCTATCCAGAGAGCATGACCCACTGTTTCGAGAGAAGAAAAACATAAGCGAAAAGTTAGGGCATTATCTTGGTGCACCCTAACTCCACTCCAATCGTTCATGCACGGGTTCATTAAAGGTCTCCGTTGGTTTCCCACCTCCTCCTGTGGTACTTGGCTCGTATGAGAGCATAGGAGATGGAAGAAGATGCAACAACAAAGCTCTCTTTGGAAGGGGGATGTGGATATGGTTCTTTCTTGGGTGATATCTCTCTTTCTCCTCTTGTTATTCTTATACTGTCATGTTCCTTTGGTGATAACAAGCAAGAGAGACTGTTTGTGTTCCATTTTGAGTAGATAGGCATATCACTAACTATAGTGGATTGGTTTTGGATCAAGAAGTCCCTGTGATTTTCCCCTTTTAATTTCAAGGGTTTCACATTAAAATTGTTGTGTGTTTGTGGTTGATTGTGCTTTGTGTTTTTTTACTTGTTCATTTGCTCGTGATAACTAATTTTTTTGCAATCCATCTTGGTGAGGGATCTTGGGTGATGTGTTTATCTGCTATGAGACTTGTCTTTTCTCTCAATTGTATACACATGCAAAGAAGAGGAAGATGCCTCTCTAGATAATCAACATCGGATATCCTCATTTAGGACGTTGCTCTTGACCATAGACATGGTCAACTTCCCATCCGTAGTAGAGTTTCTCACAATGACCACCTGAGTTTCCCAGTTGTATGGTAGAGATCCCAATAGAAGAAGCGCATGTATCTCATCATCTAATGTCATGATCATGGAAGTCAGCTGATTGATAAGGCTTTAAAACTCATTCAAGTGTTCTGTAACATTGGTTCCATCATTGTACTTGACATTTACTAGCTTCCTTGTCAAGAATGCTCTGTTTGTGGCAGTCTTGTGCTCATAAAACTAAATAAGAAGGTCATACGTCGATCGTCTTGAGAGGCCTCTACCTTGTCTTCACATGCGTATATGTTTGAGATAAAAGACAAGTATCGTAGCCGAGAAAGAAATCATGAGATGATGAAATCTATGGCAAGTTAAAGACTAGAAGCAACTTCCATCATTGGAAGAAGCAATGTCATTGGAAGAAGGAGTGTTGGATCGTGTAAAAGAAAAAGTTGAAGTCAAGAAGGACAAGAAAAAGAATGAAGATGAAAACACAGCTGCATTTGTTTCTGATGACAATGAGGATGACATGGCTCTCATCGTGCAAGAGCAATGCCTACATGCAGATACCTATGACTCAGAGTGGATAGTTGATATCACTGCTTCTTACCTTGTGACTCCATACAGCAGGTATTTCACCTCCTACACAGAAGGTGATTTTGGGCGAGTCAAGATGGGGAACATTAGTTACTCCACAATTGTTGGCACAAGAATCATCACAATTGAGATTGAAATTAGGTACACGATGATTCTGTGTGATGTACGACATGCTCTTGACTTGTGGCTTAGCCTCACATACGATTCTCAACTAGAGATAAAATGCTACCATCTAAAATTTGGTGACAACAAATGCAATATATGGAAGGGTTTTCTCATCATGGCCAGGGAAAAGTTGTGTTGCACACTTTAAAGGATCTGAGTGAAGGTCATGGATGGTTGCATGCATGCTAGTGGGATTGATACTTCTGATATGTGTCATCGCCTTTTGGGCAAATGAGTCAGAAGGGGTTACAACTTCTGAGCAGATAACAATTGCTCCCACTAACCAAAAATATCACATTAGCACCATGTCATTTTTTGTGAAAGTAGGAAGAGCAAGAGAACACCTTTTAGAACCATATCAAAAGTGAAGACACAACTACTGTAGTTGGTATAGTCTGATGTCTATGGACCCATAGAGGCAGCTTCATTAGATAGGAAAAAGTACTTTCTGACTTTCTTTATTGATGCATCAAGGAAGTTGTGGGCTTATATGCTGAAGACTAAGGATCAAGTTTTTGATTGCTTCAAAATCTTTCATGCCAAGGCAGAGCATTAGACAGGAAATTTGTTGAAATATCTACGTATTGATAATGGAGGAGAGTACACATCTCACGAATTTCAAAGCTACTACGTCGAGCATGGAACTAGGCATGAAAGGAAAGAGCCCCACACACCTCAACAAAATGGCCATTATGGAGAGAGTATGTTTCATGCTAAGTACAACATAGTTACAAAAGAGCTTTTGGGCTGAGGCAGTTCAGATTACCTGCTACATGATCCATCGATATCATCAGTTCCTTCAGGTTTTCAGATTCCTGTACACATTTGGACAGGTTAGGACCCTACATATACTTCCTTGAGAGTAATTGGGTGCAAAGTTTTTTTAACACACCATAATAATAAAGAAAGGAGCATGATGACAAAGTAATGTCATTCATCTTTATTGGATATGGATGCCAAAAATATTGTTACAAGCTTTGGGATCCATGAAGGAAGGTCATCATCATGCATAGAGATGCGATGTTCATTGAGAACTGGACCTTTTTTGAGGATGAAAAAAGTAATGCTGAGGAGGAGATTCTTATTGATGATGACTTGGATCCTTCTCGAATGCATGCTGAGGAGGAGATTCTTATGTGTACCTAGAGCAGCGTGGGTCAGCTGAAGACCTTGTTGATGTAGACATAGAAAGTTCTGAGCAAGGTGGGCACCCTCATCCTTATGAAAAGATAGCCCAACCTCAGGTCATGAGATATAAGAGAGTTCACCAACCATCATCTTTCTATCATGCTTCTCAATATGTGACTTTGGTTGATGAAGAGGAGCCATGCACTTTGAGTAAGCACATGAGCACAAGGAGAGCAACCATTGGTTCTATGTTATGAATGAAGATATGTCATATCTAAAGAAATCTACATATGAACTTGTGGAGCTTCCAAATGGTAAGAGGGTACTAAAAAACATGTGGGCATAAAAGCTAAAGAAAGATGACGGTTGCAAGAGCTTGAAATACTAGGCAAGATTGGTGGCGAAGGGCTTTAGTCAGAAGAAGGGAATAGACTATGATGATATCTCATCATCACTTGCGAAGATTAATTCTGCGAGAGTGATTCTAGGCTTGGTTGCTAGTCTAGATCTAGAGCTTGAGCAGAAGGACGTGAAGATGATGTTTCTACATGGTGACTTAAAAGAAGAAATCTACATGGAGCAATGACAAGGACATCAGGAAAAGGGGAAAGAGCACATGGTGTGGAAGCTGAAGAAGAGCATTTAGGTTTCAAGCAAGCCCACAAGCAATGTTATATGACGTTTAATGCTTTCATGATGAGAAAAAACTTCAAGAGGACTGCTACAAATCTATGTATATAGGCACGATGTTTCGCTAATGTTAAGTTCATTATCATTGAAATAAAATAAAACTGAAACTTAAACCAAGTTACTACTACACTAGGAATGGAAATATGCGAAAAAATTGAGGCTCACTGGCCTGATGGGCCTGGGAGCGGTGGTCGACCTAAAGTGAACGTCGATGACCTTGGATCTCATCCTCATCCCTTCTCCACGCCACTAAACATGACCTAACGCCCTCCTATCACAAGGGACAAGATCAGAGTAGAGTTTAGGGGTTATCGGTTGCGAAATTCGATCAATGGAACTCAGGAGAAGGAGGTGTCTTATTTATAGTCAGTTGGAAAAAGATAAAAATGGAGCTAGGGTTTTGGAGTAGCCGCTCGATAAAAATCAAAACTAGATGATCCGTAGATAGAAGAGTGATATGATCTTCAATTTTCAAAAAGAAATCAGGCTGAAATGGGCAAAGGAGATCACAGGGAAAATTGGAGAATTCAGCACGACGAACATGTTTTGACAAACAACAGAGGGGGAGGGGGTGTTGACCTGGGGTCAATAGTCCCCATGCCCTTATTAGGCCACCTCAGATGCTAAAAGAAAAAATGTAAAATAAAAGAAAAGATAATTCAATTAAAATTAGAAAATGATTTTATTAATAAAACTTAAAAGATAAAAGTTGTTCCTTATTTAATATACTATTTCATAATGATTTTTATTGACAAAGAGTAGTTAGGGTTTTATTGCTTGTTTTTATGTAATTTCTCTGTCCTATCTCCCCCTAATTTCTTCCTTGTTGACTAAGTGAAGGTTTTACTTGGTCTCGGGGGTTAGGGTCAGTCAGTGTCTATGACACTTTCTTTTATTTTTCTTTTCTTTTATTTATTCCTTTATTTAGAGTTTTAATACATGTATTTATACATAACATATAGATCAATATACAAGTGTTAAGTTATGTGTGTTAATTATAATTGCATGCATTTATCTAGGGATTGAAGTCTAAAATTGATGAATAAATATGCATGATTGGCTATTCATCACTTCCCTATACTTGGCTTTGCTAGTCCCTAGCAAATACTTATGATGATAAGTGAACGAAAAATAAAAGGAAAGAAAATAAAAATAAATAACTTAGGATTATATTGATTCTTAAACTTATCTTCATAATATCAAAGTTTGGATATTATTTAGACCTTGGGGTTATTGGTTTGTCAAAATCTTAATAGAAATAGGATTTAAAACCTATCAGCCCTTAAGAACCACAATCCTCTGTTCAGGTCTCCTCAATAGCTAGATCAGAACAAGCCTTTTTATACGCAAACTCTTATTACTATGAATCTTTCTTATACAATGTCAACGATATGTAGCTCCTCTCAGCTGAAGCGGTAAAAGAACGTCTTGTCAAATATGGTGACCCTAATTCCCCAATCCAACAACTCTTTCCTCGAGAAAGGGGGTATTCCCTTCTAAGTTCAATTGCAACCAGCTCAAGAAGAGGAGGTGGAGAAGAGAATGGACGATAGCCAATGTAGCTACCTATCCCGGGATGTTCAGCCAATGCAACCAAGTCCTCCAGTTGCAGGCTCACATGAATACTTTGACTTTGAAGCATAAGCTTACTTATTAAATACATACTCTAAAAAGGATTGATATTTCCTTGATTTGTTGCCCGTCTATTCTTTTTGAAGTTGGTAAATTCAGTACTCTACCACTTCAACTGAGTTGAGAAAAGTGTAAGGTGCAAGTGTCCAATTTAGGTCACTGTCTAAAAAGTCATGCATGTGTCCCAAAATATTTTACATAGGCATACCAAGATGTTATGTAAACATAGTCTTAGGGTCTTAAAGAATTAAGTCAAGCTGACCTGGGAAGCCTCAAGTCCAGTTCTTGTAAGGTTCTTGGGAATTTAAGTGAATTACGATCATCATCAACCTCCAATCTTCAGATTTTACTTAGACCAGTTAAATAGTCAACATCATTTAGAAAAACACAAATGCAAATACTATATACAATGCAGGAAATTATTTTTGTGATATATTTTCAAAGTTTGATATATTTATTGGGTTTTGGAAAAGGTTTTGCAATTTTTGAAAAAATATTATTAAAATATTTATGGGCTTTTACTTTTGTAAATTTTTAGTGATTTTTTCAAAAATAAATATTTTAGAAAAAGGGTTCTGTGCAGATATTTACACAAGAGTGCATTAATATTTACAAGAGTTAGTTGTATATTTATGAAGGGTTTTATAATGATACATATACAATTTGAATATAAGAATTTTATTCAAGTATTATTTTCACAATTTCAGACAAAGTCCTTAAAATAATTTGAAAACGTTTTTACAAACATTTCTCAAACACTTTGAGAAATTATTTTACATATAATTTGACAAATAAATGTTACAAATATTTTGAAAATTTTGAAAGTCATTTTGTATGGATTTTCCAAACAATATTTATAGATTTTTCAAAATATTTTTGCGACCATTTTTCAAATCATTTGTAAATAGCTTTTGAAATATTTTATTTCAAATAAAGAAAAGAAATTTTTACAAACAAAATATTTTTATAAATGCTTGAAAAGATTTTGCAAATGTTTTCCACATAGTTTTCAAAATATTTATCAAAGCATTTTCCAACCATTTTTCAAATATTTTACAAAACATTTTTAACCTGATTTATTAATCAGTATACACATAGAATTGTATGTTAGTTTAATTTTTGTTAATTGATCATATTATTAAAAGAATGAAAGTATGAGTTATGGCTAAAATATATACAAGGTATATATGACCCCCAAAACTTTGCTTGAGTTATGTCCTCATAGACCAAAGAGAAATGGAAGACATAACTCATACTAAGTATAGAAAAGCCTATACTACAACGATTAAAGAATCAAAGAATAAAAAGTCGACCGTCCCCCCTATACTTAGGATCAATTAATCCTATGTATAGCAGACTGTACCCCAAGCGGGGATGGGTGAGGATTTGAATATATGAAATCAACGACTTAATTTGTCTCCCCCTATACATAGGGTGAATTATCCCTAAGTATATACATAATATCAACAAGTTAGGAGACAAGCAAGGAGAAAAAGAATGAACACTCGACTCACTCACCCCCACCCCGTACTTAGGATAAAGTCATCCTAAGTATAACATTGATGAAAGGGATGACTGACTAAACTGTAGAAGGAATGAAATGAAAATGAAAAGAAAAAGAGCAAAAGAATGAAAAGGACAAAATATTTTTGCACTCAAGAATCTAAATCCTCTAATTGTACGCTGTCTTTCTGAAATACCACTTCAACTGAGTCAACAACGGAGAGGAATGTATCATGATCTACATATGGCTTCAACAACTGCTCGTTGACTACAAACAGTTGTGCATCAGATGACAACTCTTATATAAGAATGCTACTGTTGTCACACAGTCCTCACAAGAAATAATCTTGTCCACTTGCTCTTTAATTTGCCCAAGAAAATCTTCAATTTTGCATCAAACAACTACATCTTCTGACCTAGATAGAAAGTCATTCCCTTGATATGCTTGTCATGCCATCTCTCGACTTTCTCCTTGTACATTAGGTTGTTGTCGTATGCATAATCTCTGAATTCTAAGAGCCTGTTCATATCTATCTTACGATTCTAACCATTGAGCTGTGAGTCCAAGTTACAGATGTTAACTACCCAAAATTATTTGTGAATTAACTCGACTGGCAGATGGCATGGATTTCCATAAACTAGCAGATAGGGAGACAAACCCAATGGAGTCTTATAGGCAGTTCGATAATCCCATAGAACAAAATCAAGAAGTTGAGATCAGTTCTTCCTATCCGACTGTACAAGCTTCTGTAAAATAGTCTTGATTTCCCTATTTGATAACTCAACCAAACCATTTTATTGTGGGTGGTAAGGAGACCTGACACAATGTTCAATGCCATACTCCTCCACGAGTTTTCTGACTTCCTTGTTCACTAAATGCCTTTCCCCATCTGAAATAAGAATCTTTGGAATCCCAAACCATGAGATAATGTTGTTCTTTAGAAAGCAACAAGCAGTACGACTATCAGCGAAATGAACGGGGATAGCCTCTACACATCTACTCACTTAATCTACGATAAGCAACAAGCATGATGTATTATCCTTGATTATTAGGAAAAAGGGACCATAAAGTCAATGCCTCAAGCATCTAATACGTTTGAAATTTGGATGAACTTGAGTGGCATTGAATCAAACAAATGGTACCTCCCCATTTCTGACAATTGGTGCAGGCTTTAACATATGATGTGGCATGTTTGAATAGTGTGGGCCACCAGAGGCCACACGCAATACTTTCACTGTCATACGTTGTCCAAATGGTGTCCTCATGCTTCGATCTTATGACAATGCTCAAGGATACTGGTGTAATCCTCTTGAGGAATGCACCATCACCAAATGCAATATGCACCTTCCTTGTAAAGGTATGGGTCCTCCCATGATAGAAATGTATGTCGGATAGAAATTTGTCATTCTTCACACACTTCCAATCTTGTGGAACTTTCTCGATCACGAGGTAGCTCACAATCTCAGCATACCATGCTAGAGAATCGATATTCAAGATCGATTCATTAGGAAAGGTCTCATTGATAGTTACAATGCTCAAGGGAGTCTCTAAACTCTCAAGTCTGGACAAATGGTCTACTACCACATTCTTAACTCCAGGTTTGTCTCTTATTTCTAAATCAAATTCCTAGAGCAAAAGGTTCCAACGGAGCAATCATGACTTGGCATCCTTCTTATCCTGTATATATCGGATAGTAGAGTGATCAATGTAGACAATGATTTTTGAACCCAAGATATGTGATCTGAATTTCTGAAGGGTGAACACAACAACCAATATTTCTTTCTCTATTATGATGTAGTTTCTTTGGGCATCATCCAGGGTTCTGCTGGCATAGTGTATAGCAAATGGAACTTCATCCATGTACTGTCCCAATACAGCCCCAATAGCAAAATATGACACGTCTTTAATGATCCAGAATGGGAGAGACCTATCAGGGGGCTGGAAGACATGCACTCGAGTAACCAAATTATTTACTATGTTAAAAGCAAGGAGGAGCTTATCATCGAGAATAAACTTAGTATCCTTGCTTAGAAGCTTGTTAAGAGGCTGGGCATTCATGTTGAAGTCTCGGATAAATAGCTTGTAGAACCCGACATGCCCCAAAAAAGACCTCACTTGCTTTAGTGTCCTAGGTGGTTCAAGATTTGCAATGACACCCACCTTGGCCGGGTCGACCTCCATACCTCTTTTGGAGTCGACATGGCCTAACACAATTCCATCAGTAATCATGAAGTTACTCTTTTCCCAAGAGAGCACAGGATTGACTTCACAACATCTCTTAAGCACTAGGTCTAGGTGCCTCAAGTAGGAATCAAAATCATCACCATGGACCGAGAAATCATCCATGAACACCTCAAGCAAATTACCTACCATGTTGGTGAACACAACCATCATACACCTTTTGGAATGTAGCGAGAGTGTTACACTATCCAAAGGGCATCCGTCGAAAGGAAAAGGTACTGAATGGACAAGTAAATGTAGTCTTCTCTTGATCCTCAAGGAAGATTGCCACTTGGCTATAACCAAAGTATCCATCCAAGAAACAAAAGAATGCTTTCCATGCTAGTCTTTTGCTGATCTGGTCAATAAAGGGAAGAGGAAAGTGATATTTCTTGGTCGTTGAGTCCGTGCATTGATAATCTACACAAACACGCCATGATGTTGGTACTCGGGTTGAGATCTCATCTCCTTTCTCATTTGTGACCACAATGATTGTAGCTTTCTTTGGAACTACATGTAATGGGATACTCTATTTAGAATCAGAGATGGGATAGATAAAGTCTACCTCACATCATTTAGTTATCTATTTCACGATAACTTCCCGGAGATTAGGATTCAGCCCATGCTGAAACTCATGAGAGGACTTGTTATTATCCTCTTAGTAGATGTGGTGTGAACACAATGAAGAATTTATCCCCCGGAGATCTGAAATATTCCAACCAAGGGCCTTACGGTTTTTCTCTAGAATCTCGAACAAGCGAGACTCTTAATCAATGGTCAATCGTAAACTGATGATTGACCGAATAGTGTTCGGGCTCACCCGCAAGGAAGGCATACTTAAGATTTGCTTGACGCGGCTTCAGCTCTGTTGGAATTAGGTCAGACTTCTCAATTACTTCTAAAACTGTACATGCTGCTGGTGAATGCTGCATCAGTGCTTTTGGTCCACCTCAATTATTCCAAGCTAAGAAAGTGCAACACTGAATGTTGCATCAGCTCTTTGACTCTATCTCATTAATGGCAATGGAGAAAAAATTGACAGTACTTTCAAGGTCTTTACCTGGAAGGAGGAATTCCTTGGTCTCAGTTGCAGTCCATAAAGCATATGTATCTCTGGTCTCCTCAAGTATGTCACAGTCAGCTGTATGAACATGCATTATTTTCTCTGATGTGCGTTGGAGCGAAAGGTGATCATTCCAGATCCATAATCTACTACTGCCTCGGTGGTTTGTAGGAACGACCAACCAAGTATGATCGGTGTATGGAGTAACGATACTGAGGAATCCATGTCCAGGACAATGAAGTCCACTGGGAATTTCATACCTTGGAATGTTATGATAATATCTTCCAACACTCCATGCGGTCGCTTAACGGATCGATCAACTAATCGAAGGATCATTCTGGTTTGTTTGAGTAGACCAAGCCCAAATTCCTTGTCTAAGGAAGTGGGCAGGAGTTTGATCGAAGAACTGCTATCAAGATGAGTGTGATCAAATATCTGATTGAAGATTTCACATTGAATCAAAGGGGCTCCTTTGTCCGTTTTCTTTCGTGGGAGGTTGCTGATCGCACCATGGTCAAGATATGCTTCTCTGCAGGGCTACACCGGTTCTTGCAGGGATAATGCTTAGATGTACATGTCTCCTTTAGACCTTTTTAACATTTAGAATGTATTCCATGTCTTGTGATAGTGGCATCTCCAACATGATGTTCCTTAGAATATCAACAAATAATAGACGAATCAAAAAGACTTGTTTTCAATTTTCTCACTGTTTTGTTTTTCATTGCTTCTAGAAAAGGTACATATACATTTTCAAAAGCAACATTTTTTCATTAAGGGAATCAAATTGTACATCTGGACAACTAGAGATGATGCAATCATCCACTACTAAGGGAGATGTAAAAACTGGAAATTCAACCTCATCAGCACGAGAGATGCTATAGGCACTGGCATCTCCTTGGCTGCATTAGCTTGTTATTGCTGGTATTTTACTTTTCTTCATTTTTGGCTTTTTGTTGATTCAGATCGGGCTCTTCCATGTGCATCATCTCCACGGCTCTAGGCTGGCTCGGTTGCTGATGTAGAAGATTCACCTAAAGAAGATTTATTTTTCCTCATTACAGTTGCAGATGGATGTAGTTTCCTACTGCTCCTGAGATTCACAACATTAAATAACATAAAATCAAGTGTACCTGAATCTGGGGTTGGTGGGGCACTAGCTACTTGCTCCCTACGCTAGAAGTTGTTGTGGTTAACCTCTACCTGCGCTGGTATGATTGTCTTTGCAGTAGTGAGGTCATCAATCTTCCAGCTCATCTCATTCATGTACTTGATTAATTAAGCTAGGCAATCTAGAGCGTGATTCATGGGAGCATCCTTAGAAGGTTTAACAACGTGATGTTGCTGAGGCAAGTAATAATAAGGTTGTTGCTTGAAGTTCTGTTATTAATGCTGAGGGTATGGCTGATACTGTTATCGAGGAGGAGGGAAGCTCTGATACTAGCCCACCGGCTGCTGGTGGTACAACGGTTGGTGATATGCCATTGACTGAAAGTCGCTGTCTCCAAGTTTAATTCGGATGTGGCGGAGACTGATAGTTGAGTTGTTGTTGGTGTTGGTGTTATTGAAAATCCTGTCCACCCTGATTCTAGTGGAATGGTCGGTTGGCATGTGCTTGCCCCTGTTGTTGTCTTCCAGGATGGGGCGAAGACTGTTTGATTGCCCACACAACATCCACTTCATGTATCCGTGGGGGTGGAGGTGAAGTAAACTACTCGACATAAGATGAAGCTTCTAGATGGTAAAAGGCCATATGTGAGTGTTGAGGTGACTGCGAACCTTGGTCTAGAACTTACATGTAATAAAATGCTAGACTGTGAGTTGCTGTGATAGACTATCGCTCAAAGAATGGATTGGCATTGATAGTGCTGATGAGAAGCTCTAATTGCTATGTGATCAGATCGAGCTTATCAAGGTGCTTTGTTCTTTGTTCGATTATATTGAGTTTCCTGAGATCTTGTGATCGCTTTTCTATAATGTCCACCTTGAAAAGATGGTTCCTGATGCAGCTGCGAGAAGTTGGAAATGAGAGCTCTTATCTGGAAAGGTTGAAACATGGTATATTATTTATGTAGAAACGTAGATTTCATCTCTTGCCAGGTCGTTACTACTTTCCCTAAATTATTAATCTTGTACAATGCCTTACCCTGAAGGCTAAAAGGGAAAGTAGTCTTCTGCACTACTTCAAACGGTATGTTCGAATAGTGCATGGTAACACATATGCGGTTGAATTGTTGTAGGTGAATGTATGGTTCTTCATTTTTATTTCCATGGAAGGTCGACAACCTAGGTAATAGTGATGGCTTCATCTCAAAATGACCATGTATCTACGGGATGTTGATCCTTTGTGACTTGCCCTGTTCCAAGGTTGTAGGTCTCGCTAAGAGTCAGTTTGGGCTCAATTTCTTTCTCCTCCTCCTCTCCACCATGGTATCCTCCTACTACTCCTTTACCTCCATTAGCACCTCCTCCATTGGCACCTCCATTCTCACCTCCTTATCAGTTTCCATGATCCCTCCTCATCTCCATGAGCATCTCCTAGAAAGTACCCATGGCATTGGCATGATCTGTTAACTGCTGCTGAATCATCTAAATGGGCGCAGGCATCCGCTTGTTAACCTCATTCCGGTCTACTCCTTGGTTTGATCCTTGGCCCTTTCCTTATCTTTGAGGAGGCATTTCTAAATCAGTGTTGCTATCTGACACCAGTTCGGGTTGTGATCTGCATGATGAAATGAGCCCTGATAAGTTTATAGAAATTGAGTCTAGAAATATAATTCGAGTTTAGATTCAAACTCGAATAGCAAATTTATTGGTAAAAGATGTGAAAGATATGTAGTTAAAGAAGGGGATCTAAGAAGAGAGTCATCATGAACCCTATGTGGAGTAAAGATAAGTTAGCTCAGAACAAGGTTCACAAAATCCGAACACAACTCTCTGAGCTTGCCCTAGCGAAGCGTCGATGTCGACATCGTGGAGTCGATGTAGGTGTTCACAAAGTCCAAACAAAACCCTCCACGATGCGACATCATGATGGCAAAAGGGTGATATGATGATGGAATAAGAAGAGGAGATAGAAGAAAAAGAATTCAAAAGGAATTGAGAAGAGAAAGCTCTAAGCAAGCGAGATGAAAGGGAGTTTGAAGAAGAGAAGTAGAGATGAAAGGGCGCATAGTGCGCAGAATTTTTTATCTTGACCTGTTTTGATTTGATCTAAACAACCTCAAAACAAGGGTTGATTCACCAACTCAACATAATGAAGCTGTAAAGTTCGATGATTATCTTTTTCAATTTTATTGGTGATTTTAAGGCAATTATTTTATCACTTGTCCTGAAGAGGGGTAACCCTATAGGAGTGTGTGTAATGTCAGGAAAGTACACTATACTTGTTCCACCTCCTTTGTATCATGTGCTCTGCGTGCTTAAAGATCCTTGATCTCGTGCCTGGGGGGATACTCGGCCTAAGAATAAGAGAGGTGAAGTTGATAGTGGCGAATCCAATACTTCGAACCAAACTTGTAACAGAATCACCCATGAGTGTGCAAGACCCTATTTGGATGCGAGACGATGAGTCAGACATCCCCGTGAGGGCGTGACCTAAACTTAGTAATTCACACAAGGTCGACGTTCCACACAAGGCGAGAACACAGTCGTCGACCAAGTCCTATTCATCCATGTATGATAGAAGTGCCTATACTTCATTGCACCCAGGTCAAGGCACAACAGAACGAGTTTTGGGCTCTAATCCTTAGGGGTCGTGCCTCACTCTGTTTGGAAGGTCCCTGAAAACGATGAGGACTTTATGACCCCAAGACAATGAAGTTTGTTACGGATTCTAAATTAGGTCAAGTTTCTTTCATAGTCCCTTTTTAATTTTTTTGGGTTATCACTTGTTTTGAGTATTTTTATGCAAAGGCCTAATGATTTCTTAATTTTCTTTTGTTTTTCCTAAGTGCTAAAAAAATAGAGGATAGGATAGAAAAGCAATGCAAGTTAACACGATGGTGGAAAACTTATCATCATGCCATATGATGTATGCCCAATTAGAAGACCCACCTTATTTCCCAACGCTCTCCATGGGGGATGCTAGATAGAATTGAAATTTTACTAAATGCATGCAACGGTGTGAAATCATCCTAGATCAGGAATTTCTATTATGTGAAGCACCAGATTAACTTGAATATATATATATATATATACCCAAACGCAGTGACTATAGGATCATGCAATATCGTTTAAGCTTTGGACCTAGATTATTTGATTAAGCAACCCTAATATCTAGGGGCTCATTCACACAAAATAAAGAAAAGAAAGGTGGAAACACACAAATCACGGAAAATAAAACAAAGCAAAATTAAGGCAAGAAAATAAAAGCAAAGAAAACCGTCAAAACCATCAAAACACGATGAGGTCCCCAAAGTGCACCGACAAATGGTGAAACATACTGCAAATAGTCCAAGGGTCTCAAAGTCTAAGTCTATTACAATTTCAACAAATATCTCTTTCTCTCTCTATAACACACAAATATGAAACAAAATTAGCTACTAAGGCAAAATTTGCTCCTCCACACTTTGTTCCTTCTCCTTTGGTGCTCTCTCATGTTGGTCGATTAAGAATGTCCAACTCTGCCTCACATGGGCGCAACATCTATCTTAAGACAACCTCCCTTGATAAGCAGTCCCTCACAACAAAGGTAAACAAGAGACAATGTCAAAAACAATTCTGAGATAATATAAGCAAAATAATATGTAAATCTATGTAATTAGACACTCAGGCAAGCACTCCTAATGTGCCTAAGGCTACTAGTCTACCCAATCGTTGCTTCTCGACATTGGCACCAAAATTTTGATGGAGATGATATAAGAGAGATGGTATGAAAGATGAGTAGATTCATAACTCCCGATCTTGTAGGTCTTGTAGTGTCCGACAAGTCAGATTTGGCAATCACTATATCAACACCTCTCTCGATACTCGGATATCAATCAACTAAATCAATCATCATAAAACATTCAATCGAAACCCATGGGTGTGTATGTATAAGGAGATCAGGCAAGTGTGTGAGTTATGAAATTTATTAACTCTACATGAAATGTGTATAAGGCAAGCAGTTAGAGTGTCATCCGCGGGAGCAAACATGGATAAACTACAAAAATGAAACCCGACTCAATGAATCAAGCACAAAATTATTGGTTTCACAACCTAATTAGGTTCTCAAGTATTTTTTTGGGTTTTAAACTTTTTTATGTTATTAATTTTTCCAATTTTTTTATTTAAATATACTAGTAAATATATACTAATAATAATATAGGTGAGATATATACATAAAGATACTTTTTGGATTTTTCAAGTATATCGAATAAAATCAAAATAAGCTAAATAAAATATTTTTGATTTTTTTATATTTTTCTCCATTTACAATATTTTTTACAATATTTTAATGATTTTTAATGAATTTTTAAAAATCAAGTATATAAAATAAAAGAAATAGAAAATACAGGAACTACAAAAGGGCCTAAAAATATCTACCTAGAAAAACCCTCACGTGGGACCACACGTGAGGTGACGTGGCCTAGACTAGAAAGCAAATAGCATACAACTCAGAGTTCGAAATGGAAAATGACCACAAGTTTTTAAACTAAGCAATAAATTTACTTTTCCAAATGAAAAATATAAAAAATGCAAGGGGAAATATTGCAATTTACCCTTACTTTGGACACTAGTGGATGACTAGGATCTGTCTACTTATACATGTGGCACACATCCCATGGCTTGCACCGCTTTGACCTTGGAAGGTGGTGATCAAATCCTTAGATGGATACAATGGCTGCTAGAAGGCGTAATCCAACGATAGAGCTCTAATCTAGGTTGAAGTTCATAATTGGACGGTGGGGGATGCCTCTAGAAGAACTCTCATGAACAAGCTCCCGACAAACTTGGATCAATGCTTCTAAGATGCTCCGACCTCTTCCCGCTGTACTAATTGGTTGAGAAGCTTCCTGGGACAATGCCAAAGTTGAGGACGGTCAAGAGAAGGTCCGAGACCCACTTAGTGCTCTTGGAGGTCAGAGAAGAGACAACAACCTAGAGCAAACTTCAATTGAACTGCAGACCCAGCCTGATGGGGTCCTGGAGACCTGCTACCTACATGGTTAGCTCATGGGCTCCAAGGCAGAGACTTAGAGCCCGAAATGGAGAAAGAAAATAGGGGAGCGAAGCAGTGCAGAGGCCCTCTGATGAGGGGAGGAGCTGACGTCCTGGGAACTCGAGTCGCAAATAATCGAGGTGTATGAGATGATCAGGAAAATGGAGAAGGTGATGAGAAGTCTAAGGAGGGTGAAAGCGACGACTGACGATGGTTGATAAGGCTTAGAACATGGCCAGAGCAGAGAGCTCCTGTGATCTTTCTTTATTTATGTAGATGATATGCTTATTGTTGGTCAAGATTCCATTATGATAACAAAGCTGAAAAGATAACTCTAAAAAAATGAAATTAAAGATTTGGGCAAAGCACAACACATATTAGCTGTGCAGATTGTTCATGACAAACCTAAGCATAGGTTGTGGTTGTCTCAAGAAATGTATGTTGAACATATCCTAGAGCAGTTCAACATGAAAAGGGCAAAGCTCATCAGCACACCTCTTGCATCTCATTTCAAAATAAGAAAGGAGACATGCTCTTTCACCTCTGAGGCATAATCTGAGATGGTCAAGATATCCTACCGATCTATGGTCCGTAGCCTCATGTATGCAATGGTATGCACTAGACCTGCCATAGCAGGCGGTATGGGTGTTGTGAGCAGGTTCATGTTGAATCCAAGGAAGGATCACTGGGATGTAGTGAAGTAGATTTTGAGGTACTTGAGAGGCACATCGAGTTTATGTTTTATGTTCGTCAAGAAAGATCCTCAGTTACATGGTTATACAGATACTGACATGGTAGGCTATGTAGACCACGTGAAGTCTACATTTGGGTACATATTCACCTTTGCAGGGGGAGAGATATAATAGCAATCCAAGTTGCAAAAGTGCATTGCACTATCAATGATCGAGGCAGAGTACATTTGTAGAGTGGAATCCGACAAGGAAATGTTGTGGATACAATAAATTCTAAATGAACTTTGGATGCGCTTATATTGAGCCAATAGTATTTTGTGATAGCTAGAGTGCCATTGATTTGAGCAAGAGTACGATGCACCATGCTCGCACGAAGCATATAAATGTTTGATATCATTAGTTGAGAGATCTCGTTGACTAGAAGGAACTTATGTTGATAAATGATCACACATATGTGAATTTGATTGATATGCTAATGAAGACCGTGACTTGTAACAAGCTACAACCCTGTAGAGAGCTGAGAGGTGTCACCTCCCATTGACAATGATGTTTTCAACATCTCCCCTTGGGCTAGACGAGGATATTGTTGGTAGTAGGTGATGAATCGCTCAAGCGAGGTACTTAACATCTGTTCTTAGAGGTCTACGGTGTTCAACAAGTCAGATCCAACAATCGCTGTATCGGTGCCTCTTTCAGCTCTCCGTACTCAACTCGAGCATGTCCATAAACAATTAACCCAAAATAATGATCGAACTATATAATGAAGTGAACTAAAATTTTTATACCCTACAAAAATGTGTATAGTGACAAGTAGTAGGGGTCGATCCACAAAGAAGCACCCGAGGTAGAGAAAGAAAATGAATAGACAACTTGGGGATTTTTTGTATTTTTATTTTTTTAATATTTTTGGGTTCTAATTTAGGTATTTTATTATAATTAATTTTGCACATTTTTACTTTTAATTTCTAAAATAAAATAAAATATAGAATATTATAAACATACATATATATATACTATATAAGGAGAAATAGAAAGGGGTGTTTTGGATTTTTAAAATATACTAAATAAACCCAAAATTTCAAAAATAAAATGTTTTGAGTTTCATATTCTTCTCATTTTTTGTGATTTTGGACAATTTTTGAGAATTTTATGGATTTTGAAATAGGAAAATAAACATAATAAAAAATAGATAATAAAGAAACTTGAAATGGGCTTAATAAATATCTATTAAATTAGATTGAGCCCAAATTCAATTTTCCTAAATATTAGACAATACATAGAAAATTCTGAAACTCTAAACATATTTTTGTGACTTTTTACAATTTTTATAAGGATTTCTGCATTATGTGATTTTTAGGATTTTTTTTCTTAATATTTTGCAAAAATGTTTGCACATAAATTAAAATATAATTAAATATCATACATGATTTTTTTGGATTTTTTTCAAACATTTGTAATTTAAAGATTTTTAAATGCTAAACAAGAGAAATGCATGTTTTTGAGTTTTTATAAATAATAAAATAATTTTAATTACCTTACAAAAAATATATGTGATAATATAAGATTCCAGATACTTAAGATAATTTTTGTATAATGTTTATATGTAAATTAATAATTTTAATAATTACATTAGAAGTACAAAATCAAATCTATAATACAAGGACCTAGTTGCAATAACAAAGAATTTTCAAGCATCAAATAATACATTTGCAAAGTCTAGGGGCATCCATGAAAATTTCACACATAAAATTATAATACACACCTATCAGGGATATACATGAAAATAAATAGAACAATCGGTCCGAGTATGGAAATTAACTAAAATATTCTGTATATAGATTCAAAGTTTCTGTACCAAATAATAACATCAATCTTGGAGGGGATCTACGAAAATTCCTGAGCCCCTCACGCGCACATGCACGTGAGGTGCTGTAGAATGGATTGAAGTACAAATAACAATAAACTTAGGGTCCTTAGTGCAAAAATACAAATATTTTACAATGTCGAAAGAAAGTTTATAGACTAAATAATAAATACAAAAATGGAGGGGAAGATATGCAATATACCCCTTCCCGCATGCTGGCAGACGACCCAGATGGTTTCACTTAAACATGTTTCACCTCTTCCGTGCCTGATGATGGCTCGACGATGGAGGGTGGAGATTAAATCCCACTCTCAAATCTGATGGTTCCATGGCATCAGATCGGATGGATGTTGTGCACCTAGAGCTAGGGGTTTGATATAACGGTGATAAGCTCCCATGGAAGAACAATTGAGAGCTAAACTTCTATCGAGCCTCCTACCCACTCCAGTTGGGTTCCTTTGCTGTGGAGATGCTCAACACGATCCTGGGAGTGTCCCGCAGCTGGTGGATATCGCAAAAAGTATAGGCCTCATCGGTGGAGGTCTAGGAGGTCGGAGAAGATCCGGATGCTTGGAGTTGCAAGCTGAGATGATTCTTCCCCCAAAGGGAGTCCCTTAAGGACCCCTCTAATGGTCTGGTGGTAGAAGCAGTGGCTCCCACTTTAAAGGACCAGGGTTCGAATCTTATTAGTAAAAATGTGGGTGCCTTAGAGCGTTAGCCTACACTAGAAGCTTCAGGGCTCACGGGTGAAGATCCCTAACCTGAAGGTGAGTAAAAATATGGTCTGGAATGGAGGGACGACTGTGATCTGATGATGGGTGAGAAGGAGCTCTTATCTCCCTGATATGTGTAATACATCGGTGGATGATGGATCGAAGAGACAGAGGATATAAGGGTGAATGTGTGAGGGTGGTCAAACGGTCAGTTAACGGTAAAAGATAGTCGGAACAAAGGCTGGAGCCTAGAGCTCTAGCGAACTACAATTTGTAATTTTAAGTTAAAATAGACCAAATAAAAAAAAAATAAATGGCAAACTTAAGCTACCACTACTCCTAGGAATCCAAAAAGAAAACAAATAAGAAGCTCACCTGCTTGTAATGGTTGGGAGAAAAACCACCATGAGAAGTCTCCGATGATGGTTTAATCACCTCCTCTGGCTTTCCTCTGCACTGCCAACTAGGAGACTCCTCTTCCTGTCATGAATGACAAGCTACAACATTGGTTTTTATGGAGAAAAGGTAGATTAGAAGGATTGAAAATGAAAAATGGGAGGAGGATATATTATATAGAATGCTGATTGAAAAGCCATCTCACATAAGGTTTTTGGTTGAATCAAGGGTTGGGTGGTGCCAATCCTTGATGTGCATGATATATCAAAGGTAGGTGAAGAAATCACAAGAAGGAGTCATAGGTAGAAAAGATCTGCATCGGGCCTGAAAATTTAGCGAAAATGAGGTAAAATTAATGGACATACAGGTCCATAGAGGGGGCATGCCAGTTGACCTAGGTCAATGGTCGCTACCTCCTCATTGGTCTGCGCTTGTCATAAAGAGATAAAATGAAAATAAAAATCAAAAGAAAATGAAAACAAAAAAGAAGATGATTTTATTAAAAAAAACTTAAAACATGAAAGTTGTTCTTATTTTAGATACAAATTTTAGGTGTTATTTATTTTTATCAACTTATTTATTATAGGTTAATTTTTACAAGTATAATTATATGTATTTATACATATGAATTGTGTATTTTTTTATTTTGTATTTTAAATATTTGGGTACATATTTTGTATATTTATAATATATTTACGTATATATATTACATATTTTTATTTTATTTTTCTGATTTTATTTATTTCTTAAATAATTATGGGTATATACAATATAGTATAGCATACCTACATAGTTGAATGCATTACTTATTTTAATATATTTTTATTGTCTTTATTTTATGTTTATAATCTTAATATATTTAAATAATATTTACAAATCTTTAAAAATGTAGAAGGAGTAAAAATATAAAGAGTAAAAGCAAATTTTTATATCTTAACTCATTTTTTAATAAAAAACATTTATCAAATAGATAGTTTAATTTTGAGAATAGTAAAGGTGAGTTTGGTAAATCTTGAGTTCATATGGATGAGATATTGATAATTGAAGTTTTATTTACAGCTTTTTCATCTGTGTGTCCCAAACATATTATAATTTTTTTAATATGAATTTTTTTTGTATTTTTCTACGTATTTTTGTGTACATGTTTTGTGTTGAAAATATCTTTATTAAAATTGTGTAGGAGTGTGTAAACTAGTGCAAGTTTGGCGATATATGTCGTGTAGTGGGCATCCGGGGTTTCTCGATGTCTATGTTATTTTGTCTGTATTAATAGCCCTTATTTCCTCCGACTTTTTTTCTTATCGACCAAGCCAATATCGACATAGTCTCGGGGTTTAGGGTCAGTCAATATTTACAATACTTCCTTTATTTTTCTTCGTAACTACGTGCAATGGGCTCACCGATTTCGAGTTGGAGAGGGGGTAAATGAGGCCAGCTTCACACCACGTTGTTATCAATTTCATGACAACATCCCAGCGATTAGGTTTCAACCTTCACTGAAATTCGTGGGACGTTTTGCAATCATCTTCTAAATAGATATGGTGTGAACATAAAGTAGGATTTATCCCTCAGAGATCCAAAACTTTCCAACCAAGAGCCTTATCATTTTTCTCTAGAACCTCGAGCAAGCGAGAATCTTGATCTAGGACCAGTTTGCTACTGATAATTACCAGATACATATTCGGCTCACCAACAAGGAAGGCATACTTAAGATCTGTTAGAAGCTGCTTTAATTCAAGTAACTTTTGAGTCGGCTTCATGGACAACTCTGAATCATCACCAGTAGGTGAATGATCTGCTAATAATAAAGAGGTGTTATCCACCTCTGTCACTCGTGGCTCAGATAAAAATGTACCGAACATGTTTGCAATGACTTCATATTGATCGATTTCGCTTGAATCTTCTTCGAATCAGCTGATCAGTTCCTCAAAATTAGTCTTCTATTCGAAAAAAGGAGCAAGAATGGATTGTGTTTTCTAGGTCCTTCTCTAGGGAGAGGATTTCATGTGTAAAAATATCATTTAAAGATAATTGTGGATCTCTGATTTCTTCAATAAATTCATAGTCTTCAGTTGACCGTTCTAGCTTGCTTGTCTCATATGTACTCCATACGGCTTTGGTTTGGTGATCATGTCCACGACGACTTTCACACTACATCAGTGGAATGTGATCTTTCCATACCCATAATAAACTACCGCTTCGGTGGTTTGAAGGAACAATCGACCAATAATTATTAGGGTATGAAGTAACAGTACATGCGAATCCATGTCTAGACAACAAAGTCCATTGGGAAGAACATATCCTGCACAGTTACGATAACATCCTCCAATAAACCACTGGACTACTTACTAGATTGATCATCAAACTAAGGATCGTGCGTGTAGGTTTAAGCAAACGCTGTCCGAATTCTTGAAGCAATGAGGAGGGCATGAGTTTTATTGAAAAACTGCTATAAAAGGAAGGTTCACTCAAAAATCCGATAAAAAATCTCACATCTAATTAAAGGTGCTCCCTTGTCTTTATTCTTTGGTGGGAGATCACTGATCGCATTCACTGTGTCCATGGTCAGGACGTGCTTCTCTAATATGTTTTTGTCAATTTTTGCGGGGCTAACGCTTTAATGTACATGCCTCTCTCAATCCTTTCTTTACTGAATGCATGTAATCCATGGCTTTCAATAACGACATTTCAAGAAAGATATTATGAAGAATCTCAACAATTCCAAGATTCAGACAATGCTTTTTTCAATTTTATATTTTTTTGGGAGTTTTTCATTGCTTCAGGAAAAGGAATATTTAAAATCATTATTCTCATTTACATGTGAATCATCTTTTATAAATGACTGGCTATGAGGAGAGCAATGATTCAAAAGATGAGCTAGAATAAAAACTAGAACATCAAATTTGTCTATTGGCATAGGAGCTGTTGTTGGTGTTGGCATCTCCTTGGCTTGCTTGGCTCGACCTTGGCTGTTATTCTATTTTTTGTCCTTTTCTTTTTCATGAGTTTTTTTATTTTATGGAGATGGTCTGGTATGAATCCTCCTCCTACTTCCTCAACTGGCTATGCTGATTGATCGACTGATGCAAATGATGACGATTCGCCAGATGATGCTTTATACATTCCCTTGGTTGCGATAGATATCTGCATGGTCCTACCGCTCCTGAGAATCACAACATTAGATAACATAAAATCATTTATACTTGACTCTGTGGGTTTGGAGGACACGTCATGAACTACATGCTCTTTGAACTTAAAATTATTGGGGTTGGCCTCGACCTATGTGGGAATGGAAGTTTTGGTGGCAGTGAGGTCATCATGTTTTTGACTCATCATAGATAGGCTCTTCACCAGCTAAGCTAAATAGTCGAGAGCAGGGTTGACGAGCACAACCTCGGATGATTCAGCATGTTGTCCACATCGAGAGTGATAATACTGTGGAGGCTGTGATTAAGAATTCTACAAAAAGTACTATGAAGGATGCTTCTAATAATGTTGCGGAGGAGGATACCGGATACTCTGAGCAACCGTGTAATTGTGATACGACTGGTGTTAGCGGTACACTAGATGCTGATATTGATATTTCTATCTTCATGTGTTTCCATGTGGTGGAGACTGGTGTGATTGAGGCTAATGCTGCTGGACAAACCTCCCACCATGAGATTTGCAGTATGATTTAATGGTAGGAGACTGGCCCTTGCTAATGTCTGCTTGGATAGGCCAGCTGTGCATCATTATTCTAGATGTTATTCACCTCCTGAATTTGGGGTGGAGGTGGGAAGAATGGTTCGACATATGATGGCTGCAGCTCAGGCTGGTAGATGATCATTTGCTGTTGCGGCTGCTATGGTGATGTCTGATCAAGAGCCTGCACGTAGTATATGTGCTAGAATGGTTGAGGCTACACTAGACTCTACTGAGATTGATGTGGTTATGATGGCTCCTTCGGCTTAGCAAGAGTCGCGGTTGATGGGCTCACAGACTGACAGGACTTGATTGTACTAACCATCATCTTCAGCTGCTTGGTAATCATGTCTAGTTTATCCATACTTTTAGTTCTCTGATTGATCACAACAAGTTTCTCAAGGTACCATGATCACTTTTCAATTATGTCCACTTTGGACAGGTGGCTCCCAATAATATTAAAGTTGGATCTCTCATCCATGTCATCTTCACCTGATGCTGCCATATTGATGGGCATGTGATGGATCTGCAGTTGTTTATGGTAGGTCCTGGATGACGACATTACAGCCTTTCCATTGACCATTTCTTCAAAAAATTGTCGAACGATGTCTTCATCCTTATTGAAATGAGATCCTCTACATGCGGCATCGACTAGTCTCTGACTCTCTTGAATCAAGCCTCCGAAGAAGTGTTGGACCAGACTGGTCTGAGCAATGTCATGATGGGAGCACTTCTCTTATAGATCTTTAAATCTCTCCCAATCTTCATCGATGGACTCGTGCATACCATGAGAAAAGTTGGAAATTCGGGCCTGCATCTGATTCAGACGACCAAGAGGGTATATATTGTGGATGAATGCATACTTAAGTTCCTCGTAGGTCATCACTACCTTCCCCAATGAGTAATCAGGCATAATGCCTTGTCATAAAGACTGAAAAGGAAGGCAATTATCCTAACTACACCTAATGGGATGTTAGGGTAGTGAGTGCTACCACATATACGAGTGAATTGTTGTAGATGGATGTATGGTTCCTCGTTTGTGTTCTTGTGGAATGTGGGCAGGAGAGCCAAGAGCTACGACTTGAGTTCAACATGTGCATGAACTGGTGGGATTTGAATCCACTTGGTCATCTAGGTAGTGCCAGGATTATATGTTTCCTTCAGTGTAGACTTGGGAGCCTCTCTTCTCCCCTCATCTCCTCATTAATGGGGTCCTCCTATAGACTGTTCATCATCCTCTCTTTGCTCATCCTCTCTTTGCTCATCCTCTCCTTCTCTTGATTTTCTTTTTCTCTCCTCAGCTCATTAAGCATTTCTTGGAAAGTGACTTAGGCAAGTGCTTGTTAAGTAAGCTATTGTTGGATGCACTGAATGGATGTAAGAAGCTGACTGCTCACTTCATTCTGATTTGTTCCCGGATTTGTACTCAGCTGTTGCGGTCCTTTCCATTGTTTGTGTATAGCCATCGCTGAATCAGATTCAGAGGAAATGAAGTACAGATCGGGGTCTAGATTTGTTTCTTGGCATGCATAATGAAATACATCCCAATCATGTTGGTATTGAGCACTAGATGTAGAGATATATGCTCGGAATTAGGGTCAATTCCAAAAATGGGTAATTAAGTAATTGATATGAAGAGAAATCGATCTCCATCCATAGAGAGGTAATGTTAGGACAAGAGTGATCCATGTTTATTTGAGATGCAGAAGACACATAGTCTGTAAAGTGGCTCACAAGATCGAAACCGATCTCTTGGGAATCACCCCAAATAAGAGATGTCAGTCATAGAATCGATGTAGTTGTCCGCGGAGTCCGGACCGAGCCATCTACAATCTACCATCTTGAGATATAAGAGGAATATAGATGATGTAATGAGCACGAAGTTGAACAAGGAAGGAAATGAAGAGAAAATGAAATAGGGCTCAAAGTGAGCAACACAAAAAAGTGTAAACAGAAATAAAAAGAAATGGCGCAAGTACGTGGGATTGGTCTTTGACCTAAACTAGATCCAAACAAACACAAAGCAATGGATTTACCGACTCAACACCAATGAAGCCATGAAAGTTCAACTATTTTTATCTTTTCAATTTTATTAATTCAGACAATTTGTAGCTTCTCCTTAGAGGCTAACCCTATAGGAGACTGCATATTGTCAGAAAAGTATCATGTACTTCCCACTTCCGTTGTAACATGTAGCCTGTACTTTTTAAGAGAATCCTTGCTATTGGATCTGGATCCAGTACTCAACCAAAGAATAGAGGAGGAAGTTGATAGGTGAAACCATTACTTCCCCTTGCGAGGTACTCTACCTTGGTACGATGAGATAGGGATCCACCATCACAGTTCCTCTATGCTCAATACTCAGACTAAGCTTGCAAGCAGACTCAGCCCTACTTGTCCACACATTGATAGAAGTGCCAATACTTTAGGAATCCAGGCAATAACAAGGCAATAGCCAGGGTGGGATTTTGGCTCTAATTCCTGGGGTCATGCCTCACTCTATCTGGAATGTACATGAAAACAATCTAGGCTTCATGAACCATACAATGAAATCCATTAAGCATTTTAATTATAGTTAAAGTTTATTAATAAGACCCGTTGTTTTAATTTTTTGATTTTCATTTTTTTGTACTTTTCAAAAATATTTGGCTAACAATTTTTGGATTTTCTTTAAACATAAATAAATGAAATGGAGGGAGAAGGCAAAAAATCAATGCAAATCAACATAATGATGGAATGCTCACCACTGTGTTTGAATGATAAACTCCTAATTAGAATTACATATAGTGCATCCCAACTCTCTCCATGTGGAATGCATGATAAGAATTTGATTTACACTACACGATATGCAAGTCTCTTGAAATTGCCCTAAGCACAAATTGTTACTAGTGTGAAGAACCAGTTTAGTTTGTTTAAGTCCAAGCGTAGAGATATCTAGGCACAAGCAAATAATTAGGCCTGTGACCTAGTTACCGAGCAAGCAATCCTAAAACTAAGGGCTCAATCAGCAAAGATGTAAAACGAAAAGTGAAGGAGACGGGAACAATCCTTAATAGCATCACGGATGCGTGGAGATCGCATCATATGTGATCGGGAGCAACTAATCACACTAGTTGCTCAGGGCAGTGGAATTTAAAATTTTAAAATGATGAAACCACATGATCCGAGAACACTTCTCAGATCGTTTCATCAAAACTATAATTAGGTATTAAGATTTCCTCTTGAAGCGTGGTTGCGATCGTAGTCTCTAAAGTAAGAGACCTCCTATCTCAAGTCCGATCCAACGAAGGAGACACTTGCAAGCGCATTGATGAAACACGTGCTCCTTGAAATCCATGTCGATGATCCAAGCGTTGAATATAATGATCTCTTCACACGAGATCCACATCTTCTTCACGGGTGAAGTGCACCGAAGGAGCCAGAGATCCATGAGAAAACGAAGCGGCAACACTATGGTGTAGACGCAATGACAACAACTCTCTCTAGGTCATCAAGGTGGATGATCACCATAAGAGAGAGAGAGAGTGAGAGAGAGAGAGATGTCGGAGTGTAGAGAGATTGAGAGAGAGCATGTTGTTGTCTTTTTAATTCATATACAGGAAGAGATAGGGTTGCCTCTCCTTTTATAATATTTTGGGAGTCCATGGATCTCAATCCATGGACAACACAAATCCAATGGTGGAGATTGGTTTGTGTTTCTTTCAATGGCCATGATTTTTGTTGCAAAAATATTTACAAAGCAATTAATTCAAATTAAATTAAATATATTAAAAAATCATCAATATATTCCAATTTAACCAAATCAATCATCCTTGGAGAAATAAGAATGAGGAAAGCCTCCTTCCATAAGAAGAGGGAACGACCACCAATACCACTTAGGGTTTGGTGGCCTTCCAGCCTCCTCTTTAGGAAGGTGGAAAGCCGCTCTTATTTCATGAGATTTCATTATTTATCATGATTCTCTCGAATTTACAATAACATTTGTGATAAATAATTCTACAAAAATAATTTGTATTTTTTTTGTGAACATTGCAATCATTCCATGAACAAAATTTTAATCAAATTCACAACCCAAAATAAAATGTAAATTACATTTTCAATTAACTGTCCAATGCGAATCCAATTCACATCAACATTTAAATTGTAAATGTTATTTACAAATAGCTCTCCCTTATATAATATAAATCACATGTATAATATATATGATTAATGTGGATAGTTCTATACATAATTTTCATATCCATGATAATTATATCATATTTAATCATCCTAGATCTCTATTCTGATGTGCCTAAATAATATGAATCACATTCACATTGATAATATATCATATTTAATCATCCTAGATCTCTATTCTCATGTGCCCAAATAATATGAATCACATTCACATTACTCACATCTTTGATAACTAAATAACATTTAATTATCTTATATAACTCTCGTTATATGGCCAAATAATATGAATCAAATTCATATTATTCATGACAATTAAATCACATTTAATTATCAATTTTCCTAAATACTTGGATACTTTATCAACAATGAAATTATCCTTGAACTCTTTCAAGAATAATTCACTTTCTCCGCGGATACTTGGAGATAAGGACATGGCAACTGTACGTTCCACATATAGTGACTTGGATGTTGAGATCATATTTCAAATCCCGATCTCAGGGACATCCCAAAGATGTTGGATTAAATTAAATCCATAAATCTAATATTCTCTTCGCATCTGAATCACATTCGGATCACTGTCCAACATTTGGACCAAGATTTGATTTATTCTCTACTGAGAGGAGTCACTAAAATCAAGAGATGTTTCATCACTTCCTTGTAATGGAGGCATCATGGTTATACAATCATTTATGATCACATCACCATCAGAAATTTTTAATACCTATTCATCATGTATATTAGAAGACCTCAAATAAATATGAAGTTTTAGATCTATTTAGATTGTCTTATTCAGGGTTTTATCAAAAGGTTTCTCAATTGATCATTAGGAGTCGGTATCGATTATATACTTTCCAAAAGCACATATCATACCTAGTTATTTATCATATACTTTCTCAAATTATATATAAAACCTACAAATTCAGTCAAGCATCCAAAGCGAGATGACCTTGCAAGAAAATTGATCCCAATATTCATGAGTGAGCTCATGTCTTCCGATTTAGTAAATGAACATGTATGATCCCTTTGAGAGATCGTATTACTCATATGACCTTGTATGCACACCAACGTGCTGGTGTATAGACCTTGATTAGATCATCAACCTATCGGTCTACCAAATGTACATACTTAAACATATAGTAACACATCTGTCTCCGGTCAGAGGATGTGTGCCTATATTGTGACATCATACGACATAGATATTTGGTCATCTCAATCTCGTTAAGTCAACTCTTTGACCTAACTTATCTAACACCTCCGAATCTCTATTCCTATGCAAAGGACTCGTATCAAGAGGTCGGTTAGATATTATCCCATTAGAGAAAGGATTGCCATCTCCTACTCAGGTTGAAAATCATCGCTTGATTATCATTTGACAGTTCTTGATGAGTCCTCAATCTAACTCTTTAGATATCCATCTAAGAACCAACCTCTATGATCCATGATACATGACCCTAATTGCACTAAGGGACCTATTATGCAAATTAGTTTTTCTTCATTTCAGATCAAAGATTGATATTTGCAATAACATTTATTGCATAATGGTTAACTTTGGGCTCGCAATTCCGACAATCTCCCACTTGCCCAAAGAGCCATTAATGGGCTAATCTTTAAACCCACACTCATGTGACAATCATAAGCTCTTTAATATAGCTAGGTAAGCTGAGTAGTCACTCTGTTCCCAAGAAACAATGCCAAGTCCTTTTATAGTATTTGCATATCTCTTAGTAGCAGTGCTCGCATCCAACGAGAATGTTGCATCTTATGCAACCAATATTCAATTTTGTTAATGCAATTTTAGTGTCTTTGACACTATAATTCAATAATCATTATAACTCATATGTAATTTCTATTATCCTTATCCGAATACCCTTATTCCCGGAGATCTCTGTCTCCTAAGACTAATACCCAATCTTATGTCTTATAAGGCATCTGCAGTTAAGACCTTTTAGATCATTAGCTATATAGTCTTAAGTTCTTGAAGATGAGACTTAGAGATCATTATCTCAAAAGTATTGCCATCTTCAAAGATATTGTTATTATTGCAATCAAGTATTTTATCTCCTTAGTAGGATTAGTATCAGCTTCCTACTCCCATTGCATGGCAGATGATGAATCAATAATTCGTCATCCTTATTCTTTTATTTTAGCCAAATTCATTAGCAGAACATCCGTAAATATGTGCTAAATTCAATAAATTGTCATTCACCATGAGTTTGTTAATAATATACAATTAACATTTATTTATCCAAAATAAAGAATAAAGAAGAAAAGAAAAAGAAAGGAAATAAAAAGAAGGTTGTAATTACGTAATAAATAAAGACTAACCCAAACCCCGAGATTAGGTCAATGATTGGCGTAATCAACAAGGAAGAAATAAGGGAGATATAGGGTCCTCATATATATATATATATATATATATATCCAAAATTCCCATTGTACGTACCATCTACCATTTCATCTATATTTATTTTGTAAATACTCTTCACTATTTTCATGTATATATCTTTGTACTATTTATTAATAAAATGATCTTAAAGTGAATAATTTTCTCAATAAAACTTGTAAATAATAAGGTGTTGTAAATAATAAAATTAATTGTAAAATCAATGTGTAAATAAAATAAAAGAAAACTAACTAGTTATTGTGTAAATTTGTCAAGAGTATGCATAATATGTATAATACTATATTTATTTAACCTATATAAAAAAGTTATAATAATCAAATAAAAATATAATTGTATGCCCTAATTTTTTTTGTAAATTAATACAAAATAAAATATAAGGTATTTTTGTAAAAATGATAAAATAAAAATATGTAAATATAATATATAGGTATATTGAACCTATACATATTAATGTATACTGCGTATATTATTGGATATATATTATTAACATTATTAAAAATAAAAAAATAGTTTGTAAAATTACCAACTTTTTCATTTTGGTCATTTTATTATTTTAAGGCCATTTATTATTTTTAATTGAATTTTCTTTTATTTTCATAATTTCTTTTTTTTCTATTGGTCAACCCGGGTCCGTTGACCCAGGTCAACCTCCCGCATTCCAGGTCCAACCTAGGTGAGGCCTCGCCGGATCTTCTTTCTCCATTTTTTCCAGCCAGGGCCCTGTCTCCTCTTGCCTCGAAACACCTCCCGATTCTTCGCTATGGATCCACGAGCTTCACGGATACCTAGGCAACATTAGATCTTCCTTGGATTATGGGTTTTTGATGGTATCTTCTAGAGACCTGGGAGCCCTAGAAAGAATCTCTCCAGCTCTGCCATGCCTTGAACTCGCTCTGCGCTGCTTTCTTCTTCCTCTAAAACCTCTAGGGCAGTGACAAGGCCTTACTAGCCAATTGGGAGCTCAGATAGCAGCTAATTGAGTTGATGCTCGCTTTGTGGTCGAAGCTCTCAGCCGTGACAACCCTCCTCCGCCTTCCGCAATGGAGTCGAGGCCCCAACCCTACTGACCACTTCGCATTGCTTCACCTTCCAATCTTCAATCACCCGGTATCATTTCTTTCTTTCCTTCCATCATTTCTTTTTTATTTTTATATCGTCACCACTGTCCGCCATCACTGCTCTGTCCAATGTGTCAGAGCTTCATCTTCCAAATCTACCCGCATCGATACTTCTGCTATTCCAGTGCATCATGATTATCCTTAAACTCAACCTTCGGGTTGGATTTAGGGACAAATCTCCTTCTTCCATCTTCGCTGGAGGAGAACACCCATTCACACCAATTCTTTGATGTTTAGCTCCAAATAACCCCCATCGGAGCTTCGTCTCCGTGTCTTGTTCCCCATTGCACGTCTAGGTGTGTACGATAGACTTGATTCGACCCCTAGTAGACGAGGAGGAGGATCTCCAGGTGACACATGCTACAGATCTTCGTTGAGTTTCCCTCCAAGACATCATAGATTACCATTCGACGCAGAACATCAATAGCAAGGTGCTGGACCCTTTGGCTGGTTGATCCAAGCACTGCAGCTCCGAATTTCACCTATGGAGGTTCAGCCGACGGACCCTTCATCCTTTTTCTTAAAGCACTCCTAGTCGTCAGATGAGAGATCGAGTTCCAGATTAGATCGTTACCGCATATTCACGCCCAATTCTGGGTGGTCTGATCAGATCTCCGTAGAAGCGCAACTCACGTCGCATATTCACCGATTAATTCCCCAGCCTCCGTAGGAGCGCAACTCGATGTCCATTCATAAAAATTACACAACAACAGTTATAAACAACCTGCATAATAAAATGTTCATACAAAGAAAAGGCAAAAGAAACTTTCCATTCATATAGCAAATGTCCACAACTTAAGATAACAAAGATAATCCAATTCTTATTTTTACATCATCAATAGAGAATATAAAAAAATAGAAATAAACTTCCCAATAATGACCTCAGAAATAGTTCTCAACAGTGCTGCCAAAAACTCTCGCCTCAGTCTCTAGCTCAAGATTTCCTGTTGGATTTCCAAGAGGGGTAACTAGTGAGTCAAGTGACCCATTAAGGATATAACAATAATTTATAAATGAAAGAAAATTTAGGTAGACAATGCAAGTGCAGTAACTTCAGAGGTATAATGAAAACATTCTAAGAAACTCAAGTAGAAAGCCTCTAATTAAATTACTTGCAATGAGTAGATTTTTGACAATTACATAATTAATCCACTTCTAAGTTCTTTGATCTAGCTTATTTATTTATTTATTTATTAATTTCAGACTCACCAGTCAAAGGAGAAAGTCTATACTAGGAATGAAACCTGCATCACTTCATTCAGAGTGCAGACTAAGACCTGTGCACAAGTGCGATCCTTCAGCTAGTATGGTAGGTAGTACTCTGATACTCGAGACAGGAGGCATATACCTCAAGGAACCGCGATCCCGTCTACCGAGTCTGCCAGGGGAGTCTTGCTCGCCCCAAAACTAATAATCACAAACGAAACTATATGGTGTGATGCACATGTCCATCCACCTAAAAAGTTCCAGAGTATCTACCACCTCCCCTCTCTGTGATGCCCCTCGAGTGGGGATGACTCACTATTGTCTCAGCCGGACCACAAGGGTGTGCATCGATCTTGTAATGATTATATACCCGTCCCCCGCTTGTATATTATGAACAACTCGAGTAACAACAACTTATAATTAGTGCATGCCATTAATTTCCAGCCAATCTAATAAGAAGTCATCAATCTACTTACAACTAATGAGTCATCCTTTATCTTAAATATATATGCAGATATATAATCAAAATAATGGTAACGAAGTACTAAAAAATAATCACCTAAAGAATGGATACTTGAAACATTTTCTCTCCATTATTCATAAAAAAACTAATGGCTCCGTAATGAATCTTCTTAATTTGCAGAGGTGCCGATCTCTTGAATAGTAGGATCGATAATATGTTTAAAATAATAGGAACATTAATGACGTAATACGAAGGTCAAACGGTAAAACCTTTCATTTTATTTCCTTTGAAAGTAAACTGCACATAATCTATTATGATATTATTATTCATAAGAAGCCATTCAAAAGAATAACGCATGGCCTTCTATCCTTGGTAAGTATTGATATCTAAGAGTTATCTAATATAAGGCAAGTGACACTACGTAACACTGATTATATTTCTATAAATAGGCATGCAATTGGTCCATAGCCAAAGTATATTAGTGGCTGAGATCTATACAAGAAAAAGAAATCCAAGGGATCCGGGCACATATCAATCAACGAATTTGGAAATAGGGACTTTGTGTGCAAGGTAAAGAACCTTAACAGGGAATGAAATCATGACTAGAAAATTGCAATTAGATAACATCACAAGACCATTTTTCTTCTTGTTTAATGAACCAGTTGGAAACTCCGGTATAGTTCTGTATAATATATTTTGCTTAATAAGGATTCTCATTATCATATGCCCAAAGTTGCAGTCCCCTTGACAACTGTCACAGATCCAGAAATTTGATTCTAAAAGAGTCTGATCCCAAACACAACGTGATTCACATAATACTAAAGGGTTGGTTGGATATTAACAACAGCTAATTTCATATGTATATGAACCATTGCACAAATGGGTATGTATCTATAGGGGCAGTTCATAATCACCACTTATAGGTGAAACTGGTATTGCGATAAAAAACAACGAGATTTCTAAGGACGGATGGAATAAAACCAATCAAGTCAGGAATCAAAATGTTTGAATTAGCATCCACTTTTATAGAAAAAATCCTAATATAACCCACGCTAACTCAAAGTGAAAGTTATCTCCAAATATCTCATAATATAAAAACGACATGGTTGAGATGGTTATAACATATAAGGATACATAAGCCAACGATTTAATGGGAAAATATTGTATACCAACAACAAGAGATGATCCATGGGGTAGGATCAAAATCGGATATTCATCCCCAAATAATGACAATCTCCAAATCGCAAGGTGAGCGAAAAGAATGGGAGAGCGTCAAAATCCATTACCTTCGCGTGAGCTTTTGATCAGAGCACACGATCAATGATCTGAGTGCTGCAACGTCTTTCCCTTGCGACGACACTCTTCTTCTCTCCTCGTAACAAAGCTTCAGAGCTTTGCGTCTTGCCAAAGGGGAGAACCTCTTCCTCTGGCCTCTCAAGAGAAGGAGAATGGAAGGAGATAAAAGAGATCTTAAAGATCATTCAAGGGTGATTTAAGGAAATAAAGGTGCCAATTTTGAGGTGAAATTATGTCTCAAAATATCTCCCAAAGTGTAAAATAAAATTCAAAATCCGTGAGTCTAATTTACATAAACGTCCCCGACCATGGTTCACTAAAAAGGGCATAACTTCCATATAAGAACTCGTATTCATGTATTCTTGGTCTCGTTGGAAAGCTTGCGACGAGACGCTTCTTTTGAGTATGATATTGTATATGTTTAATACTTCGGAAAAAACCGAAATTTCCGGAGCGTTATATCATAACAACCTTAAAAATAGTCTCGTCCCCGAGACGTAGGATGCATGGGATGGAATATAACAACCTTAAAAGGTTGAGCCCAATTGAGTGACCGATAAGGACATAAGTATGATTTAGAGATTACCTTCAAAAAGATGTGGGTAGTCCCGTCGCTTATTTGCCTCATGCTCCCAAGTGGCCTCATCGGAGTTATGTCGCTGCCAAAAGACCTTTACCAATGGTATCTCCTTATGCCTCAACCTCTTCACTGAGTGATCGATGATCTGAACTGGTTCCTCAGGGTAGCTTAGGTCTGTGTCCACCTGAAGATCTTCGTAGCTGATCACGTACGATGGGTCATGCACATATTTCCTCAGGTTGGAAATGTGAAAGATGTTATGCACTCCTGACAAGTGAGGGGGAAGTGCCAGTTTATATGCAACACTGCCAATTCTGTCAAGGATCTCAAAAGGTCCAACAAATCATGGGGCTAACTTCCCCTTGCACTCCCTTGGTTGGAGATATTATCAGGAAGATGAAATCTCCAACTTCAAAGCTAAGATCGGCGCGTCGTTTATCAACGTAACTCTTCTGCCTACTTTGTGCAGTAAGCGGCTTTTTCCAGGCCGTCTTAATGGCTTTAGCAGTTTCCTCCAAGTATTCCACCTTATGCAGCTGGTTATGCCCGACTTCCTACCAACTCCAAGGTGTAGTACATTGTCTCCCATATAATGCCTCGAAAGGGGCCATGCCTATACTGGCATGGTAATTATTATTGTATGGGAACTCTGCTAATGATAAATAGTCCTTCCAAGACCCTTTCCATTCTAGCACACATGCTCGAAGAAGATCCTCTAATGTTTGTATAGTCCTCTCAGATTGTCCATCAATCTGAGGATGGTAAGATGAACTGAGGCACAATTGCACTTCCAAAGAGTTCATAAACTCACACCAATAATTTGATGTAAATCTCGGATCGCGATTCGATATAATTTGCTTCGGTAGGCCATGAAGCTTGACGATCTCTTTGATAAAAATCACTGCAAGCTGTACTAGAGTGCAAGCCATGCTTACAGGTACAAAGTGTGCTGACTTCGTGAGCCTGTCAACTAGTACCCATATGGCATCATGACCACTAGAAGCTTTAGGTAGTCCTGTAACGAAATTCATAGATATGCCTTCCCACTTCCACTCAGGAATTGGATGGGACTGCAGAAGTCCAAGTGGCCGCTTATGCTCAGCCTTAATCTGTTGGCATGCCATACACCTTACCACGAAATCAACCACATCTCTTCTCATTTGCTTCCACCAGGAATTTTTCTTTAAATCCTTATACATCTTGGTGCCACAAGGATGTATCGATAATCGAGAGCTATGTGCCTGGCACATGATCTCATTTCTTAGGTCCATATCTGCCGGAACTCACAAACGGTTGTCATTTCATATCACACCATCTTCATATGAAAAGCCAACTAGAATCCCTGCAATGGCTTTGTCCTTGAGTCTCTGTAGACTCTCATCTGCAAGCTGTCCTCGAATGATCCTCTCTACTAGTTCAGGATGGGAAGGAGAAGGTATCATAACCTCTCTCGACTACTCTAGAAGGGGCACCACTCACTAAAAGATGCGAGGAGATCCCATTCTTGAGCTGGGGATGGGATTCACTCGAGCGTGGCCTATGACTAAGTGCATCTACTACCACAATTGCTTTGCCAGGGGTGTTATGATATAGTGCATTTTTAATCTTTCAAGAGCTCCATCCACCGTTATTGCCTCATATTTAGCTCTTTCTGATCAAACAAATGCTTAAAACTCTTATGTTCTATGAAGATTTCGAAGGCCACCCCATATAGATAGTGCTTGTATATCTTGATAACTGCTGCAAGCTCCATATCATTGGTTGGATAATTCTTCTCATGCGGTTTCAACTGACGAGATGCAAACCCAACAGCTTTGCCATGTTGCATCAAAACGACACCCAATCCATCCTGTGACGCATCGATTATACTGTGAATCCATTAGATCCTGATGGAATCACTAAGATGAGAGTTGTAGTAAGTATGTCCTTCAACGTCTGGAAGCTTTCCTCACACTTGTCTGTCCAAGTGCACATTGTCTCCTTCTTGGTCAGCTGAGTAAGGGGAAGGGTAATATGAGAAAACCCCTTCACGAATATTCTATAATATTCGGCTAAGCTACGAAAACTTCGGACCTCTGACATGTTCTTTAGTTGTATCCAGTTACGAACTGCTTCAATCTTTGCAGTATCCACAACAACTCCTGCACCTGAGATGATGTGGCCTAAGAATGCTACTTGTCAAAGCCAGAACTCACACTTACTATACTTTGCATATACCTTGTGTTTCCTCAGTGTCTCTAGCACTGTTTGTAAATGTATTCGGTGTTGCTTCTCATCGCTTGAGTAAATAAGGACATCGTCGATGAAGACCACAACAAAGTTATCAAGAAATGGCCTGAAAACCCGATTCATCATATCCATGAAAGCAGTTGGGGCATTTGTCAGGGAAAATGGCATTACCATGAACTCATAATGTCCGTAACTGGTCTGAAATGCAGACTTAGGTATATCAACATCTTTAATTTGCAGCTGATGATAACCAGACCGAAGATCAATCTTGGAAAAAACAGATGACCCCTGTAGTTGGTCAAAGAGATCATCAATCCGAGGCATTGGATAACGATTCTTGATAGTCGCCTTATTTGATTGCCGGTAATCTATACACATACGCATAGATCCATCCTTCTTTTTAACAAATAAGACCGGTGCCCCCCATGGAGATGTACTAGGGTGTATGAAACCCTTCTCCAATAATTCTTGTAGCTGCACCTTTAGTTCTTTTAGTTCAGATGGTGCCATCCGATATGGTGCAATAGAAATTGGTTGAGTTCCCTAAATAAGAGTTATTTTAAACTCTACTTCCCTTTGTGGAGGAAGTCCAGGCAATTCATCGGGAAAAACATCTACAAAGTTCTTAACAATCTCTACATTAGAAATCTCCTTATGCTGCACTTGATCCCCAATGACATGGGCAATGTATCCCTCACACCCCTGATCAAGCAAACGATGTGCTTGCAATGCTGATATGCATACTACTCTCCCAGAGGAGGTACTCCCATTAAATACGAATTCCTGTAAATCAGGAATCTTGAAAATGATTTGTTTCTGGAAGAAATAAAGGCATGCATGGTGATTCTCGAGCCAATCGATACCAAGAATAACATGAAAGTCTTCCATCTGTGAGAGTAATAGGTATGCTTCTAGCATATAACCTCCGATATATACTGAGCAATCAGGAAACACCTTGTGGACCACAAACAACTGACCTCCAGGTCCATTAATAAGATAAGGGTATGTAACTGTGGTAGGCTCTCAGCCTAAGATACTCACAAAGCTCAATGATACGAAATAATATGATGCACTAGAGTCAAAGAGAGCATGAGCTATAAAGTCGCCTATAGAAATCATACCTCACACTACCGATCTTGAGGCGTGCGTTTGTCCATCAGTAATAGCATTCAACTGTCCTTATCTTTGCGGTCTACTCGAGCCTGTTGTGCTCTGAATCTGGTAAGATTGTCCCCTACCTCCCCGAGATGTAAAGTCGCACCCCCGTTGCTGGGGATGTCTTCCTCATACTACAACCCCAGACTGTGAAGATCCCAAGGGACAATTAGACCAGATGTGACCATTCTGGTTGCATCGATAGTAGACTCAATACTCCACACAAGCATCTGTAACAGTACTCAATATCGGACAAGATGTCCCTGCTGGATCAGAAAGTGCTTGCCCCAAGGTAGGAGCTCCTCTATGAGTAAACCTATTCGACACTCCAGAATAGCGAGGGTGGAAGCGTTGTACTGCACGTGCTTCTGCTTTGTCATTGCAAGCTATCCTTCCAGAAAAAGTTCGATCTCATTTGCATTGATTTACTCTCGCATAAGTCTTGCTCCACCCGAGCAGCATCATCAATCACTTCCTTCATTGTGACCAAACGAACGGGCACTAATCTCTCACAAATCTCCTTACGAAGCCCATAGAAGAGCTTGAATGCCTTGTCAGACTCATTTGGCACAGTTCTAGTAGCATACTTCAGCAATTCTATAAATCTGTTCAGATAAGCAGTCACGGTTCTGTTCCCTTGCTCAAATACAATGAAATCTACGCATCACTGCTCTATCTAGTATTCCTGGTAGAAATGCCCTCAGAAGGCCTTATTAAACAACTCCCAAGTAGCCAGTGTTGCAATCTGTGGCTCCATAGAGGTTCACCATCCATAAGCATATCCAGCTAAGGAGTATGTAGCTAGGGTTACCTTCTCTTCATCTGGCACATGTATGGTACGAAAGACTTTCTCTACCTGCTTCAACCACCTCTCTGCCTCCTCAGGGCTTGTGTTTCCCAAGAATTCTAGGAACCTTGACCTTACGGTATTTTGAAAAGACGTCTTCTTGTTGCGATGGTGGAGGGGTGGAGAAGGAGGTGGTGGTTGTAGATCAACACCTCCCCCACCCATGTCAGATCCACCCTCAGATACTAATCTAGAGAACCGCTCTTCAAGAACGAGCTGTCTTTGCTGCACATCTTGCAGCTAATTGTTGCGTAGCTTGGTTGGACAGAAAAAAATTATATAGATATGAGATTCGATATTTAGTGGACTATGCCACTTTCACACGTGAGTCAGGGGACTACTTCTAATGCATGAAGTTTTTCTTCCTATCATACAGTTGTCTACAATTGATGGGGTACTTGGGCTCTGATACTAAATGTAACGCCCAACCTTCATAGGAGCGCAACTCGATGCCCATTCACAAAAATTACCCAACAACAATTATAAACAACTTGCATGATAAAGTGTTTATACAAATAAAAGGCAAAAAAAATTCCATTCATATAGCAAATGTACACAACTAAAGATAACAAAGATAATCCAACTCTTATTATTACATCGTCAATAGAGAAGATAAAAAAATAGAAATAAACTGCCCAATAATGACCTCAGAAATGGTTCTCAACGGTGGTGCCAAAAACTCTTGCCTCGGTCTCCAGCTCAAGATTTCCTATTGGATTTCCAAGAGGGGTAACTTGTGAGTCAAGTGACCCAGTAAGGATATAACAATAATTTATAAATGAAAGAAAATTTAGGTAGGCAATGCAAGTGCAGTAACTACAGAGGTATAATGAAAACATTCTAAGAAACTCAAGTAGAAAGCGTCTAATTAAGTTACAGGCAACGAGTAGATTTTTGACAATTAGATAATTAATCCACTTCTCAGTTCTTTGGTCTATCTTATTTATTTATTAATCCTGGACTCACCTGTCAAAGGAGAAAGTCTATACTAGGAATGAAACCTGCATCGCTACATTCAGAGTGCAAATTAAGACCAGTGCACGAGTGCGATCCTTCAGGTACTCTGGTTGGTAGTACTATGATACTCGAGCAATGAGGCATATACCTAAGGAATCATGATCCCGTGTACCGAGTCTGCTAGGGGAATCTTGCTCGCCCCAAAACTAATCATCACAAAAGAATCTATATGGTGCGATGCACGCGTGCGTCCACCCAAAAATTTCCAGAGTGTATACCACCTCCACACTCTGTGATGCCCCTCGAATGGGGATGACTCACTATTGGCTCAGCCATAACACAAGGGTGTGCATCCACCTTGTAGTGATTATATACCCGTCCCCCGCTTGCATATTATGAACAAATAAAAGGTAAGTAACATTAAGGTAAAATTAGTGCATGCCATTAACTTCCAACCAATCCAATAAGAAGTCATCAATCTACTTGTAACTAACGAGTCATCCTTTATCTTAAATATATGCAGATATATAATCAAAACAAAGGTAGGAAAGTGCTCAAAAACAATCACCTAAAGAATGGATACTTGAAATATTTCCTCTCCATTATTATTTAAAAAAACTAACGACTTCGTAATGAATATATTAAACTGCAGAAGTGCCGATCTCTTGAATAGTAGGATCAAAAATATGTTTAAAATCATAGAAACATTAATGACATAATACGAAGGTCAAACAGTGAAACCTTTCCTTTTATTTCCTTTGAACGTAAACTGTACATAATCTATTTTGATATTATTATTCATAACAAGCCATTCAAAAGAATAACGCATGGCCTTCTATCCTTGGCAAGTATTAATGTCTAAGAGTTATCTAATATAAGGCAAGTGACACTACATAGCACTGATTATATTTATATAAATAGGCATGCAATTGGTCCATAGACAAAAGATATTAGTGGCTCTATACAAGAAAAAGAAATCCAAGGGATCCAGGCATGTATCAATCAGCGAATTTGGAAATAGGGACTTTGTGTGCAAGGTAAAGAACCTTAATAAGGAACAAAATCATGACTAGAAAATTGCAATTAGATGACACTGCAAGACCATTTTTTTCTTGTTTAATGAACCAGTTGGAAACTCCGGTATAGTTCTGTATACTATATTTTGCTCAATAAGGATTCTCGTCATCATATACCCAAAGTTGCAGTCCCCTTGAAAACTGTCACAGATCTAGAAATTTGATTCTAAAAGAGTCTGATCCCAAACACAACTTGATTCGCACAATACTAAAGGGTTGGTTGGATATTAACAACAAGTAATTTCATATGTATCTAAACCATTGCACAAATGGGTATGTATCTATAGGGGCAGTTCATAATCACCAACTTATAGGCAAAACTGGTATTGCGATCAAAAGCAACGAGATTTGTAAGGATGGATGTAATAAAACCAATCAAGTCAGGAATCAAAATGTTTGAATTAGCATCCACTTTTATAGAAAAAATCTTAATATAACCCACATTAACTCAAGGTGAAAGTTATCTCAAAATATCTCGTATTATAAAAATGGCATGGTTGAGATGGTCACAACTTATAAGGGTACCTAAGCCAACGATTTAATGGGAAAATATTGTATATCAACAGCAAGAGATGATCCATGGGATAGGATCGAAATCAGATATTCATCCCGAAATAATAACAATCTCCAAATCGCAAGTTGAGTGAAAAGAATGGGAGAGCGTCAAAATCCATTACCTTCACGTGAGATTTTGATCCGAGCACACGATCAATGATATGAGTGCTGCAATATCTTTCCCTTGCGGTGACACTCTTCTTCCACTCCTCGTAACAAAGTTTCAAAGCTTTGCATCTTGCCAAAGGGGAGAACCTCTTCCTCTAGCCTCTCTAGAGAAGGAGAATGGGAGGAGATAAAAGGGATCTTAAAGATCATTCAAGGGTGATTTAAGGAAATAAAGTTGTCAATTTTGAGGTGAAATTATGCCTCAAAATTTCTCCAAAAGTGTAAAATAAAATTCAAAATCCGTGGTCTAATTTATATAAACGTCCCCGACCATGGTTCACTAAAAAGGGCATAACGTCCTCATACGAACTCAGATTCACGCATTCTTGGTCTCGTTGGAAAGCTTGCGACGAGACGCTTCGTTTAATATTGTATATGTTTTATTATTTGGAAAAAGCTGAAATTTCTGGGGTGTTATAGAGGGGATAGTGTCTGGCGTCTGTGTATTCCTCATGAAGAGCACCACATCGTCCTCACCTATTTCCACAATCTTGAGGCACAACGACATCACTCAGAGAGAAGGACTAGATAAAAGGCTCTCCAATCTGGCCTCTGGTGGCCAACACTCTTCAAGGATTTAGATGAATTCGTGAAGAAGTGTAATGACTGTCAGAGGATGGGTAGTTGTGGTCATAGAGACATGATGCTGATGCAGTCTATTCACTTCTATTAGGTTTTTGACGTATGGGGAACCAACTTTATGGGTCCATTACCGAAAAGTTAGGGTTTGAGTATATTTTGTTAGCTGTAGATTATGCGAGTCGTTGGGTTGAGGCCATCCCTGCCCGAGCCGCTGATGCGAGGATTGTTTGTAGATTTATGAGGAAGAATATCATATCATGGTTAGGGGACCCTAGAGTTATGAATTCTGACGGGGGTACTCATTTCATCGACGAAAAGGTAAGGGCCCTTGCTAATGAGTTCAACATAGATAATAGAGTTGCCACTCCATATCATATAAAAACGAATGGTCTTGTTGAGATTTCTAATCGGGAGATTAACACGATATTGCATAAGGATGTCTTCCCAGACCGAAAGGATTAGTCACAGCTAGACTTGGTCTTGTGGGCCTATAAGTCATCCTTCAAGACTCATTTGGGTACATCTCCATTTCAACTCGTTTATGGCAAGCCATGCCACTTACCTATTGATATCAAGCACAAGTCACTATGGGTAATCACAAAGATATTATTGGATTCAGAGAGTGTAGGATATTAGAAGAGAGCGGAGTTGGCATCCTTGGGGAGCTTAGAGATACAACCTTTTCGAGTAGCCTGCAGTATAAGGACAACGTGAAGATATGGCATGATTTGCGCATCAGCCATAAGCAGTTTGAGCCAAATCTGAGAGTATGGCTATTTGATGCACGATTGAGATTGTTTCCAGGGAAATTCTAGAGTAAGTGGAAGGGACTGTATTTAGTCACAAAGTGCATGGCATCGGCAATATTGACATATCCGAGTTGCATTCTGAGTCCTCCTTTCGGGTCAATGGTTAGCGCCTGAAGCCTTTTCTTGATCATGACATGTTGACCATTGATGTTGGCCCGATCTATTTTTTATGAGATGTGTGCTTTGATTCTCATGTTTTGCATGTATTCATATTTTCAATTTTATTCTTTCATTCTTCCATTTTTGTTTAACTCCCCAGGTCTGTCTTAGGATTTTTTTCTATACTTAGGATGTGCTTTATCCTAAGTATAGGGGGTGTTGAACTGTGATGTTCATATATCTATTTGTTATACCACCTCTGATTTGTTACCTATACTTAGCGACATCCGACCCTAAGTATAGGGGAGGTACATATATGTTTTTCACTTCTTTAAGTTTTCCCTCACTTGTCTCTCAACTATTGATATTCTTTTCTATATTTATGGATATTTTACCCTAAGTATAAGGGGGACAGGTTGAGTCGTTGATTTCACGTACATTCTCTTCCTCGATCTTCCCTGCTTGTATAGTCTTCTATACTTAGGATTATTTGATCCTAAGTACAGGGGAGGATTACCGACATCATTAATTTCATTCTTTCATTCTTTGAGTTGTTGTATTATAGGATTCTTTTCACTTTCCTATACTTAGCATGAGTTATGTCATCCTTTGTCGCTCTTTGATCACTATGAGGACACAGTTCGAACTAAGTATAGGGGGTGTCGTATATTGTACATATACTTTAGCCATAACTCATACTTTCGTGTTATAATATGGCTATTATTTATAAAACATGAATAAAATATTTGCAAAAATGTTTATACAAATCCTTTGTAAAATGATTTATAAAAAGTTTTGTAAAAATATTTGTAAAAACCTTTCTAAAATTATTTTTGTACAAATGAGTTGTAAAATGTTGTTAAAAATTTTTTGTTTGTAAAATGTCTGTAAATTATTTTTGTATCAAAATTATGTATATTGTATAAATGTTTGTGGAATGCGTGAAAATAAAATATTTGCAAAAACTATTTTGAAAACTTTGTAAAATGACTTGTAAAAAAGCTTGTAAAACTAGTTATGAAAAATCTTTTGTAAAATGTTTTTTTTAATTTTGTAAAATGGTTTATAAAACTTTTTGTAAAATATTTGGCCATGCGGGTTATAAAGTATGGGTATAAAAATTATTTTTGTAAACTTGAATCTTGACATGTGTATAAAAGACATAATTATTTGTAAATTAAAATTTGTATATAAAATTCTTTTGTATATAAAATCCTTAATAAAATTTGTAAATTAAATCCACTTATAAACTTGTACATAAAACTTGTCAATATTCTGTGAAATCTTGTACAAAATATGTATAGATCTTGTATAAAGTTTTTGTATTAAAAATCTGTGTAAGTATGTAGAAAGTTTTGCAAATGTTTGTAAACACTTTCTTTTCTTTTCCTTCTTTTTCAAAATACCTAAAAATTTGAGAAATTAAATTTTCATAAAATATTTTAATATCTTGAGAAATCCCCACAAAAAGACGTTTTTGTAAATACATGTATTTGCATGTACATATGCATGTTTCAGAATCTTTATTGACATTTAAACTAATCTGGAATAAAGTTGAAGAATGGAGCTTGATTAAAACCTTAATCACCTTAACTTTAAAGGAACCTTATAGGATTTGGAGTTGAGACTTTTCAAATCTAATGATTTTATTCTTTGAGTCCACATGGCTATGTTCACTTGTCATCTTTATTAGACTAAGTAGAATATATCAAGGCACGCATGACCCTTACAGATAGTGGCTTAACTTGAACATACTTTACACATAGCTCAACATGGATGAGGTAGTGAGGAGGCAGAATCCTTTGGCTTGGAGTAGCACACAGGTGTATAACAACTAGTATAAACACTCTTCCTCATATGGGGAGGGTAGTGCATCTCAACCTGGTCTAGTGGCAATGGGGTCTAACGACATGGCGATGTAGGTTGCAATAATGCTTCAAAAGAGAGATAGTCTACTAACTCAAGAAGGAAAACTCCTTATGTACATGTTGCACATGTTGTATATATGTTAGAAAAATGCAAAAACTCCATAAAAGGGTACATGCCTGATTGAAAATAAAATGCCTGTCGGAGTATATATAGAAAATAAGTAAAGCTTATGTGATTCATTGTATCATCTCATGGAAGCGTGCAGCTGGAGACTTGGCTACACTGGTCAAGCTCCACGGGATATGTGGCTACACTATCCATGATCCATTCTCTTCTTTCCCCCTCTTCTTGAGCTGGTTGTACTTGAACTTAGAAGGGAATACCCCGCTCCTCGAGGAAAGAGTTGCTAGACCGGGGGACTAGAGTTTCCTTGTTGAGGGAGATTATGTCTTTGCCACTTTTTAGGTGGGGAGATATATTCCACATACATTGTACAAGTATAGATCATAGTCATAAGAGTTTACGCATGTAGACTTGTTCTAATCTGATTGTTGAGGCGACCTGACCATAAAATTGTGGAACTTAAAGGTTGTCGAGTCTTAAATTTGTTTCCCAATAAGGTTCTGCCAAACTAATAATTCAAAGGTCTGATCAAGGTCCATATTTTAATTTTACGAAGATAAGTTTAATAGTCAATATTAATTCCCTTTTCTTCCTTTTTATTTTCTTATTTTTGTTTTCACTTCTTTCTTAAATAAGTGTTTGCTAAGGGACTAGCCAAATTAAAGTATAGGGGAAAGATGAATCCATAATTCATCATATTTATTCTTTTATTTTAGCTAAATTCGTTAGCAAAACATTTATAAGTATGTGTTAAATTCAATAAATTTTCATTCGCCATGAGTTTGTTAATAATATGTAATTAACATTTATTTATCCAAAATAAAAAAAATAAAGAAGAAAAGAAAAAGAAAGGAAATAAAAAGAAGGTTGTAATTATGTAATAAGTACCGACTGATCCAAACCCCGAGATCAGGTAAATGATTGATTTGACCGACAAGGAATAAAGTAGGGAAAGATAGGGTCATCATATATCCAAAATTCCATTGTACATATCATCTACTATTTTCTCTATATTTATTTTGTAAATACTCTTCACTATTCTCTTGTATATATCTTTGCACTGTTTATTAATAAATGATCTCAAAGTGAATAATTTTCTCAATAAAACTTGTAAATAATAAAATTTTTAATAATAAAATAATTATAAAATCAATGTGTAAATAAAATAAAAGAAAACTAACTAGTTATTGTGTAAATATGTCAAAAGTGTGCATAATATGTATGATACTTTATTTATTTAACCTATATAAATAAGTTATAAAATTTAAATAAAAAAATTAATGCATCGTAAATTATTTTGTAAATTAATAAAATATAAAATATAAGGTATTTTTGTAAAAATAATAAAATAAAAATATGTAAATATGATATGTAGGTATATTGTACCTATACATATTAATGCATACTATATATATATATATATTAATTTTTATATATTATTAAATTTATTAAAATCGCAAAAAAATAGTTTGTAAAACAACTAACAATTTCCATTTTGGTCATTTTTTATTTTAAGCCATTTACTATTTTTAATGGATTTTTCTTTTATTTTCATAATTCCTTTTTTCTATTGGTCAACCCAGGTCTTTTGACCCAGGTCAACCTCCCCCCTCCCAGGTCCAACCTGCGAGACCTCACCGGATCTTCTTTATCCATTTTTTCCAGCACAGGTCCAGTATCTTCTTGCTTCAAAACACCTGCACCATTCTTTGCCAAGAGCTGAGACCTTTATTGATACATAGGCAGTGACGGATCTTCCTCAGATTGCGGGTTTTCGATGGAATCTTCCAGAGACTTGGGAGCCCAATAAAGCATCTCTCTTGCGCCTCTGCGTCTTGAACTCGCTTCGCACCGCTTTCTTCTTCCACCAAATTCTTGTCACTTTTGACACGGCTTGTTGGTCTAGTTGGGCGCTCAGATTGCAACTGATTGAGTCGACACTCGCTTCGTGGCCGGAGCTCTCCGTGGCGTCAAGCCTCCTCAACTTTCCATAACAGAGTCGAGGCCACTACCATGTCGACCACTTCACCTTGCTTCGCCTTTCTATCTCCGATCACTAGGTATCTTTTCTTTCTTTCCTTACGTCATTTCTTTTTTATTTTTATATCATCACTGTCGTCCACCATCGCTGCTCCATCCACCTTATCGGAGTTCCATCTTCCACATCTACCCGCATCGATACACATGCTATATCACCGTCCATCTTACAGTACATCCTGTCAACCTTAGACTCAACCTTCTGGTTGGATTTAGGGCCAGTTATCCTTCTTCCATCTTTGTCGTAGGATGAACACCCATTCACGCCGCTTCTTTGATGTTTAGCTCTGAATAACCCTGATCAAAGCTTCAACTCCGAGTCCCGTTCCCTTGCAGGTCCAAGTGTGTACGATAGGATCAATTCGATCCCCAGTAGGCGAGGAGGAGGAGATTCGGGTGACACAAGCTCCAGATCTTCATAAAGTTTCCCTTCGAGCCATCACAACTTCCCATTCGATGCGGAACCTCTCCAGCGAGGTGCTGGACCCTTTGGATTGTTGATTCAAGCACCGCTGCTCTAGATTTCATCGATCGAAGTTCAGCCAGCAGACCCTTCATCCTTGTTCTTCCAACACTCCTTCTAGTCGTCAGATGAGAGCCTTAGTCCCAAATTAGATCATGACTGCATATTTATGCCCAAATTTGGGCGATTCGATCATATCTAGAGTAGATATGACACACACGTCATCGCCTTTTCACCTAATCGTCAGATCTTTTCCAATGTCCTATCTTGATTGTACCTCAACGCAACCTTCCAGCACCGTCCGATCCAGTAGACGTCAGATCTGAACCGTTAGAGCTCCATGTGCATCGCACGCTCCTACAAAGGGATATTTCTCTTTTTACCATGTCATTTTATTCATTTCATTTCAATCTAATAAATGTAAAAGTTAGTTGTAAACATTTGCAGTAAGGACCTCATAATTTTCATATTTTCACTTTAGTCCATCTTAACCACAATCACGTGCCTATACACGTGCTTTTAGTGGGTTATTTAATGTTTGCTCCTTTGTTTTCACGTTTTATATAAATCAGAAATGTTTTTAGAAATTGCATTTATTCCCCTTTAAGCTTTACTCATGTATGAGGCCTGTGTTGCACCGGGATTTTTGTGCTTTAGCCCCTCTACTTTTACTGTGTTATTGTTTGGTCCCTAAACTGAAATTAATTGCATCTAGGTCCTTGCCTTTCCAGTAATTTTATTTTTGTTTATTTTTGTTGTAATAAATATCAAACTCAGTCCAAAATCCCCCAAAAATTCATAGTACATCTTTTTAGTGTCTTTTATTTGTGGTAATTTTTATTGAGTGTGTTTCTTTTATTAACTATTATTAAAAAACCAAAAAGAACCCAAAAATTCCCTATTTACCTTCGAAATTCATAAAAATTCGAACATTTCTCTAAAAATTCTAAAAAATTAGGTCAGTCTTCTTTTTACTTATTTGATTTTATATCAAAATTTCATCTTATTTGCTTTTATAAAACTCTAAGAATTTACAGAACCGTAAAAACATAATAAAAATCAAATAAAATTATTTAAAAACTCTAAAGTTGTGTTTCTTGTCTCTGTTCACTACAAAAAAGAGGGGATTGGCGTGCACATGATGGCTCGTAATGTGCACGATAAGTGCATGCCCGATTACTGGGCGAGCACATGTGCTCGTTCACTGCGTGGTCGCCGATACGAGAGTCGCCTTAGTAGGTGGGAGAACACATTGGGATGCTATGTCCTCGCCCGCTTGTTGGCGTGCAAATATGTTCTCGCTGAAATGATCGCCCCTATAAAAAAAGGGCGATCATTTACGGAGCCCCTGGAGAGCACATGTGCTCGCCTAAACCGATGTGCAGAAAAAAAATTATACAGGTTCGGTGGGGTTTTGACGCCCTGTCAAACCTGTATAGCCTGCCAATAAACCATTGCAGGTGCTTATCCGAGCTCGTTAAGCGTATATATAGTAAATCAGTTTGTCAACTAAATTAACTAGCATCGATAAGCCGAACTCACAAAATATACATGAACTTAGAAACTAAACATTCAAATTTAACATCTAAATACTACAAATATATGTTCGAAGCAATAACGACAAGTAAAATTACAACAAATTATACTATCAAAGTTCATATAAAGTGAAAGATGTGCTAAAAGTTTAACAACAACACAAGCCAATAGCAACAAAAATTCAATTCTTCTTTGATCTAAAAATTTTAGATATTAAACCCTGCTTTGCTTTCTTTTTTTCCTTCTCCTTCTCTTTGAACCTAGCATACATGCGTGCCTCTTCTTCAGGGTCGTTCTCCTCCTCCTCTTCGTCATCCTATTCAATCTCCTCAGGTTGAGATGCACGACCTTGTGACCTATATTATATATGGATGATATATACAGGTTACTTGCATTTTGTAGATATAGAAATATAAAATTATTACTCATTCTAAGTAGAATACTTACATGTACACCGTTAAATCTTCTCGGAGCTTCGTCACCTGCTCCACTATCATCGCCATCTGCGACTCCATTGGCAATGATGATTGGGATGAATGAGGTTGTGTGTACGACAGCTGGGAGTATGCAGATTAGGAATGATGATGTTCCTCCACATAGTATGGAGGAAGACCACCAAGCGTCTGCTTCCTGTTCGCCACAACGTCCCTCTCCTCCAATACCTTATAAGATTTTCATTGTTTAATATGAAATTATATATAAAAAATGAATATAGTAAGTTAATATTTATCTATACCTGCTTCCAGATTGTTTTATCAAATGGTGGTTGCTCTCCAGTTGGATCACCACCCTATTTTTCTACAGATAGTGCCAAATAACAATCCTGAAATACACATTGAAATATAGAAAAATGAGTTATAATATATCTTTCAATTGTAAATAAATTGATAGACTTACCAACAATTCTCCTACTTCAGGAGTGGACCATTGCGACTCTCCTTCTTTCCCACTCATGTGGAACCTCGCCCCCCACTCCTGAAAAGAGGGTTCTCTTTCCAACCTAGCTGCCTGAAAAATAATTTTAAGATGTAATAACAACATTGCATTATATTAAAGTAGATTTGAAAAATTAAAGTTTATATTGTAATACCATCTCCACTCTAATCTGATTGTGGCTTTTAGAGCCACTTGTTGATTTAATCCTTTGTTTTTTTTGCAGTTTGTCCTTCCTGCGATGGATCTCCTTCCAAACTCCGCATCAGCAACGAATGCATAACAGAAACCCGCCCATCTGCAAGGAATATGTTATGAATATTGATTACTTTAAAAAGTATATTATAAAATATTTAAGAAATACAATACATATCCTCCGTACACCATGCTGGCGGGAACCTCTTCATCTCCTCAAAATTCATCTCCTCGCATCCCGTCTTCGCATGCGAGTCTCTCCTTGCCATGAAAATGTATCGCCCATTCTCTTCTTTGCCAGACGAATAAAGGCTCGACGATAAGCCTCCTTCCTAGACCCAGAACAAGGCGATACCTACTATGAAAATTACAGCAAAATATTAGAAGAAAACGTGAAAAAAATTTCTATATAACTTCTTACAAATTATTCCTACCAGAAACATGTCAAACAGTCTCTCCGTATACCACATAAATCAATCGTAATCAACTTTCAAAATAATCATATTAGTGATTATTTTGATAGTAAACTATGATTGATTTGGTATACCGAAGAGGAAGGGGTTATGAACCGAATTTACATCAGAAATAAAGAGCTTGTGACAACAATCGCCTTTTAATAAGTTTGAATCCTTACAACCCCCTTAGTCCGGGATGTCCGAACTAAGGAAAGTTGAAATAAATGTAATACTTTAAGATCACTTTACGTCATACATTTGTACGTGCCACAAATGAGACTATAAAATAATCTTGAAATATTAATTCATTTATGTTAGCCGGGCAATTACGTAAATTTGGTTGGTTAACGATGGGGATAGGGGTAAGTGTGATCCTAATTTAGTGCCTAATAGAGTGGATTGGCTCAATAATATTAGATAGGTACTAGCAAAAAAATCGAATTTTAAACCTGCAAACATCAAAATCCATGACCATTAGTCTGGGTTAAACATCCCAAAGTGAGTCCAATAGTGTTGTGAAACAATAAAAAATATAATACAGTCTGAGGTGATCAAATCCTCCAATGTGTTGCACGTGCCTCTCGGTGTGCAGGGCCACACACCACCCGGCGTGGAGCAACACACTGTGTGTGAATGATTTTGTGCGATTTTATAATAAGTAATGGTTAGTGTTTTAGACTTATCATTAGCCTAACTATAAGATAATGTGATATACTTGATCACATTAACTAGAATTTAATGTGATAATAAAATATCACAGAAGAAATGTTTTTGTTTATAGTTATCGTCACGCATCAACAATTTTAACTTAAATAAATGAATAATTTGACATCCATTATATAGTTCTTATTCCCAAAGGCTTTGTATATCTCATCCCCTCTTTCAACAAATCTAGTGTAATGAAACTAGGGGTAAGGCTAGACATGAACTATTTTGATGGAAGTAGTGTTATGGCATAATTCAATATTCTCTATTTCTATATCAACATTCACCTACTTCTCTATTTAAGCACTATACTTGTTGTGACATTTAATCAAACACTTGACATACGTATGATATTCCATCTATATTAGACAAATATATTCTCAAATCTAACAACAACTACATATTAAACAAGTATATGAAGCATAAGCAACACGATTAACTACTAGTAATATTAAAATTAAGAAGAAAACAATCAACAACATCAAAACCCTAAACCTCTAAAGCAAGTATGAAATCAAATGAAATATGAAAAAAAGAGAGAAAGGATGATAAGATATACCTAAAGAAGGGTGTGTGTGAATGAATACTTAAATGGAGGTCCCTCGACACAGGAATCCTCGAGGATGGGTCGCCGGAGGGGAGGAACAGGGAGGCAACTCATGCTGGAATGAGGAAAGAAGGACGCCCGGCGTTCTATTTACGGGCATGGGGAGCACACTTATGTGCTCGCTCAGAGCTCGGTAGGTTCTCGCCCAGTATTTTGACACACGCCAATCTAGCCGCGCCTTTAAATTCAACTGGGCGAGCACATTCGGGAGAGCACTTGTGCTATTCACGTGCTCGCCCATATACGAAAATATAACCACGCCTCCTGATTCAAAGGGCGACCGGCCTGGCGAGCACATGTGCGACCTATGTGCTCGCTAGGGAATGAGCGAGCACATGTGCTCGCCAAGTGCACCCCATCGTGTGGACGCTAATCACATTTTTTGTAGTGGTTTGTAGATAGTTAAATGTAGTTTCCATTAAAATTTCTTTCCAAGAGTTTTGAGCTTATTTTCCATTTTTAATTTGAAAAATACTCCTGGTTGTGCACTATTTACTTTATTCGCTATTTTTAATCATTGTGAAAATCCTAATAATCCAAAAATCTTTGAAAATTACAAAAAATAGTATAAAACTATCAAAAACACAAATAATTTTACTTTATTTTTTGGCTATTTTTACTATATTTGAAAAATACAAAAAGAGTGTTTGTATGCCATTTCTTTATTGTCTTTATTTGCTTGGCCTTAAAAATTAAAGTATAAAAAAACTGCAAAATTCAAAATCATTAAAAAAATTAAAAATCAGATAATATAAAATTTAAAAAACCAAAAAATAATTTAAAAAAAATAAAAATCTACAAAAATCCAAGAGTAGTTTGCTTTTCTTTTTCTTTTTATTCTTTGATTTTTTATTGATTGAATTGCCCTCATTTAGTAACAGTTGCCTCCTTGTGTTTGACCCTGGAGCTATACCAGGTTAATAGATAATAGCTTAGACCAGTCTCTTTTACTTGCTTGATTTGTTTTGTGGTTGAATAATTTTCTCGATTTTGAGCTGGATTTCTAGAGTGATAACGACACTATTAATTGCTTAATTTCATTTCTTAAACTTAGTCGTCCGATCGGTCATCAACAGACATCTGTCTTTTGTACACATCTAGTTTACACAGAGCTTCCCACAACTAATGCACAAGGGCAAGTAGCCTGGCATTCATGTCCTTTGAGGTTCTATCCCTTTAGATAGGTCAGTACCATATTTGAATGGGAAGAAACCTTTCTTGGAATTTTCCAGAAAAGGGAAAAGTGTAGCACTAATGTTATGGTCCCAATATGGCAATACCCTCTTCTCTTAGCTTCTGAACAACTTCAGAACTAAGATCTAAGAGGTATCCTTGAGATCATATCTCGAGGTTTCAATAGCCAGACTATAAAACACTTATTATTGTCCTTATATCTTTCCAAATGATTATGATATCATCTATGTTTAGTATGATGAACACAATGACACACCCACTAAGCTTCATATGGTTCATCAAGATTCTATCTGAAATCGTAACCTTTATAATTTCATAAAATCTGATTTTCCAACTACAAGAAGCTTATTTGAGTCCACAGATGGAGTTATTCAGCTTGCATACCTTGCTTTCCTCAATTATGAAGCCCTTGGGATACTTCAAATGAATATCCTTGGAGAGGTATTCATAGAGGAATGCACTATCGCCTTCCATCTTGTAGATGTCTAAGTCAAGTTGTGTATCTATAGTTAGCAATATTCTGATGGGTTTAAGCATGGTCACTGAAGAGCAAGTCTCAATGCAAGAAATGTCTTCTCTTAGTGTATATATTGTGGATACGAGCCGGTGTTCGAAGGTCTCTAACTTCTCCTCACGTTCCCTCTTTCTATTGATGATCCATTTACACCTAACAAGTTTTACCCTTATCGGTGGATCCCTGAGGGTCCATATACAACACTTGTATATAAAGTCTACTTTAGACTTTATTACTAACATCGATCTTTCCATGGCATGATTCTCAGAAGCTTCATCATGTGAAGTTAGATCATTGTCAGACTTATTTGACACATGGAATCTATCCTCAGACTCATTTGAAGAGGTATGAGTGTTTCATCTTTATTTGTCCTTGTTTTTTATAATTTCAGGACCCTCATTATCTTCTCAAGATTCAATGAGTTCCTTTACTTCATTTTCATCTTGATTCTCAAGAAAATCATCATCTAAGAATCATATCCTTAGAGATGAAATCTTTAAAGAATCTCAAGGTCATAAAGTAGGTATCCAATACCATCCTTTATTTTTCTATTGAAGCAGCACTCTCTAGTGCTAGATTTCAGCTTACTTGCATCCATGACAAAGTTATGGACCAAGCAACCCTAAATCCTTAAGTATCCAACACTAGGCTAGGTTCCAAACCATAGCTTATTTGGGCTTTCGGGTTTAGATGCATGGAATCTTATTAAGGATATATACTATAGTCTCTACTACATATATATCTGGAAACTAAAAAATAATTATGCTAAGAGTCATCATTGATTAAATCATGTCACATATGATCCAATTCTATATCCCTACAACTCTATTGAGTTAAGGTGTATTAGGAGGAGTGAGATAGGGATGATATTTCTGTCTCCATAAGGTATTCCTTAAATTCATCTAATAGGTACATGCTACCTGGGTAAGATCCAATTCATTTCATCTTCCTTCAGACTTTGGTTCTAAATAAAAAATGAAATCTTTGAACATTTCAAAGGTTTCTAAGGTGAAAGGAAGAAATCTCATATCACAAAAATCATCAATCGATATCACATATCATCAATGTTTATTATGATACATATGATCCACATACATCAATATGCATGAGATCTTTAATACCTTGGCATGTTACACCATTCCTAGAGAAGGGTGCATTGGACAACTTTTATTACTTTGAATACAATACTCACAAGTACGTAAGATTTGAAGTTTTAGATAGTCTAAAGTTTCGTCTCTTACTAGTCTATTGATATCATCAATAGACATATGTCCAAGGCTTGATGCCAGGCCATTATCAAATGATCTTCATCCTCCTTTTGATCTTATAAGGTTAATTTTTCATTATTTAAAAATGTGAATGAGCCATTCATTAATTTTCTAATTTTGTAGAGTCCTCTAGATGTTACATTACTATTTGAAATATATCCGATCATAACTCTTTATGATAGGTATACTTCAGAATACATTATTATTTCCAACATTTAGAAATAAACAATGAATGTATTCAAATATCTTGGTCAAAAAGACATTTTCTAAGACTAAGGACTCTCCCACTGAAAATATGAAGTCTATCTATCCAACAGAGATTGTTGCAACAATTGCATCATCATCCATGTGGATGACTGTTAAACCTTAAGATAAATTTTCTTGTCTTCTAAAACATATGCAACCAATTGCAAGTGTTAGTAGAAGAGTGACATACAATTATTAGACTTTGATCTTATCTAATAAGAAAGTACATTTCAATGATTATATATAGATTATTCTGATGTACTATCCGAGATCTATTATGAGGATATGAGATAGTCTAGTTAGTCATACTATCAATACATTGGCTTATTGCACTATTGGAATTCATCTAACTCTTTGTATGTCATATGGAAGTCATATAAGTACAATCAACTCTTTGACTTTCCTTCTCACTAGGGTTAGACCCAAGCTACCACTACGCTCCCTTCATCTATAAACAACCATTGCTTAAGACAAAGAATATTTCATGTTGAACTCAAGAGATTTCAATATAATAGTATTTCAACATTTGTATATGCTTCATTTAATTCATACAATATGAACATTATGAAGATTCATGAATGACTAGAGTAAAGATGGTAGAATGATGACACTCATCATATCTACATCCATCTTAACTCTTCAAAGGTTTTTGTTCAGGTTGATACTCAAACATTTTGAGTACATCATCTCTTAAATGCAGTGAACCATGTCATTCATGATTAAATGTTGAGAGCACATATGTATGCCAAAAACATCTTCTTAGATTTTATAAGGATTATTTGACAATTACGATCATCATCGACATGATACTTCCAAAGCACACTTGATGAGAGATAAAGACTATAGAGACACACAAACCCTAGGTTGTTGTCTTATTGTCTATTTAGTTGTCATTACTCATTATTATGAGGAAACTTGCAGATTGCAACCACATACATTATGTGCGCAATTGCAAGTACAATATCTGAATCATGGATCCAATCCATGATATTTTAGTAGTTATTATTGAGTATACTATTAAGTGGGTCTAATGGTGATTATCTGAAATAAGTTATTTGCATAAATACATATTTTACTTTTATTTAGGAATTTTTATATCAAACTTGTCTTGCCTTGTCTACTTTAAAAGTTCATTCCCTTATTCACTTTCGAAGTATGTCCACAGTGTTTTCCACCTCGGCCTCAGAAGAAGGAGCAGCAGCCTTCGCACGATGAATGAAGAGCATCACAAACATCAGAGAAGCAACAAATCCTAGAAGAGGGGGGGAAGGAGAAGCGAGGGGGGTAATGTTGCGGTTAGACCTGAAAGTCTCAGGAAATAGTCAAAGCACGGTTCCAAGCATATAGCTCCTATTCTGAGGAGGTCAAATACTCTAGTCTAGTGAAGCTAGGACCCGAAGCAGTGAGGCATAGGAGAGGATAAGAGGGAAAGGCGCCTGACAATGACTAGTTTCAAAACGAAGCAGTAGACATAGGTGGATGGAGGTGAGCCGATCGTAGATTGGACGTATGGTGGCCCAGGGAGGAAAGCGACAAAACCTGGCCCCTATGAAGGGCAAGAGTCACTATCAAGGGTTGGTAGCACGTAAGATCTGGGATCTCCTTTCTAATCCTTGTTATATTCGAATAATATGAGAACTTGCAACTAGGATAAAAAGAAGCGGGAACTCATTCCGTCTTGCAAGTCCAACTTGCATCTCCCAATTTGGTCTTTAACACCCGAGCCCACCACCCCTAAGGTGATGTTGACTCGTTGTTAATTGAACCAACCATCAACTAGAATAGCAATCGCTATGCACAATCCAATATTGTCCCAATAATATGAGGACTCGATAATGGGGTCACTATGCATAAGGCCTTACTCTTTCGAGCAACAAAGATCTTGATCTAGATGCGTTTGTATGCAAGAGGTGTCACTTCAAACATGCATCTCCTAAATACAATCCCTGGCAACGGAACCCTTCGCCTTAATGGGAGACTGTGTATGCCATTTATGTGATCCTCTATATCATGTTCAAATTTTAGTTAATTATTATGAATCATATTCACATAATTAATTATTTAAAGGGAATAAAATCTCTATTCATAACATAGTGTTTATTTGAATTTAATTAATTTAATCGTATTAAATTAATTATCAATTCAATCAATCAACCAACAAAAAATTTTAATTATTACTTAAAGGATGGTATAATCTAAAAAATACATGTTATTCAAATTTAAATAATAATAAAAATACATCATGATCGCTTCAAGCATTATTATTTCCTTACCTGTTGTCATGGCCAGTACGCATAGGATGTTGGACAGACTGCTCATGGAGCAACCTGCTACCCCATCGATACCCGACTAGAGACCATATCCGCCTTAGGTCAGGATAATGTGATTTGATCATTTTGTATTTGAGATGATAACCGGTCTTTAAACCAGAGTTATACCATATAATATTTATCAAAATCATTTTTATTAATATTATAAGGGGATTCGCTAAACAAATCCTCAATCCTATTCAAGCATCAATGTTTGTTGGAAAATTCATTATAACCAAATCAATCAAGATACATTACCATATCAAGTTGGTTATGGTCATTCAAAAAATAGTTATAATTATTAAACATTTCATAAATATTTAACAACTAATTATTCCAGAAGATTAACAATTAATTTCCATGAATAAATTGAATGACAATCATAAGATTCTTGTTCCATTTCTTTAAGTTTCGAGCATTGATACATGTTTAATAAAACTAATAAATCTTGAGCAAATAAACTTCAAATCAAGAAAACTAAATTTCTTTAATTTGAAAATTTAATTTGCAATAGAATACATGTGAAAGACATACATTTCTATGTGTTCTGAAACGGTGGTTATCTATTGATTACGTTCTAAAATACCATTCCGACAACAATGGATACATGTCCACTAAAACAGTCATAACTAGAGCAAACTGATTTTAAATCACGCAAACTCAAGTATTGTAGTTTTCTAATTTAATGAGGAATATAATCCAAGTAACAAAATCATGTTTTAAGTATTTAAACAGGGGAAAAATTTGCACAAAATAGAGCTATGTGATCAAAATGCGATGAAACTTCACAAAGCTTAAAATGCTGATGTCATTTTAAGTTTACAGATCATATCCAAAACCTCCAACCTGGCTCTGATACCACTTGAAGGATTTGAGAAAGATCCTGAAGCGCATCATGGAAGCATGGAGATCGCATCATATGCGATCGGGAGTGACTAGTCTCATTTGCACGATGCAACAGAATTTTAAAAATTTAAAACGATGAAACCACTTGATATGAGAACATTTCTCGGATCATTTCATCTAAACCACAAAAAGTTATTAAGGTTACCTCTTGAAGGATGGTTATGATTGTAGTCTCTAAAGCAAGAGACCTCCTATCTCAAGTCTGATCCAACGGAGGAGATGCTTGGGAGCATGTTGATGAAATGTGTGCTCTTAGCAATCCATGTTTATGATCCAAGCAACGAATCTCCTGATCTCATCACAGGAGATCCGGCGTCTTCTTCACGAGCGAGGTTCACCGAAGGAGATGGAGATCCACGAGCACTCGAAGTGGCAACACTATGACGTAGCGGCAACATTGGTGACTCTCTCTAGGGCACCAAGGTAGACGGCCACCATGAGAGAGAGAGAGATTGGCATGTAGAGAGAATGAGAGAGAGAGATATTGGCATGTAGAGAGAATGAGAGAGAGAGAGAGAGTGAGAGCATGTTGTTGTCTTTTTCTTTCATAAAAAGGAAAATCTAGGTTGCCTCTCCTTTTATAATATCTTGGGAGTCTATGGATCTCAATCCATGGACGATACAAATCCAATGGTGGAGATTGATTTGTGTTGCTTTCAATGGCCATCATTTTTGTTGCAAAAATATATTAACAACAATAATTATTTCAAACTAAATTAAATATATTGAATAATCATCAATATATTGTACATCAATCATACTTGGAGAAATAGGAAGGAGACAAGCCTCCTTCCATAAGAAGAGAGGACAACCACCGATTCCACTTAAGGCTTGGTAGTCGCCCACCTTCCTCTTTAGGAAGGTGGCAAGCCACTCCTATTTCATGATATTGCATTATCTCACGATTCTCTCCAAAATTTACAACTACATTTGTTATAAATAATTCCCAAAAATAATTCATAATTATTTTGTGAACATTGCAATCATGCCATGACAAAATTGTGAAACAAATTCACAACCCAAAATAAAATGTAAATTGTATTTTCAATTAATTGTCCAATGTGAATCCAATTCACAACAACATTTAAATTGTAAATGTTATTTACTAATAACTTGCTCTTATATATTATGAATCACATTTATAATATATATGATTAATGTGGATAGTGCTATCCACATTTTTCATATCCATGATAACTAAATCATATTTAATCATCCTGGACCTCATTTCTCGTGTGCCCAAATAATATGAATCACATTAATATTATTAACATCTTTGATAATTAATCACATTTAATTGTCTTTGATAAATCTCCTTATATGACTAAATAATATGAATCAAATTCATATTATTAATGATAAATAAATCACATTTAATTATCAATTTTTGTCAATGCTTGGATACATTATCAACAATGAAATTATCCTTGAATTCTTTCAAGAATAATGTGCTTTAGACTATCAACAATGAATTTATCCTTGAACTCTTTCACGAATAACGTGCTTTCTCTGCTAATACTTGGAGATAAGGACCGACGACTGTATGTTCCATGTATAGTTACTTGGATGTTGAGATCATATCTCAAATCCATATATCGGGGCCTCCCATATATGTTTGCAAAGCCGTAAATCTGATCTTCTCTTTGCATTTGAATCACATTCAGATCACTATCCAACATTTGTACCAAGATTAGATTAATTCTCTATTGAAAGGAAACACTAAAATCTAGACCTATTTCATCACTCCCTCGGAATGGAAGCGTCATGTTTATACAATCGTTTATGATCACATCACCCTCAGGTATTCATAATACAAGTTGCATATTGAAAGACCAAAAATAAACCCGAAGTTTCTCATTTGATCATTGGGAGTCGGTATCGATCATACTTTCAAAAGCATATATCATACCTAGGTATTGATCATATACATTCCAAAAGTATATATCAAACCTACAAATTCAGTCACGCTTCCAACACGAGATGACCATGCACAGAATTTGATCCCAATATCTCTTATGTTAGCTCATGTCTTCTAATTCAGTAAATGAACCTATATGATCCCTTTAAGAGATTGTATTACTCATATTCCTATGTATGCACACTAGCGCGCCGGTGTATAGACCTTGGTTAGATCATCTACCTATCGATCTACCATATATACATGCTTAAACATATAGTAACACTTATGTCACCGATCAGAGGATGTGTGCCTATATCGTGACAACGTACGACGGAGGACTTGGTTATCTTGATCTTGTTAAGTCAACTCTTTGACCTAACTTATCTAACACCTCCCAATCTCTATTCCTATGCAGATGACACGGATCAAAAGGTTGGTTAGATATCAGCTCATTAGAGAAAGGGTTGCCATCTATTACTCAGGCTAGAAATCATCTCGTAATAATCATTAAATGGTTCTTGATGAGTTGTCAATCCAACTCTTTAGATATTCATTCAAGCACCAGCCTCTATGATTCAACAATTGAATAAAAAATGGTATGATCATTAATATGGCCATGGTACATAACCCTAATTGTACTAAGGGACTTATTACACATACTAATTATTCTTCATTTCAGATCAAGGAATGATATTTGCGATAACATTTATTGCATAATAGCTTGTGGGCTCGCATGTCCAATAAAAAGAACGTAGAAAACTCAAATCACGAGAAACAAAGTGAAATAATGAGAAAAATAGGGAGAATAATAATGCGAGAAAACAAAAAAAACCTACAGGTCCCAAAGTGAACAATCACTTGGTAAAATATACTTGTAAAGTGTCCAAGTGTCCAAGGTCTATCCTTGTATTAATACTATAATAAATATGATATCTCTCACACAAAAATAAAAATAAATATCTATAGTAATGTACTACACTTCTCGGTTCCTCAGTTGGCTTTACTTCTGTCTCCCATCGACTCAACTAAGAAAGCAGATCACTACTCTACTTGGCTACTTTTGTCTCATAGAGGATCACCCTTGCATAGCGGGACCTCACAATAAATTCAACAAAATAAGTGATTAGAACATATAAAAAGTTATTTTAATATAAACAGATAAAGAAATAAATATTTACGGCCATATACAGACTATCCTACGCGTCGCTCCTCGATAACTGCACCAACTGATAGAAGGGATTCGAAAGGGGAACCTAACGTTAGGTCTTAGAGGGCTCGTAGTGTCTGACAAGTAGGATCTGGCAATAGTTGTATTGGCCGCTTTCATGGCACTCGATACCCGATCAAATCTTCTCCATCAACAATTAAACCAAAACAATATCTCTGTGTGCAATAAAAATATGCGTGGAGTCAAAATTTATGTTTTTTAACTCTACAAAGTGTGTATAGTAAACAAGCAGTAGAGTACCGATCTTGGGGGAGCAATTGGTAGGTAGGTTAATTATTAGTAATAAATAATAACTAATAAAAATTATTTTTATACTTTTTAGCCTTTTTTAAATTTTATATGGGTTTTGATTATTTGTGAATTTTATGGATTTTAAAGTGTTTTGTATTTTTAAAATTTATTTTTTTAAAAATTTTTCAAGTTCTTTTTTATATATAAAATAAAAAATATAATTATAAATATTATAATGATATAGTATATAATATAAGTATTATATAGAGTATATACTATAGATAGGGTTCTATATTTGCAATATACATAAGTACACTCAAAATACGTGAAATAAAAAGTTTTTATGTTTTTTATATTTTCTCTGTTTTTGATAATTTTCTATATAGATTTTTTGCTAATTTTATATATTTTTAAAATTATAAAATGTACAAAATATTATACAGAATAAAAATCTGAAATAGTTTTAATTGAATAAATATAAATAAGTTAAAAATTGACCTAAAACTATTTTGAATATATAGTTTATAATATATAGATAATTTGCAAACAGAAATGTATATTTTAGATTTTTTTAATATTTTTTCCTAATTTTTATATGGTTTTTAGAGTTTTATAAATTTTATGTTTTGTTTTTTTTAATTTTAGAGGTTTTTTTATAAGTTTTAATAGATAATATAATATAGGTAATATATTTTTCGGGGGAATTTTTGGTAGAGGTTTTCTATTTTTATGGGTTTTAATAATTAGACATGGCATAAAAACATTTTTTAATTTTTAATATATTGGAAAACAAATTAAAATGGCATGCAAGAAATATGTCATCAAGCACAATAACATAAACTTCAATTAATTTTCCTACAATTTTTGGAGCAATAAAAATGTTTATAAAGATAAATACATACAAAACTAAAATCTACAGTTTACAAGGACATATTTTCAATTAATGAAAACATTTAATCTTTTTAATAATAGGTCCAAATAGTCTAGAAGCATGCATGCAAATTGTTACATCGCAACACATGCACCCACATGTGATATGTAAGGACTATTTTGTAAATATAAGAAAGTTCATGTCCTTAGTTGCAGTTTACCCACAAACTATTACTCTAGTTTAAATATTTACAAGATTAAATGCATAAAGCAAGAGATGTAGGGGTTTCTATGCAATATAACCCTTAAATGGCATGATCCAATGGTTGAGGATGCGCCACAAAGCGTAACAAAAATGATTCGGTGACGGTGAAGGGATTCATTTTGCTTCATTTGTACGGTCCTGATTAGATATGGGTCGTGTTCTTTTATCTAACGGTGGTGGAGACACTTGGAAGAACTGCCAAGAACAACGTCCTGGCGTGCCTTCGATTGTAGATGCAGACTCTCTTTGGCCACCTCCGACGCTCCCTACGGTCCCAAAACGTTATTGGAGCCTGTCCGCATGTGGTGGAGCCTTCAAATGAGTGCAGGTCCCATCATTGGGGACTTGGAGGGTCTTTGAGCTTCAGAGACCTGGAGCACCTGCTCCTACCTTCGATTCATCTTCCAAGTCACTCGTTGGGATTCACACATGTACCAAAAATTCGATGGGCTTGAGAGCGGTGCTATTGACCCAGAAATGAAGCTAGAAAGTAAAGGGGGTGAAGGGCGACTGAGCTTCGTAGAGAGGCGAAGGAAGGAACTCGAATTCTCTGATTTTTATGAAATCATAAGTGATCGGATGAAAGATTTGCTGGAGAACATGTAGAGTTTTGAGATGGGAGTGAAAACAACTTGAAACGTGGCGAGATTCACAATGATCTAGGGGATGGAGCAGGAGCTCAAGCGAGCAAACAACTTGGCATTAAAGCTAAACTACTGTATAATTTTATGAACTAAGAACTAAACGATGATGCTAGAAGGAAATTACACTAGAAATGGGAGGGAAAACAGCTCAAACCTGCAGAAATAGGGAGCGAACGAGCCCTCACTGGAGAAGCTTCGACGATGGCGGACTGTTTTAACCTCCACCTTATTTACACTAACAAGGTCAGGAACAACACCTGTTGTCACCAGGGACTCAGACAAGGAGTTCCTATTTGGGTTACAGAGGAAGAAGAAGGATCAAAATAAAAAAGGAAGCTTGGGTTCTTATTTATAGAACATGGGAAAAGGCTCATAAGGTCACCTGATTCTGATGAAATCGATGATGTTCTGACAAACATAGGAGCATGGCGAGATGGAGGGTCATAATCTGAAGATTGTTCACGAAGAAATAGCCTTATATCAATCCATGGATCAAGCATAAATTTTTGAATAGTCGGAGGGTTCACGGGTTCTGACAGGAGACGGACGAAAATCGGACAGTTGACCCAAGGTCAACTACCAATATGCCCTGATTGGTCCATGTGGATCAATCAAGGAAAAAGTAGGGATTAATTCACTTATTTATTTGATAAAAAATGCTAAATTTTTTTATTAATTAAAAGTCAAAACATCAAAATTTTTAATTATTTTTCAATATTTTATCGATATTTTTTTTATTTTTACAACCTTATTTATTAAGTGATAATTTTTACAAGTGTGTACAAAGGTATATTTACCTATATTTTACCTATTTTTTATTCTGTATTTTAAATTTCAATTATCGTATGCATATATTTTATATATTCATAATATATTTAAATACATATTTATGTTTTTTTATTTTATTTTTATATTTTATTTACATACTTGCCTAAAAAGAGGTATATACATTATAGGTATAGGATACTATATATTTTAATGTATCATTTCTTTAATGTTTTTTTATGTTTTTATTTCATGTTTATAATTTTTATGTGTTTTAGATAAATTTACAATTATTTAACAATATAAGAATAGAAGAATTATAAATAATTGAATTATAAGAATAAAATATACATGTATATAGTACAATGGGACCCCAGAAAGGTGGTTTTTGTATCTGAACTACATTTCGATATAAATCACCTTCATTAAATATATAATTTAATTTAGAATACAATGGACATGAGTTTGATGAATTTTGAGCTTGTATGGATAAGATATTGGTCTGCGAATTTCGATTTACGACGTTTTCATCTATGTGTCCTAGTTGCACAATGTATTATTTTATGTGCAATTATTTTCATCATTTTCTATGTATTTTTATGTATAAGTTTCATGTACAATGAATCTTTATTTGAGGTGTGCAAAATGAAAAAAAGGTTGTATGTATTTTTTGTACAGTTATTGACACTATCTCCCCTTCTTTATTCCTGATTGACCAAATCAATATTGACTTGGTCTAGGGATATAAGATCATTCAGTATCTTTGATACATCATTTCTTTTTCTCTTTTCTTCTCATTTGTTCTTTTATTTTGGGTTTAAATACTTATATTTATAAAATATTTACATGTTGATTATTGAGTGTTATTTCTTGTATTTTCATGTTATTTACATGCATTTTTCTAGGGATTTAAGGCCAAAATGAAAGAATAAATATGATGAAATGGAGATTCATCACTATACTATAACTATAATGTATATACATGTAATTAGTTATACATGTAAATAAAATCATAAAAATACAACAAAAATATGTAAATATGTATTTAATAATTTAAAATATATAAAATTTGTGAATAGAATATTTTTTATATTAAATACAAAATAAAAATAAAATATGTAAAATACATGTATATATACCAATTTATGTATATATATGTATACATGTAAATATAAACACCGCACAAATAATGTTGTAAAAATAAATAAAAAATCATCATAAAATAATTTATAAAATAATAAACTTTTTCATGTTTTAAGTTTTATTTAATAAATACATTTATTATTTTATGTTTGATTTATATGTTTTCTTTCTATTTTGTCCGGATTGGTCCTACGTGGACCAATCAATATGCATATTTTGTTGACCTCTAGTCAACTCTACCGGGCTAGCTTCTGACTTCGTTAAAAGCGCTGAGTAACCATCTTCTCACAATTCTCATGCTTTCCCCTAACCTCCATCTCCCTCGAGACCTTTACCCTGATGAACTTCCCTCAACAATCAACCACGCCATGACCATACCTTCACCTACCACCTTCCTCTCACACGCCATCTCAGTCACAAGATGGCCCTTCATTTTTTTTTACAAAATCCACCCATCTCCTCCATTTTGAGTTTTTATCCTCTCTAGCCTACTAGTAACCCCAAAGAGCCATTCAGAGTTGATCCCATGGTGATAGTAAGTTACTCCTAAGTTTGGTCGACGTGGATACGGGTGGAGGAGCAGTGATCCAAGTCACTGGAGCAGCTCAGATGATGGTCCCTTGCCTCTAGGTACACCCCAGTTGAGGCTTGGGATTAGTTAATTTAGCTTGCCTTTTTATTCCTTATCATACTCTAGGTTTATTTAATCTTATTTCCTTTTAATTTCGTGTATTTTAGCAATTTTGTAGTTCGTCAGAGCTAATGCTCCAGCCACCTATTCCAATGTGATTCTAACCTTGTCTTGACTCACCAACATCCTCATCACCTTGCTTTTGTTTCTTCATCAAATCTTCACACCCAAATCAACCTGATCTCTCCTAGATTAGTGAATCAAGTCTCAGCTCCGACGATCACTAGAGACTCGCCATTCACCTCCATTTTTGTGTGTCCTGCTTCAATCTTGGGTCCAGTACATAGCCCTCGATCACCTTAGTCTTTTTGTACAGGAAGAATGCCTAGAAGGACCACCTGGAGAGGGGATTGATTAACAAACATGACCTTTAGGTCCTTTAGATGAATATTCATTTCAGGCCTCCTCTGACGAGACCTGGAGCCATTGGTGACCCAATGCAGCTGCGGGAAGACCCCGAGAAGGAGAAGAGGCCGTCAAGAGGGACGGAGAATTCTAGAGCATCGAGGAATCGAGGAATGAAGGAGGACAGGGAAGGTGTTATTCGTTGTTCTTCCTCCAAGCTTCATCATCATACGATCAAGCATTGGGCCTGGATCTAATTTGGGCCCTTGGATTTAAATGAAATGGTGCTTCACCAAAACCATTCAATTTATGTAAAGACCATGTGCAATAACCTTAACCATACATAAGGGCCTCACGTGCCCCTCACAGGGTCCCCCTGGGTATTTAGCACTGACACCCTCCCACCTTTTTTCTTTATAATTTAGTCATGTAAGTGTAAAATCAAGTGCAATAATTTCATAAATTACAATCTAGACTTGTAACTTTTGTGTATTTACTTTTTAGTACTTCTGCCTCACGTGTAGCGACACATGATGCATTGTAATATTTGCATGCATGTCCATATGTTCCATATATGTGTTATTAAATGCATGCACAGTTTAATGTAATTGTATTCTTGGTCCCTGTGAACTGCATTATTTTTATTTCTTATATTTTGTGTAAATTAAATATTTTTATTAATAAAAAATGTTATGAAAATTAGCATAGATGTTTGATACCTCGTTTCTTCACGCATAAATTTATGTAGTCATTTAAATTAGTTTTTCCTATTTTTAAAAATTCAAAACACATATTATATTTCTTATTTAATATTTAAAACCCATAAAAATTATAAAAACTTTTCAAAAATACTAAAAAATATGTTATCTATGTTATTACATATTGTACAACATATCCAAAAATTACTAACAAAATATAAAATATAAAACCTAAAAGTTATACAAATTAAAAATCTTATAAAAATTAGCAAAACATTCTATAAAAAATCCAAAAATATAACATTCTATTTGGGAATTTTCTTGATTTTGTATACTATATTTAAAAGGGTTAAATAAGTATGCTTCCTAGAGCATATAAGAGTTTGCTCCGACCTTTCTTTCCACAATTTTTTTATTGTTTTGAAATGAAACATGGGGAGATATACTTAGAATAATAAGTGAAATATGTGCTTCAAATTTCGTGTGAAATAGACGTCCTAACACTTCCATCTAGAGGGGCTCAATTTCAACAATTATGAGGTTGTTAAAATTTGATAGTCTTGGATGGATGGGATATAACTCTCGAATTAAGTCGAATTTTGAATGACACAAAGATGATTTATTGTGATCAGAATTCCACTAGATTTTATTTTAGAAAATTTAAAAAAATATAGGAAAAAAAGATGGGAGCATGTAAGATACATGCTCCTAGGGAGAATACACCTTTTCCCATATTAAAAGCAGTTTTGGTTAATTTTGTGTAATTATTAAACATAAAAACTCTTGGATATGTATTATATTCATTGTTTAGTATATTTAGTCTTTTTAAAAATCCATAAAAATAAGAATAATTACATAAAAATTACCAAACATAGAGTAAAATATAAAAAACCACAAAAATATTTTATTTTATGTATTTTAAATATATTTCGACTTATACATTAATATATTAAGATATATTATTTAAATACTATGTATTACTTATTTTCGATATAATATATATATATTATATAATTATATATATTATTTAAAAATCAAAAGGGATTAAAAATAAAAAATAAAACCAAATTCACAAATAAAAAATGATATAAAACAAATAAAAATCCCAAAAATAAACATGATTAAAACCCACTTAAAAACAGAAAAAGAAAGAACATATAAAAATAGTTATTAATATTTATAATAATTAATAATAATTACTTATCCTCTGTTTGCTCCCAGTGTTCGACACTTTCTGACTACTTTCACCTATATACATTTTATTCTGAGTTTTTTTTATAAATTTTGACTCACATATTTTATGCTTAATATTTTTGTAGTTTGAATGTTGCTGATAGGACGGTGAATTGTATAGAAAAAATAGTCGGAAAACCCTTCAAAAATAGGCCAACAATTAACTTTTGGGACCTATTTTATTCTTTTTTATTCATCAAATCAATAAACTTTGTACATTAAAGTTTTAGATAAAAACACAAATAAAAATAAAAAATTGATTTCATAGAAAAAGAATATATAATGTATCTTTTATACTCTAAATAAAAAGCCAAAACCCAGAATTCCCAAACCCATATCTCCTCAATAAAAACTCAAAATGCATAAATTCACTTTTAATTGTATATAACTTTAATAATCTATTTAATGACGATCTGTTTCATTCAATTTGGAGTTAAGGTGTGAAAATCAGATTTCGGACCCTTATTGTACAATATACCCCAATAAAATATCCATTTTATTTATTCTTTTTTATTTTTGCAATTTTTTTATATTTTTATAAATATTATTTATAGTATATGTATATATTCAAAAGAGAATAAAACCATAAAAAATATAAAAATAAAATAGTGTATAATAATACTTAGATGAAATACATATACTTAGATCTTTATATAATATACCTATATTTATTTAAGTGTACAAATAATATTAAGAAAATATAATAAAAATCTATTTATGATATATAACTAAGTTATAAATACATAAAATATGTGTATAAAATAATAAAATACAAAATACAAAATAAAAATAAAATACATAAAATATGGACGAATATACCTACATTTGTATTGAAAAAAGTAACATATAATAAAATACCTCCAAAAAATAAATAAAAATAGGTAGTAAATACTATATAAAATTAGGAATATTTTTTATGTTTTAAGAAAAAGTTAATTAAATCACATACTATTTTATATTTATTGTCCAAGGCATTTCTACCTTGGAATTTTCTGGTTGGTCCACGTGGACCAACCAATTGCAAGATTTTTTTGACCTAAGGTCAACTGTACCTCATCCTTCTGACTTCTGTCAAAAGTCACGAGCAAGCCACCTTCTCTAAATTTCCATGCCTCCATCCTTCACCCTCTGACCTCGAAATTTCCACCATCGTGTAGCCTAACTGTCCCTCTTCCACACCCATATCAGAATCTTCACCAACCTCCAACTTCGATCACGCCATCCATCCTCGGAACTCACCAAAAATCCATCTATAAATAAAACTCCAACTCCATCTCTTGTTTTTTGATCCCTATGGAGCATATGTTAGCCCCTCAACTCATGCATATGATCGTGGCTTGGTGATAGGAAACTGGAGACAACAAGTTACAACAAGGAGGAGGTGTAACGAAGGAGATCTAGCGATCACCGGAGCTCGGGTCGATGGTTTCGCCTCCGACTTCGTTCTAATCGAGGCCCTCTTCTTGTCAGTCCTAGGTAATTTCGTAGTGTAGGTTTTAATTTTTGCTTTTAGTTTTTCCTTTAATTCAGTAGACCTAGGTAAAATCTAATCCCACCATTTACCTGAAGCTCGAGCTCTAGGTCTGTTTCACCGTGGTTTGACCCACATTGACCCTCGATTCAATGCCCATTCAATCACAATCATGTTCTCCATCTAACACAACCATTTTACCCTTCGATTCTCCCGAATCGATGTAATTCGAGCTCCTCTTCCTTCCCCTCACCGTAGCTTCAATAACTTTGCCATCCACATAGCTTCACGCTACTCTTTTAGGCTGAGGACCACCATCTCGAGCCCCCTAATTTTATGGTGTAGGAAAGCAAGCATGAGGTCCTCTTTTGCCCCTCCTGGAGAACCTGTAGCTCTTCAAGGTCTTAAGGAGTCGCCCGAGCGAATCAAGCCTCCTTGACATGATCTGAAGCCCCTAACACACGTGGAGGACCACCAGAAGTCTGTGGCTGTAGTAAATGTAAGAAGGTGTCGCCGAATGAAAGAGAGAGGTCCACTTGAATATTAGGGTAACGATGTTCTAACGAGTTCATCCAGAGGTGCATAGGGCCATTAGTTCAAGAACTATGGTCCAGGTCTAATCATGGCACTTGGTTCTATTGGAACCGTTGCCCGACCACAACCACCTGATCTGCCATGTGCCATGCGGAGAATGATCCGATCCAGCCATCTAGATGGGTAATTTGCTCAATACCCCTTTGCCTTTTTATAATTACTAAGCAATCAAGTATATATTACATTACATTTAAAAAATTTGTGGGATATTTACATGGCACCCCTCGAAATTTTATAATATTACAAAATAGTCACTACTAGTGTCTCATGCAACTGCACATTTATTTTTGTAAAATTTGCATGTAAACACCCGCAGGTCCTTTAATTGTTCTTTAATTTATTAAGATTGGATATTAGTTGTAAACATTGGGTTTATTTGCACTCTTCTCGCTGATATTTATTTTAATTACAGAAATACACCTACTAGTTTAAGGATTTTTGTGTGTTCTTGTATATTTATAAAAATAGCATCCATGCTAAAAAACTCTCAAAAATAGGGTTAAGTTTCTTCTTTCTTGTAGTTTCATGCTATAATTTTAGAACAATATTTTAGGACTTTTTCCTAATTTATAAAAATAAAAGAGAACTCGGATATTCCCCATTTGCCTAAAAAATACAAAAATTATAAAATCATGCTTAAAATTCCCCGAAAAATTATCTGTTTATTATAGTATCTATTACCCCAAGACTGAAAATCCCTAAAAATTAAAAAAAATAAAATGATAAGAAATTAAAATGATCCAAAATCCTATAGAAAAAAAATTCTTCTAAAAATCGAAAACTATTTATTCATATCGTATATTTTTATTTATATATTAGAACATATAAAAAACAGTTTTGAGAATTTTTGACCTTGTTTAGTATTTTTAAATCTCAAACAATTCGACTAATAAAAAAGTCCCTGATTTTGTGTATTTTGGACTTTCAAAATCCCTAACAGTTACCAAAATTACTTGAAAATCACAAAAAAGGTAAACAATTATTTAAAACCCAAAAATGTATGATTTTGCAATTTTTGATTACTTTTATTTACATTTATAAGTTAATTACCATATAGAGCATTATATATCTATACATTTTCATACATATGCTATAATATTATTTATTACTATAAATATTTTATAGTTATATTAAAATCATATATATATTATAATATACATAGCTTAAAAAATATTCAATAAAATAAATATATATTATTTAAACCTACATTCTTTGATTAATGTGTGCATACATATATACATTTATACATATATTTTTTATTCATTTTTATTTACAAATAATATTAAGTGCTATACCTCATGCTTTCTATGTTCGACACCCTACTCTGCTTGTCACTGTACACATTTATTTGTAGGGCTTATAATAAATTTTGATTCACACCTACTTATTTATTGATTGATATCTTTTGTGTGGGTTGATTATTGACTTGATCACTTGATCTTTTGAGTGGTTTACTCCCACATTGTGTGGAGTGCAAGACCCTCCTCACTCGATTGATTGTTGATTTCAAATGGTGCCATTGCCATGGAGAACGGATTATAAAACAATTTTTGTATATAGTTTCATATTATTCGATCTTTAATCTCTGCTTATTTTATTTTGATATTTATTTGACTGTTCTAATCCTTGCTTCTTGTTGATCTTTCTTGCGAGGGACCGCTTGACGAGGACTATCTCTTATGAGGTGGATGCACCCGAGGGGAGTTGAGGTTGGCGTTCGCTTGTTAGATAACCAAGAGAGTATGAGAGACGAGCAAGGAGAGGAGAAGAGTAGTTTACCTTAGCTTTTATTTTAATTTTTTGTGAGAGAATGTGTCATTTTATTTTTAAATTAGTACATAATAATTTGGATACTGCCCCACTTTACGTGGTCTAGCGCTCGGGTGTCTGTTCACTTGGGGGCCTCGCCACGGTTTTTCTTGTTTCATCGCCTTTCTTTTATTTTATTTCATGTGATTTGAGCTTTCTACCTTTGTTTTTATTTCTTTTCTATGAGTGATCCCTTAGTCATTAGATTGATTGACTCGGTATCTAGTTACAAAGCCCTAAATTGCATGCACCTATAGTAATACACGCTTGGACTTATTTAAAATTAATTGTTGATTATTTGGACTTGAGATCGAGCGCTAGTGAGATACAATGCTTGTAGGATCCGCTACGGTGGACACCGATGCACTTCAGCAAATGAACTTTTGGATCTCACTTCTGAATAATAAGCATATGGTTATTCCTGATAATGGTGGCTAATGTTTAAGACATTTTCTCGCTTTTGCATACCATCATATGGTGTAAAAATTTCAATTCTGTCTTGCATCATGCATGGAGAGAGCTGGGAAGCACTATAAGTAATTCTATCTTTGCATGCGTCATTAGTCACTAAGGTGAGATTTCCATGTTAGTGAAGAGTCGCACAACTTTTCTGTCCCCTCCCTCTGTATTTATATCACTTAAGACATAAAGGAATATTACAAAAAAATCGCTATGAGGCTTGCTAAGAAAAATACTAAAAAAATGAAAACCCAAAAATTAAAAAAGGGAATGCTAAATAAATTAGACCATAATTAAAATTCGTAATAAACAGTTCATTGTTTGAGGTTCAGGAAGCCCATATTGTTTTCAGGTACACTCCAGACAGAGTGAGGCGCAACCCACTAAGGATTAGAAGTGAAAAACCAGTATGTAATTGTCTTATGTATTGCCTTGATTACTGAAGTATTGGCAACCTATCATACATGACTGAGGGCCTCGTCGATCATTGGGTTCCCGCCTTGTGTGGAGCATCCGACTTGATATGAAGTACTAAGCCTAGGACACACCATCACGGGTGCGTGTCTCATCGGTTTGCGTCCGAGTAGGTCCTTGCACGCTCACGAGTGATTCTGTTACGAGCGATGTCCGACATATTGGTTTCATCTATTGGCTTCCTCTCATATTCGTTGGCTGAGTAGGGATCTAGGAAGGGTTACAGGGACTTAAAAAGTGCAGACTATAAGTTACAAAGGAGGAGGAAAAGTATTGGATACTTTTCTGGCAGTGCTCTCTCTCTTTCCTATAGGGCTAACGTACTTAAGAACTTGTTATAAGATTGCATGAAAATAAAAATAAAATTGAAAAGATAAAAATAAATGAACTCTTATCGCTTCACATGTGTTGAGTGAGTCAATCCATACTTGTCCTGTGTTTGTTTGAATTAGATTAGGGTTCAAAGATTAGTCCTGCACATTTTGCGCCTTTTTTTACTTTATTCTATTTGATTCCTTTATTTGACCCCCTGCTCATTTGAGAGCCTTCTACTATTTTACACTCCCTTTATTCCTTGTTTGACCTCCATATCATTCTTCTATTCTCGATCTCTTCTTGACCATAGAGATGGCGACAGATGGATGGCTTAGTTGGGACCTTGCTAACACCAACATCGATTCCATGTACTCATCACATCAAATAATTCAGGGCGATTCCAGGGAACCCGACTCAAACTCCACGAACCGATCTCCAGACTCCCCTTCTTCTCCAATAATCTGGGATCATTCTTGTCCTAAACTCTGTCGATTATGGATGGCCATTTATTTCTCTCCTTACACTTCACACCATCCTTAATGAAATTCTGTGTTGACCTTAACACAAGATTCTTTATATATGGTGCTTCAACTCAGACTGATCGGGGCATCATTCCATGTGCATATCATGAGCACGATCTGGAGCCATAGATTCTCTCGGATTCATAGTTAGAAACAGACACAAAGATGACTCTCAGAGGAAAAAGGGAAGGGATCATAGCACCTACCACAACCATAGAAGGGTCAGATAGATCAGAACATCACGAATGCCCAGCTTCTCGCTTCCATTTAGGCGATACATACATAGCTTACCGACCAGGCATTGGTCCAGGTTGCCTACCTATACCTGCTCAATGACTTGATGAGAGGAAGAGAAAACCCAAGAGGAGGAGGAGGAGAAGGAGAAGAATAAGGAAGAGCAGGTGGAGGCCGTGCAGGCCCACAGACCGGATCAGAGAAGAGCAGCCCAAGTCGACTCTCAAAGAGACATACATCCTCGGAGCCAGTTAAGCTACCGAGTGGATCCAGATCCATGCGATCCACACACATTTTAAGTTGAAGCCTTACTCATGGTACTCCTGCCTAGCTTCCACAGAAATGCAAATGTGAGACATATATACACCTACAACAGTTCAGACACGTTTGTGGTACAATGCTCTACCATAACATACCATTAGGAGAAGTCAAGATGACGGTATTCCCATTCAGTCTCCATGACAAGGCCCTTCATTGGATCAACCACTTGGGGAAGCTTGTCACAACATGGGAAGAACTCAAGTCCATCTTCTTGCATAAGTACCACCCCTTCTGCGACTTAATCAACTGTGTGCCCGCATTGCCGACTTCACCCAATCCACTCATGAGTCCATTCAGGAGGCTTGGGAGAGATTTACATAGCTGTAAGAGAAATGTCCCAATCATGGTATTCCTAGGACCATCCTGGTCCAACACTTCTTCAGGGGACTTACAGACGAGACCCAGAAGCTCGTGGATGCCGCGTGTGGCAGCTCACATTTCAATAATGATGATGTCGTCATCTGGAAGATCTTTGAGGAGATCACCGAAGGAGAGTCTTCCTTGTCATCGTCTCGTGCCTATCAGCACCACCCCTATACTCTCCGAAAGCTAGTTCAATGGCATCTTCTCATGAGCATGACATGGACGAAAGCTCCAACTTGGACATTATAGGGAGTCACTTGTCCAAGGTGGATATCATTGAGAAACAATCAAAAGATCTCGAGAAACTTGTAGTGATCGAATAGAGGACACCAAATCTGGACAAGTTGGACCAGATTAACAAGCAGGTGTAGCTGTTGGTTAGTATGATCAACTCTTGCAATCTCGTGTCTACATCGACGACCACTCCTGTTGAGATAAAAGAACATGCATCGCCTATGAAAGATCCATGTTTCCCTCTTATACCTCTCATTTAAGAGCTGAATGGCATATAGGAGAATGAAGCACAACTGACCTATCCAGTTGGACCTCAGTAGGAACAGTGATCAAGCAATCGCTAGTTCCCTTAGCACCAAGGAGGGAGAATTGTCCAGAATCAACCACAGTTCCACCATCAGTCTCCGCCATACTATGGCTATTAGAGAAAAAATTAGTACGAACAACCACGGTACCGATCGTACCAACCACATGAACAATACGTGGTTGATCCATATCATAACCAACCTCCTCAACAGAAACAACAATAGCACCGCTCTCCTCAGTACCATCCTCAGCAGTCGCACTATCAACCCCCACATCAATTGTAGCATCAGCATGGCCAGCATGCTGACTCATCTGAGGCTACCCCTCCAACATACCCCACCTTGGATTATCTGGCTCAGCTAGTGAAAATCCTAGCAGAGATGAACCATAAACTTAATGGCCTGGCCACTACGAAGATTTCTATTCTCGCATAAATGGAGGCTAACTCCAATAACTTTAAGAAGAAAGAGTAGGTAGTTTTGATGTCCCATCCAGTCTAACCGAGTCAGCTATGCTTAATTTGTTGTTATCCGATGATGTCACTCTAAGGAGCTATAGGACTTTATAGTCACCTGCCATATGCAAGGGGAAGAATAAACCTTCGTCAGGAAAATCATCATCTTCTACATTAGCCGATCTAGCATTCAGGCCAGGGGAGGAAGGAGAATAAGGAGAAGCACAATTTAAAAAGTCAAAAAATTAAAAGAATTAAAAAATGCCAAGAAGATAGCAGAAACAACAACAACAGGTGCATCAGTCAGCCAACCTTGGAGGAGACCACACCTGTAGTTGATCTAGTGCAGCAGATGGATCCCCACCTGTAAATTTTGGATTCCCGCCATTCCTGGATGACCCAGCTCATATTAGTCATCCATTTGTACAATCTAATGTGGGAAAAAATTTTGATGTAAATAAGAACTCTATTTCTACTGCAACTTTTGATTCTATAAATATTCTGTTTCTGGATGCATTAAAATCCAAAAAAATTAAAAAAATTGAAATCAACCTTCTCTGATCCCGATGTTGTTGAGATTATACAAAATCTTGTGCTTGAAATGCCCTTTCTCAAAACCATAAAGTACATGCTTAACATCAAGAAATGTTTGCAAGAAGCATGTGCTTCAAAGAGACAACCACATAGACCCTGAGAAAGAAACTTGAAGAATATTCTGACCGCATCCACAGTAAACGCAACTAGTAATCTCCCTACCAAGAAGAAGGATATGGGAGCTCTTCTAGTCAGATGTCAGATGTTTGAATAGGAGTTCGACCGAACTCTACTCGATAGTGGATCCTACGTCAACCTGATACCCACTTCACAACTCAAAGAATTTGGGTTGAGACCGCTTAAGTCTATGAGAATGATTATGCAGTTTGTAGATACTCCAGAGGAATTTCGGAGGATTTCATCATCACCATTCAAGGAATGCAGATCCTCGGGGACTTCATCGTTCTAGACAAGGACACCTCAGCTCCTCTTCTACATATCCCGATAACCCTTAGACAACCGTTCCTTCGAACAGCTGAAGTAGTAGTTAATTATGGCACCGAGCAGATCACCTTCCGCTCGAACAATGACAAGGTGTCTATTGAGACGATCCAACTGCAGAAACCATCAGAGCCTGCATCATACAAAAGTGAGCTGACCGACCAAAAGAAAGAAGGCTGTGACTTTCTTGCTGAAATTCGTGATACAAATTTATTTATGGATGATATTGAAATCCACAAGTTCCTCTACACAGAAGAACTAGTTGTTGGACATGCGAGCCCACGACGAGACATTATGCAATAAATGTTATTGCGAATATCATTCCCTGATCTGAAATGAAGAATAAGTAATTTGCATATAAGGTCCCTCCGTACAATTAGGGTCATGTACCATGGCCATCTTAATAATCATACAGCTGTTGATTCAATAATTGAATCATAGAGGCCGGTGTTTGGATGAATATCTAAGGATTTAGATTGAGGACTCATCAAATACCATCAAATGATTTTTAAGAGATGATCTCCAACCTAAGTAGGAGATGGAAATCCTTTCTCACATAGGATAAAATCTGACCGACCTCTTGATGCAGGTCCTCTGCATAGGAATAGAGATTCGGAGATGTCAGATTAGTTAGGTCAAAGGGTTGACTTAACGAGATCAAGATAACAAAAGTCCTATGTCAAATGTTGTCACGATATAGGAACGCATCCTTTGACCAGAGACAGATGTATTGCTATATGTCTGAGTATGTACATTTGTCAGACCAATAGTTGATGACCTAACCAAGGTCTATACACTGACGAGATGGTGTGCATATAAGGGCATATGAGTAATACAATCTCTCAAAGGGAACATACAGGTTCACTTCTGAACCGGAAGACATGAGCTCACTCATAAGGTATTGGGATCGATAAATTCCATGCATGGTCCTCTCGCTTATGAAGGTTGATAGAATTTAGAGGTATGATATACGATTTTGGAAAGCATATGATCGATACCAAATCCCAATGATCAAATGAGAATCTTAATTAATAAACCCTTAAGGTGACAGTAAAAAAAGAGATCTTTAACTTCGGGTTTATTAGAAGGTCTTCCAGTATGTAGGATGTACATGTATTTGGAATACCTGAGGGTGATGTGATCATAAACAATTGTATAACCAAGATGCTTCCATTTTGAGGGAGTGATGAAACAGGTCTGGATTTTAGTGACTCCTAGTAAAGAAGTAACTTGATATTAGTCCAAGTGTTGGACATTGATCTGAATGAGATTCAGATGCAATGAGAAGATTAAGTTTACGGACTTGATTTAATCAAGCATCTATGGGAGGTCCGTAAGATCTAGATTTGAGATATGATCTCAATGTCCAAGTCACTATATGTGGCTCAATACAATTGCCCATCCTTATCTCCAAGTATCTGCGGAGAAAGCACAATATTCTTGAAGGAGTTCTAGAATAATTCCTTTGATGAATTATGCATCCAAGCAACATGATATTGATGATTAACTGAGATTTAATTATCAAGAATAATATGACTGAGATTCAAATTATGAGAGTGATTATCCAAGATAATTAAATGCGATTTAATTATCAAGGAAATGCAGAATGTGCATAGTGCTATCCATGCTATCCATAATATCAATGTATATTATAAATATGATTTTTAACATATTGGAGAGAGCACATTTGTAAATAATATTTACTGGTTGGTTATTAATGTGAATTCGATTCACATTAGACAATTAATTTGAAATATAATTTACATTTTTTGTTTGGGTTGTGAATGTGATTAACATTTTTTCAATGGCATGATTGAAATATTCGCTAATTAATTTGGAATTAATTTAATGAATATATTGCAATAAATGTTGTTGCAAATAATTAAGAGATAATGAGATAACATAAAAGAGATAAAAATCACCAAATAGAAAAGGTGACGCCACCCTTGAATTGTTCAAGGGTGACGCCATCCTTTTTTAGGAGGAGATTATTATCCTCTTTATTATCTTTTGCTGATTAATTTTATTGAGTTAATTTATGTTGTATAATGCAACATATATTTAATTTAATATAAATTAATAGTTGTTGTTTTATTAAACAACAATGATCATAGCCATTGATTAAAAACACAAATCATCATAACCGTTGATTTTATGTGTCCATGGATTGTGATCCATGGACTCCCAAACAACTATATAAGAAGGGGCAACCCTAGCCCTTGATAGATGCATGAAGTGCTCTCTCTCCTTCTCTCATACTCACACCCCATCTCTCTCTTTCTAAGAGTGCATGCTCACTCTGAGTTCTTGAGAGAACTACAGTTGTCGCTACGCCGTCGCGCTGTCGGATCTCCGTCTTCCTTGGTGCTTCTCGCACAAGTAGAAGACGTCAAATTTCGTTGGACAAAATCAGGAGATTCAAGGCTTGGATCTTCATCTTGGATTGCGGGAATCTTGTGTCTCATCATCGCACCCACAAGTGCCATCTTCATGGATCAGATTTGAGTCAGGAGGATCTCTTGCTTTAGAGATCAAGTGATCGCAACCACGCTTCAAGAGGTATTTCTAATACTTTGTGGTTAGATGAAACGATCCAAGAAATGTTCTTGGATCATGTGATTTCATTTTATGTTTTTAATTTTTTAAAATTCCGCTGCACCGAGCAACTAGTATGACTAGTCGCTCTTGATCGTATATGATACGATTATCATGCTTCTGTGATGCGCTTAAAGATCCTCCCGTATCCTTCACTAGTGGATAGTACAGTCGAATTCCTATATATCCTTGATGATAATATTTTCACTGAGTTACCGAAAAACGAGAATGCGAGAGCCGCTAATAGTGGTCTGACAAATCAGACTCACTATCACTGAGGCGACTACTCAAACCTTCCCGTTTGTCAACAACTAACCCACACAATTAATCAAACAATCAAGATAAAGAATTAAAATTTATTATTCCCTACTAAAAATGTACAATGGCAAGCAAGTAGGGGTCGAACACAGGAAACAAAGGTGTAGAGTGTAGACAAAAAGTCAAAGCCTAGATCTAATGAACTACTTAGCCAATCTGGATTTTTTTGTTGGTTTTTGATTTTGTATTTTTTTTTAATTTTTTTATTTTATACTTTTGTATTTTGATTTTTAATTTTTTGGTTTTTTTTGTTTTTGTATTTTATATTTTTTTTTATAAATAGAATATATAGATAATATAAGAAAAGAGGTGATACAATATTTATAAAAATGAGGAAAAATACTCAAAAATTAGGAAATAAAATGTTTTTGGTCTTTTTATAATTTTTTACTTGTTTTGTGATTTTTAGGGATTTTTCAGAAAATTTTGGTATTTTTAAAAGTCAAAATAAGGGAAAACAGTGAATTAAATACTGGCCGGAATTAAAATGGGAATGAAAAATATCAAATAGTAGCAAAAATTTCCCAAATTAATTTTAAAATAAATATAATAAAATAAACTACAGGAACTGAGTTTATATTTTTAGGGTTTTTCTAGAATTTTTTAGATTTTTTTGAAGTTTTAAGGTGTTTTCGAAGTTTTAAGGTTTTTATTTTGAAATTTTTAATGATTTTTGGAAAGTGATTAAAAGACACCAAAATGGACCTTAGGTAATTTTTTTAGAATTTTTCAAAAGGTTTTAATATTTTTTTGGTATCTTCTAATGCAAACAATAGCTAAAATGCATGCTTTTTATTTTATTTGTAGATTTTTTAGAGGTTTATAGAGGCATGGATTAAATACTAGAAACATAGAGAAAATGCATACATGCAGGGGCATTTATGTAATATGGGGAACGTCCATCGGGCAAAAGATAAATTTCCCAGAAATATATAAATGAATAAATAAATCCCTGGACTCAATACAAATAACCAAAAGTGAAAGGGCGTCCCTAGAAATTTACCAAACCCCGCGTGACACGCACGTGCCAGATAAGGATCGCAATGTAATAAATCAAAACCTCATGGGCTTAATTGCAAAATGTCCAAAAAAATAGAACTGCATATAAAAGTTTCAGGACAAAAATGAAACAGGTAAAACCACACGTGTCCTTTTGCAAAATGCCCGACCCCTCACATGCACAGGCACGTGAGGTGACGTGGCGAGGGATCTGACAACAATAAGGAAAAGTGCGGGGGGGGGGGGGGGGTAAACCTAAATATTACAAAAATTTGTAACTACAGAATAAATTTGTAATATTGTAAACTAAATACAAAAAGGACTTGGGTCTAGATGCAAAATACCCAAGCCTTGCGCGCCAGCGGACGGCGGTGATGACTTCACTTGACACGTGTCGACGCCAGGACGCGCCTTGACGTTTCATTTCCAACGGCCGTGATTAGATGATCAAGGCTGCATCGACGGCGGACGTTGGTGGAGATTGGACGGTGGAGGCACGGCCTGGAGGAGTCCCTTGATCGGACGGCTGGAGGTGCGGTTGGAAGAACACCAAGGAACTCCGGCGAGATGAGGTTCCCGGAGCTCTTCCTTCGACCTCAGACGTTCTTGAAGCTCGCAAGGCCGTACGTTCTCTTCCTGGAGGCCACCCTTAGCTGCTAGGGCTCTCAAAATTCACCGGAGGGCAGTGGTGATCGCCGCACAGGACGACGGAGCTGGAGGCTCTGAGTTCCTCCGGTGAGGAGACAAAATCGCGCTCCCAGGTTGCTTTGGCTTTAGGACCTGCAGAAAAGAGTTACCAGAGTCGCGGGCAAGTTGTCGCGACTCTCCAGAAGGTAAAATGAAGTGCTCGGTGACGTGGACGAGGTTTCGTCGACAGCCGGCAACTTGACGCACATCCACTGCGAAAACCAGCGATTTCGTGACGATCAGATGACGGATAAGAGAGAGCACGGCTCGAGGAGTTTACCTAGCTATTCTAATGGCTACAGAACGACAAAATAAGAGAGAGGGGACCTCACCAAGGTGGTGCTGGAGGCGAGCTCTGACGTGTCCTCCGGCGAAGGGATCAGACTCAATTCAACACCGCCTTGACCCGACGAGAAGCCCGACGAGCTCCTGCTGTCACCAGGAGTAACTTCAAGGGCTTAGGTTAGGGATTCAGTGGAGGAAGAGTGATCAAAGGAGAGAGGAAAGTCGAGGGGGGCATATTTGAAGGTTTGACTGCCTACCCGACCAGCTCCAAAGAACGAGGCATATCTTCGCCGAATCGTTGACGCCTGGCCCAAGTGAACCAAGGGTATGTATCATGGATAATTGAACCACAAAAGTCATGAAGGAAGGATCATCAAAGGATGCAACGATATGCCTCAAAAAATCGGTGAAAGCGGACAAAAACTCATTCTGACACTCTGGCTGAGGGGGGTCAGACAGTTGACCCGTGGTCAACTGTCCAGACCACCTTGTTGGTCCACGTGGACCAACCAGGAAAAACCTCTAGAAAATTAGATAAAAAATCATTTTAAATTAGTAAATGAATTTATTATTTCTTGGTTATTTATTAAAAAATATTTATTATTTTATGAATTATTTTATGGTGATTTTTATTTATTTTTTAGAGGTATATATTTAACAGTTACTATTTTAGGCCTATTTAGGTATATTTACCTATATATTTTAGTGTTATTATTTTTATTTTCTGTATTTTTTTATTTATCTATGTTTATTATTTTTTAAATTTATAAAATATTTTTAAACACTTAAATATATTTTTATTTAATTTTTATGATGTAATTTGTACACTTAATAAAATAGAAGTGTTAATAATGTATTTATGTATACAGGTATTATACCTATGTATATTATACAAATATTTTATTTTAGATTTCTTTTGAGCTTTTATTCTTATTTTAATATACAAATATGTTATAAGTAATATATACACAATTATAAAAATATAAAATTATAAAAAAATGAATAAATAATAAAATGAATATTTTAATCTATACAAGTATACTACAAGGGCCCAAAACTCAACTTTCAAACCGTAGCTCCGCCAAATGCGAAACCACCACCATTAAATAGCTTATTTTATTCTATATACAATTAAAGGTGAGTTTGCTGCATTTGGAGTTTTCATTTGTGAGATACAGGTCTGGGAAGTTAGGATTCTAGATTTTTATTCAGATCATAACTTTTTTATCTGTGTATTATTTTTGAGTGAAATCAATTTTGTATTTTTATTTATTTAATTATCTACAACTTTCATGTACAAAGTTTCTTTATTTGAGGTATAAAAAGTGGAACCAAAAATAGGTCCCAAAATGAATAAAAATGAAATACAATAAAAGGAATTTTTATTGTATTTTGGCCCTTATCTCCCCCTACTTTATTCCTTGTCGACCTAGTCATCGAGATGCCTAGGTCTCGGGGTTTCAGATCATAAAATATTTACAATATTTTATTCTTTTCCTTTTCTTTTCTTTATTCTATAATTTTGGCTTTAAAAATCGCATTTTATACAATATTTATACACATATGCATGAATGCTAAAATGCAAGAATTAAAACTATTCACACGCATTCACTAGGGGTTTTAAGGCCAAAATGATAGAATAAAGATGATGAAATGTGGATTCATCATCCTCCTATACTTTACCTTTGCTAGTCCCTAGCAAACACTTATGCAATAAGTGCAAAAAGAAAAAGAAAGAAAAGAAAAAGAAGAACTTGGATTTAGTTTAATTATCAAACTTATCTTCGCAAAATCAAAGTTTGGAGCTCAATTCAGACCTTTGGAATTTTAGTGCGGGCAGAACCTTAATTAAAACCAAATTTGAAATCCAACAGTCCTTGAGAATCCCAAAACTCTTTTCAAGCCTCCTCAATAGCCAGGTCAGAAATATCTCAATTCATATGCAAATCCTTACGACTATGAATCTAACTCGTACAGTGTAAGTGATAGTGGCTCTCCCCAACTGAAATGACAAAGAAACTGACTTCTCCAATACGACAACCCAATGATTCCCCAATCCAATCACTCCATCTTCGAGGATCGGGGTATTCCCTTCTATGTTCAAGTGGCAACCAGCTCAAGAGGAGGGGGTGAAGAGAAGAATGGATGGTAGCCAGTGTAGCTACCTATCCTAGGATGCAAGACCAGTGTAGTCAAGTCATCCAGCTGCAGGCTCACATATGTTGACTTTGGAACTCAAGCTTGCTTATTGTCTTTACAACATTTGTACATACTTTGCATGCTTTTTATTTTTGTGCAGGCCTGACCATTTTTTTTGAAATACTATATACAACAACATTTACGTAAAGAATTTTTTCCTCTTGAGCCAGTAGACTATCTCTCTTTTGAAGCTTTATTGCAACCCACACTCTCCTGTCTTTAGAATTCCTTATCACTGGATGGGTTGGGGTGCAGTTCCCTACCTAGAGGAGGACAAATGTTTCCACTTGTGTGCGTCTCATACCGGCAAATCCAATCCCCTCACCACTCCAACTGAGTTGAGCCATGTGAAAGGTGCAGGTTTCCAAGTTAGGTCATTATCAACAAGAGTCGTGCGTGTGCTCCGAAATACTCTACTTAGGCAGTCAAGAATCCATTGAACCAAGTCCCGTGATCCTCAAAGAATTAAGTCAACTTGACCTGAAGTACCTTAAACCCAGTTCCTATAAGGTTCCTATTATTAGGTAGATTTTAAGGTCCAATCAAGATCCAATCTCCGGATTTTATTTAGACTTGTTCAACTATCAAACTCAATCCGAAAAATGCGAATGCCATGCAATGCGATGTAGAAAATATCTTTGTGATGCAATTTTCAAAGATTTTGAACTTTTTATGGATTTTTGAAGAGATGATGATGATGATGCACATGCATTTTTTGTATATATTTTTTATTTATTATTATTTTTTTGTATTTTTAAAAAAGATTTTTCCATTTTAATTTTGCAAATATTTTTGGGATTTTTGAAAACAAAAAGGTTTTGGCTAAAAGCTAGGTTTAGATATTTACACGGGAGTGCTTCTTATATTTACAAGAAGTGGATTTTAAGAATTTACACGGGTAAGTGGTCAATTTTATAGATATATACATATAGTGGATTTTGGTGTGATGTATGTATTCCTCAAACTTAATTGACACATGTTTTTCAAACAATTTTTTGAAAACTATAATCCAAAATAGTTTTTACAAACATTTTACAAACATTTGAAAATCATTTTGCAAAGGTTTTCAAAACATTATATATAGATTTTTCAAAATATTTTTGCAACCATTTTTCAAACCATTTACAAATCATTTTTCAAACATTTTATTTCACACAAAAAAAATAAAATTTTACAAACCACACATTTTTACAAAGGTTGAAAACATGTAACAAAATATTTTCAAAATAGTTTTCAGTAAATGTTCACAAAGATTTTCAAACTATTTTTCAAACATTTTGCCAAAAACATTTTCACCTGATTTATTAATCAGTATATACAAAAAAAGAATCTGAGGAATGGTAACATCTTCTTATTAGTGTTTTTAATGAATTTTAATGAATTATAAGCCATATTATTAGGAAAATACGAAAGTACGAGTTATGGCTAAAGTATATACATAGTATATACGACCCCCCTATACTTAGCTTGAGCTATGTCCTCATAGATCGGAGAGAAAATAGAAGACATAACTCGTACCGAGTATAGGAAAATTTAAAGAATAAATAAAGAAATGAATGAACGATTGAGAAGTTGACCGTCCCCCCTATACTTAGGATCAAATAATCCTAAGTATAGCAGACTGTACACGAAGCAGGTAGGGTCAAGGGTGGGAATGAACAGATCGTACTCATATTGTCTCCCCCTATACTTAGGGTAAGATATACCTAAGTATAGACAAGAAGAGGAGACAATGGAGAGGATCGAAAAGAATAGAGAAACTCAGGGTGCTCACCCCCTATACTTAGGACAAAGTGCGTCCTAAGTATAGAAGACTGTCTACAAGGGGGCGACATATGTTTGATAGATATAGAAGATAGAAAAGGAAAAGAAGAAAAGAAGAAAAGAGATGAAAGTGGATATGAACAACAACTCGGGATGCGCATCCCCCCTACACTTAGGATAAAGTACATACTAAGTGTAGCAATGATGAAAGGGATGACATCATGTCGGTAGAAGAGGATAAAAGAGATTGAAAAGAATAAAAGAAGAAAAGTCATTCAAAAATGTTTCGCTCTGCTTGGCCTTCCTCTGCCTCTTTGGAGATACCCGACTCATCCTTGTAGATTACTTGAATCGAGTCAACGACAACCATGAATGTATCATGTTCAAGGTATGGATTCAGAAGCTGTCCATTGACTACAAATGGCTGTGTGTCAGCTGACAGATTGGATATCAATACACTTCCATTGTCACGCACCTGCCTAACCATAAACGGCCCAGTCCATTTACTCTTCAATTTGCCAGGAAAAATCTTTAATTTCGCATCAAACAACCACACCTTCTGACCTGGATCGAAGGACTTGCGACAGATATGCTTGTCATGCCATGTTTTGACCTTCTCCTTGTACATCAGGCTGTTGTCATATGCATAATCTCTGAATTCTAGTAATCTGTTCAGATCCAATTTTCTGTTCTTTCCTGCTTGCTTGGAGTCCAAATTATAAATGTTAATGGCCCATAAAGATTTGTGAATGAGTTCAACGGGCAAATGACATGGCTTGCCATACACAAGGCGGTAGGGAGACATTCCCAAGGGTGACTTGTACACCGTCCTATAAGCCCAAACAACAGAATCAAGTAGCTGAGACCAATTCTTGCGATCCAGACGCACAAGCTTCTGTAACATTGTCTTGATCTCCCTATTTGAACATTCAGCTAAGCCATTGGACTGCGGGTGGTAAGGTGAAGCGACACGATGTTCAATGCAGAATTCCTGAGTCAACTTCTTCACCTTTCTGTTTATGAAATGACTACCCCTGTCAGATATGAGAATCTTGGGAATCCCAAACCGTGCTATGATGTGATCTCTCAAGAATCGACAGACAGTCCTACTATCGGTGGTTCGGGCGGGAATAGCCTCCACCCAGAGACTTACATAGTTGACAACAAGCAGAATATATTCATAGCCTTGACTGTTGGGAAACGGGCCCATAAAGTCGATCCCCCATGCGTCGAAGATGTCTGATATCTGAATGTATTTCAGAGGCAACGTGTCTCTCATTCCTATGGTTCCGCCCACTTTTGGCAGTCAGTGCACCATTTGACATAATCATCTGCATCTTTGAATAATGAAGGCCACCAGAGGCCACATTGAAGAACCTTTGCTGTCGTTCGTTTGCATGAATGATGTCCTCCAGAATCTTGGTCATGACATAAAACGAGGACACTTGGAACTTCCTCCTGAGGAATGCACCTTCTCCAGATACAATCTGTTCCCTCACAAAACAAATACGGATCCTCCCACTGGTAGAAATGGATTTTAGACAAGAATCTGTCTATTTTCAACCTAGGCCAATCCTGTTGGATTTTCTTTGTCACCAGATAATTCACAATGTCCGCATACCAAGGAAGCGATGTGACAGACAGAATTGCCTCGTCTGGAAAGGTCTCTGTGAGCGGCTGCAGGTTCAGCTCAGGAGATTCCGGCTCAGAAAGCCTCGATAGATGATCGGCCACCACATTCTTTACCCCAGGTTTATCTTTAATTTCCAAATCAAATTCCTGGAGGAGAAGGATCCACCGAATGAGACGTGGTTTGGCGTCCTTCTTCTGCTATAAATACCAAATGGCCAAATGATCAGTGTAAATGATTACTTTGGATCCAAGGAGGTAGGATTTGAACTTTTCCGGGGTAAAGACTACCGCTAGCAGCTTCTTTTCAATGACAGTGTAGTTTCTCTGGGCTTCGTCGAGCGTTCGACTAGCGTAGTGAATCGCAAATGGTACATTATCTTTTCTCTGCCCAAGTACAGCTCCGATGGCATAATCTGACACGTCGGTCATTATCTCGAAAGGCTGAGTCCAAATCGGTGGCTGTAAGACAGGGGCCTGTGTGATGAGTTCATTCAACTGATTAAAGGCAACGAGCACACGATCATCTACAATGAATTCATTCTCCTTGCCGAGCAACTCAATCAACGGTCTGGCCAGTTTGCTGAAATCTTTGATGAATCTTTGGTAAAAACCGACATGGCCCAAGAATGACCTGACTTGCTTGATGGTTGTAGGTGGCTCAAGTTTGGAAATCACGTCCACCTTAGCTGGGTCAACCTCCATACCACGTTTAGAAACAACGTGACCCAGCACGATTCCTTCGGTCACCATGAAGTTGCTCTTCTCCCACGAGAGCACAAGATTGACTTCGCAGCACCTCCGTAAGACTCGGTCTAAATAATCCAGACATTGGTCAAATGAATCCCCGTAGACCGAAAAATCGTCCATAAAGACCTCGAGAAAGTTGCCCACCATATTGGCAAAAACTGCAAGCATACACCTCTGAAATGTGGCCGGGGCATTGCAAAGCCCGAATGGCATCCGTCTGAAGGCATATGTACCAAAAGGACATGTGAACGTGGTCTTCTCTTGATCTTCAGGAGCAATAGCAACATGATTATATCCAGAGTAGCCATCCAAGAAGCAGAAATATTCCTTCGCAGCCAATCTCTCCAAGATCTGGTCGATGAAGGGTAAAGGAAATTTGTCTTTCTTGGTAGCGAGATTAAGTCTTCTGTAGTCCACGCACACTCGCCAAGAAGTGGGTACTCTGGTTGCGATCTCCTCTCCTTTGTCATTCTTCACAATGGTGATCCCTGATTTCTTTGGCACAACATGCAGAGGGCTCACCCATTTGCTGTCGGAGATGGGATAAATAAATCCCGCATCACACCACTTCTGGATCTCTTTCATAACAACCTCCCGCAGATTAGGATTTAATCTTCTCTGAAGTTCTCGAGAGGGCCTGCAATCTTCTTCCAGAAAAATGCGATGCAAGCAGAGTGACGGATTGATCACATGGAGATCAGAAGTTCGCCAGCCTATCGCCTTGCGGTTGCGTTCAAGAACCTCCATCAGACAAGATTCTTGGTCTTCGGTCAGATGTGCATTGATGATGACCGGGTCCATGTTCGGTTCTCTCGCAAGGAAGGCATATTTCATGTTGGAGGGCAAGGGTTTCATCTCTGGCGGGGTCTGAGCTGCTTCAGAGGTGACCACAGCTATTAGTGTAGGTGACGATTCTTTCAACTGTTCGGTGTCCACCATACTCGGTTCTGCCTCTTCTCTCAAATCCTGACAGAATTCCTCGATGATGTCCTCTTCATCAAAAGATTCTTCAAAAATTTACTTTTGGTTTTGAAGGCACATCACCCCCACGATAGTCTCTTGCAGCACATCAGCGAGTTCCTCATCCTGATTGATAAGGGGAAATTCGACTGCGGTCTCCACTCCCTCCTCGGGGCAGAGGAGTTCATGGATTTCATTATCATCCAAAAACAAGTTGGTGTCTTAAATTTCTGCTAGAAAGTCGCAGTCGTCAGAATACTCAATCACTCTTGCACATGCCACAGATGTTCGTTCGGCTGGTGTTCCGTCAGGCAGGGTCTCCACTCTGATTGTTTCATTGCCAGCACCAAAAGTGATTTCTCCCGTCCCATAGTTCACTACTGCATTCGACGTCCGCAGGAATGGTCTTCCAAGTATAATTGGGGTAAGGAGCAATGGAGTGGGGACGTCCATATCTAATACCACAAAATCGGCCGGGAATGGCTTTCCCTGAACCATGACTATCACATCCTCCAACAGGCTCCTAGGCTGCTTAACTGACTTGTCGACGAACTGCAGAATCATCTCTGTAGGCTTGAGCGGTCCTAGCCTGAATTCCGTATGTAGCGAAGCTGGCATCAAGTTGACAGAGGACCCGCTGTCGAGAAGTGTTCGTTCAAACTCCTAATTAAACATCTGACAACGCACAAGAGGTGCTCACATATCTGGCTTTTAATCCGAGAGGTTGCTGATGACATTAACGGTGGCCATTGTGAGGATATGCTTTTCGGACTTGCCACCCTTGCTTCTGGAGTTGTGAGGATGCGGACTGCGCTTGGTTGTGCATGCCTCTTTCAATCCTTTCATTACAACTGGCATGTACTCAAGAGCTTTCATTAATGGCATATTCAAAACCAAATTCGGGATGATTTCTATAATGGCAGGATAAGACAAAGCATTTTTCAAATTTTTCATTTTTTTGTGTTTTTGCATTGCTTCTGGATAAGGAATATTTACAACATCTTCACCAAATTCATTCAACATAGTGTCCATACTGTTGTGTACAGGTAGATGGCAAAAAGGAATAGAATCATCTACAAGATGTGGACCAAAAATGGTAGGCTCGGCTTCAGGTGCTGGCGTTGGACTCGCTGCAAGTGCAAAATCCCTTCTATCCGTGCCTGGCTCTATAGCAGGTGCAGACGTCTCCAATGCTGGCATATATCCATCGAGGCTGCTGTTATCTTTTTGTGTTTTCTTGTTTTCTTCATTTTTTTGTGATTTTCTGAATGATGGTGCTGCTCCCAAAATGCTGCTTGGCCCTGGTGTTGGCTGGACTGACGATTCCCCGTCAGATGAAAGATGCTTTCCCTTCATCGTCGCTGATGGCTGGAGTGTCCTACCGCTCCTGAGAGTAACAACATTAGATAAAAAACAGTTTAATTCACCTGATTTGGGTTGGACACTTCCAGCTACCTGCTCCTTGCGTCGGAAGTTGTTTGGATTGGCTTTGACCTGGGCTGGTATGACGGTCTTGGCAGCCATCAGGTCGTCGATCTTCTGGGTCATCTCAGCCATGTTCTTCATTAATTGTTCAAGACAGGCCAGGTCCAGATTAACCAGCACAATCTCAGAAGAATCCCTCTGTCGGGGCCTACAGTGCTGGTATGGCGGTTGAGATTGCGACTGGTAACCCTGAGAAAATTGGTGAGGAGGAGGGTTGGAGGAATACTGTGAATTCTGTTGGTTATATGAAGCAACCAGTTGCTGATGGTATCCCTGTCCGCGATATCCGGACTGTTGAGGACCATGCTGGTAATTCTTCCTCCAGGTGTTACCGTGAGATGGAGGCTGGTATTGGTAGGAGGGCTAGAAGGGTCTCCCACCCTGCTGCTGCTGGTGATAGGGCATGTTGCCCATGTTCTGACCCTGAGAGTGTCCATGAGGACGGGTCAGCTGGGCTTCATTGTTCCATACGCCATTGATCTCCTGAATCAGTGGTAGGGGTGGAGAGAACTGCTCGGAGTAGGCTGGCTGGGACTCAGGTTGATATACAACCATCTGTGTCTGGGGCTATGGGGGCTGCTCCAGAACCAGCACATAATACGCGTGCTGAACAAGCTGGGGCTGCGGTGGAGTTGGCTGAGGGTTCTGCTGCATTGTAGGCTCCTTCTTCTCAGCATTCGGCTCGGCAGAAGTAGACACAACGTTGCACATGTTGGCATTCAACGCACGAACGAGTTGCTCCAGCTGTTGGGAAATCTGGTCGAGCTTTTTCAGACCCTGGGTCCTCTTCTCAATGATAGATAGTTTTTTGAGGTCCTGCGACCTCTTCTCAATGATATCCACCTTAGATAGGTGGCTCCCAATGATGCTCAGGTTGGAGCTCTCATCCTTGTCCTTGGTGTGAGAAGCCATGTTCACTGGCTTGCTGATGGCGGTTGGTACCTTCATGTATGCTCTGGACGAGGATTGGGCGGCTTCTCCTTCAGCCATTTCCTCGAAGACGTTCCATACCACGTCCTCGTCCTTGTTGAAATGCGAACTACCGCAAGCGGCGTCTACAAGCTTTTGGCTCTCAAGTGATAGCCCCCCAAAGAAATGCTACACGAGACTAGTCTTTGGAATTTCATGGTGGGGCACTTCTCCTGCAGGTCATTGAATCTCTCCCACGCTTCATGGATAGTCTCGTGGGGTTGCTGGCAGAAACTGGAGATACGGGCACGCATCTGATTCAATCGCCCGAGAGGATAGAATTTATGGAGAAATGTAGACTTAAGCTCCTCCCAGGTCGTGACGACCTTTCCAAGACAGTCGACCCAATATAGAGCCTTGTTCTGAAGGCTGAAGGGAAAGGAGGTCATTTTGACTACCCCCAGAGGAATACCAGGGTAGTGAGCAGTGGCACAGATGCGGCCAAACTTCTTGAGAAAGATATATGGTTCCTCAGTGGTATTCCCGTGAAATGTGGGAAGCAGGGACAGAAATTGCGGCTTCAGCTTGAAGTGGGCATGCATACGTGGAACCTGAATCCATTCAGTGATGTGTCCCGCTCCTGGGTTGTATGTTTCCTTGAGAGTAGACTTTGGTTGCAGTGGATCTGCTTCCGCTGCGTCGAATTCTGGTCCTCCCACTGATAACTCATCTCTGTTTTCATCAAAATTGGGCGCTTGGTTCGGATCATCTCCCTGCGGCCATCTCTTGCATCGGCCCTCCTCCTCGGATCATTCAATTTATCTTGGAAGGTGGTCTGGGCCAGGGATTGATTAGTCAACTGTTGCTGGATGGCTTGAATGGAAGCCAACAGCTGACTGTTAACTTCGTTCTGCGTGGTGTACTGCCCTTCCCCCGGATTGACTTCAGGTTCATGTTGGGGCTGTGGTCCCTTTCCTCTTCCACCTGCCATCTCAGACTGAACTTGAATTTCTGGCTCGTGATCGGGTGGAGAATCTGCATGACGGAGTAAACCCCGATCAGTATCTTCTTGAGCACCCGTTGTTGAGATAAATCTGGAATTAAGGTCAATCCTAGAATGTTGTGAACGAAGCATAGGATATTGACTAAAATCGATCTCCATCCACAAGGGGTTATTTCGGGGACAAGAGTAATCCCGGTTTATTTGAAGGGGAATAGCTAATTCGGGTTGCGAGGCCATCCCGAACAGTGGATTTATTGGTGATAGGCAAGTGTTGAAAGAAGAGAGAATAGGGGAGTCCAAGGAGAGATTCGCAATATCCGAACTAACTTCTTGGAGATCACCCCTCTTTATGGAAGATGTTGACGACACAGAATCGATGCGGGCATCGGCGAGGTCCCGACTGAACCATCCGTGTGACGACATCTTGAGATGGTCAAAAGGAAAAGATGATGGATGAAGAGCAAGAGGGTAAACAAGAAATAAAAGGATTGTAAAACAGTAGAAGGCTCACAATGAGCAAGGGTCAATTGGAAGGGAGAACAAAATTTGCGCAAAGGCACGATATTTTTGATCTTGACCTAAATGCGACTAGCAATCAAACACAAAACAAGGGGATTCGCCAACTCAACACGTGAAGCCGTGAACGTTCGGCTTTTATCTTTGCAATTTTTATCTTGAATTCAGAAAGTTATCTTTTAACGAGTCCTTAGAGCGCTACACCTATAAGAGCGAGAGTACTGCCAGAAAAGTATTCCCGTACTTGTCCTCCTCCTGTGTAACCTGTAGCCTGCGTTTTTTAAGGTCCTTGTAACCCTTCTTGGATCCCTACTCAGCCAAAGAAAAGAGGGAGGAAGCCGATAGGCGAAATCGATACTTCAGATCTCACTCGCAACGGAATCACCCGTGAGCGTGCAAGATCCTACTCAGACGTAGACGGTGAGACAGACAAATCCGTGAAGGCGTGGCCTATGCTCGGTACTTCGGACAAGGTCGATGCAAACACAATAGTGAGTCACCAATGATGACCAAGTCCAACTCACCTACGTACGATAGTAGCACCAATACTTCGGAAATCCAGGCGATACACAAGGCAGCCACGAGCTGGGCTTTTGACTCTAATCCTTACGAAGTCGCTCAACTCACTTGGAAGGAGACCTTCCCATGCAACCTAAATACAAGTGAGGGTGTTACTTACCCCAATCAATGAATCCAGTTACCGATTTTATTTAGGTCAAATTTTTTAGCAGTCCCTTTTTTAGTTTTTTTGGTGTTATCGCTTCTTTTGAGTAGATTCAAACAAGCGTCTAACGATTTTGTTTTTTGTTCTTGATTCCTACTTGATCCAAAAACAGAGGGAGAAAAGAGTCGGAAAAGCCATGCAAGTCGGCACCAAGATGGAAATCTCACCTTTGTGCCTAAATGATGGATGCTAAGATAGAAAGACTTACAGCGCCTCCAGCTCTCTCCATGCGGGATGCAAAGCAGAAATTTTTAAACCTAAACTACATGCGGATATGCAAGCGGAAATCGTCCTAAGCAGGCAATTGCTACGTGAAGAACCACAAGTCAACTACAACTCTCCAATCCTAGAGTCCGGTCTAGGCTCACCCCTCCTCCTCTCGACACATCGAGTCTAGGAGAAGCGCTTGGCGGGATGAGCTTGCGGCACGACGGATCGAAAAATGGTGATTAACTGTTTAAGTTAGCTAAGTCCAATTAAGCACTATAGGTACATGCAATGGTTATTAGGATGTTTGGACCTAATCTACTCGATCAAGCAAAAGCCTAGAACTAAGGGCTCAATCCACAAAAGAAAAGAAAAAGGAAATCAAAACCGGCAAATGACCGCGGTAAAACATGAAGAAAGCCGCGGTGGGCCCCCAGGTGAACAAACACCTGGAAGTTAGGCCCGAAAGTCCTGAGTGTCCGAATGTACCTGTATTATTACAAATTTATCAAATTACTCTCTCTCACAAAAATAGGAAAAATCTAACTATCTCTCTCTCTCACAAGCTCTCCTGCTCTCTCCTGCCGGCTAGGGTAGAATAGCCAGCTCCTCCTCCCAAGGTTGCGCAGGATCCCCTAGGCGATCCTCCTCGGTCAGCGGTCCCTCGCAAGAAAACAAGAAGAGATGTCAGAAAGTTCAAAATAAATTGTGCACTAAAAACAGATAATAAAAAATGGCTAAGCACACAAGTGTACTCTACAAGCCGATGCTCCCCGGCAACGACGCCATTTGAAAAACGAGAATGCGAGAGCCGCTAATAGTGGTCTGATAAATCAGACTCACTGTCGCTGAGGTGTCTACTCAAACCTTCCCGTTTGTCAACAATTAACCCACACAATTAATCAAACAACCAAGAGCAAGGATTAAAATTTATTATTCCCTACTAAAAATGTACAATGGCAAGCAAGTACGGGTCGAACACATGAAACAAAGGTGTAGAGTGTAGACAAAAAGTCAAAGCCTAGATCTAATGAACTACTTAGCTAATCTGGATTTTTTGTGGGTTTTTGATTTTGTATTTTTTGTTATTTAATTTTTTTATTTTATACTTTTTTATTTTGATTTTTAATTTTCTGATTTTTTTATTTTGTTTTTATATTTTATATTTTTTTGTTTTTATAAATAGAATATATAGATAATATAAGAAAAGAGGTGATAAAATATTTATAAAAATGAGGAAAAATACTCAAAAATTAGGAAATAAAATGTTTTTGGTCTTTTTATAACTTTTTACTGTTTTTGTGACTTTTGAGGATTTTTCAGAATAATTTTGGTATTTTTAAAAGTCAAAATAAGGGAAAATAGTGAATTAACTACTGGCCGAAATTAAAATGGGAATGAAAAATATCAAATAGTAGCAAAATTTTCCTAAATTAATTTTAAAATAAAGATAATAAAATAGGGAAACTACAAGAACTGAGTTTATATTTTTAGGGTTTTTCTAGATTTTTTTAAAATTTTTTGAAGTTTTAAGGTGTTTTCGAATTTTTAAGGTTTTTGTTTTGAAATTTTTAATGATTTTTGGAAAGTGATTAAAAGACACCAAAATGGACCTTAGGTAATTTTTTTAGAATTTTTCAAAGGTTTTCATATTTTTTTGGTATTTTCTAATGCAAATAGTAGCAAAAATGCATGTTTTTGATTTTTAATAAATAATAAAACACAATAAAAATGAAAAATAAAAATATGCCGTGAATGTGCAGTGCAACAAGGACTTACAGTAATTTTTGTAGATTTTTAGAGGTTTATAGAGGCACGGATTAAATACTAGAAACATAGAGAAAATGCATACATGCAAGGGCATTTATGTAATATGGGGAACGTCCAGGGGGCAAAAGATAAATTACCCAGAAATATATAACTGAATAAATAAATCCCTGGACTCAATACAAATAACCAAAAGTTAAAGGGTGTCCCTACAAATTTACCAAACCCTGCGTGACACGCACGTGCCAGACATGGACCGTAATGTAATAAATCAAAACCTCAGGGGCTTAATTGCAAAATGTCCAAAAAAATATAGAACTGCATATAAAAGTTTTGGGACGATAATGAAACAGGTAAAACCACATGGGTCCTTTTGCAAAATGCCCGACCCCTCACGTGCACGGGCACGTGTGGTGACGTAGCGAGGGATCTGACAGCAATAAGGAAAAGATCGAGGGGGGGGGCTTAAAATAAATATTATAAAAATTTCTAACTGCAGAATAAAGTTCTAGTACTTTAAACTAAATACAATAAGGACTTGGGTCTAGATGCAAAATACCCAAGCCTTGCATGCCAATGGACGGCGGTGATGACTTCACTTGACATGTGTCGACGCCAGGACGCACGATGACGTTTCATTTCCAATGGCCGTAATTAGATGATCAAGGCTGCATCGACGGCGGACGTTGGTGGAGATCGGACGGTGGAGGCACATCCTAGAGGAGTCCCTTGATCAGACTGCTGGAGGTGCGGTTGGAAGAACACCAAGTAATTCCGGCGAGATGAGGTTCCTGGAGCTCTTCCTTCGACCTCAGACGTTCTTGAAGTTCGCAAGGCCGTACGTTCTCTTCCTGGAGGCCACTCTTAGCTGTTGGGTCTCTCAAAATTCGCCGGAGGGCAGTGGTGATCGTGGCACAAGACGGCGGAGCTGGAGGCTCCGAGTTCCTCCGGCGAGGAGACAAAATCGCGCTCCCAGGTTGCTTTGGCTTTAGGACCTGCAGAAAATAGTTACCAGAGTCGCGGGCAAGTTGCCGCGACTCTCCAGGAGGGAGAATGAAGTGCTTGGTGACGTGGATGAGGTTTTGTCGACAACCGGCAACTCGACGCACGGCCACGGCGAAAATCAGTGATTTCGTGACGATCAGATGACAGATAAGAGAGAGCACGGCTCGAGGAGTTTACCTAGCTATTCTAATGGCTACAGAACGACAAAATAAGAGAGAGGGGACCTCAACAAGGTGGCGCTGGAGGCGAGCTCCGGCGTGTCCTCCAGCGAAGGGATCAGACTCAATTCAACGCCGCCTTGACCCGACGAGAAGCCCGACGAGCTCCTGCTGTCACCAGGAGTAACTTTAAGGGCTTAGGTTAGGGATTCGGTGGTGGAAGAGTAATCAAAGGAGAGAGGAAAGTCGGGGGGTGGGGGCATATTTGAAGGTTTGACTCCCTGCCCGACCAGCTCCAAAGAACGAGGCATATCTTCACCGAATCGTTGATGCATGGCCCAAGAGAACAAAGGGCGTGAATCATGGATAATTGAACCACAAAAGTCATGAAGGATCATCAAAGGATGCAATGATATGCCTCGAAAAATCCACGAAAGCAGACAAAAACTCATTCTGACACTCTGGCTAAGGGGGGTCAGGCAGTTGACCCGTGGTCAACTGTCAGACCACCTGATTGGTCCACGTGGACCAACCAGGAAAAACCTCTAGAAAATTATATAAAAAATGACTTTAAATTAGTAAATGAATTTATTATTTCTTGGTTATTTAATAAAAAATATTTATTATTTTACGAATTATTTTATGGTGATTTTTATTTATTTTTTAGAGGTATATATTTATAAGTTACTATTTTAGGCTATAAAGGTATATTTAACTATATGTTTTAGTATTTTATTTTTATTTTCTATATTTAATTTATTTATCTATGTTTATTGTTTTGTAAAATTATAAAATATTTTTAGACACTTAAATATATTTTTATTTTATTTTTCTAATGTAATTGTACACTTAATAAAATAGAAGTGTTAATAATGGAGGTATGTATACATGTATTATACCTATGTATATTTTACAAATATTTTATTTTGTATTTCTTTTGAGCTTTTATTCTGATTTTAATATATAAATATATTGTAAGTAGTATATACACAATTATAAAAATATAAAATTATAAAAATAATGAATAAATAATAAAATGAATATTTTAATCTGTACAAGTATACTACAAGGGCCCAAAACTCAACTTTCAAATCGTTGCTCTGCCAAATGCGAAACCACCGCCATTAAATAGCTTATTTTATTCTATATACAATTAAAGGTGAGTTTGCTGCATTTGGAGTTTTCATTTGTGAGATACAGGTCTGGGAAGTTGGGATTCTGGATTTTTATTCAGATCATAACTTTTTATCTGTGTATTTTTTTGAGTGAAATCAATTTTGTATTTTTATTTATTTAATTATCTATTTAATTATCTACAACTTTCATGTACAAAGTTTCTTTATTTGAGGTATAAAAAGTGGAACCAAAAATAGGTCCCAAAATGAATAATGAATGAAATACAATAAAAGGAAATTTTTAATGTATTTTGGCCCTTATCTCCCCCTGCTTTATTCCTTGTCGACCTAGTCATCGAGATGCCTAGGTCTCGGGGTTTCGGGTCATAAAATATTTGCAATATTTTATTCTTTTTCTTTTCTTTTCTTAATTCTATAATTTTGGCTTTAAAAACCGCATTTTATACAATATTTACACACATATGCATGGATGCTAAAATGCATGAATTAAGCCTATTTACACGCATTCACTAGGGTTTTTAAGGCCAAAATGATAGAATAAAGATGATGAAATGTGGATTCATCGGTTACCTGATGAACACATCTATGGCCACATGTCCTTGGTAGAGTAAGAGGCAATCATTACAGACTTTTGTGAACAAGTTTATGTCATAGATGATATCTGCACAACATTGAATGCAGAACCAACGATGCCAATGGTGGATACCATGCCTTTAAAAGATCCGACACCCTTACCCTACATAGTAGTTGAAGTTACCACCGAGCTGAATCAGACCCTGCCAGAGCTCAAGCCACATCATGCAAATATGAAATACGTCTTCCTTGCAGGTGCACAGAACATGATCCCCGTGATAATTAATTCACAATTGACAGAGGAACAAGAATCTCATCTACTCGAGGTTCTAGAAAGAAACAATAAGGCCATGAGATGTAAAAGTTCAGATCTCCATGGGAAGAACCCTCACTATGATCACATCACATATAACTTGAGTAAGACAACAAATCATCAAGGGAGTTCCAGCTAAAATTGAATCCAAATATCTGTGAGGTTGTGATGAACGGGATAAAAAAATGATGTGATGTGGGATTCATATACCCCATATACGACACGAAATAGGTGAGTCCCTTACATGTTGTGCCAAAGAAGTCAGGGATCACTATGATCGAGAATGACAAAGGAAAGGAGATTGCAATCAGAGTACCAACATCTTGGTGTGTTTGTGTGGACTACAAACGCCTCAAATTAGCAACCAAGAAGGACCATTTCCTACTCCCCTTCATCGACCAGATTGTTGGGCGATTGGCCGCAAAGAGTGTTTCTATTTCTTGGACGGGTGCTCTAGTTATAATCAAGTTGCTATTGCACCTGAAGATCAAGAGAAAACAAACTTCACTAGTCCATTTGGGACCTACACCTTCCACAGAATGTTGTTCGATCTAATGCAATGCTCTGGAACATTTCAGCGATGCATGTTGGTTGTATTTGCATATATGGTTGGGAGTTTTCTTGCTGTTTTCGTGGACGACTTCTTGGTCTATGGAGACAGCTTCGATCAATGTCTATATTATCTATCCGAGTCTTAAAGATATGATGTGAAGTCAACCTTGTGCTCTCATGGGAGAAAAGCCATTTTATGGTAATAGAGGGTATTGTGCTGGGCAATGTAAATTCAAAACGTGGCATGGAGGTAGACCTAGCGAAGGTGGACATAATTTCCAAACTCGAGCCACCTAAAAATATGAAGCAAGTCAGATCATTTCTAAGTATGTCAGTTTCTACTGACAATTCATCAAAGATTTCAATCCGAATGACTAAACGAGCTTCTCATTAAAGAGACAAACTTTATTATAGATGTCAGAGTCCTCTAGAAATTCAATCAGCTGAAAGAAATCATCACCCATGCCCATGTTCTTCAATCTCAAGATTGGTCTCTCTCGTTTGAGATCATGACAAATGCATCAGATTACACCACTGAAGCAGTTCTAAGATAGTGAAGAGACAATCTTCCATTTGCAACTCACTATGCTAGTAAGACTCTAGATGAAGCTTAGAGAAACTACACTGTCACTGAAAAAGAGATGCTAGCAGTCGTCTTAGCCCAGGAGAAATTCAGATCCCACCTACTTGGATTCAAAGTAATAGTGTATACAGACCACTCTGTCATTAAGTACTTGCAGGCCATGAATGATGCCAAACCCATACTTATCATATGGATCCTTCTGCTCCAAGAATTTGATCACAAAATCTATGATAAGTCTGGAGTTAAAAATGTGGTTGTAGACCACTTATCAAGATTCTACTCCTGAGCAGAACTTATTGCCGATTAGGGAATCAATACATGATAAAGCCATTCTATTAGTCACCTCTCTGCCGTGGTTTGTCGATATTGTGAATTATCTTATGTCCAAGAGAACACCACAAGATTGGCCAAAGCTGAAAGTTGATAAATTTCTATCGGCTATTCATTTCTATCAGTGGGAGGATCCTTATCTCTATCATGAGGGGGTATATTGCATCTGTTGGAAGTGCTTTTCTCAATAGGGAGTCCAAATTGTCCTCTAGCATTGTCTTGCTAAAGAAGTAGGAAAACCCCGCTCTGGGAGTAGAACAACAACAAAATTTCTTCAATGCGGCCTTTGGTGGCCGACACTATTCAAAGATGCAGAAGACTATGTTAAATACTACACTAACTGTTAGAGACTGGGTGATACTATCAGAATGAGAGACACAATGCCTCTGAAGTACATTCAGATTTCAGATTTGTTTGACATGTGGGGCATTGACTTTATGGGCCCGTTTCCCAATAGTCAGGGTTATGAGTATATTCTGATTATTATCGATTACGTGAGCAATTAAGTGGAGGCTATCCTAACCTGCATCACTGACAATCGCACCGTCTGTCGATTCCTGAGGGAAAACATCGTAGCATAGTTCAGGATCCCCAAAATTCTCATATCAGGTGGGGGTAGCCATATCATCAATAGAGAGGTGAAGAAGCTAACTCAAGAATTCTACATTGAACATCGCATCTTCTCTCCATACCACCTACAGTCCAATGGCCGGACCGCATGTTCAAATATAGAGATAAAGACCATTCTGCAGAAACTTGTGCGCCCCAATAGGAAGAATTAGTCATAGTTGCTTGACTCGGTACTTTGGGCCTATCAGACCACATACAAGTCACCATTGGGAATGTCTCCTTACCTCCTGGTGTACTGCAAGCCATGTCACTGTAGAACTCATTCATAAATCTTTATGGGCAATCGTCTGTAATTTGGTTTCCAAGAAGATTGGAAAGAATAGAAAGCTGGATCTGAATCGATTTCTTGAATTCCGTGAGTATGCATATGATAACAACATGATGTACAAGAAGAAGGTCAATAAGTGGAACGACAAGCACATCCATCGCAAGACTTTTGAATCGGATCAGAAGGTTTGGTTGTTTGATGCAAAGCTCAAACTATTCCCAGGGAAGTTGAAAAGCAAGTTGACCGTGACATTCATAGTGAAGCATGTGCAGGACAATGGGAGCATTGTTATATCTAGTTTGTCAGCTAACACATAGCAATTTGTTATCACCGGAAAACTACTTAAGCCTTATATTGAACATGATACATCTCTGTCTGTGGTTGATTCAATACAGGGGGTCTATGATGAAGAATTTACAGCTGCAACATCAGTATAATCAGACGAGGCCATCAAAAATATTTTTGCTTAGTTAATTTTTTTCTTCTTTTTCTTATTTTCTTCGTTTTATTTTCATTCTTCAAATTCTTTATTCCTTTCTTCTCTCATTCATCTATGCTATACTTAGGATATGCTCCCTCCTATGTATAGGGGGGTTAGCGCCCTCAGGTTACTAATTCTTTGATCCCACACCTGTCTCCTCAACTCTTGATAATATTTCTATACTTAGGGATATTTCACCCTAAGTATAGGGGAGAAAGGCCGAGTCGATGTTTCATTTATTCATTCCCACCCTCCACCCTCCCTGTTTGTAGAATACAATCTACTATACTTAGGACTAATTGTTCCTAAGTATGGGGTGGGGTGGGGGGGAGGGGTAGTTGGCTTCTTATTCTTTAGTGAGTCATTGTAGTATAGACTTCTCTATACTTAGTGTGGGTTATGTATTCTTTTTCTCTTAGATCTATGAGGACATAGCTCAAGCTAAGTATATGGTGGTCAATATATACTCGGTATATATTTTAGCCATAACTCGTACTTTCATATTTTCAATTAAGTATGGATAAAAACCGTGTAAATAAGCATAAAGAAATTACTTGTATAAAATTCATTAAAACATATTGTATATACCGATTAATAAATCGGGTAAAAATGTTTCGTAAAATGTTTGGAAAATGGATGGAAAATTATTTGGAAAATTCTTTTAAAAAATGCTTGAAAAATATTTTGTAAAACGTTTTCAAACTTTGTAAAAATTTTTTGTTTTTAAAAAGTTATTTTCTTTGTGTGAAATAAAATATTTTGAAAATATTTTTGCAAATGGATTGAAAAATGGTTGTAAAAATAATGTTTTCAAAATGTTTGCAAAAATCTTTGATCTAAGAACCTTAACTAGTAAAAAATAATAATTAAATACATGTAAATACCTCCTGTAAAAACCTAAACCCTAACTCATATTTGGTGGAAAATAAACGTAGATGAGGAAGTACAAAGGAATCAAAGATTTGTTAAACAATTATGGAAATAGAGATGAAATGATAAGTTTATAAGTGCCTTTCTATTCTATTGGAATAGTGAATTTAGGTATTAGTCATAATCAAAATTTACTAGTAATGATTACTTAGAAGTCCTTGACCAATAAAAGGTTCGAGTCTCCCTCAAAGAGAAGTGAAGATATGAATCACACAAAAAAGGATATAGTATAGTATACATATACGTCTGGAGTAAAAATATCCGTGAAAACATGCTTTAACATACTACATGTAATTTCATATGTTGATGTGTATATGTTTTCTCTTTTCCAACTGTAGGCATTAATTTGCAAAGCGCATGTATACAATTTTAAGAGCTTGGGATCGAGGTTGATGATAATCTGGAGTAGGTATAATATCTCAATATTGAGGTGAGTAGTCTCAAGCCTATCTTAAGATATAACCCACATTTTCACAAGTACATTATATTAATATAGTTTTGATGCCTTTTGATTATACAATTATACATGTATAATCTAGTTTGATGATAAGATAGGATTTATTTTTATCCAATATGACGGTAGCTTTAATTTGGAATTGTTATTCAAGCTTAATGTGTTATTGAAAAAGCTTAGTTTTTATGAATTTATATGGAGAATGTTATATACAAAAAAATATATTTAGTATTAAGTTATGTTGCTACCATATTACACAAATTTTAAGTACATGCAAATAAGTTCAGAATAAGAATGTTTTTTAGATATCATAAATTTCTCAGCTTACAGTTATGTTACTATGGATCAGAAAATATGTCAGAAACAATGATCACCACAGTAGCTCTCAGAGATAGTCATGTACTAGCCATCAGAAATGGTGATGTCATCAGATAAGACCCCGATGAAGCCATCAGATATAGTTCTGAGGACTTTGGGTCTGCATTCTATATACACATAGCCTTTGGGTTGTATGCATGGTGTTTTTTCGCTTTTGGGGTTGTCTACGCGCATGACGTAGTTTGTTTCAATTTTCATGGACTTAGTATGTTAACCATATGGGTGTTGACATGACAACTGAAAGTAGAATATTTTTATTTTAGCAAGATTTTTTTCAGCTAGTTAGTAAGTTAATTTTAGTTGATTTGTTGATATTTCAATCTCCTTGCAACATCATTATTCTATAAAGCTTAAATTTATATTCTGTTATGCAATTGCCATATTGTAGCAATACATTTTAGTCTACATGGTAAGCAAAGTTAATTTCATAAGTAGACGATATTTCTTACCAAAATGATTGAGATCGACTCGCTGGGTCTAAGTTCATTTGGAGTTTAGAATCAACTCTTTATTATTAAATATTATTTACAGACATACGTGAGGAGGAGCTGTCAGGAGGGATTGCACTAAGTATTTTTGCTAATAGTTGGGTTTCTTCGCTCCGTATTTGTAATATTGCAGCAAATTTTTTGTTATTCAGGTAAATAGTTGGTATCCTAGAGGACACGATGTTTTTTGTGAAATGAAAATTTTGTATGTGAACTTATGAGAGTAAATGGAGCTTGTACATAGGGGACAATGGAAATGCAGTTGGTATTATGAATGCAGATTTTGACTTGGATGGTTGTTACGGTGAATTATGTGGAAATTTTTATGAGAAGTCTGATATGAATTGTTTCAGGTACAAGGTTGTGCTTGGGAGATCATAGTATAGAGGAATTGCTGTCTAAATTTTTGTGGACATTCTAATCATGATAAGGATGATCCGATATATTAAATGTCGCACTAGTCTCGACTAGTGGGGTGGGTCGTGACATGCAGTATGGTGGGATCTCCACCGTTCGATGCATCTAAGTGAAAGTTCTACAATTACTAGATCTAGCACATGATGGGGGTAAACATCATCGAACACCTCTCACCTTCTTTTATTTTAGTTTTTAATTCTATAAATAATTATTGTAGTATAAATAAACCTGTGAAAATTATAAGGACCCCAAATACTAATGATATTAGCTTAGGGGTCCGTGCCAACTTACCTCACATGGGTGGCCACGTGAGGTGGTTATTTTGTAGGGGTACCCTCACTTTTTGCTATTAGATTTTAGTATAAAAGATTTGTAAATAAGTGTTATATTTGTGGTATATATGTACAGAGAAACTCAACCTTTTATTTATTACAGATCTGCCCCTGCCAAGCCTTGTAAATTAAATTTATATTCTTATTTTGGATTAAATTGCTCATGTTCTTGGAAAATTATGGGAAAATAGATGAATGTACTCCATTTCTGGTTATTCACGCTGTTATTTTATTTTAGCATTTTCATTGCATTTTCCATTTATTAAAAATCAATTACGAGCTATATATACCCTATTCTAAGATAAAACGTCAAACAATTAGAATAACACCTTTAATAATTCTAAAAATATATATAATATATTATTTTATAAGAGGAGAGGGCAGTTGTATTGAGTAACAACCAAGTTGATTGTTCCACAAGGCAACCCCCCCTTTTCGTTTTTTTCGAAAATAAAATAATATATATTCATCTATATATCACTCCTACATGTCATTCTAATTTCGTCAAAAACAGAGTGTCATATGCCCTCCATCTAGAACTGGTGGATTACAACAAACTTCAGACCATTAAAAACTACATGTTCTAGATGGAGGGCATAAGAGTCTCTGTTTCTAACCAAATTTGAATGACATGTAGGAGGGATATATAGATGAATATATATAATTTTATTTTCAAAAAAATAAAAAAAAGAGGAGGAAACTACCTTGTTTAACAACCAACGCAGTTGTTAGTCAAAATAGTTTCCTTTTCCTCATTTATAATATATCAACATACCAAACATAACAAAACATTATCAAAATAAACTCCAAAAATTAGCAAACCCTAACTAAACCTAAAAAGTGCAAAATATTTTCAAAAACCTAAAAAATAGTTTTTGTCTTATATTTTTATTTATACATATTACTATGTATAAAATTTAGTGTTGATGTTTTTTGGAACTATTTAGTATTTTTAAATCTCAAAACAATCTAGCATATTTATTATGTCCCTAATTTTGTATTTTTTGGAATTTAAAAATACCTAAAGACAAAAATATCCAAAAAACAACAAAAACATAAGAAAAATATAAAAATGAAAAAAATATTGTATTTGTAAATTTTGACTATTTATAGCTATATTTATAACTATAACACCTTATATTGTATTATTTACTTTTATATAGTTATATATAATATTATTGTTGTTAAATATTATAATACCTTAAATACATCTTTAATCTATTTAAAAAATAAAAGGATGACTCTTTCTTCTATTTTCCGATTTTTCTATATTTATTGCATATTATATATTTTAGTTATATTATACTTATTACATATGTATACTCTTTTATATGCACCTTTATTATATATTTAAAAGAAAAAGAAATTAAAAGTTAGAAAATATAAGAAGAAAATAAAACTAATAAAATTAAAAATAAATTCAAAAAATTAAAAAAAAACTAAAAAACCCCAAAAAACATTAATCGGGTAATTAAATAGTGTACATTTATACATTTTATTTATTTATAAATACCAATCCCTACTATACTGCCTTGTTCCCTGAGCTTGACACCTTACTCTGCTTGTTACTATACACACATATAATGATGGATTTATAATAAATTTTGATCCACATTTTGCTTACACTACTTGTTGAATATTCTAGTTATGGGTTGATTGTTGAATTTATCAGAGAGCTTCGTGTCGGCCACCTTAACGACTGTGGTCCCACTTTGTTTAGACCGAACGACTGCTCTGATAGGTTGTCTCTAGTATTTCTTGTACTACACACACAATCACACACATACACGCACACGAGGACACTCACAAGCGCACGTATGCACACACATATATCTCACACACATATGCATGTTATTAACATAAAACAATAAAATATTGTAACCATTACATGGGGAGTAACTTCGATGGATAAGAAATTGAACAAAGACGAAAATATCTCCTTGAGCTCGGTACTTTCTTTATAATTCAAGCAATTCTCAAACAACCAATTTTATCTCAAATTTTAAGAGTTTTTATAATACTTCGCTTCAAAAATTCATTTCTTATCTAGTGCCTCATGTTATGGAGCAGCTTAATTAAATTGATTTATCTTAAAGAATAGTTGCCTAAAAAATTACGCTAGCCCATCAACATTCCAGTGGGATCCGTGGCCCTTCTTGCAAGTACTTTATTGAATATTAGATTCTTTTCCCTCCCCTGATTTGTTGTTTCTTATAGAAAAGTAGAAGTATCTATGAACGCTCGCAACAACTCCCATACTCCCATTCCCCTCAAACTATCATCAATAATTTATCATCATAGAAGGACAACCTCTCATATTTGTTAATTTAATAGAACTTTTATTGTGCTCATTTCTTATAGACTTTTTACAACATATACAATTACCATTATCTATCAATAAGGCATAATAAAGTGCATGATATATTGGGAAAAATACAATTTTCTTTGTAGCTATGCAATGTGAATTTGTGATTGATAGAATGTCCATGATTCATTTATGCTAATATGTAGATAATACTAAATAAAGCACAACCTAATATAAATATATTAGATTATATACATAATTCATATAATTAGAACATTTCGCATAAAACCTAATAAAAAGATAAAAAATGTATAAAATCTTAAAATACGTGATTCTCTTGCATACCATTATAAATAACTCACAATATGATGTTCCTAAGTTCAAGTAGTTGTATACATTGTATATGTGTAGTATTTCTCCTAAGATGCAAGAAAGATAGGTAATTTATCTTTTCAGAATTATCTTTCCACTAAAAAATATTCTTGTGATAGGTACTATCTTAGCCAAAAATATAGTTAAATTGTCTTTCCGGTTCTTTTTCTAGGCCCTACTACGAAAAAAGGCGTTCATTTCTTAAAATATCTATTATAAGTAAGTGGGAACATGGGAAGGGGGTAGATTTATCTCGATGCGACAAAAAGTAACATTACACTCTTTAACGCTTCAAATAAATTGTATAATGATCTAAAATATACATTTAATTAGATATACAATCGACCTATTTTCTAACTGATATACCTATAGTAATTACTTATTATTCTCGAATATAAACATACACCATTTAAATTCATATATCTATTATATATAATATTTATTTATTATATTAAAATAATTTATTTATTCAAAAACTTGTATACACATCCCCTTTTTTATATTTATATACATAAAACATACATATGCACATTCATATAATTCATACATATTTACATATACACATTGAACTACCCCACCCTAGGCCGATTGTGAACATGTCCAAATGTTCATGTGCGAGGAGTTATATCATAATTAAATCTTAGGGTTGACATATTTTTTATTAAGTTTCATTTGCAATTAATCATACGCATATGCACGAGCAAATGTTATGGCAATTAAAATCGAAATATGTGAGACCCCTTGTACTTGGATCTGGGCTTGTTTACATGGTATCCAAAAAATTTGTTTTAGCATTCCATCAGCTCGTCGAGACTTTTCCAATGAGTCCAAGAATGTAAAAAACATAGTTCAGGAGCCCGAGTTACGACTATTTTAGCGAGATTGGGTCCAGATCTAATTCAGATCCGAACCCGGATCTGAATCTATCTTGGACCCAAATAACGAGCCATCATTCTTCATGAAAATACTCTCATCCGAATTCTAGCCCCTTCCTCCTCCATCCCCCTCTCTAGAGCACCTCCAGAGCTTGTCGAAACACGTCTGATCGATGATCCGAGGCCGCCCCCGTATGGAGAAGGATGAGGTCATCCTCATGTGTAGGTTCTCATCGCCAATGGAGCACTGAACATGTCATTCTTCACGGGAGAAGAAATCAAGGTGACAATTTTTTGAGGTAATATTTACCATGCATGTATGTAATATTTTTTGTGAATATGGATGGGATAGAAATGCTAAACATGTTATGAATGGAAAGTAAATTTTAAGTTCCAGTCTTTATGTTATTTCTCCTGCTATATATTATATTATGTATTTCAAATGTGGAATGGTATGTGTGTGGAATTAATTTGACGGGTATTCAAATCCTATGGGGACGATCCTCACAGTTTGGTATCAGAGCAGTAGTACTCCATTCTATTCCACGTATACCATTCCTCATTGGTGCTCAAAATACATAGTAGTATTGGTAATCTTTTGATCAGACACGAATCAAAAGGAGAATTGTATATTTTATATCCACGTCCATGTCTCTCTTAAGTAAAGCAAATATTAATGCTATGGTTCTTTATGCAGAGCCATAACGCCTCGTGTAGATCTAGATGTGGCACAACAGCTGACCTTCCTTGTACATGCAGTACAAGGAATCCAGCAATGCCAAGAGGCGATCGAGCAGTGGCTCTAGCAGTAGGAGAAATCCTCCTACCATCCCTCTCATGATGAGAGGAGAGCGTCGACCTATCATTCTCTTTGGAGCCTAAGCATATAGAGGATATCGATGCCTTACAGAGGCATCAAAGCACCTTTGCAGACGATGGTACCATAGTTCTTTGGTACCACCACCCTTGACGATGTAGAGCTGTGGATGGCTCATGTGACCAAAATTCTAAGGATGATACATGCACCCTAGGACACTTAGGTACATTTTATAAGGTAGTCTCTTGCTGTGTACGTAGAGCAGTGGTGGATTGCGACCAAGGAGCACCGGACCGAGCCCATCACTAGGGAGTTCTTCTTTGATGAGTTCCGTTTAAAGTTCTACCTAGACCATTGGGTTGAGGATCAGAGGAGAGAGTTCGCTGAGCTGACACAGGGGATCGATGACGACCCAAGAGTACATGATCCAATATACAAAGTTATCTCACTATTCCCTTGCTACGACATCTCACCCACAGGAGAACTTGCAGAAGTTCATCCGTAGTATGCACAAGGAGATCCATGATAGACTTTCCACCTTGGACCTTTCCTCTATCAAGGAGGTTACTATGAAGGTGACGAAGTGGGAGTCTACACAGTGTCAATTATAGTGATGTCAGGTTCATGTACCTCCACCCCAGCCTAGTATAGTTGCACATAGAAACTTCTCTTGTTTCCTTAGAGACTGTTGCCACCATCCGACAGTGATTGCACTGCCCACTTGCAGGTTCGCACCATCCCCTACCTTGGGGCAGGCCTTGGCAGGATGCAGTTCAGTTTCTTCTTGCCACCTACCAGACACAGAGCCGAAGGCTTGGGGTGGTTGTTTTACTTATGGTGGGAGCTTGTCACATGAATGTAATTGTACTTTTTACCTTTGTAGACAATCGGGCCACAACAGTAGAGTGGAAGACCAGCTGGGTCTTCTGGAAAGTTCAAGGATTAGGATCCTACCAAGGAAGTCATGACTTTCAGCAAGCCCCACAATAGATAGTCAGTGTTGCGGGATCTAGTGCACCATCATGAGGACAATTGAATGTAGTGACACAGGAGAAGGTTCATGCTTCTAGATCGGTCGTCAGAGGTATGATTTCAGCCCATGCGATTTCTTTACATGCATTGTTTGATTCATGGGTTGCACATTCCATCCTCACACATCGTCTGCTGCTCACATTGAGAAAGTCTATAATGGAGGTTGCTTCCCCATACTACATCAAGGGCCCAAACGCCCAATTGTTAATCATCCTCTAGGCAGTGGAGGATGCAACCATGCAGATAGGTGGGCATGAGATGCATGATTTCCTATTATTGATTTAGTTAGAGGACTTCGATATCATTTTAGCAATGGATTGGATGGAGAAGCACCACGCATGCTTAGACTATTTTGTGAAGACAGTGGTCTTCCATTTAGCTAGAGTGTCATCATTTATATTTAATGGGCGTACATCTGATGGCGGGATTGAGTGCATCTCCACCTTGTGGGAACACCGGCTTCTTAACCAGGGCTATGTAGGATACCTTCCCTATGTGGTAGACTCAACGGCACAATATCAGATGATCGAGGATGTTAGAGTTGTGTGTGAGTTTCCTAAAGGGTTTCAAGATGAACTACCTAGTCTACCACTAGCGAGGGAGAAGAGTTTGAGATCATGCTATTGCTAGATACACAACCGATCTCTATCCCTCCATGTAGGTTGGCACCTGCTGAGCTCAAGGAGCTCAAAGTGCAGTTACAAGAGCTGTTGGAGAAGGGACTCATCTGCCCAAATACATCACCAAGAGGAGCACCAGTCCTTTTCATGAAGATAAAGGATGGATCTTTGAGGTTATGCATAGACTACAAACAATTAAACAAGAGAACCATTATCCACTTCCATAAATTGATGATCTCTTTGATCACTTACAGGGAGTAGCAGTTTTCTCCAAGATTGACCTGTGGTCAGGATACAACCAATTGAGGATCAAGGATGCCGACACGATGAAGTCCACATTTCATACGGGATACAGTCACTACGAGTTCCTAGTGATGCCTTTTGGACTTACGAATGAACTTGTTGCATTCATGGATTTGATGAATCGAGTGTTCTGTCCTTCTTTGGATAGGTTTGTGATCGTATTCATAGATGATGTTCTAGTCTGTTACCTTAATGAGTACGAGCACGAGTCCCATCTACACATGGTGATAGAGACACTTCAAGAGAACCAGTTGTATACAAAATACATCAAGTGCTAGTTCTGACTTTCTAAGGTTGCATTTCTAGGCACATGGTTTCATTGGAGGGGGTGTCAGTTGATCCCGCTAAGATTGAGGTAGTGATGTATGGGAAGAACCCAAAATGGTAGATACATCGTTTCCTTGCCCTTGCTGGGTACTACATGAGATTTGTCAGAGGGTTCTCCTAGTTAGCTCTACCCCTCACCCAGCTGACGCTGAAGGACATGTCATTTGTCTGGAGCGACGAATGTGAGTTGTGCTTTCGTACGCTCAAGGAGCGGTTGAATTTTGTGTCCATCCTCACCTTTTCTTCAGGTACCTTAGAATTCACAATTTACACTGATGCTTCCAAGGAAGGGTTGGGCATTGTGTTGATGCAATGAGGTTAGGTTGTGGCTTACACATCATGATAGTTGAAGAACTATGAATGCAACTACCCCACTCACGAATTAGAGTTGGAAGTCGTAATCTTTGCATTGAATATATGACACCATTATTTATATGGGTTGACATTTGAGTTCTTAGCCGATCACAAGAGCCTCAAATACATCTTTCATTAGAAGGATTTAAATACGATGAAAAGGCGATGGAAGGAGCTAATGAAGGACTATGATTTTACAATCTCCTACCACCCTTGGTAAGGGGAATGTGGTGGTATACACCTTGAGCAGACAGTCACATCTCCTAATACATTGAGGTTTCAACAACTTAGTTGTAGACTTGGGATATGCTCACTACACTTAGTGAGTGGCATCCATTAGAGAGTATATCCTATGCAGTGACTATGCCTAATGATGAATCTGCACTTCATCATCTTTATTCATTTTTTTTGTTTTAAATCCCTTATAAAACACCTGTATATGTCAATAAATCCATATTCTTACTGACTAACATCCTTGTATAAATATTGTATATTTTAACCTAAAATAAATGAATAAATAAAAAAAGGACAAAAAAAAAATAAAAAATGTATATATTTGTAATAAATACATGCCTAATCAAATAAACCCTGAGAGAAGGTCAAGACTTGACTTGATCAATAAGGAATAAAGTAGGGGGAGATAATGCCAAGAAATCCAAGAAATACATGACACATGTATGTATCCCTCACTTGTATAACATTGTCTATATAACACTATTACGGTGATTTATTCTTTTGTAAATAATAAAAATAATTTCAATAAAAACTTGTAAATATTGTATAAATAATATCACTCTCCAAATGCCACAAAGTACAAACTTCCAAGATCAATATCTTCTACGTCAAGATTCCAAATTCAGCAAACCCATTTTCATTATACTCCAAATAAAATTATCTTTGAAATGAAGGTGATTTCATAAAATTCCGAGTTAAGGTGTGAAATGTGGCCAATCGGGGTATTATTGTATAATAATCCTATACTAGGTATATCATTTAATACATTAATTTTCTCGTGCATATTTGTGAATATTGCATTTTTTATTACAATTAAATATTGTATTTATTTATATAAAATATAAATAAAAATTACTAAATAAAAATTTTAAAAAAATAAAATCATCTATTTATTGTATATGTATCATCATGTACAAATTGTACATATGCCTATTTAATTAACCTAATAAATTAACTCCTAAAAATTGAATTAAAAATTCATTACAATCCTTATAAAATACTCTAAATAAATAAAATATTAATATATATATATATAAATAATTAATTAAAAGTCAAAATACTGTGTATATAGGTATACATATCTGTAATAACACCTTGTTTTTATTTTAACCCTTGTAATTATATTACTTATTTAATTGAAAATCACTAAAAATAACATTAATTTATTCTTAATAATTTTTATTTACATTACCGAATTAAATTGGTTTATTTTTTATTTTTTAATGAGTTATTTAACATTTTACACTATTTTGTCGTGTAGCCTATTTTGGACGTATTCCAGGTGGACCCTGATTGGCCAACCCCGGTTTTGTTAACCCTTGTCAACTCTCCATTCTACGCCTGCCCTTCTCTAACTTCGCCTCCAGTCGTTCGCATTTTTCCCACGTGCATCATTTCGTAATGCCTCCAACTTCCTTCTCCATTAATGTTGCCTGATCATTCATCTCACTTTCCACCACCACTGATCCACCAATCGCTCCATGTATCGCTCATATTTTAAATTTTAAAGCCTACCGGAGCCACACCGATAAATAGAAGCCCTTCACCTCCGACGAGGAATCAATCCTTCTTTGTCCCCATTTCACCCGAGATTGAGTGATAGAGGAGATTCTTCGGTGACAAAGAAGCTATCCTACAACGAGGAGTGTGAGAAGGAGCTTCAAAGGTCGTGATTCAATCACTTGTCAGAATCCTCCACCGTGAGTTTCTGCCTCTCCGCCTTCAGCCGCAGATCGAGGTGTCTTCATTTTTCTGTCCCCTTTCGTATCCGTAGATAACATAAATAGCTTTTCTTTGATTTAATATTTATTATTTTGTGTTGTTCACTTTAATCCCTGAGATCAGACTTATACTTTCCACCTCTGATCTGCACGATCGTAGGTTCTCTAGTAACCATTCAACCTCTCCGACCATGCCAACATCTTCGTACAATTCTTTCCAGCCATCCACCATCTGACCATCTCCAGATCTTCACAGATCAGGAGATTGACTTCCTCTCCGGCCATCTATGCCGGAAGTCTCCGCTCTCCCCAGTTTACACGCTTTGACCTATCATTTCATCGGAGAAGTTTCCTCTGAGCACAAGCTTCTACTTGCAAGTCTAAAATTGAGCTTTGGTAGAAGGAGCAAGATCTGAAGGATACACTTATAGCTAAACCTTCCTCGACCTTGAAATTCGCTTTTGAAGACCTTCAAGTACTTTGGCTAGCTCCGATCGACAAGGGAGGTTCTCAGTAAATTGTATTGCCCGCTAGTAGTTGACTTAGGCGAATAACAACCACGAATCTATTGATCAAAGTTTGACAGAGCTCGTATTCTTTCCAGTTCATCCAGGATATCTCCCAGCCACACGATCAAGAATGGGGCCGCAGATTTAATCTCCACCGTCGATAAAGCCCCAAAAGCTAACCGCTAATCGAGGATCAAGACATGATCGTGTCCTTCCAAACACGTTTCGCCCATAGCCGTCCGATCAGAGCAGAAGCACATCAAGGTTGTTCATTGCTTCACGTAATTTAATGGTATAATTGCACCTTTACCCTTGTCATTTATTTTATTTGTAAATAAGCCCCAAAGGGACAGGTGGTTGTATTTCCTTTATTTGAATAATTACACTTTTATTCCTCACATTTATTTTATTTGCAATTAAGTCCTAGTTGAACTGCACATGAGCATTGCACGTGCTTTGTTGGGTATTTTTCAAAAAAAATCTAATGTTTTGAGTTAATTATTGGCCCTTGAATTTATTTTAATTTCTTTGTGGTCCAATCCAGTGGAGCACACGTCCTGGATGCGTGAGATTTCGAAAATTTTTATAATCTGCACCGTTATTTTCTTATTTGTTAATATTTAGTCTGTAAACATTAGTTAATTGCATATAAGTCCCTATCAGTATGTATATTTATTTTGCATCTTTAAAATTAAATAAAAATTATCAAAACACATTCCAAAATTCTGGAAAAAATTCAAGTAGGCGCATATAATATTCATCTTGCATCCATAATTTCTATATCCCATTCATATATTATATTAATTATTAAAATTCAAAAATAAGATTAAATTCCATGTTTGCATTTAAAAATCATTAGAAATATAAAAACTCGTCCAAAAAATTCTAAAAAAAATTCATGTGTGCTTGTTTTAATTTATTTTAATTACATCATCATTTTTACATATTTATTATCTATAAAAATTTTAAAAAGTACAAACAATCAAAAACATTAAAAGTTCATATAAAATCAATTAAAAGTCCAAAAAATCATAAAAGTGCTTTCTGTATAAAATTCCATCCTTCTATTTGTATAATTTTCATGAGTTTTTGACATTATTTGATATTTAAAAAATCCAAAAATATTTGCATTATTTTATATCTACTTATTTATACTTTTTGATTTATTTAAGGGCTTTAAATTTTGAGAGAAATTGTAAAAATTCATTAAAACTTAAGAAAACATTGAAAAATCGAAAAATATTTTTTCTTATTTCTGTATATATTTACTATAATTGAAATATTCAAAAAAATGGATTTTTTAATTATTCATTTATTTCTCTCTAATCATTTTATTATTCCTAAAATAAAAAAATAAAAATAAAAATACATCTTTTGCAAAATAAAAAAAGATAAAAAGTATAAAAACAGAAAACCAAATAAAATATATAATATTAAAACCCCTAAAAAGTATAGAATTCTAAAATACAAAAACTAAGCGTAGTTTGACTTAGGAGTTCCATTATTCTATGTATTGATTTATTTCAAAATAACCCTCTGGACTTTTATAGCCTCCCTGAGTTCGATCCTATTTGTTATACAAGTAAATAAATTAACAATTTCTCTTAATATACTTTTGTATTTATTTTTGTTTTATCCTTCTTTGGGTTACGAAGACATGTGTTAATAATTCATTAAAAAAACCCAGGCATTTATGCTCAACAAAATGACACCGTTGCCATGGAGGCACGACGAGGGCAGTTAGGTTTTTCTTTTAACCTAATATTCTTGGGTTGTATAAACTTGTTTCTCTTCTTTTGTTTTTGTCTAGATTCATTAATCCATCGCCTTTATTATTTTTTGGCTCATATTCAAACATTTGTATCTCTTACATACTCTTTATTTCCTCTTTCTTGCGAGGGCCCGACAAGCGAGGGAGGCATTTTTAGGAGTGCCGACGCACCCAAGTGAAGCGGAGACAGCTTCATTCTTCAGAGAGTCGCATGACAACATAGGAGGAGAAGATTTTTCTGAGACCAACACCTGGAGAATAGATAGTTGTATATATATTTTAGCATTTTTATTCATTCAAAAAACTCTTGTAAAATGGATATTTTATACCTTGTGTGTGAGATCTATTTCACCAAGTGTCGGTGCACTTGGGGGACCTCACCGGTTTTGTTTTTTATCACTTTCTTTTTATTTGTTTCATGAAGATTTCTACGTTGAGCCACTAATGATTGCTTTAATTAATTTGCTTGAGCTAGGTAATCAATTAGGTCCAAAAACCTAAACAAGAATTTTTGTACCTATAGAGTAGAGTGTATTTGGACTTAGTCAAATTTAACGCGTTCTTGCCTGCTAATAGAAGATATTTTTAGGATGGTTCACGTGCATCATTTAGATTAGTTCTAATTTCAGTATTTAAATTCTGCACGGATCACCCTGCATGTAGAATGTTGGCGACAAGGTACGCATTCTAACCCCTGCATGCATCATTATATTTAATCGTGTATTGGCTTTTCTGATTTCATCACTTGTTTTCACTCACATAATTCAAAAAATAAATTAGACACTCGATAGGCGAATCATTGAAAATATTCAAAAAGAGATAATTTCATAAACCAAGAATGCTAAAGAAACTCGACCCTAAAATTAAACGTAAGGAAAAATCATTGTTTAGGGGGAGAGTAACCCCCTCATTGTTTGATTTACTTGCAAAGTGAGAGAGGGACGAACAATAGGATAGATCCAAGCTCAGATTTTCATATAGACTACTGGTTTTACAAAAGCGAATAGCCACTTCTCAGTGAGGAGATGTGTGTAGCCGGTAAAAGGTCCAGATTTCCTTACCATAGTTGGTGGTTTAGAGGACACTATGTAGATCCATCCTTAAGTAATGGGTAGCCGTTTTTATGGTCCGTACTTACTCCCACACTTGCTGACAGTAGGTGGAACTATTTGTAAGGATCGGGGCAGTCTTAAGGGAAGTATATGCACCTAATAGCTTGTTAACTCTTTCCAAGATTGTATTTATCACCCATAAATTCAAAAAGATAAAAGACTGATTTCTTGCGGTCTCTACTTGTGTTGAGTTAGTGAAAAAGGGGGTTTGTATTGTGTTTTGACTGTTAGTTCAAGAGATCCTTCCGCATTGTGCCTTCAAACTCAATTTTTCCTCTTCTTATTTGATCGTCGTATTCTCGCATCTCGTCTCTTATTATCAAATATATCGGATTGAAGCATTCCTCGTTCGGATTTTGCGAACTCATTTTACACTCTGATTCGTTCATCTTCTCTATGTGGAAACTCACTTCCCGAATATTCCTATTTCTCCACTACACCCTTAACCTCATCCATCAATCAGTTGTTTGAGATTGGCTCTCTAATCTCGAACTAGTAGCTGAGAGTCTAAGACTCCATCAAATTTTAAGGCTAATCGAGTGTCTTGCACAATTTCAGAGTCAGATTTCGGACAATTGATGCCACCCAAGGGAAAAGGATTTATGTCCAAACACTTCGAGATCAATACTACCATGTTAGCCTCCATTCAGTCCATTTAGTTGTAGTTAACAAAACATGCTAAATTTCAAATTGCAATGATAGATATGATTCTCGAGCTGAGGCAGGATAGAGAAGACTAGAGAGAGGAGGATGGAAACAATGGAGGAGGTGGGAATGGGGGAGAAGATTTTATAGAACCAATGACGCAGCTTGCATTAAAGGATGCCTATAATCCAGGGATAGGACAAACGAATTTATGGATTCTAATCCCTACAATTCATGGCCATTTTGAGCTCAAGCCCACAATATTTCCACTTCTTCCTATATTCCACGGAGATATCAGTGAAGAACCTTACATACACGTCCAATAGTTTAATCACATATGCGGAACAATAAACTACCCAAATGTCCCATTAAAGGTAGTGAAAATGACAACCTTCTTATTCAGTCTAATGGATAAGGTATTATATTGGATCAATCACTTGGGAAGGGTTGTCACAACATGCGAAGAGTTGAGGTCTACATTTTTAAACAAATATTATCCTCTCGGATATCTCAACCAAATGTGATCATTAATTGCTAACTTCTCCCAGATGTCCCATGAGCATATTCACGATGTGTGGGAAAGATTTAAAGATTTGATGCAGAAGTGCCTTAACGAGTCTGAGATTCACATGTTTAATCGGTGTGAATTATCAATTAATGTGTCATTCAATTTTGTCATTTCGTTGTAGGCAGGAATTCAGAATCGATCAAGAAATAACCAAAATAAAGTAATCAATTTTATTCGGCGTGATTTTATGTTTATTTACTTGGGCAAGTCCCAAGGTCGAACTCAAGGAGGCAAAGGAACAACCAAGAATTTTGTCTATCAAATTTTGTATACGATTTTCGAGGCGGTACTTTTTTTGTATTTCTAATGCAATTTTTTGATGCAAATGTAAATGAGGCCAATTTTAGGGACTAAAATGCAATTTTCAATCAAAAGATTTCTGAAAAAAACAAAACTTGGCTAAGATATTAATTATGATGAAATGAATGCACTATAATATTTTTGGAATTTTTGGATGCAAGATAAATATTTTATGAATTTATGAATGCAAACAAAGTGAGTTTTAATAATTATTTATAATAAATATTAAATCTATTTATTTTCAAGGATTAAAATTATCCAAGATCTATCACTAGATGATTGATCTCAGAAAAATCCCAATCTTCAAAAATACAGGATTTATTACCTATTAAAAAATAAAGATCGAAATGTGCAAAATGATTTTTATAGGGCAATCAATGCATGCAAATGCAATTCTTTTTGTGTACAAGGTAACTTACTACTAATTCTACAATATGTGAATTATTGGCAATTTTTTGAGAAATGGTTATTTAAATAAGAATTTATGAGCACAAATTGGATAAAATATGCAATTATCGACAAAAATATTAATTAATAATTACCCACAAAGTAAAAAATATCACAAGCGTGTTTCAATAGAAGAATTTATAGAGCAAAATGTCTATATTTGATAAATAAAATGATGTTATGTAGAGGTCTAAAAAAAATAAGGAACATAGGGGCATCACTACAATATTATAATAATTAAATAACATAGAAAATGCATAATAGAGGCAAAACTGGAGTTACCTAAAGAGTTGGGGGGAATCTGCAAAATTTCCAAAGATCACATGCATAGCACATGACCTCTGGTGGGGGATGAATCTGCGAATATGCGAAGTGCCAGGGGCATCTCTGCAAATCTTCCAAATAGGCACGTGTCCTATACATGCCTTCTATGCTGGGGGTACTTCTGTAATTCAAGAGAGCAAATGGCAGATGGTCATTGAGGAGGGCAGACACTAGTATAAATAGGATCGTCATTGGACTGATTTGGGAAGCAGATAGGGATGGAATTTGATGAGAGATGGCGGTGATGGAGAGTGGGGATTTGATGACGAGATCAAAGAATATCAGTAGACAATTTGATTGGGATATGATTGAGGGATTAACGGGAAGGTAGGTAGGAGACGATGGGAGTGGCGGCGGTTAGTGATTGAAGGAGGAGATATGGTCGGCCTGATAGAGATTGGTGGCGGTGCAAAAATTACGGAGGAGCGGCGACCCAAATTGGGAAAGGCAGCAAGGAGGAAGATGTACATGTGCCGTCCGATCGGCCGGGATCAAACAACCCAAGTTCTACCATGTGACACATTTTAATTAGCTATTTTTTTAAATTTTTTCAATTTTTTTATAAAAAATAAACGAAAATAAAGGTTAAAAATGGGTGACATGTGGCGGCTCCAGGAGCAACCACGTGTAAGCCCCACAAAAATCAAAAAGAAATACATGAGTAAATAAGTAAAAAATAGCAAATGCCATCAGATCGAATAATTTTCTTCACGAAAGTTTCTCGTATCGATGATATCTACAACTTTCATGAAGAGACAAAACCAAAATTAATCATTCGTGCAAAGTGATATTTTTGGGGTATCTCATGTACATAGAATACCATCATTTTTGGGTTTTCTACTTTTTTATCATATTTAAACCAGATAAAAATACGGAAAAAAACATGATAAAATAAAAGATAAATATTTACACAATAATATATTTTTTTGGATTTTTATTAATTAACAAAGAGAAGAAATAAAATAAAATGCAAAAAGGTAATTTTTGTACACAAAGTTAGTGAAGACTCAAACACAGTTAGTCTTTTTTTTAATTTCAAGCTGATTTTGGATTTGGATTTTTATTCATTTTAATAAAAATTTTATCAAAGAAAATAAATGAAAAAGAAATTAAATAAAATGAGTTAATTATGTACATAATATATTAGGTCAAAAATCATTAAAATACAAAATGTACAAAAGAGGCCAAAAACCCAACTTTCATATATGAGCTCTGATTTACTTGAACTTGGTCTTGTTTTTATGGTAATTGAATGTGCAATAGTTCAAAAGTGAGTAGGATCGAATCGAACACTGGATGGGGAAGATATCGAGGTTTTAGTCCGAAAATACTGCAACTAGGGTTCGGGTTTTTGGTCCACTTATTTAGGTTAGTGATTTTTGTATTTTTCATTTATTCTTATTAGTAATATGTACACAATGGAGGTGGTTTCATGTCATTTGGTGTAAGCATGAATTAGTTAAAAATCAATGAATTTAGGCTATTTTACTGGTCAATTGGATTGAGATTTTTGTCTTCTTAATTTTTGTAATAATGAGTGATAAAATGCAATTCTTATCAATACATGCATGAATGCTAATCATGCAAAAAAATGGATAGAATGTTGATGATTTTTAGGGATTTGAGCTAAATTAATGTATTTTAGAGTGATGAATCTGAGATTCATCATCCCCTTATACTTAAACCATGCTCGTCCCTGAGCATATTAAGAAATGCAATGAGGTGAAATGAGATTGGGTTCCATACCAAGACCATGAGAAGATGGTGAAAATGAAACTAGACATGACCTTTGGATTATTAGTGTGGCGAAACTTCTGTAAGACTTAGATTTTTAAAATCAACAACCTTCAAGTTCTACACATCATTGTCCCAGTTTCGGCTCAGAAGTCATCTTAGATCAATCCTCCTCCCAAAGCATACCCCATGAACATTGAATAATCGACTCATGTCTGTGAAAGGTTTTAGCTCTCCCCATCCAGAATGCCGGACTACCATGCAAACCTCCTCTCCAATAACTCATCCTCAGGGAGCCAAGTATTTCCTTCTAAGGTCTGGCGCGCTGTGTTCACAATCGAATAGAGGAAGAAATTAGAAGAAGGAGAAAAGAACTGAAGGTGGCCAGTGTAGTCACCTCTCCTTGTGAAGTTGGCCAGTTTAGCCAAGTCTCCACCAAGATCTGCAGGTTTTCTTAAAGCATGGACCTTTTTTGGTCAAATATTTATTTGGTAGTAGGCTTCTTTGCATTTGGATTTTTGTTGCTCTGCTTTGATCTTGTTGTTCCCCTACGGATATGGAATCTTTTTTTTGTACATGTTTTGGGGACTTAGAAAAAATTGTGCCCAACCACCCATCCCTTTTCTGGAGCTTTATTTCAACCGTACTCCAGTCTTTATATATCCACACTACCAGAAAAGAAACTCATTGAGTCTTCCAACACCTGGTCGGAGTTGAGCTAAGTGCATATTGGGAGAGTACAAATTAATTCCCAATTCCAGAGTCGTGCCCGGAATGAAGAGGCTGGGGTAGACCCTAAGAGTCAAGCGCTGCAAATTGTCATGTGGATCTCAAAAAATTAAGTCAAAGACCTTAATCTTCTAAAATCCTTTTTCTCAGTGAAGTTTCTCTGAAAATTAGGTGGATTAAAGTCTAGTCCAGATCACTCTCGGTTTCTTCTCATAACTCGATTCAGACTCAAGGGCTTTTCACAAATGCAAATGCATGTAATGCTTGATGAAGTGCAGGTGTGTGAAATGCAGACACTTTTTTTTATTTGATTATATATATTTTTTGATAGTTTTTTATGCAAGGATGTTTTTTTTTCAAAATTTGTGGTTGGACACTGTCAGTGTTAGTAGCAAAACTTCTCTCTTTTTTTGTTAGGTTAGTTACCCACCTCGTAAATACATATAGACTTACGCGAAAGTACGAGCCAGGGGCAAAATATATACATAGTATATATACACACTCCCTAAACTTAATGAGTATTGTGTCCTCAGAGCACAAGAAGCGTATAGAAGATATAGCCTGGGCTAAGCGTAAGAGAGTGAAAAAGAAAAAGATAGATTGGTCCGCCCCCTATACTTAGGCTGTGAAAAATCTAAGTATAGAAGAAGAACGAAAATGATGCGGTCGGGATATGTGAATGAGGAAAGTATATACAGATGGGCATCGGTTCCCCCTATACTTAGGCTCTTGGTCAGCCTAAGTATGGAAGAAGGGTGGAAATGAAGTGATCGTGAGAAGGAGTTTTATGAGGAGAATGGTATATACATTTGGCATCGATCCCCCCTATACTTAGCCCTTGGCCTAAGTAGAGGAAGAAGATGAACAAGGAGACCGATGGGGTCGGGAGGGGGGGTAGCCGATGATTAAGACGGGTTTTCAGTCGATCTTTTTGTGACCATGTGGTGGGAGATAGTAATGATAAGAAGAAGATGAAACATATGATTCCCAACCATTATCAGTGTTATCCTCAGAGAAATCATGCTGTAGAGTAGATGAAGCGTATGAATCAGATGAAAGATAACCATTATTGGAGTTATCCTCAGAGGAATAGTATTTGAAAGTGGAGGCACTCTAGATATTCTTGCTCTTTAGTTGCTTCAGTTGTTTTCTCAGAATTTGTTCCTTCTTGGGATCAAGCGATTCTTCCTTGTATGATGAATACTCTGAAGCACCAGTCTCAATCAACTAATAAGAAATTATTCCAGTATATTTAATGAGATCAGGAGAATCAGCTTTGGATGAATAATAGTGAGGAACATGAGCCGTCCAACAGGAATCGAAATTTGGATCCTTACGTAGATAGGGTTTTAGGACTTCCAAACAGACCTCACTCATGAAGATTACTCTTTCCGAACCTGATGAGGAATCATTAGACGATTCCTCTTATGGAAGGTCAAAGGTGGCTTTCTTTTTGGATGAAGGGGCAACCTTTTTGTTTCATGTTGTCTTAATGTCGGTGCACTCCTGAGTTGGATTGAATTGGTCAAGGAGGTCAGAGAAGATTTCAATGACTCGGGATGCATCCATACATATGTTTCCAGATCATAAGAGAAACCCTTTCCCATGGTGAGAGCAGTTGGAAATGGAACAGTGGGGAGAGTCTCTTCATATTCGTTCTCAATTGATTTGATGTTGGTGCATTCTTGTATCAGGTTGATTCGATTAATGTGGTTAGAAGAGATTTCGGCTAACTCAGGATGCATCCATGCATACGTCTCAGGATCATATGAGAAGTCATTTTCCATGGTGAGAGAAGCGAGAAATGGAATAGTGGGGAGAGTCTCTAAACCAATAGTCTCCTCAATAACCGCTATCTCACGTGTAGCAACGGGGTAGGGCTCTTCTACCGCTTGATGGTTACGATTGTTGACGGCTTCATGGGTTACCTCAAAAAATTGTGGTTCCTCAAAGACTGGTTGAGATCGAAGTGCTCCCAATGCTGTAAAATTGATTTCCCAAGTCTCACACTCAATAATTGCCATAGTCAATGGCAAGAATGGCTTTTCGAGAATGATTGGAGGCTGGATGAATTCTCCTTGATGTTCAGTATCAATGATAATAAAGTCCACTTTCAGTGGAGCACCTTGGAATGTAACTATGATTGAAATTGTTCCTCTCGGTCGCTTTATTGATCGATCAGCCAGTTGAACGATCTCTCTTATCGTCCTGATAGGTCTGAGTTTAAGCTTGTCAAATACCATGGTCAGGAGGATATTGATTGGTGAGTCATCATTGATTTGAGCATGGGTAAAAATTGTATCTTTAATTCCACAGTCAAATCTGGGCAACCGCTTCACTATGCAACTCTTGCTTTTTCTCCTCAATACCAAGGAGGTGGCTATTGACAAGATATGTATGTTAGTATTTGTTCTTATCTTGCCCGACTTTTCATCCCTAATTTACTCATTACAAATCCTTTAAGGTCGAGAAAGTGTCCAATGGCATGTATCAAGGGAAGTTTAAAAACCAGTCTCTTCTCCAATGCTTCCCGTAAAGCATGATCCAAATTCTTCAGATCTTCTTTAATTTCAATTTCTAAGTATTTTTCTGGATTTTCGATTTTCTCGATGTTTATGAATATTTCAAATTTGTTGGTATTTTTTGTGTGGTGGTGTACATGTGTTGTGTTCCCGAGATGAGGAGGAGTTGAGATATGCCGAGTCAGATTCAGAGTTGTCTCTAGGGGAGTAGTAGGCAGAGGTGTCGTTGTCAGGATCATCCCTAGGGTGATCATAGTCTCTGGTTATCTTAATATCCTAAGAAGTTTCAACATGAGATCCAATCTTTTCATCATCCATTTTTATATCCGAGCTACCATAACATGAAATTAGTCGGTCGGTGAACTTTCTAATTTATCCTTCATTAATTCATATCTCCTAGTAATCTTCGAAACATCATCGTCTAAAAACTTTTCATGATCAATCAAGGGAGTAGTCGGTGTGTGTTCCCGTTTTTGAATTTGAGATTCAGTCATTTCATCTTCTATTTTCCTGTATGAACTGAGAGAAGAGTCTCTTGGAACATCCAATATATGATTGTTATTTCCTGAAAATTTCTCCTCAAAAATCATGGAAGGAGTCTACTCAATGGAAGGATTTTGTGGGAATCTGTAGGTCTCATACTCAGCATGTCGTGACTCAGGCATGCAATTCTGGTTTGAGTAGAGTCTACTTCCATGGTTATGATTGAATGTATGCCCAAACAATGGAGTCATACAGGGTGCATATTTGTCGATATCATCTGTTTGGTCCTCTATTTGTGTAGGCTGATCGAAGGAGTGGTATTCAGGTTGGTCAATACGGATTTCATTGTTAGGGTCAATCAAATAGGGTTGATTATTAGGAGTGTGTCTCTCCTTGTAGTTTTATCGGGTTTCCATATTATTCTCTATGGTCAAGGAAAGATGTGCATTTGTGTAGTGTTGACCTATCCCAACAAAATTGTGTGGAAGGAATGATGTTGGTTGGGGTCGATATTGCTGCCAGTCGTTTGTTTCGATGTTTTGTTCTTCAAATGGTTCTTGGGTTCTAGAAATAAATCTAGCATAAGTTGGGTCATCCAAAGATGGCAGTTGATCATATGCGGTCACAAGTGATGGAGGTGAAAAATATGATGCTGAGGTGACTTTGATCGGATGATTCGAGTAAAATGGCATGGAGTTCGAAGATTGGATCAGAGTCATCCGAGGGTTCATGTCTCCAGCGAATGTTACATGATTCATGACAGAAGAGGGTTTAGATGATTTGGGTCTAATCGAGACAATCTCATTTTCATAGTATAGATCAGATGGGTACTCGGACCATTGTCCTGTCTTTGTCAGAGAAGGTTGATGATGAATTATATGGTTCATATCGATGCAAGTGTGCAGGATATTCGCAAGAACAACTTTTTTTACCAAGGAGAGTAATGGCACAAGTGTGCAGTTTTTGATCTTCGAAATTGGTTCATGTACACCAATGCAAACATAAATCAAAACCCCAGGTTCATCAACTCACACAATGAAGCTGCAAGAATTCAGTAAATTATCTTTTCAGTTTTAGTTGGTGATAAATTCAATCTTCGAAAAAATTTAGCGAGTTGTTAGGTGCCAGAAATTTTCTTAAAGAGTGGCCCGAATTTTTACGACTAGTTGCATCCACTTTCAGCCAGTATGGGTGTAAGTACGGACTGTAAAAAGGTTACCCGTGTTACTTAAGGATGGAGCCTTACACAATGTCCTTCAAACCAACCACTCTGCTAAGGATATCTAGAACATTTACCGGCTACCCGTATTCCTCACTATGAAGTAGCTAATCGTTTTAGAATAAGTAGTATGAACGAAGTTTCCGGGGCCGGTCTCTAACCTTAAGTGTCGTCTCTCGCTCACTCAGACAAATAAATGAATCCAAGGTCGGGATTTCTCTCCAGCAAAAAATCTTAATTTTATAGGTTAATTAAAGTTGGCTATATCTAGCAATCCTAATTTTAATTAGGTGTTCAATGAAAAATTAGGTGAGCACAAATGCACATCTACCTTCCAATCCTAATTCCTTTGAAATTATGTGACAAAATAGGATGGAGAAATTCAGGAAGAGTCGATGCACGTGAAATAATGATGTATGCTCAGACAGAAGACTTACACTGATTCCTTGTAATCTCCATGTGGGATGCAATGTAGGAATTAAAAATTATTCTAGATGGATGCAAGCTAACAAAAACCGCACCTAGAAGAAAGTTCTATTAGCCGTGAAGTATTGATTTGATATTGACTAAGTTGAACAATCTAATGTGCGTCTCAATTGATGTGAACTGTGGTCCTAGGTTCTACGAGCACAATCAAAATTTTAAAAGCTCTAATATACGTATGTGCAGGTCTAACCTATGAGCCACTGAAGTCAGGCCCCACCATCACCGAAGAGTGAAACAGGACACGACACACCACGGAAAAAGTTCAAGGTCATGTTACACACGTGAGAGTCCAAAAGGACACCGCTATAAATGAGAAATTAATTACATAAATCAAAATTGCAGAAAAATAAAGCATAGACTCTACGCTCTCCCACGACTTGATATGATCTTAATTTTAATGTGGCTTTTCAGGGCATCGGTGAAGATGCGTCAGTTTTGTGAGAAACCGCTCCACTTACATCGAGTACCTCGCATGAAAAATAAGAGAGTGTAAGAGAGTGGCACAAAAATTAATCAAAAATAAAATAAGGAAATAAATGCTGGGAATAAAATAAATATAGAAAAAAAATTGAAAATATACAGTGAATGTTCGGGGGTCATACTACCCTGAATGCAGAAAACCGAACATAAAAATTTTTTAGACAAAATCTAAGCCGTTTGCCTCCCCGACAACGGTGCCATCTGACGAGTCTGAGATTTGCCTGTTTAATCAGTGTGAATTATCAATTAATGTGTAATTTAATTTTGTCATTTTGTTGTAGGTAGGAATTTAGAATCAATCAAGAAATAACAACAATTAAGTAATCAATTTTATTCAGCATGGTTTTATGTTTATTTATTTGGGCAAGTCCCATGGTCGAACTCAAGGAGGCAAAGGAATAACCTAGAATTTTGTCTATCAAAGTTCGCATACGATTTTCAAGACGGTATTTTTTTGGTATTTTCAAAGCGATTTTGGGATGCAAATGTAAATGAGGCCAATTTTAGGGACTAAAATAAAATTTTCAATTTGGAAAAATATGAAACTTGGCCAAGATGTTTTTATGATGAAAAGAAAGCACTATTTTTTTTGGAATTTTTTGATGCAAGATACATATTTTATGAATTTATGAATGCAAACACAGTGAATTTCAATAATTAATTATAATAAATATTAAACTTTTTATTTTCAAGGAATAAAATTATATAAGATCTAGGTGATTAATCTCAAAAAAATCCTGAACTTCAAAAAAACAAGATTTAATACCTATTGAAATTAACGATTAAAATATGCAAAATGGATTTTATAGGGAAATCAATGCATATAAATGCAATTCTTTTTGGGCACAATGTAACATGCAACTAATTCTACAATCCATGAATTTTTGGCAATTTTTCAAATAATGGTTAATGAAATAAGAATTTATGAGCACAGATTCGGTAAAATATACAATTGTCCACGAAAATAATAATTAATTATTAACCACATACTGCAAAAATATCACAAGCATGCCACAATGTAGTGAATAATTTGTTTAAAAAAATGCCTATTTTTGAGAAATAAAATGATGTGATGTAGAGGTTTGAAATAAATAAGGAACATAGGGGTATCACTACAATATTACAATAATTAAATAGAAAAGAAAAGGCAGAATATGTGTGAAATTGTAGTTACCTAAACAGTTGGGGGGAAATCTGCAAAATTTCCAAAGATCACGTGCATAGCTGATGAATCTCGGATTCATCACTCTAAATCTCATTTATTAAACTCAAATCCCTAAAAATCAACAGCATATCTGCATCTATTCTACAAAATTAGCATTCACGCATGTCTTCATAAGAATGGCATTTTAGCACAAATTTCTGCAAAAAATAAGAAGCCAAAATCCAAGCCAAAAATGACCTGTAAATAGCCTAACTTCCCCGATTTTTAACTCATTCATGCTAACTCCGAATAAGCCAAAACCACCTCCACTGTGTACATATCACTAACAGGAGTAAATGAAAAATAAAAAAAATAACTAACCCAAATAAGTGGGCCAAAAACCCAAACCCTAGTTTCAGGATTTCCGGACTAAAAACCCAAATCCTACTCACTTTTGAACTAATGTACATTCAATTACCTTCAAAACAAGACCAAGTTCAAGTGAATCGGAGCTCATATGCGAAAGTTGGGTTTTGGGCCTCTTTTGTATATTTTATTTTAGCGGTTTTTGACCTATTATTTTATGTACATATTTAACCTATTAATAAAAATCCAAAAAAATTAGATTAATGTGAAATTATTTATCTCAAATTTTACCATATTTTTTCGGATTTTTATCTAATATAAAAATGACATAAAATTATAAACCCAAAAATCAAGGTATTCTATGTACATGGGATACTCCAAAAAATCGCATTGTGCAATTGATCAATTGTAGTTTTGATATGTTCATGAATGTTGTAGATCTTATCGAGACGAGCAATTTTCGTGAAGAAACGTTTTCGATCCGAGGTCATTTACTATTTGTTTTTGATTTTACAAAATATTTATATTTTGAATTTTCTGGTGCTGACACGTGGCAGCACCTGGTGCCACCACGTGTCAGCTTTTTTCGCGTATTTATTATTCATTTTATTAAAAAAATAAAAAATAAATTAATAATAATAATAAATAAAATAAAATGAGCGCACGTGCGTCACACGTGCCTCTGAGGCACATGCTCCGCACGTGCCCACCTTTGCCCCCTCACTCCTCTGACACGTGGCAACCATCTGGCCGCCCGATCTCGGCCGATCAGAGGGCCAAGAGTCATCGTCTTCCCAGGTCCCCCTTCCCAATCAGGACCTCCGCCGTGAATCCCATCTGCGTCGCGAATCTAACCGTCGCCAATCTTCTCTCCATCTCCGGCCATCCCTCCTCAATCACCAAATCTCAGATCTCCAATCTCATCAAATCAAATCACCCGACCCTCGTCGAATCCAATCCGGCCGTCGCAAATCTGGCGCCGCCACCACGTATCTCTCTTCCGAGATCTCCGCCTCCCGATTCTCCCATCACCAGATCCCTCCAATCTCATCAAACCCTTGTCAACTTCCCGCGATTAGCACCAGCCCTCCTTCAATCAAAACCCAATCGAATCAGATCTACATCTCGATCCAATATTCTCGGCCATCCCTGATCCCCTTCCTCTTTCGGACGGCGACCTCCTACCCACAACATCCACCGCCGTCGAGTAACCCATCCGCCAATTCATACAGCACGAGGAGGAACGTGCCTTCGGTGGTGACAGCGCCGGTGGATGAAGCCTCCATCGGCTGGGCGAGATCCGAGGGTGCCCCGCCCCTCGTCGCACGCCACTATACTCGAGGCTGCTTCAGCTCCGCCCCTTGGCGCCGAGCCAACAAACTTTACCTTCCCCGCACTCGTCCACCACCGTCGACAACTACAGCGTCACCGACTACCATTATCTCCATCATCAACGTCAACACCTTTAACTCCGTCTCGCCACTGCTTCTCTGCCAACTCCGCGCCTCCATCGACAACGCCAACCACCGCTTTATTCATCAATGCCTACGACATTGAGCTTTGTCCTCAACGCCACCAGCCACGCTGGCACTCTACCTTCGCTTCTCCGACTCCACCAACTACGACCACGCGCCAAAGCCCCTCCGCTCCTCACCTTGCGACCTCGATCGCCCACACCGCCACCAGCCGCAGGCCGGGCTCAGAGCCCGAGACCCCCCGCACGTGAGCCGCACGTGCGTGGGGGAACGCCAACTCTATCATCAACCCCAGGGGGTCACGTGCTGCGCACGTGCCCCTAGGGCAAATTGCAAGTGCCCCTTGTCCTCCTCCTTATCACATTTCAGGACCCGCCGACCAAGGGTCACGTGCTTGGCATGTGATCCCTTCAGAATTTTGCATCTTTTCCCCCAAAACTATTGGTAATTATATATAGGTCCCCCTCTGCTTTTATATATATTTTTACATATTGCAGATATACCCCTGTGTTCCCCTGTGATTTTAAACCTCTTCTTTACATTATTTTATTAATTCAAAAATAGCATGATGTTTGTTAATCAATTCTCTATATTTTGACATATTGTGGACATTTTTGTGATTGATGGTTAATTAATAATTAATTGTTTTGTGGAAAATTGCATATTTTGCCCATTTCATATTCTAAAATTCGTAGTTGATTAAATGTTGTCTAAAAATCCCTGAAAAATCATATATTGTAAAGTTAATTGTGCTTGACATTGTGCCCAAAAAGAATTGCATTTGCATTCATCACTTGCCCCGTAAAAATCATTTTGCATATTCTAGTGTTTAATTTTTAATATGTATTAGATCTCACATTTTCGAAGTTCAGGATTTTTGTGAGATTAATCACCCGTGATATATCTTAGATAATTTTGATCCTTGAAAAGAAGTTGGTTTAATATTTATTATATTTAAATATTGAAATTCATTTTATTTGCATTTAAAAATCCATAAAAAATTCATATTGCATCCAAAAAATTCCAAAAAAATTATAGTGCATTCATTTCATCATATTTCACATAGTGGCCTAATTTCATATTTTTCGGACATCGTTTGATCGAAATTTACATTTTAGTCTCCAAAATAGGCCAAAAGTGCATTTTGCATCCCTTATTGCATTGAAAATTGCAAAAAAAGACCACCTTGAAAACTGCGCACGAACTTTGATAGACATAACTCTAGATTGTTCCTTTGCCTCCTTGTGATCGACCTTGGGACTTGCCCAAGTAAAATAAACATAAAACCGCATTATGAAAATTGATAAACATTTTGTGTGGTTATTTTCTTGACCGATTCCGATTGCCGCCTACAACGACGACACATTAATTATTTTCACTCACAAAAATTAAAAACAACTTTTTAACACGCGCGATTATCGGACTCGTCGGATGGCGCCTTTGCCAGGAAGGCAATCAGCTTAGAATTTTGTTTTGAAAACTTTCGTTCGGTTTTCTGCTTTCAGGGAGTCTGACCCCCGAATTTTTCATTGTAAATTCCATTTTATTTCCTACATTTATTTTTCAGCATTTATTTCTTGTATTGTATTTTTTATTTTTGAGTCACTCTCTTACATTTTCTCTCTTATTTTTCTTGCGAGATACCCAGCGCACGTGGAGCGGTTTGTCAAGAAACCGAAGCATCTTCACCAACTTCCGAAACGCCACGGTTAATTTAAGATCGAGTCGAGTCATGAGAGAGCATAGAGTCTAGGTTTTAAATTTCTGCAAATTTCAATTTCTACTCATTTATAGCGGTGTCCGTTTGGACTCTCACGTGTGTAAAAAGACACTAACTTTTTTGTGGTGTATCGTGGCCAGTTTCACTCTCCGGTGAGGGTGGGGCTCGACTTGAGTGGCGATTAGGATAGACCTGCACATACGGCTCTCAGAGCATTTTAAATTTCTTGATTGTGCTCATAGAACTTAAGCCACACTTCACATTAACTGAGACGCGCATAGATCATTCAATTTAGCCAAAATTTAACTCAATTCTTTCCCGCTAATAGAACTTTCTTCTAAGGTGCAATTTTTTATCGGCTTGCATTCATTTAGAGTAATTCTTCAATTCTTGCATTGCATCCCGCATGAAGATTGCGAGGATTCACTGTAAGACTTCTAAGTGAGCATTCATCATAGTTTTCCGCATGCATTGGCTTTTTCAGAATTTCTCCCTCTTGTTTTATCACATAATTCTAAAGGAAATTGGGACTGAACGGTAGACATGTATTTGTGCTCATTTAAATTCTTCAGTGATCACTTAATAAAAATTAGGACTTCTAAATATAGTCGATTTCAAAATAACCCATAAAATCAAGAATTTCTGCGGGAAAGTAACCACGACCTTGGATGTTTCTATTTTTCTGAGTGAGCGAGAGACGACACTTAAGGCTAGAGCCCGAACCCGGATTTTCATATTGACTACTGATTCTACCAAAAATGATTAGCTACTTCTCAGTGAGGATCTACGGTAGCCGGTAAACGGTCCAGATTTCCTTAGCAGTGTGGGTGGTTTAGAGGACACTGCGTAAGGCTCCGTCCTCACGTAATGGGTAGCCATTGTACGGTCCGTACTTACTCCCATACTGGCAAAAAGTAGGTGCAACTAGTCATAAGAATTCGGGCTAGTCATTACGAAAATTTTGTCACCTAACAGCTCGCTTAATTATTTTCCAAGATTGTTTTGTCACCAATTAAAATTGAAAAGATAACAGCTGAACTCTTACGGCTTTATTGTGTGAGTTGATGAACCTGGGGTTTGATTTGTGTTTATATTGGTGTGCGTGAACCGATATCGAAGATCAAAATCCGCACATTTAATAAATTTCTTTTAACTATCCGTGCAACCGTACCAAGATCAACCATGAGGTTTCATCATCAACCTTCTTTGACAAAAACTGGACAATGGTCTGAGTACCCATCGGATCTCTATTATGAAAATGAATTTGTCTCGGTTTGTCCTAAATCAACTGAACCCTCTTCTTTCAAAAACCCTTCAATATTTGTGGGTAATTTTCATCCGCAGACGAATGTAGCCCCCTCGTTAATTTCCTCCTCGAATCATTCACCCACACATGGCCAATTTCCATCTTGGACCGACCATCTTATTCTCGATTTCTCGCAAATGAATCAATGCAAGATCAAATTACTTTTGAATCTCATGACTGGCCGGGAAATCAAACCCAGATGGAAAGACCCACACTTAATGATCATCAGCGTTGGATTAACCGCAACGATCAAATCTATATTGACCAACTTGAATATCACTCATTTAATTAGCATATACATACAGAGGACAAAACTGATGATATTGACACATATATATCCTGTATGACTCCATTATTCGAGGATACGATCAAACATGACCATGGAAGTAGACTCTACTCAGACCAGTATTACATGCCCGAGTCACGACATGTTGAGTACAAGACCTACACATTTCCGCAACATACTTCCACTGAGCAGCCTCCTTCCCTAATTTTTGAGGAGAAAATTCAGAAAATAATGATCATACATCGGATATTCAAAGAAACTCTCCTCTCAGCACATACAGGAAAATGGAAGATGAAATTATTGAACACCAACCTATTGCTCCCATGATTGATCATGAACAAAATTTTGAAAATGATATTTTGAGAATAAATAAAAGATTCGAATTAATGGAGGATAGATTTCAAAAATTAGCCGACCGACTAATTTCACTCTCTAGTGGCTCGGACATAAAAATGAATGAGGAAATGATTGGATCTAAGATTGAAAATTTTGAGGATATTCAGAAATATGGGGACAATTCTGACAATAGCACTTCCGCATATTATTCCCCTAGAAATGACTATGCCTCTGATTCTTACTTTAAACATCAAAGTCCCTTCTCATATGAGGAACAAACCACATCACCACATCACACAAAAAATACCAAAAAATGGGAATATTCAAAAACACCAAAAAATTCGAAAATTCAGAAAATTTCATAAAAATAGAGACTGAAGAAGAACTGAAGAATTTGGATCCTGTTGTACGAGAAGCATTAGAGAAAAGATTAATTTTTGAACTTCACTTTATAAATGCCATTGAACACTTCCCCGACCTTAAAGGATTTGTAATGGAAAAATTAGTTACGAAAAAGTCGGGAAGGATTAGAACAAATACTGAAAGACATATCTTATCAATGGCCTCCTCCTTGGTGTTGAGGAAAAAAACCAAGAGCCGCATAGTGAAGCGGTTGTCCAAATTTGACTGTAGAATCAAAGACATAATTTTCACCCATGCTCGTATTGATGATGATTCACCGATCAATATCCTCCTGACCTCTATATTTCACGAACTCAAACTCGGACAGATTCAAAAGATACGAGAGATTGTTCAATTGGCAGATCGATCGATAAAGCGGACGAGAGGAATCATTTCTGTCATCATGAAATTCCAAGGTGCTCCGCTCAAAGTAGAATTCACGATCATCGATATTGAGCATCAAGGAGAATTCACCCAGTCTCCAATTATTCTCAGAAAGCCATTCTTAGCATTGTCTAAGGCAATTATTGACTATGAGACTCGGGAAATCAAATTCACAGCATTAGAAGCACTTCGATCTGACCCAGTCTTTGAGGAATCACGATTTTCTGAGGAAACCCACGAAGTCCCCGACAACCGTAACCATGAAACGGTAGAAGAGCCCTACCCCGCTGCTACATGAGATAGCGGTTATCGATGAGACTATTGGTTTAGAGAATCTCCCCCTACTCCATTCCCAGCTGCGCTCACCATGGAAAATCGAGCATATGAATCTTTTGATCCGGAGACTTATGCGTGGTCACACCCTGGGTCAACCTATGCTGACTACATGGATTACATCAACTTGACACAGGAATGCTCCAAAGTCAAATCAATTGAGAATGAACATGCAGAGACTCTCCCCGGTATTTCAATTCCCACGGATCTCAAAATAGACAAATCCTTCTACTACGATCCTGAGACATATGCATGGTCGCACCCTAGAGCAACCTACTCTTATTATTTTGACCAAATCCTCCCAAATCGAGAGTGCACCAACATTCAGGAGACTAATAACAAACACGCAGCCCGAAAACCGACCAAGGAAAAGAATTCCAATGGCTACTCCTCTGGATACTCAAGTGAACCGACAACTTCACAAAACAAGAAAAAGAAAGTCACAATTAACCTTTAGGAAGAGGAATCAGCTAATGACCCCTCATCAGGTCCAGAAAAGATTGTCTACATGAGTGAAGTCTATTCGGCAACTCTAAAGCCATATCTTCGCAAGGATCTAAAATTCGATTCTCGTTGGTCAACTCTTGTTCCTAAATACTACTCATCCAAAGTTGATGCTCCTACCTTCAACAATTACACTGGAATTATTTCCTATGAGCTAACTGAGACCGGAGCTTCTGAATATTCATCTGAGGACAAACCGATTGATCTTACAAAGGAACGAATTTTGAGGAAACAATTAAAGAAACAGAAAGATATGAATATCTGGAGTGTGTCCACTTTCAAATACTATTCCTCTGAGGATAATTCCGATGATGGATATCTTTCATCTGACTCAAACTCTTCATCCACTATCAATCATGACTTTTTCGAGGATGACATTGATAATAGTTGGGAATCATATGCTTCATCTCCAACTCATTATGATCTCCCACCACAGGCTCACAAGAAGATTCGCCAAAAACCACCTTATTCATCGGCTACCCACCCTCCCTCCCGATCACATCGGTCTCCGTGTACAGCTTCTTCCTCTACTTAGGCCAAGGCCTAAGTATAGGGAGTGACCGATGCCATTGTATATACCATTTCCCTCATCGCACTTCTATCTCCCGATCGCTCCATATCCACCCTTCTTTTATACTTAGGTTGACTAGAGCATAAGTATAGGGGAAACCGACACCCACCGATATATACTCTCCTCATTCACATACCCCAATCACTTCATTTTTTCCGCTCTTCTTCTATACTTAGACTGTTCACAGTCTAAGTATAGGGGGCAAGTCTGTAAATCTTGTTCGTTTTCTTTTCCTTTTTCACTCTCTTACACTTAGCCCGAGCTATGTATTCTTTACGCTTCTTGTGCTCTGAGCACACAACACTTGCTAAGTATAGGGGGGTCTGTATATATACTTTGTATATATTTTATCCATATCTCGTACTTACGCGTAAGTATATGCGTATTTACGAGGTGGGTAATCTTTAAAAAAATAAAAAAAAAGAGAAAAAAAGATAAAAAAGAAAAAAAGATTTTGCTTCTAACACTAACTGTGCCCAAAATTTTTGATAAAATGGCTTTTTATTCATTTTTGCAAAAAAAATCTCTTGCATTAAAAAAAAGTGTATGCATTTCACACACCTGCACTTTATCCAGCGTCGTATTTGCGTATGTGAAAATCGGGTTCTGAACCGAGTTATGAGCCGAAACCAAGAGTGATCTGGACTTGACCTTAATCCACCTAATTTTCAGAGGAACTTCACCTAGAATTAGGATTTTAGAAACTTCAGGTCGTTGACTTAATTCTTTAAGTTCCACATGACAATGTGCAGAGTTTGACTCTTAGTGTCTAACCTGGTCTCTTCATTCTAGGTACAACTCTGGTATAAGGAATTAATTTGTACTCTCGCACTATGCACTTAGCTCAACTCAGACGGGATGTTGGAAGACTGTGTGAGTTTCTTTTCTGGTAGCGTGGAAATCTAAAGACCGGAGTACGAGTTGAAATAAAGCTTCAGAAAAGGGATGGACGACTGGGCATAATTTTTTCTAAGACCCCAAAAAATTTACGGAAACTAAAAGATTCTATATACGTAGGGGCACAACTAGATCCAAACAGAACCACCAAAAATTTCTAATACAAAGAAGCAACTACCTAATAAAATCTGACCAAAAAAAGGTCCAAGCTTCAAGAAAACCTGCAGATCTTGGTGGAGACTCGGCTACACTGGCCATCTTCGCAAGGAGAAGTGACTACACTGGCCACCCTCTAGTTCTTTTCCCCTTCTTCTATATTCTTCCCCCAATTCGATTGTGAACACAACGCGACAGACCTTAGAAGGAAATACCTGACTTCCCGAGGACGAGTTACTGGAGAGGAGAGGAGCATGGTAGTCTAGCAGTTTGGATGGGAAGAGCTAAAACCTATCACACACATGAGTCGGTTATTCAATGTTCATATGGTAAACTTTGGGAAGAGGTTTGATCTAAGATGACTTCTGAGCCGAAACTGTATCAATGATTTGTAGAACTTGAAGGTTGTTGATTTTAAAATTCTAAGTCTTACAGAAGTTCCGGCACACAAATAATCCAAAGGTTGAGTTTAGTTTCACTCTCACCTTCAGCTCATGGTCTTGGTATGGAACCCAATATCATTTCACCTTATGGCATCTTTTTGATGCTCAGGGACGAGCATGGTTTAAGTATAGGGGGATGATGAATCTGGGATTCATCACTCTAAATCTCATTTATTAAGCTCAAATCCCTAAAAATCAACAGCATATCTGCATCTATTCTGCAAAATTAGCATTCATGCCTGTCTTCATAAGAATGGCATTTTAGCACAAATTTCTACACAAAATAAGAAGCCAAAATCCAAGCCAAAAATGACATGTAAATAGCCTAACTTCCCCGATTTTTAACTCATTCATGCTAACTCCGAGTAAGACAAAACCACCTCCACTGTGTATATATCACTAACATGAGTAAATGAAAAATACAAAAAAATAACTAACCTAAATAAGTGGGCCAAAAACCCAAACCCTAGTTTCAGGATTTTTGGACTAAAAACCTCATATCTTCCTCATCCAGTGTCCGATTTAATCCTACTCACTTTTGAACTAACGTACATTCAATTACCTTCAAAACAAGACCAATTTCAAGTGAATCAGAGCTCATATGTGAAAGTTGGGTTTTGGGCCTCTTTTGTATATTTTATTTTAGCGATTTTTGACCTATTAATTTATGTACATATTTAACCTATTAATAAAAATCCAAAAACAATTAGATTATTGCGAAATTATTTACCTCTGATTTTACAATTTTTTTCGGATTTTTATCTAATTTAAAAATGACATAAAAATTATAAAACCCAAAAATCAAGGTCTTCTATGTATATGGGATACCTCAAAAAAACACTTTGTGCAATTGATCGATTTTGGTTTTGATGTCTTCATGAAAGTTGTAGATCTCATCGAGACGAGCAATTTTCTTAAAGAAATTTTTTCGATCTGAGATCGTTTACTATTTGTTTTTTATTTTACAACATATTTATATTTTGAATTTTCTGGTGCTGACACGTGGTAGCTCCTGGTGCCGCCACGTGTCAGCTATTTTTCGCGTATTTATTATTTGTTTTATAAAAAAAATAATTTAAAAAATAATAAATAAAATGGGCGTACGTGCGTCGCACGTGCCTCGAAGGCACGTGCTCCGCACGTGCCCACCTTTGCCCCCTCACTCCTCTGACACGTGGCAACCATATGGACGCCCGATCTCGGCCGATCGGACGGCCAGGAGTCATCATCTTCCCAGGTCCACCTTCCCGATCGGGACCTCTGCCGCGAATCCCATCTGCGCCGCGAATCTTGCCGCCACCAATCTTCTCTCTATCTCCGGTCATCCCTCCTCAATCACCCAATCTCATATCTCCAATCTCATCAAATCAAATCACCCCACCCTCGTCGAATCCAATCTGGCCGTCGCAAATCTGGCACCGCCAACTTGTATCTCTCCTCCGAGATCTCTGCCTCCCGATTCTCCCATCACCGGATCCCTCCAATCTCATCAAACCCTCATCAACTTCCCATGATTAGCACCAGCCCTCCTTCAATCAAAACCTAGTCGATGCAGATCTACATCTTCTCGATCGAATCTTCTCGGCCATCCCCGATCCCCTTCCTCTTTCGGCCGGCGACCTCCAACCCTATAAGACATCATCCACCACCGCAAGGAGGAACGCGCCTTCAGCGGTGACAGCGTCGGTGGACGAAGCCTCCATCGGCTCGGCGAGATCCGAGGGTGCTCTGCCCCTCGTCGCACGCCACTTTCCTCGAGGCTGCTTCAGCTCCGCCCCTTGGCGTCGAGCCAACGAACTTCACCTTCCCCGCACTCGTCAACCACCGTTGACAACTGCAGCGTCACAGACTGCCGTCACCTCCATCATCAACGCCAACACCTTCAACTCCACCATGCCACCGCTTCTCCGCCAACACCGCGCCTCCATCGACAACGCCAACCACCGCTTTCTTCATCATCGCCTACGTCATCGAGCTTCGTCCTCGATGCCACCAGCCACGCCAGCACTCTGCCTTCGCTTCTCTGACTCCACCAACTACGACCATGCGCCAAAGCCCCTCCGCTCCTCGCCTTGCGACCTCGACCGCCCACCACCGCCACCAGCTGCAGGCCGGGCTTGGAGCCCGAGACCCCCTCCATGTGAGCCGCACGTGCGTGGGGGGATGCCAACTTTATCATCAACCCCAGGGGGTCACGTGCTGCGCATGTGCCCCTTGGGCAAATTGCATGTGGCCCCTTGTCCTCCTCCTTATCGCATTTCAGGACTAGCCGACCAAGGGTCACATGCTCGGCACGTGATCCCTTGGGAATTTTGTAGCTTTGGCCGCAGAACTATTGGTAATTATATATAGGTCCCCTCTGCTATTATATTTATTTTTTTTACATGTTGCAGATATACCCCTGTGTTCCCCTGTGATTTTAACCCTCTTCTTTACATTATTTTATTAATTCAAAAATAGCATGATGTTTGTTAATCAATTCTCTACATTTTGACATATTGTAGACATTTTTCTGATTGATGGTTAATTAATAATTAATTGTTTTGTTGAAAATTGCATATTTTACCCATTTCGTGCTCTAAAATTCATAGTTGATTAACCGTTGCTCTAAAAATCCCCGAAAAATCATATATTGTTGAGTTAATTGTTATTGATATTGTGCCCATAAAGAATTGCATTTGCATTCATCATTTGCCCCGTAAATATTATTTTGCATATTTCAGTATTTAACTTTTAATAGGTATTAGATCTTACATTTTTGAGATTTATGATTTTTGTGAGATCAATCACCTCGTGATATATTTTAGATAATTTTGATCCTTGAAAAGAAGTAGGTTTAATATTTATCATAATTAAATATTGAAATTCATTTTGTTTGCATTTAAAAATCCATAAAAAAATCATATTTCATCCAAAAATTCCAAAAATTTTTACAGTGCATTCATTTCATCATATTTCACATAGTGGCCAAATTTCATATTTTTCGGACATCGTTTGATCGAAATTTACATTTTAGTCCCCAAAATAGGCCAAAAGTTTATTTTGCATCCCTTATTGCATTATAAAATTCCAAGAAAAGACCGCCTCGAAAACCATGCACGAACTTTGATAGACATAACTCTAGATTGTTCCTTTGCCTCCTTGTGATTGACCTTAGAATTTGCCCAAGTAAAATAAATATAAAACCGCATTAAGAAAATTGATAAGCATTTTGTGTGGTTATTTTCTTGACCGATTCCGATTGCCGCCTACAATGACGACACATTAATTATTTTCACTCACAAAAATTAAAAACAACTTTTTAACACGTGCGATTATCGGACTCGTCAATAGCACGTGGCCTCTGGTGCGGGACGAATATGCGAATATGCGCAGTGCCAGGGGCATCTCTGCAAATCTTCCAAATAGGCTTGTGCCCTGCACATGCCTTCTGGGATGGGAGTACTTCTATAATTCAGGAGATCACCTGGGGGCGTCGACGAAAAATGCCCCTCCGCGCATGTGCCGTGGACGTGGGGAGGATCTCGGGGAGGGACCTCAGTGGCTGGCGAGGCGCTGGCGGTGGTGCTTGTTGTCGATGACGTTGGAGAGATGACGTCGTCAGAGTCTGCTACAGAGGTAGCGAGTCGCGGTGGAGTTGAGTCTGTCAATCGAAGAAGTTGAACGGTGGAGGTTGAACATTGATGGATGATGAAGCTCGAGATGAAGGTTGATGAAGACGTAGGGGACTGAAGGAGACGTGTTGGCTCGATGGGTTTAACCAGAGAAAGGCGGCGAGCGGCTGGAAGCCCAAGAAGTGACAACCCCAAAAAGGGAGTAGGGCCTAATCTCACCGGGAAAGAAGAGAGGAGGAGGTATTGTCACCACCGTCCTCCTCTTATTGCTGATCTAATGGAGCCGTAACGGTGGATGGTCGTTGAGGAGGGAAGCCGTTGGTGTAAATAGGGTCTTCATCGGCCTGATTTGGGAAGCAGACGAGGATGGAATTTGATGAGAAATGGTGGTGATGGAGATTGGGGATTTGATGACAAGATCGGAGAATATCGGTAGGCGATTTGATTGGCATCCGATTGAGGGATTGACGGGAAGTTGGGTCGGTGACTATGGGAGTAGCGGCGGTCAGTGATTGAGGGTGGAGATATGGTCGGCCTGGGGGAGATTGGTGGCGGTGCGAAAATTACGGAGGAGCGGCGACCCAAATTGGGAAAGGCGGTGAGGAGGAAGATGCACAGCTGTCGTCTGATCGACTAAGATCGGACGACCCTAGAGCAACCACGTGGCACATTTTTATTAATTATTTTTTTAATTTTTTTAAATAAAAAATAAACAAAAAATAAGGTTAAAAATGGGCGGCATGTGGCAGCTCCAGAAGCTGCCAAGCGTTAGCCCCACAAAAATAGAAAAATAAATTCAATAGTAAATACGTAAAAAATAGTAAATGACCTCGGTTCAAAAAATTTTCTTCATGAAAGTGGCTCGTCCTGATAAGATATACAACTTTCATAGAGAGACCAAAACTAAAATCGATCATTTGTGCATCTGATGTACATAGAATACGGTGATTTTTAGGTTTTCTAATTTTTTTATCATTTTTAGTCCAGATTAAAATCCGAAAAAATATGATAAACGCAAAGATAAATATTTACACATTAATCTACTTTTTTGGATATTTTTATAATTAAGAAAAAGAAGAAATAAAATAAAATGTGAAAAAGGCAATTTTTGTACAGACAGCTAGTGAAAACTACTCAGTTAGTTTCTTTGATTTCAAGCAGATTTTGGATTTGGATTTTTACGCATTTTAATAAAACTTTTATCAAAGAAAATAAATGAAAAAGAAATAAAATAAATTGAGTTAATTATGTACATAAAATATTAGGTCAAAAACCACTAAAATACAAATTGTACAAAAGAGGCCCAAAACCCTACTTTAACAAAACTTGGTCTTGTTTTGAAGGTAATTGAATGTACATTAGTTCAAAAGTGAGTAGGATTGAAACAAACACTGGATGAGGAAGATATCAAGGTTTTAGTCCAGAAATCCTGCAACTAGAGTTTTTGTATTTGGTCCATTTATTTAGGTTAGTGATTTTTTTTTGTATTTTTCATTTAATCTTGTTAGTAATATGTACACAATGGAGTTGGTTTCAGGTCATTTGGAGTTAGCATGAATTAGTTAAAAATCAAGGAATTTAGGCTATTTTACAGGTCAATTGGACTAAGATTTTTGGCTTCTTATTTTATGCAATAATGGGTGATTAGATGCAATTCTTATCAATACATGCATGAATGGTAATAATGCAAAATAGTGGATAGAATGCAGATGATTTTTAGGGATTTGAGCTTAGTATTTTAGAGTGATGAATCTGACATTCATCATGCCCCCACCATGATATTCCCAAGACGAGCTTAGTGTAAAATTTCTTTGGGGGGTTAAGCATAGAAAACTAGAAGCTGGTAGATGCCACTTGTGGGGGAAGTCACTTCAATGAAGGACGAAGATGTCCTTTATCAATTCTTTGAGAAGGTGGCGAAGAGCCCAACAACTCTTTCTTCTTCACGTACTTTCAGAAGCATATTGTTTCCTCTCCTACAGTACCCCATGAGGTTGTTGACTCAATATGACGGCATCGCTTGAAGTGGATAGGATGGACAATTTTGATATAACCATCATTGGGAATCACCTATCCAAAGTTGATATAATTGAGAAACGATCCAAGGAGCTTGAGAAGCTCCAAATGATCGAACAGAGGATGAATAACATGGATAAGCTCGATGAAATCACAAAGCACCTGGAAATTCTTGTAAGTATGATCAGTGCAATTCATAGCATGAGTGCAGCAACCGACACTTCTGCCCGGGAGCAAACTTCTTCCATACCCATCGAACATAGTATCAGAGGACCATCCATAGTTCAACACATTTATTAAATGCAGATCCCTGATTAGATCCCGCAAGATTCACTGCAAATTGTCCTGTATCTACAACAAGGCCCATACATTCCCGACTAGTAGGCTCCACCTACCCCTATCATTTAGGAGGTGAAAGGTATCTGGTTCGACTAAGAGCAGAACCATCCTCGTTCATCTGGGCAAGGCTAGTTGGGTTCCTAGCATGGTCATAGACCCGCCCACCAGTTTCAGGGTGGCAAACCTCAGCAACACCAACACCAACAATTTCAGCCTCAGTATTAGTCTCCACCCCCTTTCCAAAACTGGAGACATGGCCAGCAACAGATGCAATCTGTATATTTTCCACAGTCTTACCAGCAGCAGAATGCATCATATGGACAATATCCACATCCTCCTCCTCCTCATTATCAACAATAGTATGTATATCAACATCCTCCACACTATCAGTCTCAACAACAGCCTGTCATTGAGCATCCATAGGCCCCTTCAGCGAACACCATACTTGATCAGCTTGTACTGTTCATGAAGAATACGAATGAACTGACTCAGAGGATCGATGACCTAACCACCACAAAGACATTGATTCATGCACTGTTCAAGGCCAACCCCAACAGTTTCAGATGTAAGGAGCCGGTAGCCCATGACCCATCCACACTCGATACATGTTTGACCCTTAATTTTACGTGTTTATTTGACACCATTCATCTTATGATGGTAGGAGAGTGCAACCGTCTGCACACCAGTTGGGGTTGGGACATCGAGCCAATGAGAGAGCTTCATCCTCCACATCATCTTCTTTACCAGCAGTCAAGAGATCTAGTGTAGCAGTACTTGAGTCTAGAGTTTCGCTTCCTTCACCACCACCTTCACCAGGCAGATTCGGACCACCATTAGTTGAGAGGGAGAATACACCACTCGTGGATCCTTCTTCTCAACAAGCAGCAACATCCCGTTCAGTTTTAGATTATATTTCTCATTTACCTATTTTGGACAACATTGTACAAAGTAATTGTGGTTGTCCTAATGTACATGAGGATTCTCCTTTGAATAATGGAAATGCACATTTGAATATTTCTTCTGATTTTGTGCCATTTCCTTCTGTTTTAAATAAATCCAAAAAAAACATAAAATTGAAACAACCCTATCTGATCTTAGAGTGCTTGAGATCTTACATAACATATTTTTAGAGATGCCACTCCTTACGGACATGGAGTACATTCCTGCAGTGAAAAAAAAGAATGAAAGAAGCATGTACTCAAAAGCATCAAACAAAGAACAGATGAAAGAAAACAAAAAAAGCACATCTTAACCATGGCCACAGTTCATGCCATCAGCAACCTCCCGCATAAAGAGAAAGATAAGGGAGGACCTTGCATCCATTGCCAAATATTTGATCATGAATTCGATTGCACACTTCTCGATAGTGGTTCCTCCATTAATCTTATGCCATCCTCTCTACTCAGTGAGTTTGGGTTAGGACCACTTAGATCAAGCAGGATGATCTTTCAGTTTTTTGATAGATCGATCAAGAGGCAAAGAGGAATATTAGAGGACGTTATTGTAATGGTGCAGGGAATGAAATTCCATGTTTATTTTGTTGTCGTGGATATGGACACACCTGCATTGTTACTCGATACCCCAATCATACTTGGTCGACCGTTCCTCCGAACGACCGAAGTCGTAGTTGATTACGGTATTGGAGAGATCACCTTTCACTCTTAGAGTGACAAGGTGAAAATTGAGATGATCCCCGATCCTATACCATCACCGCCACCGCCAACAGCAAATGAGAGACAAACACTTACGTCAGATCCCGAGGACTATGATTTTCTTGTAGAATGTAGGGAGACATATCTTTTTACTGACTTCATAGACACCCAGGAGTTTCTTTCCTAGAAGGACCTTATGAAAAGCAGAATCGATATGAGTACCCTTGTTGATTCCATCGATGTGTTTGTTGATGGGAAGTTTGAGTTTATTTCTAAGGATCAGACTGAATTTTCGGACGTACCCTATAATATTACTTTGACACATCATATTGAGACTACTGTTGCTATACCTCCTTTTGAGAATTCTGAGGTCCAGATATCTGAGCCACATGTTGAGTTTCCTGACATATGCACTGATGAGAGACACATTTCTCAGATTATTGCTGGGATATCTGAACCCTTTGTTTATGAGATCACAGAACATGCTGATGAGCCCCTCCTTTCTGAATAGAAATCATTTGTTGAAGGTCTATTTGAGATTTCAATTACTGAGTCATTACTAGCTATGGTGGGCAGTTCACATAGTACAAATCGCATACCTTCTGCCTGTACAACTAGAGATATTCTCAAAGAGCCGATTCAGACCCCACCTGAGCTCATGTTTTTACCATCAACATTGAAATATGCCTTCTTTACGACCCCCCCCGAAATGTTTCCGATCATCCTCACACACATGCTAGAGGTTCTTGAGAGAAACTATAATGCCATTAGATGGAATATTTTGAATCTATGTGGGATTATTCATGCTTGCTCGCATCATATCTACCTAGAGGATGACTATAAATCATCTCATGAGTGTCAGCGCCGTCTAAATCCCAATCTGAGGGAGGTTATCATGAAAAAGATCAGAAAATGGTGTGATGTTGGCTTTATTATCCCAGTTCGGATTCCAAATGGGTTGATCCTTTGCATGTGATCCCGAATTAATATTGTGAAGAATGACCGTGTTGAGGAGATTCTGACCCAGGAACCTACTTCATGGCGTGTCTATGTAGATTACCGATGCCTGAACTCAGCTACCAAGAAGGATCACTTTTCGCTGACCTTTATTGATCATATTATTGAGAGGTTGGTAGGGAAAGAGTCCTTTTGTTTCTAGGATGGGTACTCGAGATATAATCAGATTGCTATCGCTCTCGAGGATATGGAGAAAACTACTTTCACTTGTCCATTTGGCACCAACGCCTTTAGACAAATGCCCTTTGGATTGTGTAGCGACCCCACTACATTCTAAAGATGTATGTTGGTCATTTTTGCTGACATGGTTGGTACCTTTTTAGAGGTCTTTATAGATGATTTCTCAGTCTACGGGGATAGTTTTGACACTTGTCTTGCTGATTTAGATTGAGTCCTTCAAATTGCTGCGAGGTAAATCTAGTGCTCTCATGGAAGAAGAGCCACTTTATGGTGGCTAATGGAATTGTATTGTGACATGTCATCTCCAAACATGGTATGGAGGTCGACCTGGCTTTGATCAATGTGATATTCAAGATTGCCACTGCAAAACTTGAAGCAATTGAGGTCATTTCTGGGATATGTAGGATTCTATAGGCAATTCACTAAGGACTTCAGCAAGATTGCCAGAACATTGACTGAGCCTATATTCAAGAAGAGTGAGTTTGTTGTTGATGAGAAAGTCCTCCTTGCATTCAATCAGATGAAAGACATGGTTACTAGTGCTCTTGTCCTACAACTACTCGATTGGTCTCTTCCTTTCGATATAATGATGGACGCCTCAAATTTTGCAGTTGGAGTTGTGTTAGGGTAGAGAAGGGATGGAATACCATTTGCTATACACTATGCTAGCAAGAATCTGGATAAAGCACACTGGAATTATGCAATTACTGACAAGGAGACGATAACACTTAGTATTTGTGTTTGGGCTAGAGAAGTTCAGATCTTAGCTCCTCGATTCCCATGTTATTGTGTACATGGATCACGCTGCCATACTGTATTTACATGCAAATAAGGATGCCAAACCACACATTATAAGATGGATCCTTATTCTCCAAGAATTTGATTTAGATATTCGAGATAAACCTAGAGTCAAGAATGTTGTGGCATATCACCTTTCATGTATTACAGATGCAGAAACTTTTGAGAAGAGCATGATACCTATTTCTGAGACCTTTCGAGATGAGACCATTTTGTATGTGGACTTACTCCCATGGTATGTTGATATTGTGAACTATCTTGTCTTAGAAAATTCCAAAAGATGGGCCGAAGTACAAGGTAAACATATTCTTGTCAGAGATTCATTATTACCAATGGGAGGATCCGTACCTATTTCGTCAGGGCAAGAATTGAATTTGAGAAGGTTCATTCCTCAAGAGGAATACACTAGTGTACTTGAGAACTACCACAAACTAGAATTTGGTGGGCATCATTTGGGGAAGCGCATAGTAGCGAAGATTTTATAGAGTGGCCTAAGGTACATTATTTAAGGATGATACAAAGTATGTTTGAGGTTGTACTGACTGTCAGAAAATGGGAGAAATTATTGGTTCCAAAGATACAATAACCGTGAGATATATACAAATTTCTGATGTTTTTTATGCTTTAGTCATAGACTTCATGGGCTCATTTCCTATCGGTCAGAGATATCAACACATCCTGCTTGCCATGGATTACATTAGTCAATGGGTGGAGGCTATTACCACCCGAGTCACTGATAGTCGTACGGTATGTTCCTTTGTTAAGGACCCTATTATTGCGCAGTTCGGAATTCCCATGATATTATTTCAGATGGCAGAAGCCATTTCATAAATAGAGAAGTCAAGAAGCTTATGAAGGAGTATGCCACTAAGCACAGGGTTGTGTCTCCTTACCAACCACAGACTCTAATGGCTTGGCAGAAATTTTAAATAGGAAGATAAAGATTATATTGCAAAAACTTGTATTTTCAGATAGGAAGAACGTGTCCCAGATCCTTGACTTAGTTCTTTAGGCTTATCAGATGGTGCACAGGTCACCATTGGGTATGTCTCCCTACAGATTGGTTTATGGAAAGCCTTACCACCTGCCAGTGGAATTAATTCACAAATCTTTATGGGTAATCCTTGTATTTAATCTTGATTATGAGAAGGAATGACTGAACAAGAAGTTGGATTTGAATAGATTGCTGGAATTCCAAGACTTTGCATATGATAACTCACTCATGTATAAGGAGAAAGTCAAGCGTTGGCATGATAAAAACATTTGAAGGAAGACTTTTTCCCCTGATCTTAAAGTTTGGTTATTTTATGCTAAGTTGATGTTGTTTTTAGGAAAATTGAAAAGCAAATGGTGAGGACTGTTCATTGTGTGAGTTGTGCGTGATAATGGTAGTATTGTCATATCTAGGTTGTCATCTGATGCACAACCATTTATCGCGAACGGACAGTTGCTGAAGTTATATCTAGATCTTGATACGTTCCTGTCTATGGTTGATTCTATATATGTGGTATGAGTAGACGATTCTTTGACATCTTCTGCATCTGATGCATGAGTTGTTTTTCTCTTGTACATATCCTTTCATTTTTGTTCTTTCGTTTTTATCATTTACCTATTTTCCACGTATGTGCTATACTTAGGATGTACTCTATCCTAACTATAGGGGAGGTGAATGATTTGAGTTGTTCATATTAGTCATGTTTCATCACTCTTGTGTTTCTTATACTTAGGGATCTCTTACCCTAAGATTAGGGTAGTGATGTCGTTCATACTGTGTTTTCGTATTTTTGATTTCTTTACTTAGGATCTCTCACTTGTCCTTCAATTTGTTTATATTCTTTTTCTATAGTTAATCTTTTACCCTAAGTATAGGGGAGGACAAGTCGAGTCGTTGAGTTATTCATTCATTTTCCTCGATTTTCCCTGATGGAACAATCATCTATACTTAGGATTATTTGATCCTAAGTATAGGGGGGATCACCAACTTGTATTTCTTTATCTATTCTTTGAGTCATTGATGTATAATATTCTTTTCACTTTTCTATAAAAAGCACGAGTTATGTCTTCCATTCAAGCTCTTTGATCACTATGAGGACATAGCTCGATCTAAGTATAGGTGGTGTCATCTAAATTATATATATATACTTTAGCCATAACTCATACTTTTATTAATTAAAATGGCTATAAAAATGTGATTGAAAATTTATTTTTTTGTATATTATTTTTCCTCGTGGGATATAAATGGTATGTATATAAATACGTAAAATCCACGTGTGTATATAAACTTTGATTACCTTCCATTCTATAAATAAAATTCTTTATTGTATATAAAAATCTTTCGTAAAACCTGTATCTAATGCTTTTATATAAATCCTTCTTATAAAATATTGTATAAATTTCCCTTGTATAATCCTTGTATATATATTTACTAACCTTTGAAAAAAAATATTTTGTATATATTTCTTGCATTTGCATGTGGATTTTTCAGAATAGTATTGACATTTAAACTAGTCTAGAATAAAATTGAGGAATGGCGCTTAGTTAGACCTTAATCTGCTTCATTTCATAGGAACCTTTTAAGAACTGGAGTTAAGACTTTTCATGTCCAAGCAACTTAGTTTTTCGAGTCCACAAGACTATGTTCACATGTCATCTTGATGAATCTAAGTATAATATTTAAACACATGCATGATTCTTCTTGACAGTGGCTTATCTTGTGCAAGAACTCTACACTTGGATCTTCAAGGATGAGGTGGTGAGGGGGAAGAATTCTTTGGCTTGGGGTAGCACACAAGTGTGTAACAACTAGTGGAAACATTCATCTTCCAATAGTAAGGGTAGTGCATCTCAACCTGGTCTAGTGGCATTGAGGTCTAAAGAGAGGATACTGTGGGATTGTAACAATGCTTCAAAAGAGGTATAGTCAACTGGCTCAAAAGAAAAACTCCTTATGTACATGTTGCATCTGTGTATATATATTACAAAATGCAAAATCTCCAAAAGTGGACATGCCTGGTTGAAAAGTAAAATTCCTGCCGCACTGTACATACATGGATGAGCTTCCATGTCAAATTATTGTGAGCTTGCAGCTGGATGACATGGCTACACTGGTCATGCATCCAAGGATAGATAGCTATACTGGCTACCGTCCATTCTTTTCTTCATCTCCTCTTCTTGAGCTAGTTGCACTTGAACTTCGAAGGGAATATCCCCGCTCCTCGAGGAAAGAGTTGCTAGACCAAGGGACTAGAGTCACCTTATTGAGGGAGGCTATTTATTTTCCACTTTTGAGATGAGGAGTTATACTTCACTTACACCGTACGAGCAAAGATTCATAGCCATAAGAATTTGTGTATGAAGACTCGTTCTAACCTGACTATTGAGGATACTTAAATAGGAGTCTTGTGGAACTTGAGGGTTGTTAGGGTTTAAATCCATTTCCCATTAAGATTCCTCCACACTAATAATCCAAAGGTTTGACCGTGCTCCATACTACAATTTTATGAAGATAAGTTTAATACTCGATATTGTTCAAACTTCTATATTTTTCCTTTATTCTTTTATTTTATTCACTTATTCTTCAAATAAGTGTTTACTAAGTGACTAGCAAAGGTAAATCATAGGGGGTTGATGAATCTGCATTTCATCTCTGACCAGCATCTTTCTGTAAATATTGTATTTTTTAACTAAAATAAATGAATAAAGAAATAAAGGGAAAATAAAGGAAATAAAAGACTCTATATATGTAATAGATATATATTTAATCAAACCTGAGAGAAGGTCAAGACATGACCTAAACGACAAGGAATAAAGTAGGGGGAGATAGACAAAAAATCCAGAAAATACTTGAAACTTTGATAAATCACATATTTACTAGCTTAATTCATTATATTTATCTCTCTTTCTTAAGTTAATCACCAGATTTATTGACTAAGTAACATCAATTACTAATTTATGTGTTGTATATAATTGACTCTAATTATTATATATTATTATAACATTATTATGGTGTAATATTTTATGTATTTATTTCTTATTTAAAATCAAATAAAATTTAGAATATATTTTTGTTTAAATAAATTAACATAAAAAACAAAAAAAAAATAAAAAAAATAAAAAATAGGCAAAATAAAATTTAAAGAAGTTTGTTTTATATGGTTTTTATTAGTATTAAATTTATATCTATGTACATATGACCTCTGATCTCTTTGACTTCTACATGAAAGTTATAGATCTCATCGATATCGACATCTTTCATGTTTACCACTTTCTCTAATTCTCCCCTTAACTACTTATTATTGAATTTATTCGTATTTATTCATTTCTGAATTTTCTCAGCGAGCCACGTGACCCACTTCCTTTGTCGCCACCCGCCCTGATACTAACCGTCATATCTCCTTCTGATCAGCTGATCTAATCCATTTTCATCAGCGCCTCAGTATCAACCGTTGGATCATTTGATCTTATGGCTGATAGATCACCTTCAACCTCCAGCACCTCGTCCAAGCGACACAACCCTTCATCCATGTGTAACTTCTCCCAATTACATCGGCCTCCATATCCAACCTCTTCCTTCTAAACCACCACCAACTCCTTCATCATTCAACCCGTATCCACGCCAAACATCTTTTGATCCTTGACCCTAAGTCCCATGCTAAGTGGCGGTGGTCGAAATCACTGCCTCGAGACAACAACCTCCGATGAGCCTCACTTATAAATAGCACACACAAGCCATTGGCTCCACTTATCCGCCACTCTGAGACCTGTACGTTTGCCTCATCATCCTCCAGTGACAGTGAGAGGACGTGACTGAGAGCAACGACAGATGTAGAACTTCGATGAGATACTCGCCCAAACCAGACGTGATTCAGCCATTTCTTAGGTTGTACGAGCTCGAATCATGGCCCAGATTTTCGATCTTCGAGTGAAGACCCGGAGTATCACGCTCCACTCCAGGCCTGCTGCATAACTCATGAATCATCCTTGATTTAGACATCCATTTCGAGGTCACTCAAGCTTCTCATTAATCTCAGTTTATTAAATTTCAACCGATTTCTCTCACTGATTATCGTTCATAATTCCCTTATCTGAATATCGAGTTATCCTCGCCATATATCCATTATCCATGCATGATATCACAGTGAGTCTCATCGTTTCTCCATAGTTTTATCCATTTCCATCCATATTCCTGCTATGTTCAAGAAGGAATAAATCCAAGCTCTGCCTTTCACGTCCATAGAGCTTCCATCTCGCAACATCTCAATATATAATAGTCGTATTGTATTCATCTGTATGCTGGACTAACTTTGCATGTCACTCGAGCATCATTGATCGGTGTCTAAGACCAAGCTCTTGTCTTCCTCTTCTCATGTCGGCAATACTTAATTAACAGAGCAATACAATGTGGCTTTCATCTTCCCCAGCTTCCAACCACCTTCGTGGAATCTACACATAGGTCATTTGACCTTCAATCGAGGAAGAAGAGCACGACAGAGCGTTTCAACCTTTGCTTGAGCACCACTCGAAAGCCACCGAATGAGGAGGAGCTGAAGAATGTGCAAGGAGCAGTTGTTGTTGTATGCCCTATATTGGGTGTAATCCAACAGACACAATCGAGCCACGTTGCTATCCGAGGTAACGTTTCAGACCATAGTCACGGAGTCCGACCCTCAGCTCGAGCCTCATTCCAAACCACCAACGGAGAATCTGGAGCTGACACATGGACCAAGCCTCCGTATCCGAGCATGTACGTGTCACGTGTAGTATGCACATGACTGGGTAATTGCGTCGATCCCAGATTTCAAATAATTATAGATAAGTCCTTCAGCCTGAGTAAATTGCATATGAGCCCCTATGGGTTATTTTAATTACATTTGAGTCCATGTTTGTCCTTGTTTGTAATAAAACTTGGATTTTTTCTTGCATTTATGCCCTTGGATTAATTATTGAATAACTTGTTAACCGTAAATCCAATTAATGTGATTCTAGTCTCGTTTGAAAGCTATTTTGTTGCTCTATCTTGTGGTATACTTTTTGGTACTTCTTGTTATAAAAATCATGCATTTTATTTCATCTTTTAAATGCTTAATTTGATCTTTAATGGAAGTTAAATGGTTATTATTTTGAGAAATTAAACCTGATTAATCCCTTGCTCCTTGATGAAAAATTATTAGTTGATTTTAGTCACTACCTTTAAGTTAGTAATTGGTTTAATTGTTGGTTAAAAAAAAGTTTTTTAGCAACAAAGAGAAATTGAACATTAATTTTACTTTGAAATACTTTCTTGATCAAGTATTGATTAAAGTCTACCTTCTGATTTGATATCATTTGATTTGTTTTAATTAATTCTAGAAATGATTGTGATCAACTCCAGTTATCTTTCGTGTGCCTGATAGTACTATGTTTGTCAGAACTATATTGTTGGTGCATCATTGTCTTCACGTATTGTAATTGCATAAAAATGTGTTAAAATTTGCATTGTTGTGATTTATGCATTTGTTCAATTTAATTAATCTATGATTTGTTACTATGAATATTTGACGTTTGAAATTTACCACCAAATTTCTCGCATCCTTATGTTCGACCCTGGACTTGCCAGGTTAAAATTTAAAGCTGAATCCTCCTCGCGGAGATTATTCATTCAGTTCTGTATGAAATGGTAAGGGCCCGTGCTAGAACAGATCTGTATTATTACATGCATTTAGCGATTGATCTCACCTATATAAATCCCTCACATGTATGGTATTGTCTTTATTACACACTATTACAAAGATTTATTCATAATTAAATCCCTTGTAAATAAAATTAAATCCTTCTTAAAATTTATGTATAAAACACTTTTGTAAATAATTAAAATAATTCAGTAGAAACTTGTATATATTGTGTAAATAATATCACTCTCCAAAAGCCACCAAGTACAAACTTCCTTGATCAATATCTTCTCCACCAAAACTCCAAATTTAGAAAATTCACTTTCAATGTACTCCAAATAAAATTATCTTTAAAATAGAGGTGATTTCGTAAAGTACTATGTTAAGGTGTGAAATGCGACCAATTGGGGTATTATTGTATAATAATCCAATACTATGTTTATCATTTAATTCATTGTTTTTCTTGTCCATATTTGTGAATATTGTTTTTTTTAATACTTGTAAATATTGTATTTCATTCAAATGAAATATAAATAAAAATTACAAAATCAAAAGTTAACAAATATATATCACCATGTATATATTGTGTATATACCTATTTAATTAATTAATAATTTAACTCTTAAAAATCAAATAAAAAATTCATTAAAATCCTTTAAAATACTCTAAATAAATAAAATAGTAAATTATGTATATATGTATAAAATAACTAATAAAAGTCAAAATACTTTGTATATAGGTATACACACCTGTAAATAACACCTTGTATTTATTTTGACCCTTATAATTATTTTATTTGTTTAATTAAAAATCACTAAAATTAATTTTAATTTATTCTTAACATTTTTTGTTTACGTTACTTGATTAAATTAATTTATTTTCGATTTTTATTGATTTATTTAACATTTTTACACAGGTTTATCGTGTAACCTATTTTAGATGCATTCCAAGTGCGCGTTGATTGTCCAAACACAAGTCTATTGACCTGGGTCAACTCTCCATTCTGCGTCTGCGCTCCGCTAACTTTGCCTCCCCTCGTTTTCTCTCGTATTTTTCACACGTGCGCTACTTCGTAACGCCTCCCACTTCCTTCTCCATTATTGTCGCTTGATCATTTATTTCACTCGCCACCACCTCTGATCCACCCATCGCTCCACAGATTGCTCCCGTTTTGAATTTCAAAACCTGCCAGATCCACACCTATAAATAGATGACCTTCACCTACGACGAGGAATCAATCCATCACTGGCCTCATTTCACCTGAGATTGAGTGACAGTGGAGAGTCTTGGGGTGATGGAGTGCCTCGATCGTAGCTGAAGTTGGGCTTGGGGTGATGGAGTTTACATCCATGATGAAGGCCAAGTGCAAGCTCTCCAACATGCTCGTTGTCGTGCGCTGAGGCATTGACTACCTCCCTAAGGCCAGCGCCACCAACAACGAGCTCTACGGAGAGGGTCGACGATAGAGCCTCCGACCATGAGTGCTAGATGAGGCCTGAGGAGATGACCACTCTGTATACCACTTTCAATATAGATGCTAACAAATCTAGTATGGATCTTGCCATCGAGACCGTCACCATGCTTGTCGTTGCCTCAATCGCCTTCAAGTCCTCTGATTCTACTTTGCCCGCTCATCTTCTCGAGAGGGCGAAGAAGGTGCATACATGTAGTAGAATCTCATATATATTTTCATCTCATTACTATTATATAATTTATTTTTCCATTTCATCCCCTTTGTATGCATGTTTTATAATGCTTGCTGCAACATGATTTTGCTCGCATTCTCACAGGGTTGTACTATGTCTCGTCAGTTAGGTTTGTATGTTAACTGGCATTAATTGGAACGACCTTTTATTGCCCGCTATTAGATATAATAAATATACCATATTTTTCTACAGATATTCAAATGGTGGATAAATGTATTGTCCCAAGTAGATTGAGTTGAAAAGTTGCCTACGAGCATATCTTAGAAAATTTTAGCTCTCTTATTATGATTCATAAGTAGACAAATTTAGTCTACTTTCTATTGACCATCTGCCAAGCATGGACATCCATTGGTAGAGATTCATTTCCATTCACATTTTTAAAAATAGAAAGAGAGAGAGAGAGAATTGAAAAAAATGGTATTGACATTTTTTCCCTTAAATGCAATGAGATTTACATCTCGGCAATAAGGTGTTGTGCATGTTTGAACATGTGAACAATATTTGCAGGTCCATTGGAGAACTTTTTACATCACTTTGTGGGGCTTATTTATTGTAGGTTTTGCATATAATTGTTCATATTTTTGGTGGAACTTTTGACATTAGATGAGATTTGAGGAAACAAAGTCAATGTTATATGCTATCTTTAATAACTTTAACATTTTTGATGTAGGCATGGTTTGAGGGGGATGTTGTGGAACTAAAAGCATGAGCTATTCAACACAAGGTTCGCACATGATTTGCATATAAATGTTCTTTTTAATAATCACAATTTGATCTAAATGTATACCAAAATTCACAAACCATCTTGTTTTTCCATGTACTAACACGTGTTTCAACGAGTGTATATATATATCAATAAATTTTCTCCATTTGGATTAACTCTAATATTAGCAATTCCGCTCTAGCAAATTCATATTAAACACGAATGTTAGTAAAATACTAGCAATAAGCTTCGATTAGTAATTACAAAATCTACATATTCAAGTCAAGATATGTTATTCCAAACAAAGTGTTTGCAAAATATGTGTAAGTTTTGTATATTTGTCATTTATATAGCATTCCTTTATTACTAAATAACCTAAAAATATTATAAAGAATAATAAATTATGTAAAGCAAAAGCTCTTCTCATTTTAATTTGTTGTTCTATCATCTGTTTGGAATAAGCTTACTTTTTGTAAAATACCTTCGTTAAGTCAATGTAGTTTGCTTATATTTGTTAAATTTTACTTGATTTTTTATACCTTTTATAAGTAATAAATCAACTCATTGATCAAAATTGCATTTGAAAATCTTACTTTTGACGTTTTGTAAATTTCCCAAGTATATTTCAATGACCATCTCACCTAGTGATTTTTTTCTTAACTTTATACTTAATTAGAATATGGAAATTTCTAGGTTGTAAAGCAGAATCCCAACTCCCTTTAATTTACCCGTTCGTCATATGTTTGGAATAGTCTCACTTTTTATAAGATATCTCCTTTAAATCCATTTAGTTTGCCTATATTTGTAAAATTCAGCTTTACTTTTAATACCTTTTATAAGTAATAAATCAATTCATTGATCAATGTTTATTTGAAAACATACTTTTGTAAAACGGTTCAATGTTTCGTAAATTTCTTATTTATGTTTCAACTTATAATGACCATCTAACCTAGTGATTATTTTATTTGTTAACTTTCTACCTAGTTTGAATAATAAAATTTCTAATTTAATTTCTAATTTGTAAATCATAATCACAACTCCCTTTAATTTATCAGTCAATCATCTGTTAAAATAAACTTGCTTTTTGTAAGATATCTCCTTTAAATCCATTTAGTTTTCCCATATTTGTAAAATTCCGCTTGGCTTTAATACATATTATAAGTAATAAATCAATTCACTTGATCAATATTGTATTTTAAAAGTATACCTTTGTATAATGGTTCGGTGTTTTGTAAATTTCTCATTTATATTTCAACTATAGTATCACCTGGTAAAGTTTTTGTTTGTTAACTTTCTACCTAATTCGAATAAGGAAATTTAAAATTTAATTTTCCATTTTAAGTTAATGTCTAATTTGCAAGTCATTATTCTTATTTGTAAAATATACACTACAGTTTATGACTACTGTTATTTTGTAAAATATATAATCTAATTTAGAGTGACGAATTGTTTTATTTGGAGTGCACAACATTGTCTTTCTTTATTTTTCGTTCAGTAAAAAAATGGATTTTAAAATGGTGTTTCTTCATTGTTTATTACTTTTCATTTAATCCTTTCTACCATTGCAGGAAAGTTGATATCACCAAAACCACCTTAAGATTTTCAAAGTGATTTTGATATAAGCCATCGTATCTCCATCTAAAGGCCTATATTGGTGGCTTTCCAAATGTATGTCCAGAAACACACCTCTTAAGATGACAAAACTTCCCTCCTCCCTAGTTGTTAGCCCTTAGATTGAATTCTCTCCCATTATTCAATCTTATGCACTATTCCCATTTCCCCATACTCTTCCTCTTCTATAATGAAACCCAACTTTACGACAACTTTACCCCATGCACTGGGTGTGCCGCCTTTGCCTCCCACATCACTCTTCTTTTGCTATGACCATACAACCACTCTCCTTTCCCATGTCGTAGGAACTTTAAAGCACATCTCCCCCTCTATTCTTCTTCTCAAATGGCAACCCTCCCATGCCATCCATCTACCTACTGCACCAATCTCATGGGTAGTAAATGAAGGGAACAATCGCAAATGGGTAAACCGACAAAGAGGATATATGCTTATAGGGTAGACGACTAAGGGTGAGGTTGAGAGATTGGTGGGGACAACCAAGGGGGATAAAAAGTGTTCAAATCTTTCAAATAGAGCTTGAGATCTCTAGTGTAATTGAATTGAAATGAATAGAGAGAGAGGCCAAACCTCTCCTCTTTTAAGCACTATGGGTATAATCATATAAAGAAGAGTAGAGAGTCAAGACTCTCTAATCCTTCTTTACGACTCTCCCAATTTAAATTTAAAATTTTAATTAATCTATGCGATAATAATAGTACCTTTTTTTCCTTTTATTTGTATGTTATAAAATCTAACATTGTTCAAAAAATAGTGAACTTTTCTTATTTATTTATCTTGACAATGATAGACATCATCATGAATTATCATATAAGGAAAACCAAAACAACAAAAAGGTGCAGGAGGCATATCTTGATAGGTTGGACCACAATAAACATTAAGGAGCAACTTGAAGTACTGCAACTATTGTTTTTACATGCAAGGAGACAAACAATCTACTGAGGGTTTGTGGGATCTTTGATCAATAATGAATTAGGATAACAATTTTAAATATTGTATCTTTCCGACTATTTTATTAAAAAAACTAGTATTTTCAACTTTATTCTTTATATTGAATATTTAGTCTTTACTAACAAGATTACAAATACCCGTATATACAAGCATATATACATGTTAAATAGGGAATAGCTTACAATGCTTTGTTATACGCCTTAAAGTTTTGGAATAGCACACTAAGATGGACTAAGACTTATCCAAAATACTATCACTAGGTTAAATTAAGTAGAGATAATAACTTAGATGAAAAGAGCCCTATCCCTGAATAATGAAATGCTTCAGAGCCAAACCACCTGTATTTAGTTATAAAGCAGGAAGGATAGAGATAAGATCACACTGTGTGTGTGTAATTTTGCATATGCAAGTCATCATTGATTAGTCACACTCATGTAGCCTGGGAATAACCAAATCATGTTGGTGAAGTCTAGATGTGCCAAATCGTACTAGTAGAGCCTAGATATAATAATACATTTAAGAGTAACCCATCAATCACATGTAGTATGATGGTTTGAGAGTACCATTAAATGATTGCAAAAATATTAATCAAATGGTACTTTCTTCTCTCTTACCATATGATGAGTCTGTGACTCATCACTCTAAAGTTGAAAAAAGAGCTTCGTTCCCGAGTAATTAGCTGCATTTCATCAATTATTCTACATTGTTACCATTCATGCATTTAGAATTAATATATGCATTTTAGCATGCATATATGCATTAAATAAGAAGCCAAATTCCCTTGTAAATATCACTTGTATAGTACCATATTTTCTAATATTTTATTTATTTTTCATTAAACTCAAAATTGAAAACAATCAACTCTATAGTGTACATATTACTAACACTAATAAATGAAAAATACCAAAAATAATACTAACTAACCCAAACCATAATTTGAGACTAAAAATCTTAAAATTTAGAATATCTCTCTCCTATAGTCTCCTATGAACCCCTATTTACTTTTGAATTAATGTACGTTCAAGTACATTTAAAATAAGATTAAATTCAAGAGAATCAGAGTTCATATGTGAAACTTGGGTTTTAGGCCCCTCATTGTATATTATATATAGGACCTTTATTTTATTTAATTTATCTTTTTATTTTCTTATTTATTAAAAATCAAAAAAATAGATTAAGTTGTAAATCTTTATCTTACATTTTTCCTAATTTTATTTTGTTTTTCATCTTATTTGAAAATGACAAAAAATCGTAAAATACAAATTATGGTATTATATATATATATATATAGGATACTCCTAAAAATACTTTTCGTAAAGATGATTTATTTTGATTTTGGGTCCTCAGAAAAGTTGTAGATCTTATCGAGACAAGCAACTTTCATGTTGACCTCTTTTTTATTTGACCTATATTACTATTTCTTTTTTTTTACACATAATCTTTGATTTTTTTAAACTTAATCTTTGATTTTTCTGGGAGCGATACATGGCATCTCCTGGAGCCGACACGTGACACCCTCATTTTCTTTATTATTTTCTTTTAATTTTATTTATTTAAAAAATTACTATTATTTTATTATATATTTTATTTATTTCCATTAATTTTATTAATTTATTTATCTTATTTATTCATTTAGTTATTTTTATTTTTTTATATTATTATTATTGTTTTTATTTTCTTAATTTAATTTTATTTAATTTTGTTATTATTTTATTAATTTATTTATATTATTATCAATTCCTTTCCTTCCTAACACGTGGCCGACTCCCTCTCTCCCCATCTAACCAGTCGACGCACCCTGCACGACCCGCTCCTCCGCCTTTAGTAGCGGAGAACAATCATCGTCCTCCTCCCACTCTCATCTCCACCCGCAGAACCCCCTCCTGTGCCCATGCCCCATCCTGTAGTTGTGCAACCCATGTCGCTCCCTCTCCCTACCTCCCCTATAGGAACCACTCTTCTCTCACCCGACCTCTGTAACCAACCACGTCCTCCCCTCCCCGTCGATCTCTCCTCGCCAATTATCCATAAATATTTCCCCGAAGACCCCTATCACACGCATCCATCGTTAGGAGAGAAAAGCACGAGCTTTGATTCACCTGCGGTGACAGTGCAGGTTGGTAATCTTGAGGCAATGACCGACCCTCTTCGTTTCTAGTGACATCCAAGGTCTAGCCAAGCTCCTTGTCTGTAGAGCTCTACACGCGAGAAGCTCCTGTAGAGAATTGTGGTTCTCCACCATAGCCATTTGTGGCGACAACCTCGGAGCTGTGTCAAAGCACTCATTTCCCATGAGAATAATATCCAGGTAAACTTCTTTCTCCCTCTCTTCCTTCCTTTCATCTTCTCTCATCCTCTCATACTTCTATTCATCTTTTCTATCTCCTGTTACGCTTTCGCCTCGTGCATATTGCCTCTGTCATCCACATGCGCTTCGTGCCACCCTTCGTCTCGAGCAGCATCTTCTAGCCGCCTGATCTCGAGCAGCCTCATCTCGAGCCCCGCTGGCTGAATCCACTCCAGCTCGAACGCATCTGCACTCCACCGTTCGCCCACCACCTCCAAGCGTCGCTCCACCATTCTCCCGCTATTGCCTAGCGCTGCTCCACCGTTGACTGCTTGCTAGCACCTCCATCAGCTACGCTCGCAGTTCGTTGCCCTCAAGCTACTCTCCTGTATGCCCTACCACTGCCCAAGTCCCCCCTCCGCCTCACGTGATGCGCATATGGGGTGGGGGACATTTGCATTACCACTGCCGCAACATCCACATATTGTAAAGAGGCCCAGACAACCAAGGAGTTACGTGCCTAGCACATGCAAAGGGGAAAAATTGCATGAAACCCCTTACAGTTCTGTAATTCATGCTCGGACCCTAGGCGCACGTGACTGCACATGGCTGTGGGAAATTTGCAAGGTAACTGCCAACATATTCCATTATTTATGCAGTGGTCCCTACTCCAGTAATCATGTGTTATGCATGTGTACCTTGGAATAATTACGCAAAGATCATCATCATTTTGGGTATTGCATATCAGTAAATTCAGCATATTTATTTTAATTTCAATTTTTATTCTTGTGTATAACATTCATATCCTTGTGTTTGTGTCCTTGTTTGGACAACATTCTTCCATTAAATTTTAAGTCTAAATATTTCTCTTTGTAGAACAATTAATTCTTTATCCTTGTGTATGATTATTTGATTTTAATGAACAATGCTTTATTTAATATAGTTATTCTCGTAGAAAATTATATATTTTACCCACTGCATGATCAAGAATTATTATTAAATTAATCTTTCTCCGAAAATTATCAAAAGTTCATAGTAGCTAGAGTTTAGTGTGTTCTACATCATGCCCAAATTTCATGACATTTTGATGCATATCGAGGTCGCAATAAAATAATTGGTGAATAGAATAAAGAATTTTTAACAGACTATAAAGTCAACATTTTTATGCTTCAGAATTTTTCTGGATAGATCCTCATTAGATACATCTGAGATAATTTAAATTCCTGAAAATAATTAAAATTTCTATTTATTAAAGTTAATTTGCTAAAAATCACCATGCATGCATCATTAATTCATAATTAATTCATATTGCAGTAGAAAATTTCAAAAAAATACAGATCACTAATTTCATCATATTTCATATTCTGGCCATGTTTTAGTATTTCTGAAGTTGATTTGATTGAAATTTGCATTTTAGTCCTAAAACTAGATCGAATTTGTATGACATTTTTAATACCATAAAAAATACAAAAAATGCTTTTTTGAAAACCTAAATTCTAGATCTCTTATCAATCAACTTAAGGAGACAACTGCCTCCTAAGTTCTACCTTGGGTTTGCCCAATTAAAATATAAATTGACCGCTCACATTAATTGAACGAATAAATTTAAGTGGTCATTTTGATAAATCCTGATTGCCTGAATACTACAACAATCCGACACTTATAACATAGGATAATTCACAGTTCGTCACTATGCATCTAAAATATGATTAATTACTTTAAGAATGATGAAATAAAAATAAAATGATAACTTGCCTATTTATTTTGTCATACTTTCACATGCTACGCTTAGTGATATTATGAAACTACTAGATATTTTGTAACGATTGTCCCCTTCGGATCTAGGTACCCGACAAACTGCTTCCACACGCATACCATTCCACATTCGAAATACACAATATAATATAAAACAATAGAAAATAGCATAAAAGACAAAAAAATTTCATTCCATTCACTTCATAAACAAACATTCAATTCATTACAATCCCATCCATGTCCACAAAATTTATATTACATGTATGCTTTAAAAAAAATATTACGTACATGCATGGTACATCTTACAAAAAAAAGTTCGTCACCTCGGTTTCTTCTCCTACAAAGAATGGCACGCTCAGTGCTCCGTTGACGATGCAAGCCCACACATGAAGATGACCTCATCCTTCTCCATGCAGGGATGGCCTTGGATCGTTGATCTAATGCTCCACGGCAAGCTCATGCGGTGCTCCGTTGAGGGGGAGGGAGGAAGAAGGGGTTGGAATTCAGATGGAGGTGTTTTTGGATGAGGGATGGTGGGTTATATGGGTTCAACCTGGATTCAGATCTAAGTTCGGATTCGATAAGACCCATACCCGATCTCGTAAAATAGTCGTAACTCAGGCTCTCAAACTCGGATTTATGCATTCTTGGACTCATTGGAAAGGTCTCGACAAGCTTTACATGATGGAATACTCAAAAAAATTGGATGCTATATAAAAGAAGTTTTGCAAACAAGCGTAGATCCAAGTACGAGGGGTCTCACATCATAAAAATCTCATAGTATGTCTTGTCCTCAAGACATAGTATGATTCTAGTCGATTTCTAAACCCAACCTCATCATATAAAAATCTCCAAGTGGGATGAGCTCATAAAAATCTCAAGGAGAGCAAAACCCATAAAAATCTCAAATGGAATTTGACTGCGATTTTGATTCCATACCAGCAATTAAATGATAATACTTCTCCCTCATATATGCCTCAATCTCCCACGCCCCTTGCTCGACAACTTTATTCCGTCGTAGGACTTTGAATAAAGGGATTTCCTTCCACCTCATCCTCTTGACTGCATGGTCCAATATCTTCATCAGCTCCTCATGGAAGTAGAGGTTTTGCTTCATCGCCAGGTCCTCATAGCTCATCATGTGGCTATGATCTATGATGTACTTCCAAAGATTCAACATATGGAATACAACATGAATTCCATCATGGTGTGGGGGAAGGGCCACTTTGTAAGCCATATCCCAACTCGAGCTAAAATCTCAAACGGTCCCACAAAATACGATGCGAGCTTACCTTTGACATCGAAATGTTAAACACCTCTCATTGGGGATGCTCATAGGATATGAAGTCCCCAATTGTGGTTATGGGGAATAATTTAGATCTACGAGGTTGATTAATAATCATATCCTTTAAGACATGAAAGTAACATACTATACAAGAAACTGGAGGTCTCGACGACATAGATTAGCGTAGCTCTTTGGACAGCTTAGTCAACAATCTATTCCTAGCAGTCTCCACCCCTCTAGAGGTATCCTCTATTATTTACGGTGTGAACAAGGTGTTGTCACCCATTTGATGCCAACATAAGGGTATGGGGCATCGACTCCCATATAGAGCCTCAAAAGGTGCCATGCCTATGCTAGTGTGGTAGTTGTTGTTGTATGTAAACTCAATACAATGGAAGGTGATCCTTTCAAGATCACTTCCACTCAACATTAAAAGCTTGCAACAAATCCTCCAAAGACTGAATGACCCTCTCGGACTGCCTATCTGTCTATGGATGGTAGGCTGAACTCATGCATAGCTCGGTCCTCTCATGAATTCTGCTAAGTAGTGTGAAGTGAAGTGTTAATCTCTATATGAGACTACCTCCTCTAGTATCCCATGCAATTGAATGGCAAGCTTGATGTATAATATGGCTAGCTCAACTGATATACAAGTCATGTTGACTGGAATAAAATGTGTTAACTTAGTTAATTGGTCAAAGATTATCCATGTCGCATCATGCCTGCTTGGGGTGCATGGCAATGATGTGATAAAATCCATGGAAATGCTCTCACATTTCCACATCAAGATGGGAAGAGTTTGTAGTAAATGAAGGGGTCTTTGATGCTATGCCGCCATCATTTGAACGTTAAGGAATTGGCTGACATGCTCGAGTATGTCCTTCTTCATGCCCTCCTACCACTAGTGTTGGTGAAGGTCTCAACACATCTTGGTGCCTTTTATATGTATAAAAAGTCTCTAACTATGTACCTCATCGAAGATATCCCTCCTTATCTCCTCATAATTTGGGACACACACATGGTCTCCCTTCCATAAGATAGATTCATAGACTCAGAATCAGTCGAACTCATCCTTCAAGCATCTGTGGTATAAGTCATGGATCCTCTGATCTGTCTGTTGCCCTTGGACGATCATGTCCCACAAGCTACTATATTTTGCTGGTGTTGAGCGTAAATCTATGGGTTTTTATTTTTTGTGAATTATTAACACGTGGCGTCACAACCCAAAGAAGATTCAAAAAAATTTATTTATCCTTAAGCAAGAATAAATAAAAATGTTTAACAAGAGAAATTGCTATTTAAGTTACCTATATAGCAAACATGATCGAACTCAGGGAGGCTACAAAAATCCAGAGGGTTATTCTAATAATTGAAATAAATCAATGCAAATAATAAAGGAACTCAAACTATGATTGGTTTTTTTATTTTAAAATTTTGTATTTTTTAGATGTTTTTATTTTATATATTTTTTATTTTTTTTTTCTATTTTTATATTTTTTTTATTTTGCAAAAGATATATTTTAATTTTTATATTTTATTTTAGAAACAATAAAAAGATTAAAGAGAAAGAAATGAACAGTTATGATATATACAAATTTTTTTTTGAAATTTTCAACTATAGTAAATATATACACAGAAAATTAGATAAAAAAATATTTTTGGGGTTTTCAACCTTTTCTTATATTTTTACGAGTTTTCTTGAATTTTACTCAATTATAAAGCCCTCAAGTAAATAAAAAATAGCAAATAAAGTAGAAAGAAAATAATGCAAATATTTTTGGTTTTTTCAAATATCAAATAATGTAAAAAATTGATGAAAATTACATAGAATGAAAGAAGAAAAATTATTTTTTTCAAAAAGTAATTTTATCATTTTCTGAATTTTTTATTGATTTTATATGAATTTTTAATTTTTTGATTATTTGTACTTTTTACGGTTTTTATAGATGATAAATATGCAAAAAAGATACTGTAAGTAAAATTAATTAAAAAAAGCACATAGGATTTTTTAGAAATCTTGGAAGGTTTTTTATATTTTTTATGATTTTTAAAAGCAAACACGTCATATTTATGATCTTTTTGAATTTTAATAAATCATAAAAATTATGAAAATGAGATATGGATTTATGGATGCAAGATGAATGCTATAAGAGCCTACACGAATTTTTACAGAATTTTGGTAAGCAATTTGATAATTTTTATTTTTAATAAAAGATGCAAAATAAATATGCCGACTGATAGGGACTAATATGTAGTCAATAAATTTTTACAGACTAATTATTAACAAATAAGAAAATGACGGGTGAATTATGCAAATTTTCCAAAAATATCACATGCCCAGGTATGTGTGCCACGTTGGATTGGACCAAAACAAAAATAAAATAAATTCAGGGGCCAATCAATAACTCAAAACATTATAACTTTATTGCAAAATACCCAAGAAAGCACGTGCAATGCACGTGTGCTAGGACTTAATTGTAAATAAAATAAATGTGAAGAATAAAAGTGCAATTATTCAAATAAAGGAAATACAACCACGTGTCCCTCTAGGGCTTATTTGTTAATAAGATAGACCTACAAAGGAAAATGCGCAATTATATCATTAAATTACGTGGAGTGCTGGACAACCATGATGTGCTTCTGCTCTGATCGAACAAATATGGGAGAATCGTGCTTGGATGGACACGATCAGATCTTGATCCTCGATCAGCAATCAGTTTTTAGGGCTTTATCGACGATGGGGATTAAATCTGGGGCCCCATCCTTTATCGTGAGGTTGGGAGATATCCTAGATGAACTGGAAAGAATACAACCTCGATCAATATATTCACGATCGTTCTTCGCCTGAGTCAACTGCTAGCTGGCAATACAGCTTCCTGAGAACCTTCCGTATCGACTGGAGCAAGCCAAAGAGCTCGAAGGTCTTCAAAATATAATATGAAGGTCGAGGAAGGTTTGGCTACAATTGTATCCTCCAGATCTTTCTCCTTCTGCCAAAGCTCAATTTTAGACCTACAAGTAGAAGCTCGTACTCGAAGGAACCTTCTATGGACAAATGTTAGGCCAAAGCATGTAATTTTGGGGCAAGCATAGACTTCTAGCGGTGGTGGTCGGAGAGGGATTTGATCTCCAGATCTATGAATATCTGGAGATGGTCATATGGTTGACAGTTTGGAGAAGAATTGGGCGAAGATGTTGGCATGGTCGGAAAGGCTTAATGGATAGTAGAGTACCTCCGATCGCGCAGATAGGAGGTGCAAAGTATAAGTCTGATTTCAGGGATTCAAATGAATACAACATGAAATAATAAAAATTGAATCGAAGAGAAGCTACCAATGTTACCTACAAATAAGAAAGGGGACAGAAAAATGCAGACACCTCGATCGCAGCTGAAGGTGGAGAGGCGGAAACTCACCTTATTTATTTTCCATGTTTACAGGAAAGGCCCACCTTATTTGAAGTCTCTCTATCTCTCTCTCTCTTTATATATATATATATATATATAATGAGGTGGCACCTCACCACAATCTTGGAGCGAAACTCCATATAATCCACTAGATCTTGATCTACGACTGATAGACCGCTTTCTACCATTCTTAGCTAGTGAGAATTATGTTGTAGTCAGACAGAACTCAATTTATCAAAAACCATATAAAAATTCCCAATCAATTTAATGTGGAAAATTATTTTTTTTCTTTGGGTAAGTCCCAAGATCTAACTCAAGGAGGTAATGTAAGGGTCTAGAAGTAATTTTTAATAATCTCGGGGTTAGGTTTTCAAAGAAGTGATATTTTTATGGTTCTTTTTAATTTTGTAAATTTTATGGATTTTTAAAATAAAAGAGATGCAATTAATTAGGATAAATATGATGTGTGATATTTTGTTATTTTTTTATGAAATAAAATGATGCAATGCAATGTTATAGAATAAATAATTACAATTTTAAATGATGAGGAATGTATGTGAAGATGAAATGCAAGCATTTAAGCATGCCTCTCAATTTACTTCACAAGCCTCAATGATAGATAAGTTTTAAAATATGTGATCAATAATTCCAATAGATACCCCCAATTATTTCACAGTTTATTGAGCAACAAAGACCAATGATAGAGAAAAAATGACTTAAAGAATAACTTAATAACTTCCTCAAATTTAATGATGCTCAAATCTGTCTTACAATGACTAATTAAATGTTTTATATGATAGAGAATGAAACAAGCTTCAAAATGACGTAACAAACACCAAAATTGGATATTAAAATGCTCAAGATAAGATAAAAATTAGTCCAGGGGCATGAACATAAAAAAATGTAAAATTCTTCCAACTTAGACATTCAGAAGGGATGTACTACAATTTCTTGAAGGCAGCTGAGATCCTCTATAAATTACCCAACGATAGGGCCCTTTGCATGATTTTAAGGAGGTGTGGGGGTGTGGGCGTAAATTGACCACCCCACACCAGGGGAACACGTGGTGGGGTGTCTTGTCTGTAATTCACGGATGATGGTGGGGTGATCCCCCATAATTTCCAAGGCACATGCATTGCTTCACGTACTACTAGGCCCGTATCGTTGAGTCGTTTCCGTTCTCCCAAGTCTACTTTTGACTTCTTCTCCTGCTACGAACTCCACTTGAGGAAAGAAGGCTCGAGTGCTATGGTGGATGGCTAAGGACGGAGATAGGGCCCAAGATGAACGGTGACTATAGCGTGGGGTTCTCCCCTACCTTTATCTCTTTTGATGAAGCTCGAGAAACCCTACTCCTCTCGTTGAGTGCTCTGGTAAAACAAGATCCTCCGTTGAGCTACTAGTCTTGTACAAAGCGGCTCGAACCTCGTGTGATTTGACCAAAGTGTCAAAGCATAAGAAGATAGGAGGGAAAACTCCTAGCGAGGGTGATGGGTTTAGGAGCTACATCATCCGGCCATGCCTCGATGGAGGGTGAAATAATTGTGAGATAGATAATGAAGTAGGGATGTTGAGAAGATATAGATGATGGTGAGATGTTCATAAGAATGGTTTTGATGCAGAAGAAGTAGATGGCATGAGAACAAGAAGATGCATAAGAAGAAGAAGAGGGAATGGGGACTGAGGAAGAAGAAGATGGAGAAGGAGGAAATAGGATAGAGATTACATGGTTGTTTTGTCACTGTGTTGGAGATACAGAGGTAACTCCCATCGTACCTTGAGTTACTCGGCAAAGAGCAACAAGATTGGCAGCTCTCAGGGTCAAAGCACCAGCATGAGGGATCAAATCGTGGATCTTGCTTGACCAGAGCTCTTCATCGGAGAAGTAGTTGTGATGTTGATGAATCTCATATTCATATTGATGAATATCATATTCATCATCTTAATTCAGATTAACTATCACTCTAGATTAAAATGATTAAACCATTTAATTAATAATCATTTTATTTTAGCATTTAATGCCTTGTAAATAGAAGGTTGATTATTGTTTATAAAGAAATACATATTACTTGTATTATGGCTCCCTTTATTTTATGTGTTTTCCTTTATTAAAAATCTCATAAAATCAGAATAATATTGTATATAATGTATTCTATATTATTAATTATAAAAAATCTAAAAAATAACAAATGAAATAAAGTTAGTATTATTCCTTAAAACTACTTACAAAGTAAATAACTATGAATAAATGATGTATTTTGACTTTGAGTTATACATGAAAATTGTAGATCTAAAAAAGATAAACTACTTTCATGTTGAACACTTTTCCATATGGCTTCACTTGTTATTTATTTTTAGTTTCTATCGATTTATTCATTTTTTATTTTTCTTATCGAGCCACGTGGCCCAATCCTGTGAAGCCAGATTTACCAACCCTTCTATTGAGCTTGCACGCTCTGTGGACCAACAGGTCAATTGATCAGACAATTGACATCCTTCCATCACCTTCTCATTCGTGGGACGCTTTATCTTTTGATCAAGCGGCTCCAGATTCTCCACTTGTGCCCAACTGAGGATCGTTGGATCACATGATCCAACAGTGCATGTGCATCCTCCTCCTCCAACTATTAGCCTTGTGAAGAGTTGCAACTCTTCGTCGGCTCTTCTTCATTGATTTCTCTCTGCCAGTTCAGTTCTTGTCTCCACACGATTTTGGTGCCTTAGCATAGCCTTAACTCTTCTGATCTTCGCCTTAACCTGCAACATATCATCTCCCTAATGTGAGAGATCTGGAGGTGGTTGATACCACCTCCTTGCAGCCGCCTGGAGAAGGAACAAAATCCCAACTCCGACTAATTACTCCCTTATCCTCAATTTTATGAGGCTTTCCCGAGTTCCTCCCCTTCACATGTAACATAGGGTTAGTACTTTAAAGAGACGATGACATGCTTTGAGTCTTCACTGAGATCCGTGGTCATCTTGGTCATGTTACAACGACTCTAGTAGATTCTCGAGCTTGATGACTTGCTACTTATCGAGCGAAGGCCTAGGAGCATATGAAGCTCAAAACACATGCTCTCTGATCACTTGCCAATCTTGGTTTTTCTCTCCAAGTAATCATTATTCCACCTTATTTGTTTTTCTACTTGATTTTTCAAATTACGGCATCATGCATACACCCATTCACACCCAATAGGTATGCGCTTCACATTCCTCACACTACGTTGATCTTCACACATGCCTTCCTGATCATCTTCCCTTCTCCCAGAATCTCCTTTCATGATTTTTTTCTCTTCTTTGCACAAGAAGAGAACCCAGTTAGGTCTCCATGTTCTTCATCTTGGACAACCCTTCCATCTATCCCATTTCACTTCAACGATCTCTATTGTAATTTGATTATAGGACCTAACCATGCTGGTAACAAGAACCTTTTGATTGGCTGGAAAATCAAAAGCTCTCCCATCCCAGCCTCCACATCAGATGAGCCTTCACTTACCGAGCATTATAAGAGTTCTACTTGCATCCTCGATGCTCCATCTACTTCACCTGAACATTAGAAATCTTCACCGACCCTAAGTTGTGGAGGAAGATAGCATTGGAGGTGTGCGGAGTTCGTCAAAGACACGACTCCTAGCCACCACACATAGAGGAGGGGGAGGACACCTGGAAGAGCAGTAGCCATTAGATCAACTTGATCTGATGATAGTCATTTATGTTGAACCAACCGTGCAGACCTATAGGCTTGGTTGCACCCGAGCCAAGTCCAAAGCATAGTTCCCCATCACTTTCACTTGTCTTGAGTCTGCACTGCCATCCGAGCCTCCACTCGCACGTGGGAGGCGCGTGACCGTTAAGAAATATTGCACCTCAACCATGCTGGCATCTATATTTTTTTAGAATTACCACTGCATGGGGTTAATTTATGGATAATGCTCCGGCCAATTTTATTTATTGCATTTTAGTTCTTGTTGAACCTATTTGTAATGTTTTAAGTTTTAATTCATATTTTCTAACAAATAAGCCCCTATCTTTGTTGTTGAATATCTTGAGATTTATAAATCAAATTTCAATGAAATTAGTCTTTATTTAAAGCTTTTAAAATTTTCTTTGATGTGATATTCATGAATCTTTAACTTGATTAAAATACATTATTTAAAAATCAAAGAAATATTACTTGTTTTATTGATTGAATTATGTTCCTAAATGCATATTAACTTTGTTAATTACTCTAATTGATTCCCTATTTTAAATCATATCATTATAGTTTAGTTAGGGTTTATTCCAATTGTATTCAACTATTAATTATTGATTGAATAATAAGGGTTCATGGAGTATTATAATTGCTTAATAAAAAGAGATGCATTAATAAATCTTAGTATGATTGCTTAATCAACAGAGATGCATTAATGAATCTATGTTGATTCTACTATTAGCTTTATCACTTAGAGGTTAATTAATTGGTAGGATTTATTAAGCAGTATTTAATCAGGATCTCAAGTAATTTTTTAAATTATTATTTGTTGAGAATTTGTGTCACATTATTATTTAATTCTATAACATTGCGTATCACTTATTTAACTTGCATTTTAAAACCATAAAAATTCATGCATGCTTTTTTTCATATTACATATTTGACCTAGATCATAATTAAGTAACTTAACTTAGATATTTCAGCTCTAAGTAAATAGTCTAATAACCATGCATCCTTATGTTTGACTCTGGATTTACCCAAGAAATTTTAGCCAAGCCACTCTTCACATAGATTATCGCTTGGTTCTATTTGAGTGTTAAGTGGTTGTATGACAAATTGAAACAATTAACATAGCCTCTAAATGGTAAACTCAGTCGATGTTGTTTCCAAGGAAATGATTACCATAGTTCTATTTAATTAGGTTTAGATATCTAAGTAAATGATTTTTGGTGTATTTCTTGTCAGCTTTGTATTATGTTGACTTTGTACTATTTTGTTGACTTGTTCTTTTCTGTCGTAATTTTTTATGTGTTGTATCTTGTACTTAATTAGTTGATTATCCGTTTGAGCACTATCTGACCATAATTGTGACACTTAGAGTGACGTGGAGGTGAGAAGCTTGGAGCTTGAGCTTTTAAGAGTCCACAACATCTTATATTAGAAAGTCAAAGATAATTAGTTAGTTAAGTAGCTTAGTTAGAGTAATTCTTGTTTTATTTGGTATTGTAATTATTATTTGTAATATAATTTTCTATTTATAAAGGCTCTTGTTTGAGAGCTTGCAAGTGTAAAAAGAGACTGATTCATTCTTATTGTGGTGTGTCGAGACCTATTTCATCCTTATAGGGGGTGGGGCTTGACTTAGGATCAATCACATGTGTTATTAAAGCTACCTTTATGTTATCTTGTTTTTATCGTTGTAAATTGGACACACTTATACATCTAAAAGATTCACTAATTATATGGACATAAATTTGTTCTATCTATCTCTAATTAAAGCTACTTCTTCCTGCAAACTCTTGTTTCGATGTGTTTTTATCGACTTGCATGCATATAGAATAGCCTTAAAATTTTTCAATTATCCATACACATAGAGAGTATTGGTGATCACTATAAGTATTCCTAAATGCTACATGCATCACTGATTTATCTCTTTACATTTAGTTTCTCTCGACTACTCTACTTATTTTATAACTTAAGGCTTAAAAGGAAACGTGACTAATTGTTCGATATTATCTTTGATGTACTCACATTAATTATTAGTGATAGCCAAACTCTAAAATTGGGACTGGAATATGCAAGTCAATCTAATAAACATGGAATAATGTTGACCTTGTACTATGAACTGGCAAATCTCTCATTATACGTAGGTACTTACCCCCAAACGAAGTTGGTGAGGATGAATCCACTAAGATTAGATCCCAAATCCTTCAACCTTAAGTTAAGTTTTAGTTATGTAAGCATGATTGTCTCTTTAAGGGAATGATATTGAACCCGACATCCTGGGAAGATCACACTTTTGATTGAGAGCTATCAGGAGCACAGTCGGGCGTAAGGCGAATCCCTACGTGTAATGTATTGTTGATAAGATTGGAATGGGGTGCATAACGTTTGATCTTATAGGTCTTGCGGTGTTTGACAAGTAGGATCCAGCAATCATCGTATCAACCTCTCTCATGGCACTCGGTACCTAAACAAGTGATGATTAATAACAATCAACCCACAAAAAACATAAGCAACGTGATCTAAAATTAATTATAACTCGACAAAAATGTGTTTATAGAGGCAAGTGCGTAGAGGGTCAAACAACTGAGAGCAGAGGGGAGTAGAGAAAACGTGAGTAATATACTTAGGTATATATACATATTTTCCATTTTTGTTTTTCAATTGTATTTTGTGGATTCTTAATTATATTAACTTTTTATTTTAAATTTTGCAATTTTTTTGATGGATTTTTGGATTTAATAGTATATATAATAATATCTATATATATGCAAATATAAATATTTGATATAAATAATATGGATATATAGATATAAGGACAAAATGAAAGGAACTTGATTTTTTGGAAAGCAAAAAATAACAAATAAAGTAAAAACATTCAAAATAAAATATTTTTGTGTTTTTTTTGGTTTTTTCTCTATTTTTTATATTTAGGGTATATTTAAGAATTTTTATGGAATTTTATAAATAGAAACACACAAAATAGGAGAAAATATAAAATCAGGACATTAAAATGAGCTTAATAAGTATATCGAAAATGAGATAGAGTCTAATATCAATTTTCCTGGAAAATATAAGTAACGTAGAAAATTTAAAAATTTAGAACATAAGTTTTGGATTTTTTTAGATTTTTTTATGATTTTTCTAAGTTTTTTAGCTATTTTGCAAATTTTAATGTTTTTATTTTATGTTCTTAATGATTTTTAGATATGTGATAGAAAATAAGAAAAAAATGCTTATTATAACTTTTTGGAATTTTTGGATGAATACATTAATTTTTACGATTTTCAAAAGTTTAAATAATAAAAATATGCTTGTTTTTTATTTTTTTAAAAAGGAAAATATGTTTAAATACATTAGAATTATTATATGTGATATACTATATAAAAAAGATTTTATCCTAATTTCCTATGATTTCTAGATTAATATAGGTAACTAATAAAATTTAACTAAGCACTTATGATAAATATGTAATACATGGACCAAAGAGCAATTTAAGAGAAACTTTCAAGCAGAAATGAACATTGTAAGATTATCCCAGGGTACATAAGCAAATATCTCCAATAAATTTAATATAAAACCACCCTAGTAAGGGTATTGCAAAAAACACAATAAGCCTAGGGTCCAAGAATGCAAATTTACCTAAACAATTACACGCATATTATAAAATATATGACTAAAGATAAATACCAACCCAGAGGAGGGTCCTTGAAAAATGCCAGGTGCCTCACGTGGGGAGGAACATGAGGTATCCTGGCAAGGACTCAAATGCAATAAACAAAAGGGTTCGTGTTTCAAGTGGAAATCTTACAGATATTATTACACATCGGATAAATATTTGAATAGTAAATAAAAATAACATAAGGCTGGGGGTCAGAATGGCAAAATAACCTCATAGTGTGTGCGAACAGACGACTACATGGCACCCACTTATGCGATCAATGGTTGTAGAGAGGAGATACCCCTCCGTAGATGAAGGGGTGACATTAGCTTTTGGGCATGATCCTATGGTAGATGGCCTCCTAAGTTGGACAGTTGCTCTTAATTTAGCTTCCTGATCGAACGTCCCTCAAGGTGCATGGAAGAATAAAAGATGAACTAAGGAATGACGAGATTAGAATCAATGCATCTTCTTCATCTGGCACCATCCTATGTAGCTAGATGGTGAAATCAATTCCTAGCAACTTTGCGTAACGGTTCAAAGTTCGAGAAGAGTCCAGATCCAAACATTGGGTTCCTGAAGGTCAAGGTGGCGTTGTGATACATGGAGCAAGTTCTTGGACCCCAAATATCCCCAGGTGGGGTCTTCTTCCTGCTCCACCCTACATGTAAAGCATTACGACACGAAGGGGAGTTCTCTCAATTGATTCTTGGTGAAACATGAACAGTGGTATGAAATGGGTTATCTCTGGCAGCTGTGAGAGATGAGGTCAATGCTCCTTGATTTGTGCAGAATAAAGGGGCTAACATTGCGGATCAGATGAAGAAATGTTGAGGCTGAAATGAGGTGTAAAATGGGGTCAAAAAATTTGGTTTGACTGATGAACACGGACATGGAGCTCAAGAGCTCTAGGTTACCTAAATTTGTGTGATTTTTGGATTTTAGATGAAATTTAAGTAAACAAACTATAGAGCTAATCTAAGAATATGCGTATAAAATAAAAAGAAAAATAGGGCCTCACCTGGATAAGAGCCAAGGAGACTAGACCTGGCGGTGAAGCTCGTCGGTGGATATTTGAATGACATCGAAAGATCTTCTCCTTGCCTCAAATCCAGGTGGAGACTCTTCCAATCATGAAGGTCTTGCACTTGGAACTAATTTTAAGGGGTTATGTTGTGTATGCAGGGACTAAACTCGAATGGAAGCTCGAAAAAGGAGTCTCCACCTGCAAGGGGTTATAATGTGTATGCGGGGCTTCCTTGGGCATGATTTCGGGAATTCAGATCAACATTTTTCATTCAGAGATCTAGGCAAAATGATGATTAAATCGAATGGAAAAATAGGAGGAAATTGGGGTCTAGACAGTTTGACAGACCTTGGGGCGAGGGGAGGAGAGTGGGGGTGTTGACTAGGGGGTCCACATTCCCTGGCCCCTGATTTGACCATCTCAGCCTGATATACGACAAGGAATGAATTAAATTAAAATAAAATTACAAATAAATTAGAAAATGATTTTATTAAATAAAACATAAACAGAAAAAAATTGTAGTTTAATAAACTATTTTTCTATCATTTTTATTTTTTTTACAACTCCATTTGTTATGTTTTAGTTTTTGCATGCTCAATTATATGTATATTTACTTATGTGTTAAGTAATTTATTTTAATTTTGTACTTCTAATTTTTTATCATATAAATATATTTTATATATTTATAGTTTAATTAAATACATATTACATATTTTTATTTTATTTTCCTTATTTTATTTTCATACATATATAATTGTATGTTTGTATAATATATGTAGACCTATATATTTTAATACATTATTTATTTCAAGTAAATTTTAAGAATTAATTTATGTTTATATTTTAAATACATTTTAGATGATATATACAAGTATTTTAAAATATCAGAATAGTAAAATTATAAAGAATAAATTAACTGGATATATATATATATATACACACACACACACATAGTAAAATGGGACACTAAAAAGATGGCCTTTGTATCTTAACTCCATTTTCAATGAAACCAACTTCATCAGATACATAATTTAATTTAGAGTACAATGGATGTGAGTTTGGTGAATTTTAAGTCCCTATGGAGAAGATATTGATTTGTGAACTTCTGTTTACAATTTTTTCATCTATATATCCCAGTTGCACTATGCATTATTTTTAGGTGAATTTTCTATACATTAATATTTACAAGTTTTATGTTGAATAAATATTTATTTCCGGGGTGTACTATGAATAATAAAATGAGGGTAAAAATAGCTATTACACTATATAGAATTAGGGTTTTATGTACATTATATAGTCCTTATCTCCCCCTACTTTATTCCTTGTTGACCAAGTCCATATTGACTTGGTCTAGGGGTATAGCGTCAGTCAATATCTTCGATATTTACTTTCTTTTTTCTTTCCTTTCCTTTAATCTTCTATTTTGGATTTTAATACAAGTATTTATTCAATATTTACAGGTTAGTATGTGAATGTTATTTCTTGTAGATTAAAGGTAGTTACATGTATTCTAACTAGAGATTTAAAGCCAAAATAAATGAATAAAGATTATAAAATGGAGATTCATCACCCCCTATACTAACCTTTGCTAGTCCCATCAAACACTTATTGAAAATAAATGCTAAAAAGAAAATAAAGAAAAGTAAAAGAAATAGCTTAGAATGATTTTGATTCTTAAATTTGTCTTCAAAAAATCAAAGATTGGAACTTAGTTAAGATATTTCGATTGTTAGTTTGTTCGGAACCACATTCAGGTTAGCAATTGTGACTAAACAACCCTTAGGTTCCATGTTCCTCTATATAGTTCAACTCAATAGTCCGGTCAGAATCATCCCTTCAAACATATACTTTGGTAACCTTGAAATGATAAGTACCATGTGTGTGAACTGTGTTAGGTCTTCTCGGATAAATAGTTGAATTATCTAGTGGTCTCCTCCTCTGATAACTCATTCTTGGGGAGATGAATATTTCCTTCTGAGTTCAGATACATGCTAGTGCATAAGATAAGGGAGAAGCTAGAAGAAAGAGAAAAAAAGTGGAAATGGACCAGTGTAGTTGCATTTCCTTGTGTAGACCGATCAATATGACCAAGTTTTTTCTGGAAGCTCAAAATTTTTGGAGTTTTTGGTAAAAGCTTCTTTAGGTCTTTGTTTGGTATTACTCTGCATCCTTGTTTTACCATGACAGATATAAAATCTTTTGTTCTGCCCTTGTTTTGGGGTCTTAGAAAAATTGTGCTAGCAGACCATTCCTCATCCAAAGCTTTATTTCAATCCATTATTCGGTCGATAGATGTCCATGCTACCATAGGAACAATTATGTTTATGTACTAGTTCTGGTAGTCCCCAAGAATCGTCCCAACTAAGACTCCAAGATATTTCAACAACCCCTCTTGATTGAGCTACGTGATGAGTGTGAGGACTCAAGTCAAGCCCATCTCTCAAGAGTGATATGAATGTCATGAAACGTTCTAGTTAGACACATTAAATTGACTCAAGAACATAGTCTCATAGAAAATAAAGAATTAAGTTAAAGTGTCTCGAAGTATCCCAATGACAGTCCTTAACCGATTCTTCTACAAATAAGTGGATTAAGTTCTTGACCAAGCTCCAATCTTTAGATTTTATCTAGACTTGTTCAATTGCCAACATCATTCAAAAAATGCCTATGCAATGCAATACGAGAAAATATTTTTGTGAAATCATTTTCAGATTTAGAACATTTTATGGATTTGTCAAACAAATTTACCGATTTTTATGGAGTTTTGAAAATATTTTGTAATTTTTTAGGAGTTTTTAGGATTTTGCAAACTTTTATAATGTATTTTTCTTTCAAAAACAATATAGTTAGTATATTCACAAGGAACGTTATGCAAGGTATATAGAGGTCTATACATGTGTATAAGGAATTTTGTACATGTTTTTATTCAAAAATTTTGCAAGAATATTTTGTTCATGGTTTTCAAAATAATTTGAAAACATTTTTACAAATATTTGTCAAATAATTTAAAAACTTATTTTGTATATAATTTGACAAAGAAATTTTCAAAAACATTTTTACAAATAATTTTTTCAAACATAATACAATCATTTAAGAAGAGCTTATTTTTCAAATGATTTGAAAATATTTGACAATGGATTTTCAAAGGTTCAAAGGATTTTTTTTCATTATCCACAAACATTTTCCAAATCATTTTGCAAAATAATTTCAAACTAATTTTTGAAAGAAAATTTTAAAAACTCTTCTACACATTTACAAGAGTGTATTATTTACAGATGATTTATTATATACCCCTACCCAACATGTTATTGAAAAATACAAAAGTATGACTTATGGCAAATGTATATATACATATATATGATCCCCTATACTTACCACGAACTATGTCCTCATAGTGATCAAGGAGCAGAAAGGAAGACATAACTCGTGCTAAGTAGAGAAAAGTCTATACTACAATGATTGAAAGAATGAAAAAGTAAGTGTTCACCCTATACTTAGGATCAACTAATCCTAACTATAGTAGATTGTACACTAAGCTGGGATGATCGAGGGTGAGAATGTGCAAAATACTCAATGACTCGGCTTGTCTCCTCTATACTCAGGGTGAAATCTCCCTAAGTATAGAAAAGAATTATCAATAAGTTGAGAGACAAGCGGGAGAGACTAAAGAATAAGGCGAATACACTTATCCCCCTATACTTAGGATGCAGTATATCCTAAGTATATCATGGATGAATGGGATAAATGAGATAACTGAAGAATAAAAGAAATGAAAAGAACAAAAGAAGAAAAGACGAAAATAAAAGATGTTTTTGGAGCTCATGTGCATGATCCTTCTTCCTCTTGGAGCTCATCTTGAAATACCACTTGTATTGAATCCACAACAGATAGGAATGTATCATTCTCTATGTATGGATTCAACATCTATTGATTTGTCAAAAATAGTTGTGCGTCAGCTAACAATCCAGATATAACAATGCTGCCATTGTCACACACATTTCTCACAATAAATGACCATAACCATTTGCTCTTCAGCTTGCCTGGAAACAACTTTACATTTTCATCAAACAACCACACGTTCTTATTTAGCTTGAAAGTCTTTCTTCTGATATGCTTGTAGTGTCATCTCTTGATTTTCTCTTTATACATAAGGTTGTTGTCATTTGAAGAGTCTTGAAATACCAACCATCAGTTCAAGTCTATCTTTTAGTTTTTGCGGACTTCTCTTTGTCCAAGTTGCATACACTGACTGCCCATAATGATTTGTGAATGAGTTCTACGGGTAAGTGACATGGCTTGCCATACAATAGGCGATAGGGAGACACGCCTAAAGGAGACTTGTATGCAGTATGATAAGCCTATAGAACAGAGCTGAGAAATTGTGACCAGTTCTTTCTATCAAGGTGCATAATCTTATGTAGAATCATCTTGATCTCCACGTTCAAACATTCGGCCAAGCCATTAGCCTGCAGTAGGTAAGGTGATGTGACACGATGTTCAATGTCGTACTCCTTGATTAGTTTCTTCAATTCTCTGTTAATGAAATGGTTGCCCCATCTGATATGAGAATCTTCATAATATCTAACTATGAATTACGTTATCCTTGATAAATTGATAGATAGTGCGGTTGTCAGTGGCTCAAGCAGGGATAGCCTCAACCCATCGATTGACATAATCGACAAAAAGAAATATGTACTCAGAACCCTGTATATTTAGAAACAAACCCATGAAGTTGAGACCTAATGCATCAAAGACATCTTATATCTGAATGCACTTAAGAGGCATGGCATCTATAGAACTGATGGTGACTCCCATCTTCTGGCAGTCAGTACAACCTTTCACATACTTAATAGAATCATTAAAAAGAGTCGGCCACCATAGGCCACATTGAAGCACTTTTGTTGTTGCATGCTTCCCAGAATGGTGTCCTATAGATTCTTATTTGTGACAATGCTCTAGGACACTTGTGTACTCCTCCTCAAAATGCACCTTTGTCAGATACAATATACACCCTCATGAAACAAGTTTGGATCCTCCCACTAGTAAAAATATATCTTAGACATGAACTTGTTAACTTTTAGCTTTGGCTAATCTTGTAGAACTTCCTTGACATACCACGAAAGTGAGGTGACTAACAGAAAAAGATTCATCTGGGAAATCTTTAGTAATTAGAATGATGTCCTGCTCAGGAGTCTCTATCTCGGTGATTTTGTAAAGATTATCTACCACAATATTTTTTACTCTGGGTTTATCTTGTATTTCTAAATCAATATCCTTGAGTAGGAGGATACAATGAAGTAGATGAGACTTAGCATCCTTCTTACTTTGTAGGTACCGTATTGCAGAACTGTCAATGTAGACAATAACTTTTGACCCGAGTAAATGTGATCTGAACTATTCCAGTGCAAACACCACTGCTAGTAGCTCTTTCTCTATGATAGTGTAATTCTTCTGGGCTTCATCAAGCACTCTGCTAGCATAATGAATCGCAAATGGCATTCTCTATCACAACACAACCCCGATAGCATATCAGAAGCATCTATCATGATATTGAATGGAAGAGACCAATCTAGTGGTTGTAGGGCAGGAGATTGAGTAATTATTTCTTTCAACTGATTGAAGGCAGAGAGCACTCTATCATCTATAATAAAATCTATTTCTTTTCCTAGAAGATATTTCGTCAGGAAATTTTATTGAAGCCTTTGATGAATCTTCTGTAAAAACCAGCATGCCCTAGAAACGACATGACTTGCTTCAGTGATGTAGGTGGCTTGAGCTTGAAGATCACTTCCACCTTGGCCAGGTCGACCTTTATGCCTCACTTCGAGATGATTTATATTACCACAATTCCATTGGTCACCATGAAGTGACTCTTCTCCCACGAGATCACCAAATTGACCTCATAGCAATGTTAAAGAATCGATCCAGATATGTCAGAGACTGATCGAAGTTATCTTCATAGATCGAAAAATCATCCATGAATACCTTGAGGAAACTGACCACCATGTATGCAAATACGACTAGCATACATCTCTGAAATGTAGTGGGGCGGTTATATAGCCAAAACGACATCCTTCGGAATACATACATCCCAAATTGACATGTGAAAGTAGTCTTCTCTGGGTCTTCAAGAGAAATATCAACTTGATTATACCCCAAGTACCCATTCAAGAAATAGAAGTATTCCTTTGTGGCCAACCTTTCGACAATTTGGACAATGAAGGGAAACAAAAAATGATCCTTCTTGGTAGCTAGGTCCATGCATATGTAGTCCACACAAATTCACCATGATGTCGGCACATAGGTCAGAATCTCCTCTCCTTTTTTGGTCATTAAAATCGCAGTTCCTTATTTCTTAGGAACTATGTGTAACGGACTTACCCATTTAGAATCAGAGATGGGATATATGAAACCTGCATCGCACCACTTCATGATTTCTTTCATCATAACCTCCCATAGGTTAGGGTTCAGATGACGCTCAAACTCATAGGATGGTTTGTTGTACTCTTCTAAGTAGATGCCGTGCAAGCACATCAAAGGGTTAATCCCATGGATATTCATTATCTTCCAGCCTATCGCCTTGTTGTTTCTTTCTAGAACCTTATGCAGATGAGATTCTTTGTCTGTGGTCAGCTGAGCATTAATAATGCTTGGAAACATGTTGAGCTCACCCACAAGGAAGGCATACTTCAATGTTGATGGCAACTACTTTAGCTCTGATGGGGTCGGAATCAATTCAGTGGTAACCTCTGCAATAATGGTTGGTATCGAATCTGTTAATTGTGTACTGAACACCATGGTTGCATGCGGCTTTGAGTTCCATGTATCACAAAGGTCTGCAATGTATTCATCGTGTTCTTATGAGAATGGATGTGTTTCAAACAACTCGGTTAGCACATCAACAGACAACTAATCTTCAAGGATCATATGGAATTCGACTGTGCTTTCCAAGTGCTCCTCTTTGGAGAGGAATCCCCATATTTAATAATCATCCAGGAACAATGTTGTATACTTTATTTCTGCTAGAAAATCACAATATTCTTTCTCATTCTGTCCGTGCTCTGTCTTGTCTGACATAGATTCTACAGGTTTCGGTAATTGGATCGTCTTTATCTAGACCATATTGTTGTTTGAGCAAAAGGTTATCTTTCTGGTGCCGTAATTGACTACAGCTTCGGAGGTCCAAAGGAACGACCGTCCCAATATGATCGAGGTCTCGATCAAGGGGTCAGAGGTGTCCATCTCTAGTACAATGAAGTCTATAGGGAACTGCATTCCCCTTGGTTTCTTAATTGAAGTATTTACAAACTGCAGGATCATCCTGGTAGGCTTAAGTGGTCCCAACCCAAATTCTTTGAGTAGCAAAGTAGGCATCAAATTGATAGACATCTCGCTAAAAAGAAGTGCTCACTCGAACTCTTGACTGAAGATCTCGCATCAGATGATCGGGGCTCCTAGATCCTTCAATTTTCTCAGGAGATTGTCGATATCATTAATGGTTACATGGTTAGAATGTGTTTTGAAGCTCGCTCATGTCGGATTTTGCGGGGTTGGTGCTTTGAAGTACATGCCTCTTTCAGTCCTTTCTTTTACACTAGGCATCTATTCCATGGCTTTTGAAAGTGGGATTTCTACGACGAGATTTTGCAAGCTTTCAATAGCACCTAGATAAGACAAAGCTATTTTGATTTTTTTTTAAATTTTTTGTTGTTTTTCATTTCTTCAGGAAATGGCATATGTACACCATTCAAAAAGTGTTCATTTCAATCATCTTTTACATGCAAATGATCAGAAGGGATACAATCCTTTGCTCTAGTGGAAAGGCTAAATAGAGACACATTAGCTTCATCGGCTCGCACAAAATCTGTTGTTGGTGTCGACGACTCCTTGGATGCATCGATTCGGAATTGGCTTTCTTCATTAGTTTATATTTTTTCTACAGCTAGTGTTGCTTTATCTTCTTGTTCATTTCCTCCTCCAAATCATGATGTGGGCACTGTTAATGAAGACTCACCCTTTGAAGTTTATTCTTTTCCTTCCACAAGTTGATGGCTCCAATGTCCTATCTCTCTTGAGAGTCAAAGAATTAGATAACATATTCAAATCATTCACACCTGACTCGATGTGGGATTGGACGTTACAAACTACATGCTCTTACGTCAGAAATTACTTTGTTAGCTTCAACCCCCATTGGAATGATGGTCTTCACAACTGTGAGGACATCCAGCTTCTGGATCATTTCTCCCAAACTTTTGACCAACTGTACTAGGCAGTCAATTGTGGGATTCATAGGAGTTGCCTCATTCTGCTCAGCAGGCTACACCCGTTGACTCTGATAGTTGTACAAACGTTGTGATTGGTACCTCTGATAGGAATGAGGAGGGAACAACTGATAGTTATGCTGGGGAGGGTATTGCTGCTGAAAGTGGACACCCAGCTGTTGATGGTATTGTTATCGATATGTTGGATGCAGGTTCTGATAGTTTTGTCTACAAGCTTGGGCTTGTAGTGGAGATCGATTATTCTGGTGTTTCTAGAAGCTCCTTCTAGAATGTTTTGGGTGATATGGCTTGACTGCCATGCTCTGACCTGTTTGTGTTCAATAGAACTCGCCAGATTCTAATCGTTGACCCATACGACATTCACCTCTTGGATCTATAGTGGAGGTGGATAGAAGGGTTCGATAAAAGTTAGGGCATCTGGGTGATACATAACCATTTGCATCTGCTATAGAGACGGTGATCCTTGCTCTATTGGTTGCATGTAGTGTATGTATTAAACATACGGGGTTGCCCTTGACTCGACTGCACTGATTTTTGCGGTGTTGTTCCTTCAATGGGAATCTCAGCTTGTGTTGCCACAGAGTTGCAAGAATTGATGGTGCTTACTAGAAGCTCCAATTTCTTTGAGATATTGTCTAGCTTATCCAACCGTTTGGTCCTTTATTTTGTCACATTCAGTTTTTCAAGATCCAGTAATTGCTTCTCAATAATGTCAACCTTCGAGAGATGATTTCTGATGATGTTGAGGTTACGGCTCTCATATCTCTCCTTCAAAGGATGATGCCATATGAGCTGGCTTGGGAGGAATCGGTGGATTCTTTTGGAATGCTCGGGATGAAGATGAGGCAGTCGATGCTTTAACCATCTCCTTGAAGATCTATCATACGACAACTTCATCCTTATTAAAATATGATCCTCCAAATGTTGCATCCGCCAGCTTTTGAGAATCTTGATTTAACCCACCGAAAAAAATCTGGACCAAACTGGTCTTAGGTATCTCATGGTGGAGGCACTTTTCCTAAAGGTCCATGAACCTTTCCCAAGCCTCAAAAATGGTCTCATGGGACATTTGTGAGAAATTAGATATTAGTGTTTGCATTTGATTTAGGAAATCCAAAGGATAGTATTTATGGAGGAAGACAGACTTGTGTACCTCCCACTTCGTCACTACTTTCCTCAAATTAGTTATCCAATATAACTCCTTATCCTGAAGACTAAACATGAAATTAGTCATATTGACTACCTCCAACAGGATGTTGGGGTAGTGCTTGGTGTCGTAGATGCGAGTGATTTGCCGATGGTGGATGTATCGTTATTCATTTGTGTTCCATGGAATGTGGGAAGAAGTAAGAGTAGCTACAGCTTGAGTTCAAAATGACCTTGGATTTTAGTGTCATATCAGGTTTAGAGTCAGACGAATTGATCTCCATAATAGGCTCTTGGTCAGCAATGGGAAATACACCTAGATCAATTTGGAAACCAACAAAAGATGTGGAAAAGAGTTCAAAATTAGGGTCGATTCTAACCTTTATTATGGATGGAGATGAATGAGAGAGGGCTCAAATGAATGAGAGAGGTCTCAAATGAGCAAAGTAAAAAGGGATTGACACAAGAAGTAAAAAGAAAAGGAGCACGTACGAGAGACTGTAATCTTTGACCTTAATCTAGATCCAAACAAACACAAAGCAATTGGATTCACCAACTCACGCAGTGAAGCCATCGGAGTTCGGTTAGTTTTATCTTGTTAATTTTATTTTTGTTTTCAGGAAATAAGATAACAAGTCTTTACGGATAACACTATAGGAAAGTGAGAACTACTATAAAAGTGTCTTGTACTTCCTACTTCCTTTGTAACCTTTAGCGTGTACTTTTTAAGAGAATCCTTGCTATTAGGTCTGGATCCACTACTCTGCCATAGAACAGAAAAGGAAGCTGGTAGGTGAAACTATTACTTCCCCCTTACAGGGTACTAGGTCGCGGTACGATGAGAAAAGGACTGACCATCGTAGTTCCCATATGCTTAGTACTTTAGACTAACCTGTAAGCAAACTGGCGAACAGATAAATCGAGGGATCTAAAATGAGCCTCACAAGGTGAGGACCCATTCGCTGTGACGAACTCTTAATAACTGCGTTCAATCAACAATTAACCCACAAAAAAAAAATAAATAAATCAGGCAAGGGGTCAAAATTTATTATACCTTACAATGAAATGTATAGTGGACAAGTACAATAGGGGTCCACCTCAGGGAACAACATAGAATAGACAATCAAATTTGACTGGAGAAGACACTAAATTATTATGGTTTTTTATTTTTAATTATTTAATGTTTCTAAATTATTGGATTTATATTTTTTTTAGCTTTTTAGTGTTATATTTTTTTGAATTGAATTTCAGCTTTTAAGAAAATTAATAATTAAAATATAAATATATATATATAGATGTATCTAGATAGAGAGAGCTTTTATATTTATAAATATAACAACTAATACTCAAATATCACAAAATAAAATGTTTTTGGCTTTTTTAAATTTTTCTTTATTTTTAGTATTTATCTTATAATTTTTATGATTTTTGTATTTTAATTGAATAATTAGGGCAAATTAATGAACAAAATAAATAGGATGTAGTGTTCTGGAAATGAAAATAGCAAAAAACTTCAAAATTTTACAAAACAAATTTTTTATATAATAAATATAGTAAGTAAAATTCAAAAGTGGAAATGAATATTTTTGGGATTTTTCAGAATTTTTTAAAATTTTTATCAGGATTTTGGAACTTTTTAATTTATAGTGTTTTTCCTTTTTTATTTCTATTATTTTCTGTAATAACAAACAAAATCTATTTTTTGTAATATTTCAATTTTTATATTTTTTTACATTCTTAAATGCAAACGGAGACAAATAGCTCAGTTTTTTTATTTTTAATAAATAGAAAATAACTTTAAAATACCTAACCAAACATATATGTGATATGTGTGTGTGTCAAGTACTATAGTAATTCTTTTATGAATTTTTAGGTGATTGGAGCTATTTTTCGCAAAATAAAATCTATAAAAAGAAAATACATACTAGCAGGGGCATTTAAGTAAATATTTAAAGTTCCTGGACCGTAGTAGAACACCATAGAGAACCTGAGGGCCAAATCTATATTTTTCTAAAATATCTGATATTTTATACTCAGAGGGTTCTATTTGCAATTTTATACAAATCCAGGAGGTCCGATGTAATTTTTTCAAAAAATATCACAATATTACTTCAAAAAGTAGGACTAAAATGAAATACAAAAAGCCTAGGGGTTTAAGTGCAAAATTACCACTCCCTTACGCACACGAGCGGGTCAGTTGACATGGATTGGACCTAAATGTAAATATGAAAAGTACAGGGGATGAAATGAAAATTTAACAAAATTATTAACGCTATAGACAATGTTTACAGACTAAAAATAAAATACAATAGGAGCAAGGGTATCGAGAAAAACTACCCCTACAGGCACGATCGGATGGCGCTGCACGCTCTACTTATCCATGTGTTGAGGTGTAGACAACAGATGATGCTTCGATTATGGACGTCTTAGATTAGATCCTTCAGATGGATCTACGGTCGAGGCCCGCTAGATAGGACATCTCATGTACACTTGGGGTGCTTGTGTTGATCGAACGGCTCCGGATGGACAAGGAAGAACAACTAAAGAACTCGCCACTAGCGATCTACGATAAGGTGTATGGCGTACCTCCGGCCACCTGGAGCTCCTCCGATGGGCGCTTCTAGTTCCTGTAGCTCTCCCACAATTTGCTAACTCCTCAAAATAGTCTAGAGCTCATCGCTAGAGCTATGGTGTGCATGGGTGCCAGGAGCTCCGTCCTTACCTAAAGCAGCCTCCATCTAGGGATCTATGACATTAATAACTATAGGGTTTGAACAAGGGCACAAAAGCGAAGCCTCTTGGAGTCTTGGATTGTCGGGGTGAACAGAGATGAGGCATGGCGACAACACTCAGGCGATCAGAGGAGATGGGAGTGTTGTTCACCTAATCTATGCAAGATTAGGGTGGATGGCAGAGCCTAGGGCAAAGAGGAGCGATACGCCAAGGCGTGGGAGGTGAAAGTGGAGGCGGAGGTTGGTCAGAGTGAACATAAACAAGAGGTGAAGCAGGAGCTCCAGCAAGATATTTTTGGATTTTACAAAAAAGCAAACAAAATCTAAGGGAATACAATGTGAACCTACTATATTTCTATGCTAAGGAACGAAAAAGAACAAGAAAGGAAGAAGCTTCACCAGACCTATATCATAGAACTCGCAAGAAAGGAAGAAGCTTTACCAGACCTAGACCGAGTGGAGCGAATTCGCGGGAGAGTAGGTCGTTGAAGCTAGGATCGACCTCGATTGAGCATCAAATGCATCACTGAATCTTCCTTAAGGTTCCTGATGTCACCAGGACACTCGAGGTGCTCGAAGATTAGGGTTTGATGGCGGAAGAGGGATCAATGAAGAAATAAAGCGAGAGGAGGGTATATGTATAGGCATGGGTTCATCGGGGAATGACGCTCGATAGAGCAGACCATTGGTCGAGGAATGATCCTCGCGTAAAAGTGCAAAGATCAAGGGTCAAAAGAGAAGAAGGCATTGAGCGATATGGGTGTAAGGATCAGGCATGAAAATCTGAGGAAGGCAAGGTCAAACAGGCTCTAACGTGAGCAAGAGCCTCGATCAGAGAGTTGATTGAGGCAGCGGATGACGGGTCTTGATTAGGCCACGCCGTATGCAGTAGGACAAAAATGAAAATAAATAGAATAAATAAATAGAAATAAATTAGTAAATGATTTAAGTTAAATATGAAAAATATGTATTATTTTATGTAGTTGTATGGTGATTTTATTTATTTATATGATTTAATTTATTCTAGGTTACATTTTAAGGGTTCAATTATAGGTATAATTACCTATGATATGTGTAATTTATTTTTATTTTGTATTTTATTTTTTATTATTTATACCTTAATTTATATATTTATAACTTATTTTAATATGCAGAAATATATTTTTGTTATATTTTTATGCATAATATGTAATGGTGTTTATTATATAGGTATATGTAGAGTATATTCATCTATGTATTTTGGATATTTCTTATTTTAATGTTTTTTATTGTTTTATATTATGCTAATTATGTACATATATTGTAAAAAATATTTACAAAATTATAAAAATATAAAATAATGAAAATTTAAGAATAAATAAAATAAAAATTTTATTCATATATAGTATAATAGGGATCCAAAACTTAACTTTTGCATGTTAACCCCAAATTAAATGAAACTTTCATCAAATAGGTAATAAAAAGTACTATAGATTAAAGATGATTTTTGTGCATTTTGAGCTCACATATTGTGCATTTTGACCCCATAATGTAGAATGCACAATATGTATTATTTTAATGTGAAATCAATTTTGTCTTTTTCCATGTATTTTTATCTACAAATTTTATGTGCAAAGTTTCTTTATTTGTTGTATAAATATTGAATAATAAAATAGGTCCCAAAATTGCATTACTGAAGAATAAATAAAGATGGTTTTTATTGTGTTTTTGACCCTTATCTCCCCGAACTTTATTCCTTGTCGATCTAGTCATCATGATGCCTAGGTCTTGGTGTTTAGGGTCATAAAATACCTTTGGCATTCTATTTCTTTTTTATTTCTTTATTCTTTTATTTTGGCTTTAAACAATATATTTTATATAATATTTATACAATAAATAATAATAATAGTTAATTCATGCAAAATAATGTTATTTACATGCATTTAGCTAGGCTTTTAAAGGCTAAAATGGAAAAGATAAAGGTGACATAATGGAGACTCATCACCCCCATATACTTGCCTTTGCTAGTCCCTAGCAAACACATATGCCTATAAATGCAGAAAATATAAATAAAGAGAAGAGAAAGAAAGAACTTGGATCTATTTTAACTTTTAAACTTGTCTTCACAAAATCAAAGTTCGGATCATAGTCAGATCTTTAGGAAATTAGGTTTGGTTGGAACCTTATTGGGGAATGGACTTGAAACACAGCGGCTAAGAACCACAAAACTCTGCTCAAGTCTCCTCAATAGCCAGGTCAGAATAACTCAAACCATAAGCAAACCCTACGACTATGAATCTATCTTGGACAGTGTGTGTGATATGTAGCTCTCCTCGGCTGTTCCGGTAAAGGTCAGTTTTCTCCAACATGGTAATCCTAATTTGTCAATCCAGCAATTTTGTCCACAAGAAGCATGGTATTCCCTTGTAAGTTCAAGTGCACCCAGATCAAGAAGAGGAGGTGGAGAGAAGAATGGACGGTAGCTAGAGTAGCTACCTATCCTAGGATGCTTGACCAGTGTAGCCAAGTCTATTGGCTACAAGATCACAAATATATGACTTTTAAGCTCAAGCTTACTTATTGACTATATACATACTCCGATGGGAATTGATTTTTCTTGGAATTTTTCCTATCTTTTCTTCTTGAGGTTTTTAATTTTACATTTTTTTAATACTATATACAACAGCATTTACATATGGATATCTTCCTCTTATCCAGTAGACTATCCCTCTTTTGAAGCAATATTGCAACCCAAAACTTATATCAATAGACCTCATGGCTACTGGATCGGTTGGGTACAATGGCCATAAATGTGTGCCCTCTACCACTTCAACTGACGTGAGCAGCGTGCAAGCTAGGTCAATATCAACAAGAGTCGTGCGTGTGTTCCAAAATATTCTACTAAGGCAGTCAAGATGACACTGAACTAAGTCTCGTGGTATTAAAGAATTAAGTCTAGTAGACCTGAAGCGCCTCAATTCTAGTTCCTATAAGGTTCTTGAATTTAAGAAGATTAAGGTACAACCAAGCTCCAATCTTCTGATTTTACATAGACTAAATCAATTGTCAATACTAATCTAAAAAAATGCAAATGCTATGTACAATGCAAATAAAATATCTTTGTGATGCAATTATCTGTTTTGCTATTTTTATTGGTTATTGAGACCGTTTTGCAAATCTGTATGCAAGTTTTTGAAAACATTTTGCAAATTTTATGGATTTTAAAGTTTGTATTTTTTTGGGAATTTTTCACAAATAAAAGAAATATGTGCATATATCTACACGAGAGTGTATCTTATTAATTACAAGAATTTTAGATTTAGGGATTTACAGGTTTGTATATACAAAGTTCGTAAAAAAGCTTCATTTACTTGAATCATGTACATAGTGCCAAAAATAATTTGATAAGATTTTTACAGACATTTTGAAAACTTTATTTTGCAAATAAAGTTTAAAAAATTGCAAACATTTTAAAACTTTGAAAAACATTTTGCAAATATTTTTCAGATAGTATATATAGATTTTTCAAAATATTTTTGCGACTACTTTTAGAACTGTTTTCAAATAGATTTTTAAAACATTTAATTTTAGACAAAAAAGAAATTTTTACAAACAAAGCATTTTTACAAAGGTTGAAAACATTTTACAAAACATTTTCCAAATAGTTTTTAAAGATATTTTCAAACCATTTTTCAAACATTTTGCAAAACAATTTAAACTTGATTTACTAATCATTATATACAAAGAATTTTAATGTGTGTTTTAGCGAACTAGCCATATTATTGAAAATATGAACATGAGTTATGTCTAAAGTATATACAACGTATATACGAACTCCCCTCTCTCTATACTTAGCTTTAGTTATGTCATCATAGATTATACAAAAAATGAGAAGACACAACTCGTACAAAGTATAGAAAAGTCTATACAATAATGACTGAAGAATGAATGAATGAATGAATGCGAAGTTGACTCTCCCCGCATATTTAGGATGAAATAATCCTAAGTATAGCAAGTTGTAGATAAGGTAGAGAGGGTCAAAGGAGAGAATATTCGACATCATCAGCTCGACATGTCCCCTCTATACTTAGGGTGAAATATCCCTAGGTATAGACATGATATCAAAAGTTGAGGGGACTAATGAGGGATCAAAGAATTAACAACTCGGGGTAATCACCCCCCATACTTAGGGAAAAGTTCATCCTAAATAGAATAATGATAAATGGAGTGAACTTTTCAGAAGAAAAAGGAAAATAAAAATGAAAAGAATAAAACATGAAAAGACGAGAAGAGAGTTCATTCAAAAATATTATTGTCTACTTTGTCTAATTCAATGGTTTTGGTGGCTTTTAGTTCATCTTCATATACAACTCGAATAGAATCTACAATGGACAGGAAGGTGTCATGCTCCAAGTACGGTTTTAGTAGGTGTGCATTGATCACAAATAGTTTTGTGTCAACTAACAATTTGAATATCAGTACATTTCCGTTGTTACGCACGTGCTTCACTATAAACAGCCCAGTCCATTTGCTCTTCATCTTCATTGGGAAAAGCTTCAACTTTACATCGAACAACCATACCTTCTGACCCAGGTCAAAATTCTTTCGATGGATGTGCTTGTCATGCCACTTCCTGACTTTTTTCCTTGTACATCAGGTTGTTGTCATATGTGTAGTCGCGGAATTCTTGTTTGTTCATATCCAACTTTATGTTCTTCCCAACCTTCTTGGAATCCAGATTAGAAACATTAATTAACAACAAGGATTTATGAATGAGTTCCACGAGATGATGACATAGCATGCTGTATACCAGGAAGTAGGGAGACATTCACAAAGGTGACTTGTTCGTTGTTCTGTAAGCTCAAAAAATTGAGTCAAGCAACTGAGACAAGTTCTTGCGATCTGGAGGCACAAGCATATGAAGAATTGTCTTAATCTCCCTATTTGAGCATTACGTCAAATAATTAGATTGTGGGTGGTAGGGAGAAGCTGCACGATGTTCAATGCAAAATTCTTGAGTTAGCTTCTTCACCTCTTTATTTATGAAATGGATACCACCATCAGATATAACAATTTTAGGAATCTCGAACCTTGAAATGATATGATCCTTCAGAAAACGATAGATGGTGCGACTGTCAGGAGCTCGGGTTGGGATAGCCTCCACCCAACAACTGACAAAATCGCCAACGAGCATAATGTATTCAAATCCCTGACTGTTCAGAAATGGACCCATAAAGTAAATGCCACATGCGTCAAACATATCTAAATTATGAATATATTCAGGGGCATTGTATCTCTCAATCTGATGATTCCGCCCATTTTTTGGCAGTTAGTGCAATGCTTCACATATTCTTCTACATCTTTGAACGAGATCGGCAACCAAAGGTTGTATTAGAGTACTTTCGCTTCCTTTCTTATGTCCGAATGATGCCCTCTAGATTCTCTATCATGGCAATGCACGAGGACACTTGCAAACTTCCTCGTGAGTAATTCATCTTCTCAAAATACAATCTGCCCCTCATGAAAGAGATATAAATGCTTCCACTTGTAGAAATGGATATCAGACAAGAATTTGTCTACTTTCAATTTCGACCAATCTTGTGGATTTCTCTTGTACATTATATAGTTCACAACATTAGTATAACAGGGGAGCGAGGTACCATATGACTTTATATAGAAAGGTTTCGGTGATCATTCTCAAATTCTGCTCAGGATATTCAAGCTCGAGTAATCTTGATAGATGATCTGCCACAACATTTTTTACTCCAGGCTTGTCTCAGATCTCAAGGTCAAATCGTGAAGTAGAAGGATCCATCTGATAAGGTGTGGTTTGGCATCCTTCTTTTTTTGTAAGTACCAGATGGCAGAATGGTCAATGTAGACTATGACTTTGGATCCAAGGAGATGGGATCTAAACTTCTCCAAGGCAAAAACTACTGCTAGCAGCTCTTTCTCGATGACGGTGTCATTCTTCAGAGCTTCATCTAAGTTCTACTAGCATAGTGAATAGCAAACGTCACATTATCTTTTCATTGTCCCAACAAGGCACTGATGGCATAATCTGACACATCCGTCATGATTTCAAATGGTAATGTCCAATCAGGTGGCTTTAGGAGAGGAGCATAAGTAATGAGATCTTTCAACTGAGAAAAGCCTTGGAGCACACGGTCATCAACAATAAATTCAGTCTCTTTCCTGAGGATTTTGTCAACGGTCAGGCAAGCTTGCTAAAATATTTGATAAATCATTGATATAAACAAGTGTGCCCTAAGATTGACCACACTTGTTTTAGATTAGTAGGTGGCTCGAGTTTTGAATTACCTCCATCTTGGCTAGGTCAACTTCCATGCCATGTTTGGATACAACGTAACCCAACACATTCCTCTATGTCACCATAAAGTTGCTCTTCTCTCATGAGAGCACGAGGTTCACTTCACAACACCTCCACAGGACTCGATCTAAATATTCAAGACATTGATCGAACAAATCTCCGTAGACCAATAAATCATCTATGAATACCTCCAGAAAAAGGCCAACCATGTTGGCATACAGATAGCATCCAACAGAGAACACAATGCCCTGAACCATGACGATCATGTCCTCCAACATGCCCCTAGACCGCTTGGCTGATTTGTCTGCGAACTGCAGAATCATCTTGGTTGGTTTAAGCGATCCTATCCCAAATTATGTGGCCAGTGAAACAGGCATAAGACCCAATGTTCAGTAGTGTTCTCAAGAAATCAAGACTGGACATATTACACCTGATGAGTAGCGCTCCCTTGTCTTGTTTCTTATCAAGGAGATTGTTGATGGTGTTGATAGTTGTCATTGTGAGGATATGTTTTTCATTTTTTCCCATTCTGGTCTAGAGTTGTGGGGCTGATGTTGGCTCCTTGTTGTACACACTTCTTTAAGTCCTTTCTTAACTGTTTGCATATACTCAATGGCTTTCATCAATGGCATATTCAAGACCAAGTTCTGAATGATTTCCACAGTAGACAGATCAGACAAAGCATTTTCCAAATTTTTATTTTTTTTTGATCTTTTTCATTTATTTAGGAAATGGAACATGTACATCTTAGAATTTTTTTCATGCAAAATTTTGTCCAAATCCTTGTGTACAAGTAGATGGCGAAATGTATAAAGTCATCTACATGTTGTGGACTAAAAAATACAAGCTCAGCTTCGTTGGTTGGCTTTGGATCTACGACATTTGTGGGCATCTCCAAGGTTGGCCGGTCTCCACCGAGTCTGTTGCTATCTTTTTGTGTTATTGTATTTTCTTCATTTTTTTGTGATTTTATGTGGATGGTGCTCCTCCAGAAATGTATATGGCCCCATCGGTTGGATTGGCTTAAGATTCGCCATCAAATGCTTTGTTCTTCCCCTTCGATGTGTCCTACCGCTACTGAGATGTGTATAGAATTAGAAAAAAAATACATTATTTTCAATTGAAATGGGTTGGGCACTACAAGCTACATGCTCCTTACGATGGAAGTTGTTCAGGTTTGGCTCGACCTGGGCTGGAATGACAATCTTGATAGTCATCAGGTTGTCGATCTTTTGGTTCATCTTAGCCATGTTCTTGATGAGCTAGGATAGATAGTGGTGAGATGGGTTGAACGTGGAAACTTTAGAATAATCGGCCAGATGAGACCACTGATCTGATGGTAGGAGGGAGGTGGATGTTGGTAACCCTATGAATATTGAGGAGGTGAAGGAGGAAGAAGAGCAGGGTACTACTGATACTGTGAGGGGTACTAGTGGTGATATTTGGTAGCCAACAGGTGATAGTTATGATGACGGTATATGGACTGTTGCTGGTAGTTATTATGCCTCCAGTTGTAACTTTTCTATGGAGCTTTTTGGTGGGCCGGGTTAGGATGGAAATTCCACCCTCCATGTTATTGGTGATATGGTGGGTTAGCCCGATTCTGACATTGTTGGTGTCCCTGAGGACGTGTTTATTGCTAGTCGTTACCCCGAACGGCACTCGCCACTTGAACAAGTGGGGGAGGTGGAGAACAAGGCTCGATGATATATGATGGTACTCAAGCTTTTAGTAGATGACCATATGAGTCTACGGTTCTGGTTGGTGCTGCTCGGGGCCTGCACGTCGTGTACGTGCTGGACCAAAAGTTGGTTGGGACTCAGTTGAGGATGTTGTGGTTGTGCCTACTCTTTCTTCTCACCTGAAGGCTCAGCTGAGACGGTCACTACGTTGCAGGTGCTGATAGTGTTCACCAGCAACTCCAGCTGCTTTGTGATGATGTCGAGCTTATCTAGACTCTTCATTCGTTGCTCAATTCCAGCGAGCATATCTCGGTACTGCGAACTCTTCTCAATTATATTAACCATTTAAAGGTGGTTGCTAATGGTGGTCAAGTCAGAATTATCACACCTATCGACTTCTCTTGTCTCCTCCATATTCACATTCTTGTAGAGAACCTGTTATGGTGGTGGTTGAATCTAGAAGGTACGAGATGAGGATAACTTGGTCTCTCCTTCGGCCATCTCTTCAAAGATCCGCCAATCTGCATCCTCATCCTTATTAAAGTGAGATCCTCCGTAGGTAGGGTCAACTAGATGTTGACTTGCTTCTGTCAATCCTCCAAAGAAGTGTTGGACCATGTTGGTCCTCATGATGTCATGGTGGGGGCACTTCTCAATCATATCACTGACCCTCTCCTAGGTTTCATAGAAGGACTCTTAGGATCCCTTATAGATGCTAGTGATCGTCAACTGCATGAGATTGAGGGTCGAAAGGATAGTATTTATGAAGGAATGTTGATTTCAAGTCCTTCCAAATCGCCACCACCTTCCCCAAGTGGTTAATCCAATAGCGAGCTTTGTACTGAAGGCTAAATGGGAAGGTGGTCATCTTGACTACGTTCAATGGGATGTTGGAGGTAGTTAGTGGTGTTGCAGATGCAGCCAAACTACTTTAGATGGATATAGGGCTCCTCGTTTGAATTATCATGGAAGCTAGGGGGAGCGACAGGAGATGCAGCTTTAGCTCAAAATATCTTCGGATTGGTGGGATTTGGATCTACGCATTGATGCGGACAACTCCAAGGTTGTATGCTTGCTTGAGTGTTGGCATAGATGGGACTCTCCCTCTGTCATCCCCACCTCCAAGAGGTCCATGTATAGAGCGATCATCTCTTTCCTCATAACCACCTCCTCCTTAAGGTATATCCCTCTGATCGTATCTCCTCATCTGATTATTCAGTATTTCTTGGAAAGCGACCTAAGCTAGAGCTTTGTCAATGAGTTGTTTCTAGATGGTCTGGATAGAGGCCAAGAGTCAACTATTGACTTCGTTTTGACTGGGCGCAGTGCCTTGCTATGTATCTTGCCCAATGTTCTACTGATGAGGCCCCTTTCCTCTTCCTGTAGGAGCCATCTCTGATTCTACACGTAGTTCCGGCTCGTGATCAAGTTCTTGATCTGCAAGGTTGAATAACCCATGATCAATTTGTTGTTGAGCACGAAGAATTGAGATAAGTATAGGATTAAGGTCAATCCCAGATGGTTGTGGATGGAGCACATGATATTAACTGAAATCGATCTCCATGTACAATGGGTTGGTTATGGGACAACAATAATCCTAATTTATTTGAAGAGGAAGAGTAGACTCGGGCTGCGAGTCCATCCAGAATATTGAATTTATTGGAGTAAGGAAAGTGTTAAAAGAAGAAAGGATCTTGGAGTCCAAGGAGAAATTTGCAAGATCTGAACCTGTTTCCTGGAGATTGCCCTGAATTATTGGGGATGTCAGTGACACGGGATCGATGTGAGTGTTGTCGGAGTCCCGACTAAACTATCCATGGGACGCCATCTAAGAAGGTCAAAAGGATATAGATAATGGATGAAAGATATGAGGAAGAACAAGAACTAAAAGGAGTGTAAATAGTAGACTGCTCAAAGTGAGTGGGGTCGAGAGGAAATATGCAAAAGAGAAAATGCGACAAAATGGTGCAAAGGCGTGAGATTTGTGATCTTGACCTTAACAAAATTAATCAATTAAACCACAATACAATGGATTCACCAACTTGAGTTGTGAAGCCATTCTGCAATTATCTTTGTAAGTTTTATATTGATTTTCAAGCAATTATCTTTGAACAAGTCCTTAAGCGCTAATCCTATTGGAGTGAGAGTACTACCAGAAAAATATATTTTGTCCACCTCCTTTGTAACATTCATCCTATACTTTTTTAGGTCCTTATGTATGGATCTGGATTTCCTACTCAACCAAATAATATGAGTGAGGAAGCTGATAGTGGAGAAGCAAATACTTCGAGTCAAGTCTGTAGCGGAATCACCCGTAAGAGGTCAAGAGCCTACTCGGATGCGAGATGATTAGACAGTTACCCACGCAATGGCGTGGCCTAAGCTCAAATACTTCAGAAATGGTTGGTGTTCTACACAAAGCGAGAACAACATCTTCGACCAAGTCCTACTCTCCTGCGTACGATAGCAACGCCGGTACTTCATGGGTTTTGGCTCTAATCCTTACGATAGTGCTCTCTCACTTGGGAAGGACACCTCATTCGTTAATAGAACCAGAAAACAATGAGGTCTTTGCTCACCGAATGCAATGAATCCTACTAATCAATTTTATTTAGTTCAAGTATTTTAAGCAATCCCTTTTTAATTTTTTGTGTTATACTTTCTTTGAGTAGATTCAATACAAGCGCCTAACATTTTTGTTGGTTTTCTTTTTGCCTAGGTTGTCAAAATCAGAGGGAGAAGGTGGAAATGTAATGCAAGTTGAAAAATGATGATGAATGCTTATGTAGAAGACTCATAGTGATTCCCACCTCACTTCATGTAGGATGCAAGGTATAAATTTTTAAACCTAATCTATATACAAATGCAACAATGAAATCGCCCTAAGAACAAGAAGTGTTATTAGTGTGAAGAACTTAATGCCAAACCCTAGAATAATTACCACAAATTACAGCCTTGGAAGCACCCCCGGTACCCGCCACAGTAGGTCATATGCATTGTGCAGTGCATCTCTTGACGCTCGATGATCACACTAAATTTTAATAATTAAATTTGATCTAAGTCCAATCGAAATGTAATCTATAGAAACAAGAATTGCCTTCGGGATGTGGACCTAGCTTCTGAGCAAGCACACCTAGATCTAAGGCTCATAGAAAACAAATAAAGAAAAGGTAGAAAACTCAAAACACGAGAAACAAAGAAAATAACTACAATGAAAATCAAGGAAAAGTCGGTGAGCCCCAAGTGATCAAACACTTGGAAATTATGCGTGAATGTTCAAGAGTCCAAATATTATTACAAATTAATTTGTGCAAAAATAAATGACTCTATCACCAAAAATAAAAATGAAAATCTATGTTAAATTCCTCTCTCTCTCTCTTTATCTCTCCTCTTGGTCCACAAGCAGAAGCTCCAAGTCTCCTCGACTCAGGTGCCTCAACCACCTAGGTGGTTGTCGTCGTCTTAATGTCCCTCGCAAGAATAATAGAGGAGATAAATGTTAGCACAATAAACAAGTATATCAAATAAAAGTGACAATAAGTGAAGAAAAATAATGAAATTAAAACTACCCAAATTTCTATCCTACGTGTTGGTCTCTTGCAACACTGTCGTTTGACGAATGGAGAAATCACGGGATCAAAAATGAGCCTCACAAGGCGAGGACTCAGTCATTGTGACGATCTCTCAATAACCATGTTCAATCAACAACTAACCCACATAAGAAATAAATCAATAAAGGGGGTCAAAATTTATCATGCCCTATAAAGAAATGTATAGTGGACAAGTACAGTTGGGGTCGAACTCAGGGAACAATGAAGAATATACAATCAAAATTAACTATGACAAGACAATAAATGATTTTGGGTTTTTTAGGGATTTTTGGAATTTTGTGAGGTTTTAATTATTTAATTTCTAATTTTAATTTTTTTAGATTTATATTTTTATATTTTCTTTTGAATTTTTTTGACTTTTAGATTTTTTATGAAAGTTAGTAGCTATAATGAATATAATTAGAAGTATCTATATAGAGATAACTATTATATTTATAAATATAACTATAAATATTAAAAATCAAAAAATAAAATTTTTTTGGATTTTTTATTTTTATTTTGTTTTTAGTATTTTTCTTAAAATTTAACCACTTTTTTGTGTTTCTAATTGAATAAATATGGTAAAATAGTGAACAAAATAAATAGGCATGACTATTTTGGAAATGAAAAATAGCAAAAAAAGCTTCAAACTTTTCCAAAACTATTTTTTATATATGATAAATATATTAGATAAAATTCAAAATTAGAAAAGAATATTTTGAGGATTTTTCAGAACTTTTTTATAATTTTTATGAGGATTTTGGAGATTTTTATTTTTTAATGTTTTATTTTTATATTTTTAGGGATTTTTTCTATAGGCTCAAAATACAATAACAAATAAAATCTACTTTGTTGTAATTTTTCAAAATGTTTTATAATTTTTTTGTATTTTTAAATGCAAAAATGGATTAATAGCTCGATTTTTTATTTTTAATAAATAAAAAATATTTTTAAAATACTAAACCAAAAATATATGTGATATATATTAATATGTAAGGTATTTATAGTAATTTTCTACAAATGTTTAGGTGCCTATAGTTATTTTCACAAAAGAAAATCTACAAAAAGGGAATACATACTAGTAAGGGCATTTAAGTAAATATTTAAAGTTTCTAGACTATAGTCGAACACCATAGAGATTCTTAGGGCCAAATCTGCAATGTTTACCAAAATATATATATTCTATACTTGGAGGAGTATATTTGCAATTAATACAAATCGAGGGAGTATAATGTTATTTTTCTAAAAAAATTATACTATTACTTCAAAAATCAGGACTAAAATGGAATCCAAAAAGCCTTGTTTAGGTGAAAATACCCATTCACCTCATGTGCACAATCACGTGAGATGACGTAGATTGGACCTAAATGCAAATTTGGAGAGTGCAAGGCCTGAAATGCAAATTTTACAAAAATATTTATGCTGCTAACAAATGTTTATGGATGGAAAATAAAATACAAAAGGTGCAAGGGAATCTGGCAAAATTACCCCTACGGGTGCAATCGGACAGTGTTGCACGTTCACTAATCCAAGTGTCGAGGCATGGACAATTGGCGATGCTTCGATGATGGACATCACAGATTAGATCCTTCAGATGGGACTTATGGTCGAGGCTCGCTAGATTGGATGTCTCCTATATGCCTAGAGGGCTTGTATTGATAGAATGGCTCCGGATGGACAAGGAAGAACAACTAAAGAACGTGCCATTGGCGATCTTCGATATGGTGTACAGTGCACCTCCGGCCACCTGGAGATCCTCCAATGGGCGATTCCGGTTCCTATAGCCATCCCACAGCTGGATGACTCCTCAAAGAAGTCTAGAGTTCATCGGTCGACTCTGTCGTACATGGGTACCTGGAGCTTCATCCTTGCCTCAAGTAGCCTCCATCTAGGCTCTTCGTGTGAATACCTACAAGGCTCGGACAAGGGCACAAAAGTGAAGCCCCTGAAGTCTTGGATATTCTTGGTGAATGGAGATGTGTCGTGGGGAGACACTTTGGCGATTAGTGGAGATGGGACTATCATTCGCCTGATCTATGCAAGATCAGGGTGAGTGGTGGAGCCTAGTTGAAGAGGAGTGATAAGGCAAGGTGTGGGAGTTGAATGGGGAGGCGGAGGTTGGTCAGAGTGATCAGAAACACGAGGCAGAGCCAGAGCTCCGATGATATATTTTTTGGATTTTATAAAAATATAAAATGAAATCTAAGGGAATAAAATGCGACTCTACTCTATTTCTATGCTAAGGAATGAAAAGAACAAGAAAGGAAGAAGCTTTACCCGACCTGGATAGAGTGGAGCGAACACACGATAGAGTAGGTGGTCGGAGTTTGGATCGACCTCAATTGAACACCAAATGGCTCACTGAATCTTCCTCAAGGTTCCTGTTGTCACGAGGACACTCGAGGTGCTCGAATATTAGGGTTTGATAGGCAGAAGAGGGATCAAGGAATAGATGATGTCAGAGGAGGGCATATGTGCATGCATGGATTCATCTGGGAATGGCGTTGGATACAACAGACCATTGATCGGGGATGATACTCACGTGAAAGTGCAATGACTGAAGGTCAAAAGATTTGAAGGCATCGAGCAAAATGGGTGTAAGGATTGGGTGCAAAAATCTGAGGAAGGCAGGGTCAAAAAGGCTCTAACACTATCTAAAACCTTGGTTAGAGAGTTGACCGAGTTCAGCAGATGACGGGCCCTGATTGGACCACCTCATCCACAAGATGACAAAAACAAAAATAAAAAGAAGAAATAAATAGAAATAATATAGTAAATGATTTATTTATTTTTTATTCAAATACGACAATATTATTATTTTATATAGTATTTTATGGTGATTTTTTTATTTTTATGACAATTTATTCTAAGTTACTTTTTAAGGATTTATTTATAGGTATATTTACCTATGTAATGTGTATTTTATTTTTATTTTGTATTTTGTATTTTATTATTTTAGGTCCTTACTTTATATATTTATAACTAATTATAATATCCACAAATATGTTTTTGTTATATTTTTCTTATATAATATGTACACTTAAAAATATAAGGGTATTTATTGTATAAGTATATATATAGTATATTCATCTATGTATTTTTGTATATTATTTTATTTTACTGTATTTTTATGTTTTTATTCTATTCTAATTATGTAAATATACTATAAATAATATTTACAAAATTATAAAATAAAAATTTTGAAAAATATAAAGAATAAATAAAATGCATGTTTTATTCATTTATATAGTACAATCGAGGTCCAAAACCTAACTTTTGCATCTTAAGTCCAAGTTAAATGAAACCACCTTAAATAAATAGGTGATAAAATATTATACACTATTAATGATGATTTTGGAGCACTTCGAGCTCATATGGAGAAGATATGGGCTTGGGAAGTTTGGGCTTTGGATGTTTATTAACAGTGTATAATGCAAACTATGTATTAATTTAATGTGAAATCAATTTTATATTTTTTCCATCTATTTTTATCTACAACTTTTTGTACAAAGTTTCTTAATTTGAGATATAAATAACGAAGAATAAAATAAGTCTTAAAAGGGCATTACTGAAGAATAAATAAAGAGGATTTTTACTGTGCTTTTGACCCTTATCTCCCGCTACTTTATCCCTTATCGACCCAGTCATCATGATACATAGGTCTCGGGGTTTAGGGTCATAAAATACCTTTGTCATTTTATTTTATTTTCTTTCCTTTTTCTTTATTCTTTTATTTTGTCTTTAGACAGTGTATTTTATACAATAATTTTACAATAAATAATGAATGTTAATTCATGCAAAATAATGTTTTTACATGCATTTAGCTAGGGTTTAAAGACCAAAATGAAAGAATAAAGGTGATGAAATGGAGATTCATCACAAATTCAACCCTATTTGGCCACACACCGATAGAAGCGGTAATACTTCGTGAATCCAGTCAACAACAAGGTAGTACCCAGGCTGGGATTATCGCTCTAATTCTTAGGGTCGTGCCTCACTCTATATGGAAGGTACCTGAAAACAATGAGGGTTTTATGAACCCAATACACTAAAGTCCATTAAAGATTTAAATTTTAGTAAAAGTTTAGCTTGCCGTCTTCTGATTTCAATTTTTTGGATTTTCTTTTTTTAGTATTTTTCAATAATAGTCACCTAACGAGATTTCCATTTTCCTTTTATCCCGGGTTCTTAAATTTGTAGGAGATGTCAAGAAAGCAATGCAAGGAAAAATGAATGACGAATGTTCAGTCAAAAATTCTCACCTTGCTTCCCAACTCTCTCCATGCGGGATGATAGGCATGAATTGAAAGTCTACACTATATGTATGCACGTTGAAATCATCCTAAAATAGGAATTTCTATTATCACGAAGCACAAGATCTAAGTCCAAATGTATTAGAGACTATAGGCATAGGAGATAATTATGGATTTGGACCTAGATTAATCGATCAAACAATCCTAATGTATATGGGATTATTCACACAAGACATAAAAATGAAAAAGGATGGAAAGCGCAAATCGTAAAAAAACAAAAAAAAACAAAGAGAAAAATGGGGAGAAATAAAATTTAGAAGACGAAGAAAACTGATAAAAACGTACGGGCCCCCAAGTGAACAAACACTTGGTAAAATGGGCCCGAAGAGTCTGAGTGTACTTGTCTCGTATTATCACAAATTAATAAAATGAATCACTCTCTCACAAAAAATTACACTAATTCTATGTTGATCTATTCTAAACATATCCTTGTCTTCCTTTTACCACTCTCTCCTGTTGGTGGGTGTAGAACAACCAACTTCCATGTCTCTCAGGTGCTTTGAGAATCCAAAGAAGCTCTCCCTCGATAAGCAATCCCTCACAATAAATTCAAACAAGAAATATAGTCAGAACATATTATGGAGAAACTAGAGTAAAGATAGAAGATATGAGAATATAAAAAATAATGAAAACAAGACTAAGAAGACTACTCTACTCTACTCAACCATTGCTCCCCAAACAATTGAACCATTTGTTGGCAAGCTTAGGATGGGGTGCCTAACATCCAGTCCTGGAGGGCCTACGGTGTCTAGCAACTCAGATCCAGTAATCGATGTTTCGGCCGCTCTCACAGCACTCAGTACCCAAACAATCGATGATCAACAACAATCAACCCATAAATATAGATAAGCAATGTAAGATAAAATTTATTATAACTCTACAAAAATGTGTATATAGAGTCATGTGTGTAGAGTGTCAAACAAGTGAGAGAAGAGAAAAAGTGAGTTATCTACTTAGGTATATATACTTCCTTTTTGTTTTTCAAACATCTTTTATGTTTATAATTATGATAATTTTTAATATTTAATTTTGTAAATGTTTTTGATGGAATTTAATAATACATGTATAATAATATATAAGTAAATGTAGCTAATAGATATAAATAATATGGATATATGCAAAAAAGGACAAAATGAAAGGAACTTGAATTTTCTTGGAAAGTTTAAATTATCAAATGAAGTAAAATTATTCAAAATAAAATATTTGTTTGCTTTTTGGATTTTCTCTATTATTGACGAATTTGGGGTATTTTTGAAAAAATTTTATGGAATTAAATAGAAACACACAAAATAGGAGAAAAAAGAAAATAAAGACATTGAAATGGGCCTAATTAATATGTAACAGATCAGATAAAGCCTCATATAAATTTTCTTGAGAATAAAAGTAACATAGAAAATTCAAGAATTTAAAACATAATTTTTAGATTTTTGAGGAATTATTTTATGATTTTTCTAAGTTTATAAGTGTTTTACAATTTGTAGGGTTTTATTTTATGTGTTTAGTATTTTTTGGATATGTGATAGGAAATAGTAAAATACACCTAATTTAACTTTTTGGAACTTTTGGATGAATATCTTAATTTTTAGGATTTTCGGAGGTCAAAATAGTAACAAGATGCTTTTTATTTTTTTAAATAGGAAAATATGTTATGATACCTTAGAATAATTATATGTGATATAACATATAATAAGGAATTTATTCTAATTTTCCTTTGTTTTTTAGATTAATATGGGAAATTAATAAAATTAAACTTATCACTTAGGATAAATATGCAATACAGGGACCAAAGAGTAATTTCAAAGAAACTTTCATGCAAAAATTAGCCCTACAAGATTATCCAGGGGTATACAAGCAATTCTTACAAATAAACTCGATATGAAACCCATTTGTAAAGGGTATTGCAACAAATAAAATAAGGCCATGGTCCTAGAATGTAAATTTTCCTAAACTATTACATGCATGTTACAAAATATAAGATTAAAGGCAAATACCCAAACCCAGAGGGTGGGCCCTTACAAAATTCCAAGCACCACAAGTGGAGAGCCACATGAGGTGACCTGGTAAGGACTCAAATGCAATAAACAAAAAGGTTTAGATTTCAAATGCAAATATTACAGATAGTATTACACATCATATAAATGTTTGAACACTATATAAAAATAGCAGAAGGTGAGGGTGTCAAAATGGCATAATACCCCCACAGTGTGCGCCAACGGACAACTAGATGGAGCCCACTTATGTGTTCAATGACTTTGGAGAGGCGATACCTCTTCACTAATGAAAGGGTGAGATTAGCTCCCAGGCGTGATCCGATGGTAGATTGCCTTCTCCGATAGACGGTTAGTGCTCCTCCAAGTCTAGGTTCTTGATCGAATGACCTTCAAGGTGCCTGGAATAACAAAAGATGAACTAAGGGCTGGTGAGCTTCAAATCAACACATCTTCTTCATTCGACAACCTCCTGCGTAGCTAGATGGTGCAATCGATTCCTAGCAGCCTTGCACAACTACTCGAAGTTCAAGAAGAGTTTAGGTCTAAACGTTGGGAACCTGGAGGTCAAGGTGGCGTAGTGACACCTGGAGCAAGTTTTGGGACTCCAAATACCCCCAGGCAGGGTCTTCTTCTTGCTCCGCCCTCCACAAAAAGCATCGTGGTGCGAAGGGGAGTTCCCTTGATCGATTCTTGGTGAAACATGAATGAGAATGGTATGAAATGGGGTGATCTCCAGCGGTTGTGGAAGAAGACATCAGTTCTTTTATTTGTACAGAAGAATGGGGTTAACAATGGTGATCAGATTAAGAAGTGTTGGTGGATGAAATGAGGTGCAAGATGGGGTCGAACAGTGGGGTTTGACTGATGGACATGAACCTGGAGCTCAGAAGCTTCAGGTTACATAAATTTTTGGGATTTTTTAATTTAGATGAAATTCAAGGAAACAAGCTACAGAGCTAAGATAATAACTAAATTGTAGATAAAATGAACTGAAAAATAGGGCCTCACTTGGCTAGAGCCAAGGAGACTAGACCTTGTAGCGGAGCTCGCCGGTGGGGGTTTGAATCACCTTGAAAAATCTTTCCCTTGCCTCGAATATGGGTCGAGACTCTTCCCATCTCGAAACGTTCGCACCTAGAGCAGATTTCAAGGTGTTATGATGTGTATGGAGGCATTAAGCTAGAATTAAGGCTCGAAGAAGTGGTTTTATAGCAGAGGTGAAAGGGTATCATGCGATTAGGGTTTTACTTCAATTGATGGAGATCGATTCACTCTTTTGCTTGGGCGTGATTTAGTGGAACCATATCAACATTTTTTCATTCTAAGAGCTGGGTGAAATGATGATTAAATCGAGCAGAAAAATAGGAGGAAATCGGGAACTCGATCGTTTTGACAGGCTCGTCGGTGAGGGGAGGTGAGTGGGGGTGGTGACTGGGGGGTCAACATTCCCTCGCACCTGATTGGGCTACCTGAGCCTGGTAGATGACAATGAATAATTCAATTAGAGAAAATTATAAATAAATTAGTAAATGACTTTATTAAAGGATATTTACACCCATAATCCTGAGTAATTCAATAATTCCAAGGTACCCACGATAATCGTGAATTACACCCATGACCCTAAATAGTGCTTAACTCTTACACTCAAAACCCTGTGTTTACTTCCACCAAATTTTCCGTCAACTATGATGGTATCCGTCAAGGATTTTACATTTTACTCCCTTTAAGTTCCACTTTATTTATTAATGCCCCCCAAACCTCCTCCTCCTCCAACCAAGCAACCCCCTCCCCCCCACCCCCACCGACATCTTCCCATCGGAAGCCCGACCTCCACCAGGCAACCCCCCTCCCTGACCTCCTTCTCCTTTTCTAGATTAGGAAACCCCCTCCCCACTACCATCGTCCTCCCGGCCCCCACCAGCAAATCCCCCCTCCCCCATCGTCGAAGCCCGAACCCCTCACCGGCCTCCACTAACTGCACGAAGCCCCACCCAACCCCCCCACCCTGTGGAACCCTGACTCCTCTCGAAGCCCGTCGCTGCCTACAAGAAACTCCCCCAACCACTGCCTCCCTCATCAAACCCTTCCTCCTGCAAGCTCTCAACCCCTGCATGCAAGCCCCCGTAGCAATGCTGCCTCCCTCATCATAGCTCCCCACCAACCCCCTACTCATGTCGCCTGCGTCGTTAGAGCCCTTGCCGGTAGGCTTTCCCTATCGAGCCCCTACCATTATAGCCTCCCTCGTCAAACCCACCTGCTACCGAACCCTGTATGCAAGCTCCTCTCGTGTACCCCCCCCCCCTGCCGCCTCCGTCTTCAAAGTCCCCGCTTGGAAGCTTCCTCCATGGACCCTTCTATTGTTGATGCCTCCACCGTCAAACCCACAACCCCTACCGAACCCTGCCTGCAAGCTCCTCTCGTCGAACCCCCTACCCATGTCGCCTCCGTTATAAAATCCCCCTCTTGCCCGGACCACGCCTGCATGCCTACATACTTAACCAACCTGCAGAGAGGCAAGAAAAACATTTATTGTACAAGGCACAATCGATGTTTGTGGTGATGGATTCGATCATGTGAAGGCGTGTACGAGGCTGAGGGTTGACGAATCTTAGACTCATCAAGCTAAAGTTGGTCAATTAGGCTTTTTTCCCCAAAATCCATTTGCATTTATTCATTAATATTGCATCATTATCATTCATACATGTGTAAATAATATTCGTATTTCATCATGCATAATTGCATAATGTGTAAACTTGCCTAGTAAGCTGCTAAATTTCCATATTTTTTATTAATTCATCCTAACTCCAATTGACCTGAAACTACCTCATTGTGTAGATATTACTAACAAGAATAAATAAAAAATACAAAAAATTGCTAACTCAAATAAGTGACAAATAAAGCTAATGCATTATTTCACATCTGATGAACTAAAACGTGCATATCTTCCTCATACAACATTTTGATTTTGGTCTACTAACTTTTAAAGTACTACATTTTCAAATACCTTAAAAACAAGACCAATTTCATAAAATTCGGAACTCATATGTGAAAGTTGGGTTTGGGGCCTCTTTTGTGCATTTTAGTTTTTTACGATTTTTGACTTGAGTTTTTATGTACAGAATGAACCTTTTAATTTGATTCCTTTTCCATTTGTGTTTTTTTATAAAAGTTTTATCAAGCGGTTTAAAAATCCATATCTAGATCAAGATTGAAATCAAAGAAACTGACTGAGTCCTGAGTGACCTTTGAGAGTCTATACAAAATTGCTTGTTTTGTACTTCTATTTTATTTTCCTTTTTTCTTATTCAGTAAAAATCCAAAAAAATAGATTAATGTGTAATTACTTTCTTGTATTTTATCAAAAAATTTTATGTAATTTGTATCCTCTATTAAACCATCAAAAAATTACAAAACCCCCCAAAAGTCTGTTTTCTATACACATGGAGAACCACCAAAAATACCACTTTGCACAGTTGACCTCTTTTGCTCCCGGGTCTTTCATGAAAGTTGTAGATCTCACCGAGACGAATAACTTTCATAAAGGAAATTTTTCGATCCATAGTATCTTTCTATATATTTTCTATTTTTCTTTCTCTTTTTTATTTTAAATTTTTTGGGGTGACATGTGGAGCCCCCGGGCATGCCACATGGCACCCCCGCTTTTTCTCTCTCCAGCCACCCCTAGGTCATGTGCCCCACACATGACTAGACTCTCCCAATCCAGAACGTGCTGTGTACATGCATGGTCCTTCCCCTTCCTCAGGCCATTGTCGTCGCCCGCCGCTCTACTCGTAACTGCCCCTACCTTGACTCCAGCCGTTAGGGCCGCCCTCCCCCTCTCGAGTAACGCCTCCTCCTCACCTCCTCCTTTAAATCCCATCGCCAGCCTCTTCGCACCCTTCATCCGCTCTTCTCCAAGATCGACCGGTGACAGCAGCTTGAAGCTCCTTAACCAAAGCGTGATCTAGAGGACATTAACCTCTGTTGCTGCTAAGAGCAGATGAGCTTCATGCATGTCGGCATTGAAGTGATCACCAAGAGTTGTGCCTCCATCATCTCCTCCCCAGGAAATTTCCCACACCACTCCTTCTTCCGTGATCCACTTCGATCTTTAGTTGCTTCCCCACCTCCGGTCTGCATCGTCTTCTGGATCAGCAACTCGCAATCGCCTGCAGACGAGCCTCTCATCTCGACTCCTCCATCTCAACACCACCGCATCAGGCTCCAGGACCCCCACCTTTGCACGGAGCCATGACCCCCTTCCTTATTTCGTTTAAGCTAACCCATGTAGGTGACCATCCGTGCCACAGTCGCTCATGCCTCGTTGCGCAACCTCTCCTCCCTTCGCCTTTGGCCACAGACGACCACACACCACCATGCTTCCGTCTCCCCCTTCGAACCTCCGCAGAGGTATCTAACACCACCACCACTGATGAATTTCATATTCATCACTCTAAAAATCATGAATTAAGATCAAATCCCTAAAATTCATTGGCATTTCTTCATTTATTATGCATAATTAGCATTCATGAATTTTTAGATAAGAATTGCATTTTATCACTCCTTATTGCACAAAATAAGAAGCCAAAAAATTCATCCCAATTGACCTGTAAAATAGCCTAATTTCCCTGATTTTTAACTAATTCATGTTGACTCTAAATGACCTAAAACCACCTCCATTGTGTACATATTACTAACAAGAATAAATAAAAAATATAAAAAAAATCACTAACCTAAATAAGTGGACCAGAAACCCAAACCCTAGATCTAGGAATTCTGGACAAAAACCTTGATATCTTCCTCGTCCAATGTTCCATTTGATCCTACGTACTTTTGAACTAATGTACATTCAATTACCTTCAAAACAAGAACAAGTTTAAGTGAATCGGAGCTCATATGTGAAAGTTGGGTTTTGGGCCTCTTTTGTACATTTTGTATTTTAGCGATTTTTGACTTATTATTTTATGTACATAATTGAATCATTTTATTTTATTTCTTTTTCATTTATTTTCTTTGATCAAAGTTTTATTAAAATTCACAAATATTCAAATTCAAAATGATCTTGAAATCAAAGAAACTAAATGAGTCCGAGTCTTCACTAACCATCTATACAGAAATTGTCATATTTGCATTTTATTTTATTGCTTAGTTTTCTTAATTAATAAAAATACAAAATATTAGATTAATGTGTAAATATTTATCTTTGATTTTATCATATTTTTTCGGATTTTTATTTGGTTTAAAAATGACAAAAAAATAGAAAACCCAAAAATCAAGGTATTTTATGTACATGGGATAACCCAAAAATATCACTATGTGCAAATGATCGATTTGGTTTTGGTCTTCTCATAAAAGTAGTAGATTTTATCGAGACGAGGAACTTTTGTGAAGAAAATTTTTTGATCTGAGGTCATTTATAATGATTTGTGTATTTATTATGGTATTTATCTTACGATTTTTGTGGGGCTGACACGTGGCTGCTCCTGGAGCCGCCACATATCACCCATTTTTGATATTTTTAAATTCATTTTATGAAAAAAATTAAAATTAAAATATGAACTTCAAAAACTAAAATATAAAAAATATATAAATACGTGGCATGTTATCAACCGTCTGATCTCGACCAATCAGACGGTCGATAGCCCATCTCCTTCATCCCTTCACTTTCCCAAATCGGCGCTACCACCCCTGCCCTCCTCCGTGAATTCCTCCATCGTCGCCTGCCTCTGAAATCTCCTCTGGTCGTCTCCCTCACCTTCACAATCACGACTGGCCTTTGCCTTTCAGATGTGGTCGTGAATCCCTCTATCCCTTAAATCTCATGACCTCCATCATATCACGTGATGATTGCTCCGTCTTCCCTGCGTACACTGCAGCTTTGAAAATTGTCGCTCCTCTCCGATCCCCTTCCCGATCTGACACCCCTTCGAGCCCTATAAAGTAACCTCGCCGCCCCACCATTCAAAGAATCCATCGGTAGCATTACATCGCGAAGGAGCTCGGTGGTGACAGCCCGAGCTCCTCGCCTTAGACCCGACGAGATCCGAGGGATCTCCCCCTCGTTGCAGCTGCAGCCCTCGACCTCATTGCTTTGCTCCGATGTCGAGTTGTTGAGCTAATGCAACCAACTACTCCCATCCACCTTCGCCTACCGGTCTCTGCCTCCGTTCATCAACGCCGACGTTTGTTCACTCTGTCTCCGCGCTCCATTAGGTACACCATCAACATCGACTTCGTCGCCATGCCAGGGCCCCCTCCTCCGGGTTCATCTTCATCACCCTGCCGCTCCTCCGCCTCTCCTCGCCGCAACAGGAGCTCCACCTCCTCATCTCGCCATCGGCCGGAGGAGCAGCCACCAACCTCAAGAGCCTCGCCGTCGGACCCTGCCGCTCTGCTCCTCCTTCGGGTTCGAGGGCCGAGGCACCCTCCCACATGAGCCGTACGTGGTTGGGGGAACATCTGCACAGAACTCCCCTCATGTGACTTTCACGTGTGAGCAGGGGTATATTTACAAGATTGCCATCTACATTCTGCCAAATCATAGAAATGCCATGCCCCATAGGTCACGTGCATCGCACGTGATCGGCTGGAAAAATTGTGAAGACCCCCTCCAGTCCGCCCATTCACGTAAAGGTCCAAGAACGTGTTGCTCACATGCTTCTCTGGCAGTTCTATAGAAACAACCTTTAGGGTCTAGGTAATTACATTTTAATCCTTCCACTGCATTTTTTATTGCACTTTACATATTGTTATTTGCATTCAGACCCCTGTGTCCCCTATTACTTTAATCAACATTTTTGCATCATTTTATTATTTCAAAAATAGAATGATGTTTTACAATTAATTTTCTACGATAAAGCATGCTGGTGATCACTTTATTTGCTGTGGTTAATTAATAATAATTGTTCTTGCTAAAATTGACATATTTTTTCCACCTTGTGCTTTGAAACTCATAAGTGATTAACCATTCTTGAAAATTTGCCAAAAGTTCAAGGATTGTAGAATTTGTTGTATGGTATAACGTGATAAAAAAGATTTGATTTTGCATGCTTGGGTTGCCTTATAAAAATCATTTTGCATATTTCAATCTTTAATTTTTAATTGGTATTAAATCACGTATTTGTGAGGCTTAGGATTTTTCTGAGATCAATCCCTAGTAATAGATCTTGGATAATTTTATCTTTTTAAAATTATGAGGTTTAATATTTATTATAATTAAATATTGAAATTCACTTTGTTTTTATTCATAAATTCATAAATCATTTATCTTTCATCCAAAAATTCCAAAAAAAATACATTGCATTCATTTCATCATAATTGTCATCTTGGCCAAGTTTCATATTATTTTGGACATTATTTGATTGATCTTTACTTTTTAGTCCCTAAATTGGCATGTTTTATATATTTGCATTTTTCATCCCAAAATTGCATTAAACAATAACAAAAAAATACTGTCTTGAAAAATGTGCACGAACTTTGATAGGCAAAAATTCTATGTTGTTCCTTTACCTCCTTGAGTTCGACCTTGGGACTTGCTAAAATAAAATAAACGTTAAACCACTTCGAATAAAATTGATAAATTTCTTGTGGTTATTTCTTGATCGATTACGAATTCCTGATGTAATTATATCGACATATTTAAAATTTTATTCACACATATTAACGAAGAGAAATTTGGACTCATCAGATGGCGTCGTTTTCGGGGATTCAAACGACTTAGTTTTTGACTAAAAATTTTTGTGTTCGATTTTCCACATTCGGGTAGTCTGACCCCTGTATCTTCACCGTAAAAATTCCATTTTTTTTCTTTTCTACATTATTTTTATTTTCTCGTATTTATTTTATGTTTTATTTTAAATTAATTTTTGTGACACTCTCCTACACTCTCTCTTATTTTTCTTACGAGCTACCCGACGTACGTGGAAATTGTTTCTCATAAAACCAATGCATCTTCACTGATGCCTGAAAAAAGCCTCATAAAAATTAAGATCGAGTCAAGTCATATGAGAGCCTAGAGTCTAGGATTTATTATTTGCAATTTAATTTTTGTAATTTTCTGTTCATTTATAGCGGTGTCCGTAAGGACTCTCGCGTGTGTAACAAGACCTTGAATTATTTTTGTGGTGTGTTGTGGCCTATTTCACGCTCCGATGACGGTGGGGCCTGACTTGAGTGGCTCTTAGGTTAGACCTGCACATATGTCTATTAGAGCTTATATAATTTCTTGATTGTGCTCGTAGAACTTTGGACCACACTTCACATTATATGAGACATACATTGTATCGTTCAACTTAGTCAAAAATTTAAATCATTCTTCCAGGCTAATAGAACTTTCTGCTAGGTGCAGTTCTTATCGGCTTGCATTCATTTAGTATAAATTTTCAATTCTTGTATTACATACCACATGGATATTGCGAGGAATCAATGTAAGTCTTCTAACTGAGCATACATCATCGTTTTTCACGTACATCTGCTTTTCTTGAATATCTCCCTCCTGTTTTGTGACATAATTTTAAAGGAAATTTGGACTGGATGGTAGACGTGTATTTGTGCTCACCTATTTTTCCAGTGATCGCCTCATTAAAATTGGGATTGCTAAACAAAGCCGATTATAAAATCAAGAATTTTCTGCGGGAGAGCAACCCCGACATTGGATGCATTTATTTGTCAGAGTGAGCAAGATACGACAATTAAGGTTAGACCTCAGATCTGAAATTTTCGTTCAGACTACTGATTCTAAAAACGATTAGCTACTTCTCAGTGAGGATCTATGGGTGGCCAGTTAACTTTCCGAATTTCCTTAGCAGAGAGGGTGGTTTAAAGGACATTGTGCAAGGCTCCGTCTTTAAGTAACACAGGTAGCTGTTTTTACAGTCTGTACTTACACCTATACTGGCTGAAAGTGGATGCAACTAGTTATAAGAATTCGGGCTAGTCTTTAAGAAAATATTCAGCATCTAACAGCTCGCTGAATTTTTTTTCAAGATTGAATTTATCACTAACTAAAATTGAAAAGATAATTTCCAAACTCTTGCGGCTTCATTGTGTGAGTTGGTGAACCTGGGGTTTGATTATTGTTTGCATTGGTGTGCATGAACCGATTTCGAAGATCAAAAGCCGTACATTTATTCCATCACTCTCCTTGATAAACAATTTTCTTCTTGTGAATATCCTGTGCACTTGCACCGAGATCAACCATGTCAATTCATCATCAACCTCCTTTGACAGAACAATGGTCCGAGTATCCCTCTGATCTATACTACGAAAATGAATTTGTCTCCATTAGGCCCAAATCATCCAAACCCTCTTCTATCAAATATTATCCAACATTTGCGGAAGACACTCACCCTCGAATGAATCCAGTCTGATCTGCAATTCCTTATCATCTGAATAAATTCAATATTCCATATTTTCCACCTTCCCCGGCCTTTGATACACATGAATACATGATCACTTGCCATCCTAGACTGAACCATCTTATTCTCGATTTCTTGCCAAAACTAATGAACCATTTCAAGATCAAATCACTTTTGAGACTCATGATTGTCCGAGAGATCAACCCCAACTAACTTCATTCCTTCCTCACAAGTTTGTTGGGTTAGGACAACACTACACAAATTCTTATCTTTCCTTGACCACAGGGAATAATATGGAAACCCATTCGCACCACAAGGAGAGGCCCGCACTTAATGATCATCAATGTTGGATTTACCATAACGACCAACTCCCTATTGACCAATCCGAATACCACTCCTTAGATCAGCCTACACATACAAATGATAAAACTGATGATATCAACAGATATGAACCCTGTATGACTCCATTGTTTGGGGATACGATCAATCATGACCGTGGAAGTAGACTCTACTCAAAATAAAATTACATGCCTGAGTCACAGCATGCTGAGTATGAGACCTACAGATTCCTGCAAAATCCTTCCACTGAGTAGACTCCTTCCATAATTTTTGAGGAGAAATTTTCAGAAAATGACAATCACATATTGGATATTCCAAGAGAATCTCCTCTCAGCAAATACAAGAAAATGGAAGAGGAAATGACTAAATCTCAAATTCAAAAAACAAGAACATACACCGACTGCTCCCATGATTGATCATGAAAAGATTTTTGAGGATGATATCTTAAGGATAAATAAGAGATACAATTTATTGGAGGATAAATTTAGAAAGTTCGACGACCGAATAATTAAACTCTATGGTAGCTCGGATATAAAAATGGATGATGAAAAGATTGGATCAAATGTTGAAAATTCTGAGGATATTCAGAAACCCCCATACTACGATCACCCTATAGACTACTATGATAGCGACACTTCTGCATATTACTCCCGTAGGGATGACTCTGACTCGTCATATCTAAGCTCCTTCTCATCTAAGGAAAACACCACAAACGCCACACAAAAAATACCAAAAAATGAAATATTAAAAAACATCCAAAAATTGAAAATCCAGAAAAATACATAAAATTTGAAACTAAAGAAGATCTGAAGAATTTGGATCCTGTTGCACGGGAAGCACTGGAGAAAAGACTGATTTTTGAACTTCCCTTAATACAGATCATTGAACACCTCCCCAACCTTAAAATATTTGTAATGAACAAATTAATAATGAAAAAGTCGGGAGGATAAGAACAGATATTGAAAGACATATCTTGTCAGTGGCCACCTCCTTAATGTTGAGGAGAAAAACCAAGAGCTGCATAGTGAAGAGATTGCCCTGATTTTACTATGGAATTAAAGACACCGTATTTACCCATGCTTGAATCAATGATGACTCACCAATCAATATACTCCCGACCTCTGTATTTGACAAACTCAAACTCGGACCTATCATGAAGATAAGAGAGATCGTTCAACTAGATGATCGATCGATAAAGCGGTCGAGAGGAATAATTGCTGTCATCGTTACATTCCAAGGTGCTCCGCTCAAAATAGACTTCACAATCATTGATATCGAGCATCAAGGAGAATTCATCCAGTCTCCGATCATTCTCGGAAAGCCATTCTTGGCATTGTCTAAGGCAATTTATTGAGTGTGAGACTCGGGAAATCAATTTTACAGCATTGGGAGCACTTTGATCTCAACCAGTCTTTGAGGAACCACGATTCTTTGAGGTAACCCACGAAGCCGTCGACAACCGTAACCACCAAATGATAGAAGAGCCCTACCCCGCTGCTACACATGATATAACGGATGTTGAAGAGACTATTGGTTTAGAGACTCTCCCTACTGTTTCATTTCCTACTGCTCTCACCATGGAAAATCGAATATATGACTCATATGATCCTGATACATATGCATGGGCTCACCCTGAGCGAACCTTCTCCGACTACCTTGACCGATTCAATCCAACTCAGGAGTGCACTAACATTAAGACAGCTAAAAACAAATGTGTAGGATGTACACTGACCAAGGAGAAAATATTTCAATGGTTATTCATCTGGAGACTCAAGTGTCAACACATCACTCCCAAGACCAACACCATCACGAAACAAAATGGATGCTCCTTCATGTAAAAAGAAAGTCACCTTCGACCTTCTGGAAGAGGAATCGTCTGATGATCCCTCATCTGGTCGGAATAGGTAATCTACATGAGTGAGGTCTGTTCGGCAGTTCTAAATCCCTATCTTCGCAAGGATCCAAACTTCGATTCCCGTTGGACGACTCCCGTTCCTCACTATTATTCATCCAAAGATGATTCTCCTAGTCTCATAACTATATCAGAATAATTTCTTATGAGCTGACTGAGACTGGTGCTTCAGAGTATTAATCATCTGAGGAAGAATCACTTGATCCCAAGAAGGAACGAATTCTGAAAAAACAACTAAAGAAACTAAAGAACAAGAAAATATGGAGTGCCTCCACTTTCAAATACTAATCCTCTAAGGATAACTCCGATGATGGTTATCTATCATCTGAGTCATACGCTTCATCTACACTCCAGCATGATTTCTCTGAGGATAACATTTATAATGGTTGGAAATCATATGCTTCATATCCTTCTTATCATTACGATCTACCACTATAGGCTCACAAAATGATCAACCGAAAACCACCTTAATCATAGGCTACCCTCGCTCCCGACCCCATCGGTCTCCTTGTACTTCTTCTTCCTCTACTTAGGCCAATACCTAAGTATAGGCGGGGACCGATGCCATATGTATATACCATTCTCCTCATCAAACTCCTTCTCACGATCACTCCATTTCTACCCTTCTTCCGTACTTAGGCTGACCAAGAGCCTAAGTATAGGAGGCACCGATGCCCATATATATACTCTCCTCATTCACATATCCTGATCGCATCATTTTCGCTCTTTTTCTATAGTTAGACTGTTCACAGTCTAAGTATAGGGGGCAGGCAGATCTATCTTTTTCTTTTTCTGTTTCACTCTCTTACGCTTAGCCCAAGCTATGTCTTCTCTACGCTTGATGTGCTTTGAGGACACATCACTCGCTAAGTATAGGAGGTGTATATATTTACTATGTATATATTTTACCCATAGATCATACTTTCGTGTAAGTATATATGTATTTGCGGGGAGGGTAACTAACTTCAAAAAAAATGAAAAAAAATACAAAAAACGTTTTGCTACTAACACTAACTGTGTCCAACCCAAAATTTTTGAAAATGGCTTCTTATTCATTTCTGCATAAAAAAATTTTTGCATTAAAAAAATTCATAAAAATCTCAAAAATAAATTGTGTCTGCATTTCACACATAAGCACTTCATCCATCATTACATGCATTTGCATTTGTGAAAAGCCCTTAGGTTCTAAATCGAGTTATGAGCAGAAATCGAAAGTGGTCTGGACTTGACCTTAATCCACCTAACTTTCAGAGGAATTTCACTGAGAAAGAGGATTTTAGAAGCCTCATATCTTTGACTTAATTCTTCGAGTTCCGCATAACAATGTGTGGTGTTTGACTCTTAGTTTCTAACCTGGTCTTTTCATTCTTGGTACAACTCAGGAATTGGGAATTATTTTGTACTCTTTCATTATGCACTCAGCTCAACTCAGACGGGATGTTGGAAGACTGTGTGAGTTTCTTATCTGGTAGCATGGACATATAAAGATCGGAGTACGGGTTGAAATAAAGCTTCGGAAAAGGGATGGACGGTTCAGCACAAATTTTTTAAAACCCCAAAACATGTTCGGAAAAAATATTCCATATCTATAGGGGCACAACAAGATCCAAGCAGAGATACCAAAAATCCAAATACAAATAAACCACTACCTACTAAATATCTAATCAAAAAGGTCCAAGCTTCATGAAAACTGGCAGATCTTGGTAAAGACTTAGCTAAACTAGCCGGCTTCACTAGGAGAGGTGACTACACCGGCCACCCTCTAGTTCTTTTCTCCTTCTTCTAACTTCTCCCTCTATTCGATTGTGAACACAGCGTGACAGACCTTAGAAGGAAATACCTGACTTCCCGAGTATGAGTTATTGGAAAGTAGGTTTGCATGGTAGTCCAGCATTCGGGATGGGAAGAGCTAAAACCTCTCACACACATGAGTCGATTGTTCAATGTTCATGGGGTATGCTTTGGGAGGAGGATCGATCTAAGATGACTTCTGAGCCGAAACTGTGACAATGATGTGTAGAACTTGAAGGCTGTTGATTTTAAAATTCTAAGTCTCACAGAAGTTCTGCCACACTAATATTCCAAAGGTTAGGTCTAGTTCCATTTTCATCTTCAACTCATGACTTTGGTATGGAACCAAATCTCATTTCACCTCATTGCATTGCTTTTGATGCTCAGGGATGAGCATGGTTTAAGTATAGGGAGATGATGAGTCTCATATTCATCACTCTAAAAATCATGAATTATACTCAAATCCCAAAAATTCATTGGCATTTATTCACTTATTCTGCATAATTAGCATTCATGCATGTTTTGATAAGAATTGCATTTTATCACTCATTATTGCACAAAATAAGAAGACAAAAATTTTAGCCCAACTGACATGTAAAATAGCCTAATTTCCCTAATTTTTAACTAATTCATGCTAACTCCAAATGACCTAAAACCACCTCCACTGTGTATATATTAATAACAAGAACAAAAATATAAAAAAAACACTAACCTAAATAAGTGGACTAGAAACCCAAACTTTGGTTCTAGGATTTCTGGACTAAAACCTTGATATCTTCCTTATCCAATGTTCCATTTGATCCTACGCACTTTTGAACAAATGTACATTCAATTACCTTCAAAACAAGACCAAGTTCAAGTGAATCGGAGCTCATATGTGAAAGTTGGGTTTTAGGCCTCTTTTATACATTTTGTATTTTAGCGGTTTTTGCCTTACTATTTTAAGTACATAATTGACTCATTTTATTATATTTCTTTTTCCTTTATTTTCTTGATAATAGTTTTATTAAAATTCACAAAAATCCAAATTCCAAATGAGCATGAAATTAAAGAAACTAACTGAGACTGAGTCTCCACTAACTGTATGTACAAAAATTATCATTTTTGCATTTTATTTTATTGCTTATTTTTCTTAATTAATAAAAGTCCAAAAAAATAGATTAATGTGTAAATATTTATCTTTAATTTTATCATAATTTTTTGGATTTTTATCTGGTTTAAAAAATACAAAAAAATAGAAAACCCAAAAATCAAGGTATTTTAGATTTCATCGAGACTAGCAATTTCGTGATGAATACTTTTTTCTTTGTGGTAACTTACTATTTTTTACATATTTATTATGGTATTTATCTTTTGATTTTTGTGGGGTTGACACGTGGCAGCTACTGGAATCGCCACTTGTCACCCATTTTTGAGCTATTTAAATTTGTTTTCTAAACAAATTTAATATTAGAATTAAAATTAAAAAATAAAAATAATATATATATATATATACGTGGCATGCTATCAACCGTCTGATCTCGGCTGATCAGATGGTCGATAGACCATCTCCTTCATCCCTTCACTTTCCCAAATCGACTCTGCCACCCCTACCCTCCTCCGTGAATTCCGCCATCACCGCCCGCCTCCTAAATCTTCGTCGGTCGTCTCCCTCACCTTCCTAATCACGATCGGCCTCTGCCTTCCAGATGTGGCTGCTAATCCCTCTTGCCCTCAGATCTCGCAACCTCCGTCATATTCTGCGAAGATTGCTCCGCCTTCCCCGTGTATCCCACAGTTGTGAAAATCATCACTCCTCTCTGATTCCCTTCCCGATCTGGCACCCCTTAGAGCCCTATAAAGCAACCTAATCGCCCCTCCATTCAAAGCATCTACCGGTTTCATTACATCATGAAGGAGCTTGGTGGTGACAACCCGAGCTCCTCCCCTTAGACCCGACGAGATCCGAGGGATCTCCCCCCTCGTTGCAGTTGCAGCCCTCGACCTCTCTACTTTGCTCCGACGTCGTGTCGTTGAGCCAACGCCAGTGACTACCCCCATCCACCTTCGCCCACTGGTCTCTGCCTCCTTTCATCAATGTCAATATTCGTCCACTCTGTCTCCGCGCTCCATTGGGTGCACCATCGACATCGACTACATCGCCACGCCAGGGCCCCCTCCTCTGGGTTCATCTTCATCAACATGTTGCTCCTACGCCTCTCCTTGACGCAACAAGAGATCCACCTCCTCATCTCGCCATTGGCCAGAGGAGCAGCCACCAACCTCCAGAGCCTCACCGTCGAACCCTGTTGCTCTTCTCCTCCTCCGAGTTCGAGGCACGAGGACCCCTCCCACGTGAGTCGCATGTGGTTGGGGGAACGCCTCCACAAAACTCCCCTCACATGACTTTCACGTGTGAACGAGGGTATATTTACAAGAGTGTCCTCTATGTTCCGCCAAATCACAGAAATGCCCCACCCCTAGAGGCCAGGTGCATCGCACGTGACTTGCTGGAAAAATTGCGAAGACCCTCATAAATTATGCCCATTCATATAGTGGTCCAAGCACGAGCAGCGCACGTACTTCTCTAGTAGTGTTGTAGAAACACCCTTCAGGGTGTAGGTAATTATATTTATGTCCCTCCAATTTTTTTTCTATTGTAATTTAATTATTGTTGGTTTGGGTTGAGACCCATATGTTCACTTATTATTTTTACCAACATGTTTGCAACATTTTAATATTTCAAAAATACCATGATGTTTTACAATTAATTCTCTACGATATGTCATGTCTATGATAACTTTATTTTCTGTAGCTAATTAATAATAATTGTTTTTGCGGAAATTGACAAATTTTCCCATCTTGTGCTTTAAAATTCATAAGTGATTAACCATTGCTTGAAAATTTGCCAAAAATTCAAGGATTGTAGAATTAGTTGTATGATATTTCACGCCCAAAAAGATTTGCATTTGCATGCATGGTTTGCCTTATAAAAATTCATTTTGCATATTTCAATTTTTATTTTTGAATAGGTTTTAATCTCGTATTTTTGAGGTTTAGGATTTTTTTGAGATCAATCACCTAATGATAGATCTTGGATAATTTTATCTCTTGAAAATTATTAGGTTTAATATTTAGTATAACTAAATATTGAAATTCACATTATTTGAATTCATAAATTAATAAAATATTTATCTTGCATCCAAAAATTCCAAAAAATTACATTGCATTCATTTCATTATATTATCATCTTGGCCAAGTTTCATATTTTTTTGATTTTGTTTGATTAATATTTACTTTTTAGTCCCTAAAATTGGCCTAATTTTTATTTTGCTTCAAAAAATTGCATTAAAAAATAACAAAGAAAACCCTCTCAAAAAACGTGCATGAACTTTGGTAGACAAAAATTCTAGGTTGTTCCTTTGCCTCCTTGAGTTTGACATTGGGAGTTTCCCAAGTAAAATAAACATTAAACGACTTCGAATAAAATTGATAAATTTCTTGTGGTTATTTCTTGATCAATTCTGAATTCCCGATGTAATTACAATGTAAATTTTAAAACTTAATTCACGCAAATTAATGAAGGCAAATTCAGACTCGTCAACCACCTAAGCTCTGCTCCACCGTACGCCATGGGCTACTGACACCCGCGCCATCAGTCTCCAGTAGTCGTTGGATCGGGCCCAAGCCTTGATCCAATGATTGCCAATGTGTCACGCATCCCCCCCTTGAGCCTCCGCCCCAACCTCCAGGCTCAGGCCTTCCAGACATCCTCTCACTGCCATATATAGGCTCAGGTCTGAGCCTTCGCTTCAATCCGGACCTCGAGGGCTCGGACCCTCCGAACCTCCGCCGAACCTCCTGCCACCAAGCCTCTAGCTTAGACCTTCCGAGCCTCGCCTGAGCCAGCATCAACACCCGAACCTCCATCGTGCGTACTTCACACGTTTGTGGGAGGAAATTTTACATGCGACCCCTCCATAGGTTTGTTAATTGCATATATACCCCCCTCATAGGGGAAAACTACAGTGGCGCCCTCTAACTTTAAGAAATTGCTTATAAGCCCCCCTAGGGACCCATTTGAAGGAGAAATAATTATTTTTATTACATTTTAGTCCATGCTTTTTCATTTTATCATAACTTTCTCATTTGAACTCTGTATTTAGCGCATAATATGTCATTTTGAAGTGTATTCCGTGCTCTACCATTTCATTTAATTTGTGAACGGATCAATGGTTCTTTAGTTATCATTATTATTTAAGGTATCGAATGATATATGCAGGCTTTATTTGACATAAATTGTGCTCAAGTTTTGAGAAAAAATTAATCTAATTGTAGGGGCTTCATAGAGGAGGCTTGATTAATTACCTCCATGACATTTGATGATTATTTTTTGGTGTAATTGTGCATTGAATCCGGAGTTCTATTTTTCAAAGAAATATTTGGATATTGATTGTAATTAAACACAGGGTTTGATTCTTGATCTTCTAGCCTGCAACCAGAATTTCACTTGATATATAATTCCTAAACTCTATCCTATGGATAATCGTATTTATTTGAGGATCCAAATAAAGAAAAATCACATATCGTGTGTTTTTCTTCGTCTCTAATTCATCCACTTGCATTGCATTTTTATCTTAGCATTCTTATCATCTCATTTTTACATTATTCCTTTCACCGAAATTATCGTAGCAATTATTTATTTATTTAAATTAATTTAAAACCACTCGACTAAAAATCTATGTTCTCTATGTTTGACTTTGGTAGACTTGCCAAGTAAAAATTTTCCACAACATCTACAGATTGTGGTTTTAGATCGAACGAGTTTCGTCTCCTATACTATAATTTCAGATTAGTAAAGAGGTGATTTTCACATTCATCAAGTGGCGTCGTTTCCAGGGACGACGTATTTTTATGGTTTTAAATTATTTCTTGTGAATAATTTTTGTGAAAATAATTTTTGTGTCATTTTGTCTCTCTTTTGCATTTTATTTTCTGTATTATATTTTGCATATCTCTCTCAACAGATACTAACAACTTTTTCTCTCTTTGCAGATAGCTCGGAGCAATTTTTGGTTATAAATCAAGGGTCTGCAAAGAAGACTATTTTTAATTTTGTGAGAGAGAGTTAGCTTAGATAGTTTAATTTTCTGCATTATTCATAGGGTCTCTCTCTCTCTCTCTAAACCCTCTAATTTGTAATAATTCGTACTGGACTTCTTTGTGGTGTGTCGGGTTTGTTTTAACCCTTGCTGTGTGGTTGGGACCCAACTTGAGTGGCGTAGGAATTAGGCACACAATGCTTGCTTAATTATTCTTGATTGTGCTCGTAATTCTTAGGCCACATTTTCATGAACTATATGTACTGGTAGATCATTGAACATTAGCCAAATTTTAATCAATTCTTTCCCGCTAATATAACTATCTGCTTAGGGCGATTTCATCTGTGCATATCATTTATTGTAAATTTTAAAATTTTCTTGTATTGCATCATCATATATGAAGAACGCAAGGAATCACTGTAAGTCTTCTTAAGCATGCATCATTGATGTATGCTTGCATTAGTTTTTTCGATTCTCCCTCCTCAGTTTTATAACTTAAGAATTAAAGAAATTGGGATTTCTTGTTAGGCGTGAATTTCTTTGCTCATCTAAAACTTTAGTGATCACCTTAATCTAAAACCAGGATTGCTAATCAAGATGACGATAAATAACCTAACTTAAAATCAAGCATGTGTCTTGTGGAGAGTAACCCACTCATTGTTAGTAAGGACAAGATCACACACTTAGGACAGAGCCAAAAATCGAAAATTTTCATTTACTCTATTGTTTTTTAAAACAACTAGATACTTCTCAGTGAGGATTTTGGGTTGTCGTTTTATAGTCCCACTTCCCTTAGTAGAGTGGGTGGTTTAGAGGACACTGTCTACAGCTTTGTCCTCAAGTAACATGGGTCCTTCCAACAGCTCGTACTTACACCCATACTAGCTGAAAGTAGATGCAACTAGTTGTATGAACTCATGATAGTCTTTGTGAAATATTTCATCACCTAACAGCTTCACTTATTCATCGAGATTGTTTGATCATTAACGTACAAATACTGATGTGCCTTCACAAATGTCAAGTGAGTAAATCAACGAGTTTGTTTTGTTGTTTTGTCTCATGTCCATTTTGCTCCCTATTTGGATCATCATCTTCTTCTTCTTTCATTCCACCATGTACTCCCGATCCACCTTGTATATGAACCCTAAAGTCAAAACTTCGATCGACTTCACCACCTCACCCGAGTTCACCACTTCTTCATACTTCTCACCTTCTTCATGTTCTTACCCACCCAATACCCTCCCATACGAGTCTAGCACACCCTCTACCCAAAAGTTTGTTAGCCAATATGACAAATACCTTAAGCAAACTACTACTAAGAATGATGATCGGTTGACCTGCCTGGGTCAAGATTACACCTATATACTTTTGACCCTAAGACTTCTTGTTGATGACCAAATAGAGAGGCCTACACCTTATATTCACTCTAACTGGATCAAAACTCATAGGCTCTCTTATTCTGCACTCAATAAGCCCTCATACATAGAATGGGATTCAAGATCCAACTTCACCTTCTCACTATCGGTGGATACTTGATTTTAAGGCTCGGACTATCGTAAACCCATACTCAACTCAGAAATGCATGCCTATGCCTATGCATGATGAGTATGGAACCTCAACTTCTCAACAGAATCATTCCATCCCTTCCATTAATCTTCCCAAGCAAGCACTAGATGATGAATATTCATAAATCAAAAGAAATGTGGAATAACTGAGGAATGAATTCAGAAAAGCGTTGGAAGCAGAAAAACAGATTGTGTTATACTTGGTATAGAGGTGTATTCAAGTGGAGATGATCTCGAGGAAAGAAATGATACTGAGGCACCAACATCTCATGTACAATTGGAGTCACAACCACTGCTGACCACTGACCATTATATTGAAAACAACAAAAAATGAAAAACCAAAAAATTTAAAAAAATACAATTCTGAAATGGTGGCATTTTACAAAAGTTTAATCTTAGAGCTTCCATTAATCAAGATCATAGAATATGTGCTTGATCTTAAAAGATTTGTGAAGAACTAATTAAACCCTAGAAAATTGGGCAAGAAGCGATCCAGGACTGAATATCATATCATATCTATGACCACTTCTTTGGTGATGAATAAAAAACCAAGAGTCGTAAAGTCAAGTGGTTGACTCGGATAATTTGTAAAATTGAGGATTCTACAAGCAGTTTTTTTTTACCAACTCAAACTCGAACAACTAAAAATGACTAGAGTAATCGTTCAATTGCATGATCGATCCACCAAAAGACCATGGGGGATTGTTTCGATCTTCATAAACTTCTGAGGTGGCAAACACAAAGTAGACTTTATTGTCCTTGACATCGAGCACCGAAGAGGATTGTCTGAGTCTCCTATCATTTTAGGAAAGACATTCTTAGCATCCGCTAAGGCGATTGTCGATTGTGAGACTCAGCAAATCAAGTTTCTGAACTTAGACCATAATGCTCAAAGTCTCGATGACATGACCTACTCTATGGAAACCCGACTAGAAACCGTCAATCACAATCAGTAGACAATTACATCACATGATCATACCTCTCCTCAAGAAACACAAACTCAAACCCTTGGAGAGTCACCCGCGAGACTGACTGTTAGACAAACCTCTGATTCTCACCCTAATACATGTCCTTTGAGGAATCAAGATTTTGGAGCTTCTGACGAATTGGACCATGTTTCTGATGAACATCATGATAATTTGAGTGGTACAATTTTTGAGTTGGCAGTAATTCATGAGATACTTGAACCATACAAAGAACCGACTCAGGAAACTCTCGATGTCACCAAAATTCATGAATATTAGGAAGTGACATCAACAATACCAGCCAATAGTCACAAAGCTACTGGGAACATGCTCCCTCGCCCGATGTCGCGTATGACCCTCCAAGAATTGATCGACTTTTACAAGGATTCATCTGACAAGGAACTCATAAATGTAACACTGGTTACTCAAGACAGGGAGATGAATACTATCCATCTTCCTCCCAATGTTTCTCAAGGAAACAAACCGATTAGGAAAGTCACCTTTAACCTTAGACACCATGTAATTTCTAAAGAGTCCTCATCCGATCCTGAAGTGGTTCATCAAGTAAGTGTGATAAGTACAACAATGATCAAAGAGCACTTAGCTCTGGTTGACAATAGATGAAGATCCTTTGCATACAACTATTATTCTTCTGAGGTCAACTCTGACGATTGCTCATCCTCTTCATCCTCCCCATCTCCACCCCCTCCACATTTCCTTACTATCTCCTTTCACACTCCTGCAAGAAGGTTTGTCACAAACCTCCTTGATCTTGTACATCCGTAAATCTACTTGGTTCCCCGTTTGTAATTATCCGATCATACCTAGGTTGAACCGAGGCTACATATAGGGGGACTGGTTCCATTGTTTATACATCGCTTCTTTTTCTTTTTCACTCATCTATACTTAGAATGAGCTATGTCTACATTTTACATTGTTCCATGAGGGCATAGCTCGAGCTAAGTATAGGGGGTGTGTTTGTATATTTTCTATATACTTTATCCATAGCTCACACTTTAATTGTTCTCATCTAAAATTGGGGATGGGTACAATTTGAGTATTTTTTGTATATTACACTATATTCGTTATACACATGATCTTAAAAAACAAAAACAAAAAAACAAAAATCCGCTCATGGTCTTGCATTTCATTCAGCATCTCTTGCAGTCATGCATTCCTTAGTTGGTTTATTCCTGACACATTCACTATTTCCCAAGGCTTGAGGATTTGAAGACACTGGATTTCTGAGATCTTGAGAGACTTAGTTAGCCAGCCTTAGTCATTAGGGTTTTGAAACATAATAATCCACACTTCCCTAGTTTGAAAGATTTGAGTGTTATATTGCACTATTCATCTCTACCTTCTAAAGAATATGATCAAGGCATCACTTTCACAACTGCATGATAGATGAGATGAGTTGAGTTATCACTTGAGGAATTGGGACTAGAGATTTGAGTCTGGAACTGATCTAATGATGCCTGAAGATGGGACAAAGTTAATGAAGGCTTCAAGAAACATTAGTGTCAGCAAAACCTCAGCTAGTATATGAACACATTCGCGTGCTATTGTTTGATATTGACCTATGTTCCAGGGTATGATGAAACTAAATAATTGTTGATCAGTGTGTGTGAACTCATGGTAAAAGCAGTGGAGCTAGCGAAAAGAAACGAAAAGAAAGAAATATTCAAGGAAAAGCTATATCATTACAAGTCAAATTCAAAAGAGCTCCCACCCAAAGGCGACCGCTCCCAACCATTTTCAAAGTGTCCAGTTGGACCAATGTTATTAGGACTAAGGAGTCGAGATAGCACCGTAAAAGGGCTCTACTTCGGATAGTGTTACAAGTCTGGGTGTCGAAGGTATCTTATATACTCAAAAGAGACAAACCTCGGTGTACTCCCAGAAAAACAAGTGCAACCGACTCTGAATTCTCTTGACATACACAATGATAAACAATAAAAAAATACATGTGTTGAGTAATAAGGAACTCGAGAGGCCCCTTGTTCCTATGTGACGAAGAGAAAAATAGATGCAATCCTATGCCCTCCATCATCTGTCCATCCATCTACACTTTCAAGTCTGACAAACTAATGAGATGGTGGATTGAATGCAAGAACCGAGTTATTCCCTAGTGTTGAGGATTATGTCTAGAGGAGAGTTCCCTGGACTGAGACCTTGGGTGACATCTTGACTCGACTCTCATGAATGCAGTACATTAAAAGTCATATCCTTATATTATATGTACAAACAGAGTCTGATAATTAGTGAAGTTGGATTCCTTTTGACTAGAGCATGGTTGAGCCCAAAGTTTTAGGATCACTCAAATTAAGAGTCTTCTATGAATTGAGCCTTGAAAATTCACATGCACAGTCAGGGATTTATCCAACTAAGTAATTCATTCATTGATGCTCGAGGACGAGCATGGTTTAAGTATAGGGGTTACATTTGATGAACACGAAAATCGTCTCTTTAATAATCTAAAATTGTAGTATAGGAGATGAAATTCGATCAATAAAAAATCACAATCTTTGAATGTTGTGGAAAATTTTTACGTGGCAAGTCTACCAACGTCGAACATAGGCAACGAAGATTTTTAGTTGTGTGGTTTTAAATTATTTTAAAAATTTATTAATTGCTACGACAATTTATGTGAAGGGAATGATGTAAAAATGAGATGATATGAATGCTAAGATAAAAATGCAATGCAAGTGGATGAATTAGAGATAAAGAGAAAGAAAGGATCTATGATTTTCATTTATTTCGATTCTCAAATAAATATGATTAATTAATCCTTAATTAATTCATCATAGACCCACAAGATAGAGTTCAAGAAGTATATATCAAGTGAAATCATGGCTGCAGGCTAGAGGATCAAAAATCAAACCATGTAATTAATTACAATCAATATACAATTATTTCTTTGAAAATTAGATCTCCATATTCCATTCACAATTACTCCAAAAAATAATCATCAAATATCATGGAGGTAATTAATCGAGCCTCCTCTACGAAGCCTTGCAATTAGATTAATTATTTCTCAAAAATTGAGCACAATATCATGTCAAATAAAGCATGCATAGATCCTTCGATACCCAAAATAATAACAATTACTAAAGCACCATTGATCTGTTCACAATTATATGAAATGATAGAGCACAAAATACGCTTCAAAATGACATGTTATGCGCCAAAAAAGGAGTTCATATGATAAAGTTAATATGTTATACGCTTCAAAATCTCCAGGGTGTGTGGTGGAGAAGGGCTTACGTGGTGGTGGCGCTGGAGGCCTTGGCAGTGGTTCAAAGGATGGGGCAGAAGTGCAATGGAGCGTGGTCATCTACAGCTGAAGGCGAAGGGCGGAGAGGTGGCCTGATGAGGCATGAACAGCAGTGACAGGGATGGTCACCTGCAGAGGTTAGCTTAAACCAAGTAAGGAAGGGGGTGGGGTTCCGTGTGAAGGTGGGGGTCCTGGAGCTCGATGTGGTGGTGTTGAGGTGGAGGACTGGAGATGAAGGGCACATCAGCGTGGCAGTTGCGAGGTGCAGCTCTAGAAGGCGATGCAGACTGGAGGTAGGGAATGAAGGATATGGTTAGATCCTTAAGCGCATCACGGAAGCGTGAGCATCGTATCGAATACGACGAAGAATGACTAATCAGACTAGTTGTTTTATGCAGCGGAAATTAAAAAAATTTCATTCGATGAAACCACACGATCCAAGAACACTTCTCAAATCGTTTTATCTAAACCACAAACACGTAATAGGATTACCTCTTGAATCGTGGTTGCGATCGAGTCTCTAAACGAAGAGACCTCCTATCTCAAGTCTGATCCGACGGAGGAGACGCTTGCGAGCGTGGGGATGAATCGTGTGCTTCTCGCAATCCATGTTGATGATCAGAGCGATGGATCTTCTGATCTCAAGACACGAGATCCGACATCTTCTTCATGAGCGAGGTGCACCGAAGGAGATGGAGATCCACGAGTAAACGATCGGGCAGCATAACGATGATGCGGCAGTGATAGAGAACTTCTCTAGGGCATCCATGGTGGACGGCCATGAGAGAAGAAGAGAGAGGGCTGACATGTAGAGAGAGAGAGAGAGACTTATGTTCTCCTATGTGTAAAGAAGAGCAAAGGGGTGCCTCTCCTTTTATAATATTTTGTGATCCATGGATCTCAATCGATGGGCAACATAAATCCAATGGCTCACATTGATTTGTGTTTCTTTTAATGGTTAAGATTTGTGTTGGTAAAAACCAACAACAATTAATTTAATTTAGATTAAATCTATATTGATAAATCAATATAAATCAATCTCAAATTAAATCAAGCAATCATGGAGATTATTGGAATGAAGATTGCCTCCTTCCATAATATGGGATTTGGTGGCAATCTAATGTAATCTCATGATATCTCATGAGATTACATTATTCCATGGAAATCTCCAAGATTTACAACAACACTTGTTCTAAATTATTCAACAAAAATAATTTATAATTATTTTATGAATATTGCAATCTTGCTATTGGAAAATTGTGAATCACATTCACAACCCAAAATAAAATGTAAATTACATTTTTAATTTAATGTCCAATGTGAATCCAATTCACATCAACATTTAATTAACAAATGTAAAATACAAATAGCTCTCTCTTATATATTATAAATCACATTTATAATATATATGATTAATATGGATATTTCTATTCACATTTTTCATATCCATGATAATTAAATCGCATTTAATCATCTTGGATCTCTTTTCTCTTATGCCCAAATAATATGAATCACATTCACATTATTTACATCTTTGATAATCAAATCACATTTAATTATCTAAGATAACTCTCTTTATAATATGAATCGAATTCATATTAATCATGACAATTAAATTACATTTGATTATCCATTTTCTCAATGCTCGGATACTTATATCAATAGTGAAATTATCCTGAACTCTTTCGAGGATAATTTGCTTTCTCCGCGAATACTTGGAGATAAGGATAGGGTGGTTGTATTGTTCCACGTATAGTGACTTGGATATTGAGATCACATCTAAAATCCAGATCTCGGGCCTCCCATAGATGCTTGATTAAATCAAGACTGCAAATTTAATCTTCTCATTGCATCTGAATTACATTCAGATCAATGTCCAACATTTGGACTAAGATCGGATTACTTCTCTACTGAGAGGAGTCGCTAAAATCTAGACCCGTTTCATCACTCCCTAAGAATGGAAGCGTCATGGTTATACAACCGTTTATGATCACATCACCCTCAGGTATTCCCAATACATGTACATCCTGCATACTGGAAGACTCAGAATAAACCCGAGGTATAAGATCAATTTTACACTTTCTACATCAGAGGTTTTATCATTAAGTTTCTCATTCGATCATTCGGAGTCGGTATCGATCATATACTTTCCAAAAGTATATATCATACCCAGGTGTTGATCATATACTTTCCAAAAGTATATATCAAACCTACAAACTCAGTCAAGCTTCCAAAGCGAGATGACCGTGCACGAAATTTGATCTTCCCAACATCTTGTGAGTGAGCTCATGTCTTCCAGTTCAGTAATGAACCTGTATGATCCCTTTGAGAGATTGTATTACTCATATGCCCTTATATGCACACCAGTGCGTCGGTGTATAGACCTTGATTAGGTCATCAACCTATTGGTCTGTCAAATGTACATACTCAGACATATAGTAACACATCTGTCTCTGGTCAGAGGATGTGTGCCTATATTGTGACAGCATACAACATAGGACTTCGGTTATCTCGATCTCATTAAGTCAACTCTTTGACCTAACTAATTTGACACCTCCGAATCTCTATTCCTATGCAGAGGACCTGCATCAAGAGGTCAGTCATATATCAGCTTAAATGAGAAATGATTGCCATCTCCTACTCAGGCTGGAGATCATCTCTTAACAATCATTTGATGGTGCTTGATGAGTCCTCAATCTAACTCTTTAGATGTTCATCCAAGCACCAGCCTCTATGATTCAATATTTGAATCAATAGCTGTATGATCATCAAGATGGCAATGGTACATAACCCTGCTTGTAATAAGGGACCTATTATGCAAATTATGTATTCTTCTTTTCAGATCAGGGAATGATATTCGCAATAACATTTATTGCATAATGGCTCGCCGTGGGCTCGCATGTACAACAATCTCCCACTAGCCCAAACAACCATTAATGGGCTAATCATTTAAACCCACACTCATGTGACAATCATATGTTATTTAGAATATAGCTAGGTAAGCTGATTAGTCACTCTATTCCCAAGAGACTACGCCAAGTCCTTTTATGGCACTTGCATATCCCCTAGTAACAATGCTCGCATCTAATGCGAATGTTTCATCTTATGAAACCAATACTCAAATTTGTTATAGTGTCCTTGACACTATAGCTCGATAATTATTATAACCAATATGTCCATAATCCTTATTAGGATACCTTTATTCCTAGAGATCTCTATCTCCTAAGGTATCTACAGTTAAGACGCTTATAGATCTCTATGTACAAGGTCTTAAACTTTTGAAGATAAGACTTTGAGATCACTATCTCTAAGTTTCATCATCTTTGAAGATATTGAGATTACTGCGATCAAGTGATTAATCACCATAGTAGGATCATCAACTATTTACTACTCCCACTGCATGGCAGACATCTAGCTTTTGTACACATCTAGCATACACTCGGATTCTCGAAACTGATGCACAAGGGCAAGCAGTTTTAGCATTCACATACTCAACTCTTTGAGGTGTTATTACTTTAGATAGGTCAGTACCATATCTTGAGGGAAAGAATCCTTTTCTTAGAATTTTCCATGGAAATGTCCAAGGTATACCATTAATGTGACTGCCCCAATACCTTCTTTTCTTTGCTTTTGAACAACTTCAGAACTAAGATCTAAGAGGTATACTTGAGATCATATCTCGAGGTATGGAACAACCAGATTATAAAACACTTATTGTCATCATCCTTAGATCATTCCAAATGATTAGCATATCTACATTTAGCATGATGAACACAATGGCACTCCCACTAAGCTTCATATGATTTATCAAGATTCTATCTGAAACCATAACATTTATGATTTCATAAAAACCAATATTCCAACTACAGGAAGCTTATTTGAGTGTAGCTATGGTTTGCAATATTATGATGGGTTAAAGCAAGGTCACTGGAGATCAAGTCTCATCGCAAGCAATGTTTTTTTTAGGTGTGTAGCTCATGGCCACGAACCGTGCTTTGAAGGTCTCTACCTTTTCATCAGGTTTCCTCTTTCTCTTGAAGATCTATTTACACCTTAATGGGTCTTATCCATATAGGTGGATCCTCGAGGGTCTATATACAGCACTTGTATATGATGTCTACTTTAGACTTTATTGCTAACATCCGTCTTTCCATGTCATGATTTTTAGAATCTTCATCATATGAAGTTAGATCATTGTCAGATTCAACTGACACATGGAACCCATCTTCAAACTTATTTGAAGAGGTATTAGTGTTTCATCTTTAATTGTCCTTTTAGTTTCCAATTCCAGGAGTCTAATTATCATCTCAAGATTAAATGAGTTCATTTACTTCATTTTCATCTTGATTCTCAAGAGAGTCTACCTATAAGAATCATATTCTCAAAGATGAGATCTTTTAAGAATCTCAAGGTCATAAAGTAGGTATCCAATACCATCCTTTATTTTTCTAATGAAGTAGCACTCTCTAGTGCCAGATTCCAGATTACTTGTATGGAACCTTATTAAGGATATATATTGTATTCTCTACTACATATATATACCTTGTAAACTAATAGATAATTATGCTAATATTCATCATTGATTATATCATGTCACACATGATCCAATTGTATCTCCCTACAACTCTTATTGAATTTAGGTTTATAAGGAGGAGTGAGATAAAAATAATATTCATATCTCTATAAGGTATTCCATGAATTTATCTAATAGGTACAAGCTACCTAGGTTAGATCAAATTCATTTCATCTTCCTTCATATTTTGGTTCAAAACCAAAATTGTGAAATCTTTGAACATTTCAAAGCTTTCTAAGGTGAAGGAAAGAAATCTCATATCTCAAATAATCATCAATAGATATCACATATCCATAATGTTTATTCTGATATAGGTGATTCACATACATAAATATGTATGAGATTTTGAATACCTTGACATCTTACACCATTCCCAAGGAAGGGTGTATTGGATATTTCTACTTTTGAATACAGTATTCACATGTATGTAAGATTTGAACCTTTAGACAATCTAAAGTTTCATCTCCTATCAGTGTATTGATCACATCAACAGACAAATGTCCAAAACATGATGCTAGATCATTATCAAATGATCTTCATCCTTCTATTGGTCTTTAATGGTTTAATTTTCATTATTAGAAATCTTTACGAACCATTCATTAATTTTCTAATTTAGTAGAGTCCACAAGATTTTTGATTACTATCTGAAATATCTCCATCATAACTCTTTATGATAGATCTATTACAGAATTCATGTTTATTTCCAACATTTAGAAATAAACAATGAGTGTATTCTAAAATCTGGTTCATAGAGACATTCTCTAAGACGAAGGTCTCTCCCACTGAAATTATGAAGTCTATCAATCCAATATACATTGTTGCAACAATTGCATCAATATCCATGTGGATGACTATTAAACCTTTAAGATCAAAATTTCTAATCTTCTAACATATATGCAACTAATTGCAAGTGTCATTTAGAAGATTGAAATGCAATTGTTAGACTTTATCTTACCAAATAAGTAAGTCAATTTCAATGATTATATGTAGATTATTCTGATGTACTATCAAATTCCTTCTCTAAGGATTCTAGATAGATTTGATAGTCATACTATCAACACATTAGCTTATTGCAGTATTGGCATTTATCCAACTCTTTGGATTTCATATGGAAGTCATAGAAGTACAGTCAACTCTTTGACTTTCATTCTCACATGGGTCAGACCGACGCTTCCACTGTGCTCCCTTCATCTATAAACAACCATTGCTTAAGATAATGGTCTCTTATGTTAAATTCTAAAGATCTCGATAGAAGAGCATTTCAACATTTATACATGCTTCATTCAATTCATACAATATGAATAATATGAAGCATCATGAATGATCAGGGTATAGACAGTAGAATGATGACACTCATCATATCCGCATCCATCTAAACTCATAGAACATTGGTTCAGGAAGGTACTCTAACAATTTGAATACATCATCTCTTATAGAGCCACCATTCTGCACGATGTAGAGAACCATGTTTATCAATATTAAATGTCGAGAGCACATATGTATGCCAGAACATCTTCTTAGAATTTTATAAGGATTATTTGATAATTACGATCATCATCGACATGTCACTTCCAAAGTACATTCGATGAGAGATCAAGACTATAGATACATACAAACCCTAGGGTAGTAGTCCTATTGTCTATTTAATTGTAACTCCTCATTATTATGAGTAAACTTGCACATTGAAACCACATACATTATGTGTCCAACTGCAAGTAGAATATCTTGATCATGGATCCATTCCATGATATTTTACTGGTTATTATTGAGTACAATATTGAGTGGGTTTAATGAAGGATTATCTGAAATAAGAAATTTGCATAAATATAATTAAATATATATTATACTTTAAATTAGGACTTTTTATATCAAAGTTGTCTTGCCTTGTCAACATTGAATGTTCATTCTCTTAATCACTTTCAATGTAAGAGATATATTTACCATTATATCTCAAGCAAGATCTGGGATCTCCTTCCTTATCTTTGTTACATCCCAATAAAATGAGAACCTGTAACTCCGATAAAAAGAAGCGGGAACACATTCTGCCTTGCAAGTCCAACTTGCATCTCCCAATTCTGTCTTTAACATCCGGGCCCATCACCCCTAAGGTGATGTTGACGTGTCATTAATTGAACCAACCGTCAACAGGAATATAACTCGCTATGTGCAATCCAATATTGCCCCAATAATATGAGGACCCGATATTGGGGTCACTACGCATACGTACTTACTCTTTCGAGAAGCGAAGAGGTCGATCCAAATGGATTGTATGCATGAGCTGTCACTTCGGATAGGCGTCTCCTACAAACAATATCTGGCGACGGAACCCTTCGCCTTGACGAGAGACCATGGATGTCACTTATGTGATCCTCCATATCATATTCAAATTTTAATTAATTATCATGAATCATATTCACATAATTAATTCTTCCAAGGAAAATGCACATCTATTCATAATAGATTGTTTTTAATTAGATATAATTAAATCAATCTCATTAAATTAATTATCAGACCAATTCAATCAACAAACTTGATTGTTTTTACTTGAATACATATATGGTATTATCTCAAAATACGTATTAATTCGAATTTTATTAATTAGAAAAATACATATTGATTTCTCCGGCATTATCGAGTCCTTACCCGCTGTCATGGCCAGTACCGACGAAAGTGGAACGGACCGCAACTGGTACGACCTGCTACCCCAATACTTCCCGACTAGACACCATATTCACCTCAGCAAAGGATAATGCTAAATATATCAATGTGTACTTTTAGATGATCATCGATTCTTCAACCGAAATTATACCAAATAGTAATAATCAAAATATTTTTTTGATTATAAGGAAATTTACTAGACAATTTCCCAATCCTATTCAAGCAAGTTGTTTGTTGATTGTGTTTCCAATTATTATCTGGATCAAATATAATCAATTTATTGGTTGAGTCCAAGTCAATTAAGGAAATAATCATCAATAAATATTTCTGAAATATTTTCCATAATTATTTCATGAAATTAACAATAAATTTCACTAATTGACAATCACATGGTTCTTGATTAGGAATGTAATTTCAGCAGTGACCCCTACTTACTAAAATTAACGTATCGCAATCAATTTAAATCCAAATTAGACAAAATCAGTTTTCAAAGATTGCTCATTTGATTTAGGACATAATCTAAGTGATATTTTACGCATTTCTAGGCGGATAAAAACAGTAGTTAACTCATTAATCACGTTAAGATTCGCAGTTCCCGCAACAGTGAATACATGTTCATTAAAACAACCATATCTAGAGCAAACGGAATCCAAATTATGTAAACTCAGATCCTATGGTTTACTTATTTAATGGGGAACAAATACAATTAGTATTTTCGTGTTTAAACATTTTAAACAGGGCCGAAAATATTCACAAAACAGAGATGTGAAAATGGAATGCGATAAAACTTTCGGAACTCTAACGAACCCAAGTCGTCCTAGGTTTACGGATCGTATCTGGAACCTCAGACCTAAGGCTCTGATACAAAGGATATGGTTAGATCCTTAAGTGCATCACGGAACCGTGAGCATCGTATCGAATAAGATGAACGACCAGTCAGACTAGTTATTCTATGCAACGGAAATTAAAAATAAATCAGGAGACGAAACCACATGATCCAAGAACACTTCTCGAATCGTTTCGTCTTAACGACAAACACGTAATAGGATTAAATCTTGAAGCATTGTTGCGATCGAGTCTCTAAATGAAGAGACCTCCTGTCTCAAGTCTGATCCGACGGAGGAGACGATTGCGAGTGCAGGGATGAATCGCGTGCTTCTCACAATCCATGTTAATGATCCAAGTGGCGGATCTCCTGATCTCGACACACGAGATCCAACGTCTTCTTCACGAGTAAGGCGCACCGAAGGAGACGGAGATCCATGAGCAAATGATCGGGCATCATAACGACGATGCTGCGGCGATGGAGAGCTTCTCTAGGGCATCCATGGTGGACAACCCTGAGAGAAGAAGAGAGGGCTGACGTGTAGAAAGAGAGAGAGAGAGAGAGAGAGAGATACTTATGTTCTCTTATGTGTAAAGAAGAGAAAAGGGGTGCCTCTCCTTTTATAATATTTTGGGATCCATGGATCTCAATCCATGGGCAACACAAATCTAATGACTCACATTGATTTGTGTTTCTTTTAATGGCTAAGATTTGTGTTGGTAAAAACCAACAACAATTAATTTAATTTAGAATAAATCTACATTGATAAATCAATATAAATCAATCTCAAATTAAATCAAGCAATCATGGAGATTATTGGAATGAGGATTGCCTCCATCCATAATATGGGATTTGGTGGCAATCTCATGTAATCTCATGATATCTCATTAGATTACATTATTCCATGGAAATCTCCAAGATTTACAACAACACTTGTTGTAAATTATTCAATAAAAATAATTCATAATTATTTTGTGAATATTGCAATCTTGCCATTGGAAAATTGTGAATCACATTCACAACCCAAAATAAAATGTAAATTACATTTTTTATTTAATGTCCAATGTGAATCCAATTAACATCAACATTTAATTAAAAAATGTAAATTAAAAATAGCTCTCTCTTATATATTATAAATCACATTTATAATATATATGATTAATATGGATATTTCTATCCATATTATTCATATCCATGATAATTAAATCACATTTAATCATCTTGGATCTCTTTTCTCTTGTGCCCAGATAATATGAATCACATTCACATTATTTACATCTTTGATAATCCAATCACATTTAATTATCTAAGATAACTCTCTTTATAATATGAATCGAATTCATATTAATCATGATAATTAAATCACATTTAATTATCTATTTTCTCAATGCTCAGATACTTATATCAACAATGAAATTATCATGAACTCTTTCGAGGATAATGCGCTTTCTCCGTGAATACTTGGAGATAAGGACAGGGCGGTTGTATTGTTCGACGTATAGTGACTTAGATATTGAGATCACATCTCAAATCCAAGTCTCGGGTCTCCCATAGATGTTGGATTAAATCAAGACCGCAAATCTAATCTTCTCATTGCATGTGAATTACATTCAGATCAATATCCAACATTTGGACTAAGATCAGATTACTTCACTACTGAGAGGAGTCACTAAAATCCAGACCCGCTTCATCACTCTCTATGAATGGAAGCATCATGGTTATACAACCGTTTATGATCACGTCACCCTCAGGTATTCCCAATACCTATACATCCTGCATACTGGAAGACTCAAAATAAACCCGAAGTATAAGATCAATTTTACATTGTCTACTTCAAAGGTTTTATCATTAAGTTTCTCATTCGATCATTGGGAGTCGGTATCGATCATATGCTTTCCAAAAGCATATATCATACCCAGGTGTTGATCATATACTTTCCAAAATTATATATCAAACATACAAATTTAGTCAAGCTTCCAAAGCGAGATGACAGTTCAAAGAATTTGATCTTCCCAACATCTCGTGAGTGAGCTCATGTCTTCCGGTTCAGTAATGAACATGTATGATCCCTTTGTGATATTGTATTACTCTTATGCCCTTATATGCACACCAGTGCGCCAGTGTGTAGACCTTGATTAGGTCATCAACCTATTGGTCTGTCAAATGTACATACTCATACATATAGTAACACATCTGTCTCTGGTCAGAGGATGCGTGCCTATATTGTGACAACATACAACATAGGACTTCGGTTATCTCGATCTTGTTAAGTCAACTCTTTGACCTAACTAATCTGACACCTCCGAATCTCTATTCCCATGTAGAGGACCTGCTTCAATAGGTCGGCCAGATATCAGCCTAAATGAGAAAGTATTGCCAACTCCTACTCAAGCTGGAGATCTTCTCTTAACAATCATTTGACGGTGCTTGATGAGTCCTCAATCTAACTCTTTCGATGATCAACCAAGCACCAGCCTCTATGATTCAATATTTGAATCAACAACTGTATGATCATCAAGATGGCCATTGTACATAACCCTATTTGTACTAAGGGACCTATTATGCAAATTATGTATTCATTTCAGATGAGGGAATGATATTCGCAATAACGTCTATTGCATAATGGCTCGTTGTGGGCTCGCATGTCCAACAGTGAAGCAACTGAAGATCGAAGTGGATTGGGGAAGGAGTGGTGTGGGAAATTATCTGGGGAGGAGTTGTTGTAGGTGCAACTCCTAGTGATCACTTCAATGTTGTGTGTAAAGCTCAGTTGCTCTGAGCAGCAGCAGAGGTAATGTCCTCTTGATCGTGCCACGGTTAAGTAGCTTCGAGATGTTGTCACTGACCGAGCTTGGAGAAGGGAGGATGAAGGGTGCGACGAGGCTGGCAACGAGATTTAAAGGAGGGGGTTAGGAGGAAGTGTTACACATGAGGGGGAGGTCGGTCGTAACGGCCGGAGTCAAGGCGGGGGTGATTACGAGAAGAGCATTAGGCGGCGGCAACGGCTGGAGGAGGGGGAAGGACCATGCATGTGCGCAGCACGTGCTGGATTTGGAGAGGTCGATCACGTGTAGGGCATGTGACCTGGGAGTTGCAAGAAAGAGAGAGAAAGCGAGGGTGCCATGTGGCATGCTCAGGGGCTGCCACATGTCACCCCAAAAAAATTAAAATAAAAAGAGAAATAAAATAGAAAAGAAATAGAAGGAGACCTCGGATCGAAAAATTTCCTCTACAAAAGTTGTTCGTCTCAGTGAGATCTACAACTTTAATGAAGGACTAGAGAGCAAAAGAGGCCAACTGTGCAAAGTGGTATTTTTGATCGTTCTCCTTGTGTATAGAAAATCGACTTTTGGGGGTTTTGTAATTTTGTGTCATTTTAAAAGAGGATAAAAATTCCATAAAAATATGATAAAATACAAGAAAACTAATTAAACATTAATCTAATTTTTTTGGATTTGTACTAAATAATAAAATAGGAAAACAAAATAGAAGTACAAAACAAGCAATTTTTGTACAGACTCTCAAAGGTCACTCAGACTTAGTCAGTTTCTTTGATTTTAGTCTTGATCTAGATTTGGATTTTTAAATCGCTTTGTAAAACTATTATAAAATAATGCAATTGGAAAAGAAATAAAATTAAAAGGGTTAATTATGTACATAAAAACTCAAGTCAAAAATCGCAAAAAGCTAAAATGCGCAATAGAGGCACAAAACCCAACTTTCACATATGAGCTCCGAATTTTATGAAATTGGTCTTGTTTTGAAGGTATTTGAAAATTTAATATTTAAAAGTGAGTAGACCAAATAGGATGTTGTATGAGGAAGATATGTGTATTTTAGTCTATTAGATGTGAAATTAGGCAATGGGTTTATTTGTCACTTATTTGAGTTAGCATTTTTTGTATTTTTTATTTATTCTTTTTAGTAATATCTACACATTGGAGTGGTTTCACGTCAATCAGAGTTAGGATGAATTAATTAAAAATATGGAAAGTTAGCAGCTTATTAGACCAATTTACACATCATGCAATTATGCATGATGAAATGTGAATATTATTTACATATGTACGAATGCTAATGATGCAATATTAATGACTAAATGCAAATAGATTTTGGGGAGTGGAGCCTAATTGACCAATTTTAGCATGATGAGTCTTTGATTCATCAAGGGGTGCTTGCAGAGGAAGAAATGGAGGGGGAGGTTGTCAACGGGGGGCAAGGGTGCTGGAGGAGGAAGGGGAGGTGGTCAGCAGGGAGGGGGTTGTTGTTGAAGGAGGAAGGGGGATCTGTTGGAGGAGGAGGGGGTATTTCTTTTCCTTTTTCTTTTTTACCTTTTTATTTTATTTTAGTCGTTGGATTGATGTTAGGTTAGATTAACTTGAAGGTGTGGTTGGGGTTAACGGTTTAAACTAACAGAAGGTTATGGAGTGAGAGAAAGTTACTATTCGGATTTTCTTCAACTCGTTATTATTGTGGGTACCTGGGGTACTTATGGAATTACTCAGGGTTATGGGAGTAAATATCCCTTTTATTAAATAAAACTTAAAACATAAAAAATGTTTAAATTTTAAGAAACTATTTTTTGTGATTTTATTTATTTTTAAAGCCTTATTTGTTATGTGTTAGTCTTTGCATGCTCATTTATAGGCTTATTTACCTATGTGTTGAGTATTTTATTTTTATTTTGTGATTCTAATCTTATTATCATAAAACATATTTTATGTATGTGTAGTGTAATTAAATACATATTTATATTTTTTTATTTTATTTTTTTGATTTTATTTGCATACATAAATAATTGTATGTATGTATGTATGTACAATATTTGTATAATACACATATATTTTATTACATTGATTATTTTAACTAAATTTTAAGTGTTTTAGCTTTTATTTATATTTTTAATATTTTCCAAATGATATATAAAAGTATTTAAAAATATAAGAATAGTAAAAATAAAAAGAATAAATTAACTGAATAAAATATATAGATACATAGTACAATGGGACCTCAAAAAGCCGACTTTTGTTAACTCTATTTTTAATGAAACCACCTTCATTAGATAGATGAATTAATTTAGAGGACAATGGAGGTGATTTAAGTGAATTTTTAGTACCTATGGTGAATATATTGATCTATGAAGTTCTGTTTACAGCTTTTTCTATATGTGTCCTAGTTGCACTATGCATTATGTTTATGTGCAATTATTTTTATAATTTATATACATTACTATGTACATATTTCATGTTGAAAAAAATATTTATTTCAAGTGTGTATAATGAATAATAAAATAAGGTTAAAATAGCTAATTATTGTGTTTGAATTAGGGTTGAATGTACATTGTATGGCCCTTATCTCTCCCTACTTTATTCCTTATCGACCAAGTCAATATTAGATTGGTGTTAGAGTTTAAGGCCAGTCAATATCTTTGATATTTCCTTTCCTTTTTCTTTTCTTTCCTTTATTATTTTATTTTAGATTTGAATACAAGTATTTATATAATATTTATATGTAATTATATGAATGTTATTTCTTGTGGACTAAAGGTATTTACACGCATTTTACTGGGGACATAAAGCCAAAATAAATGAATAAAGGTGATAAAATGGAGATTCTCCATGTACTTCAAGATTGTACTACCAACAACTAAAATTGACAAGATAAATCGACCGAACAATTACGGTCGTCACACGTACGTTGGTGAATTAAATGGTTTGTCTTGCATTTGTATTGTGTGAGTATTATTTTAACATTCAAGTGTAACTGTAGTACATCATCTCATTGATTCATTACAAGCAGTACTTGCTAGATTGGTTTCTTCAGAGCAACAAAAATACATTGTTTAGATCATAGCTAGACCAGTTGAATGTGGGATTAGAAACACCTATGGACGTGACATATAACCCTGGGCAATATCAAAATCTGAATTGGTTAAGTCCAGTCCAACCTAATATTGAATACGAGCTGAAGCCACACTTCCTTTCACGGTTACTTAAGTTTAATGGGAATGCACACGAAGAGCCACATGCATTCCTTACGGACGTTGAACAAGTTTGTGATAACCTTAGACATCCTAGGGTTAGTGAAGATTACATAAGTCTCAAAGCCCTACCATTTACCTTGGGACATAAGGCTGATTATTGGTTGAAAAACCTCGAGGTAGTTATAACTACATATGAACAATTCAAGGACCGATTCTTAAATAAGTTCTACACTTTGAGTATAACAAATCAGATGAGGACACACATAACAAGTTTCTCCTAGCTACCTAATGAACCATTTTTTGATACATGGGAGAGATTCAAGGATATCTTACAGAAGTGCCCTTGTCATGGTATGGAAGATACCATTCTGGTCCAATCATTGTACAATGGTCTCAACCCAGAGGTACATGGTTGAGTGAGCACTACCTATGGAGGTAGCTATACTTCATGTGATGAGGATGTTTTATGGACAGTATTCATGGAGATGACCGAGATGAGTATCTCACAGACAATGAGCATGGTTATACGGATCCCCCATTTCACTTTTATCCATAGGGGAAAAGAAGGTTGTAGTCGATCTAGTTGACGACTTGATTCCTAGCATGCAAATTACAACAAACAAGTTAACATTAGTTAAGCGGATCAATAAAAGGATGAACAAGTTAGAGAGTTTGTCGAAGCTTCCAAAGTAGATGGAAGAATTAGCTGAGAGGGTATTTAAGATGAATACATATCCCATGTCTACATCTAGTGCTCATGTTTACCAAGTGCATCATGTTCAGAAGTAGCCGATGTCAGGGCCACCGCAGCCTTGGGTAGAGGACCACTCCTTTGCCCAGCCTTGCTAGTAGCATCCACTAACAAAGACATATTTAGAGGAGCCTCTTCATGTGTGGGAGGTGAATGGTGTGTAGGATACCCAAGATCCTACCAACAGATATGCAGGGATGGGGGATCGTCAGTCTTACCATCATCCCATACTTTCCACAACACCAGTTTCACCCCTACACCTCTTCATGTATAGCCGAGCCTTGGAGCCTACCACTCTTAGCAGTAGAGGAAGTAGTACGGGCATCAATAAAGTTACCAATTAGGCCAACATGGCCCGTCTTTTCAGACCTTCCAATAATAGCAAAAGTAACATGTCCATCAGGGCCAGTCGTCATGATTCTCTTTGTATTTTCAGTAGAGACAACCTAGGTAACACCTAGATCCACATCAATACTCTTCTTCGTAAGGACCGGCTTACATAAAATAATAGATTCTGGAGGAGCCCTATTCTTTTATAAGAGAAATTCATGATATACGTGTTGACATCAACCTCTTATCTTGATGGCAGGAAGAGCGATCTGAGCCATCTACCTCCATTCCAACCCATGTCAAGGCTAACCCTAATAAAATGAACAAGACTCAGTAGCATGTCTATGATCATGCATACTAACTGAATTAATCTTAAACCGAGCATTAGATTCTTCTATTTGATATAATAAATCATATGTCACTCAGGAGCAGAAGGATAGTGGTTGTATCAAATCGGGATAGGGACATGGAGTAGGATGACTCTAAGGTTCCACCTGAGGAGGCCTTAGGGGATGAGGAGGATATGCAGCAGTAGACACAACAATCCCTTCATCAGCATAAATAGAGATCATCTGATGGGAGAGAGAGGATGAAGCGCAAGCAATCACAACATAGATAACTCTTTGTGTACATCATTAAAGATACAAGAATTGAATACTATTTAGAGTGCATTCGATGATCACACAATCAGTACAATAAACACAATTGACAACATATAATATATATATATATATAGAAAAACTTCTGAAGAGCTTCTCACTTCTCTTCAAGTATTGAACTTTCTCTAAAGATCCTGCAAAAAACAATATACTTTGCAAGTAAAGATAATGTGTGTGTCAACATTAAAATAATAGTAAACAAGATTCTAACAAATATTTGCAGACTTTACATATTTGTCATTATCTAAATGTAATACATATAGAGAATAATAATATGGGAAATATCCTTGGAATACTGAATCTTTCAAGTTTCTCAGGATAGTTTATTTAAGACTTTGGCAAGAGTTATATCCAATAGAATCAGATAATTATAAAGTTATATTACCAAAAACAATTTATACATTATCTAATGGTCAGCGAAATAAAAAAATTTGGATTTCATAAAAACATTAAAGTGTCACATGGATTCGAAGTCTACGAAGGACCTTGCACCTTCGGTTGAGGATAATGTACCATCAACAAACATTCCCCAACATATAGTTTATAGTTTTATTTATAATTCCATGTTAACTGTAAAAGATTCTTATTTGAAGAACTCAGCTGCATTAAATTAAAAGAAGTATGTTTTTGGTGTATGATTATGATTCCTCATCTTCTTTTTCTAATGCTTCAATTCCTTTCCCTCGAGCTCTATTGTAGGAAAGTGAATTGTTGAGAAGATTAAAAAATGATCGTGAAATGGCATGATTTTGTAAGGAAAATATCATGGTTAAAGTGACAATTGAGGAGTATGTGGGTAGTAATCCTGCATTTCAAAAGTACCTTAAGGTGCAATGCATACCTACTAAGGCTAGCAGGAAGAAATCGAACAACTATATGAAGACTCATGTCTTAACAATAGCCACTACTTATTCTATCAAGAACCAGCAGCTTCTGAGAAAGAAGAGAGCTTTGATGCACACTATGCAGTGAGCCATATAAATGACATTATGTTTGCATACACTCAACTAGATAATGGATCATCTACTAATCTTTTACGTTTAGATTTGTATGAGATACTAGAGTTAGGACCCTTATGCAAATCAAGAGTTTTACCACAGTTCGCATATAAATCTACTAAGATAGCTAAAGAGGAAGTGAAGAATGTTGTTATCTCGATTACAGGTTAAGAATACATGGTAGATGTTACTATCCTTGATATGGAAATCCTTAATCATTAGAGAGATTCTCATATCATTCTAGGGTGGCCTTTCCTTAGGACTGATGGAGCTTCAATTGACTATTAGTCATGAATGCTGAAGTTCTATTCTCCAAGCAGAGGAGTGGAACTCATGATGCAGCAAACAAAATGGCAACGGCCATACTCTGAACCCAATATAGATTACTCATCTTCTGTGGCAGAGTGCAAGTTATTAGATACAGTTTGTCCATGGAAACAGACCCTGCCAAGACTGAGCGAGGCCCTCTCATATGGAGGAGACAATGTTCACGATGCAGTTACAACAAAGTTATGGGCAAGTACCTCACATACAGACTCGACTTCATGATTCATAGGTTGTGAAGCATGATTTGCTTGATGATACAACCTTAAGAGAATTGAAATCATTACCTCATACACTTAAGTATGCCTTTCTTATGGGACCCTGAATAGATTCCATGTCATTATTAGTTCTAAGCTGACAGTAAACATGAAGCTAGGTTGTTAAACATCTTAAAGTAGAAGCATAAGGCTATGAGTTGGACTAATTTGGATCTTATAGGTACTAATCCTGCTCTCTGTTCACACCACATTTATTCTAGACCTTCCTAAGAAATTCAAAGAAGATTAAATCCTAATTTGAGGGAAGCTGTGAAGAATGAAATTGAGAAATTGCGTGGAGCGGGTTTCATATACCCTATCTCAGACTCCAAGTAGGTGTCCTTGCTTCATGTTGTCCTGAAGAAGATGAGAATTCAAGTGGTCACCAATAAGGAGGGGATAGAGATCGCGATACAGGTACCCATGTCATGGCGTGTTTGTGTGGACTATGGACGCCTGAATGTTGTGACCAAGAAAGATCGCTTTCCATTATCGTTTAGTGACCAGATTTTATAGAGATTAGCAGGGAAAGTGTTCTTCTAATTTTTTGAGGGGTACTTGGGCTACAATCAAGTATCCATTGCCCTTGAAGATTAGGCAAAGACAATATTCACATTTCCATTTGGTACATACACATTCAAGTGTATGTCATTCGGGCTTAGCAATGCACAGCGATGCATGATTGTTGTATTTATTTAGATGGTGGGAGATTTCCTGATGGTATTCATAGACGATTTCTCGATTCATGGTGATTCATTTGATTCATGTCTTGCACAATTGGACCAAGTTCTTCAAAGATGTAGGAAAGTGAATCTGGTCCTCTCCTAGGAGAAGAGCCATTTATGATACATAAGGGTATCATGTTGGGGCACGTCATCTCCAAAAAAGGGAATGGAGGTTAATCCTACCAAGGCAGATGTGATCAAGAAACTTGATCCATCAACCAACGTATAGTCAATATAGTCATTTCTAGGGCATGTGGGATTTATAGATGTTTTATTCAGGATTTTTTAAAGATTTCCTGACCATTGACTGTGCTTTTAGGAAAAGACACAAAGTTCATTGTAGATTACAAGTGTCTTGATGCCTTTGAGCATTTGAAAAGAGAGATAACTAGCTCTCTTATCTTATAAGCTCCTGATTGGTCTTTTCCCTTTGAGATCATGACTATGCGTCAGATTTTGCTATAGGAGTTTTATTAAGGCAGAGACAAGAAGGGATTCCATTTGCGATCTACCATGCGAGCAAAGATTTAGATCAAGCGCAGAAGAACTATATAGTTACTGAAAAGGAAATGCTTGTAGTAGTTTGGGCCCTAGAGAAGCTCCGATCCTTTTTTGGGCTTTAAGGTGACCTTTTTCACTGATCACACGACACTGTGACACTTAGTGGATAAGAATGAGGTGAAGGAGTGTCCTATTAGGTGGATTTTATTACTTCAAGAGTTCGATTTGGAAATAAAGGATAACCCTATATTTAATAATGTTATGGTCGATCACTAATGAATCTCATATTCATCACTCTAAAAATCATTAATTAAGCTTTAATCCCTAAAATTCATTGGCATTTCGTTAGTTATTCTGCATAATTAGCATTCATGCATGTTTTGATAAGAATCACATTTTATCACTTATTATTGCACAAAATAAGAAGCTAAAAATCCAAGCCAAAATGACCTCTAAATAGCCTAACTTCCCCTATTTTTAACTAATTCATGCTAACTCCAAATGACCTAAACTACCTCCACTGCGAACATATCACTAACAAGAATAAATAAAAAATATAAAAAATCACTAACCTAAATAAGTGGACAAAAAACCCAAAACCTAATTCTAGGATTTCCGAACTAAAAGCTCGATATCTTCCTCATCCAGTGTTCGATTTGATCCTACTCACTTTTGAACTAATGTACGTCAATTACCTTCAAAAAAAGACCAAGTTCAAGTGAATCGGCGTTCATATGTGAAAGTTGGGTTTTGGGGCTCTTTTCTACATTTTGTATTTTAGCGGTTTTTGACCTATTATGTTACGTACAAAATTAAACCATTTTATTTTATTTTTTTTTCATTTGTCTTCTTTGATGAAAGTTTTATTAAAATACGTAAAAATCCAAATCTAAATTGAGCTTGAAATCAAAAAAACTAACTAAGTCTGAATCTTCGTAATTGTCTGTACAAAAATTGTCTTTTCGTCTTTTATTTTATTTTTTCTTTTGAAAGGCCAATTAAAAATATATAATTAGCCTATAAAAATTTGGAGACAATTTTTATGACAAGTAAATACAAAAACTAATCTACCGAAAAAGAGTTTGCATTTTTTTTTATTTTATAGAATTTTTATGAATTTTTGTAAGGTCTTTAATTTTTTGTATTTTTTTGGTTTTCTAAGTCCAAAAGGCAAAAAAATTGGACTGAAGCTTAAAAACAACAAAATAAATAAATGCAATTTTTAAAGGAATTTTTATATTTTTCTTTGATTTTCTAATTCAAATAGTGACAAAAATCAATGTTTTTGATTTTTTAAAAATAACAAAAAGCGTTGAAAATGTCCCCAAAAATTAGGGAATTTTTTACACAGTGGCAGGAGCTACGTATCCAAATTTCACTCAATTTGGGTTTGATTTGATATTTTATTCAATAAAAGCAAGGCACACAGCAACCAAGGACCTAAGTGCAAAGAAACATACTTTATGGGCCAAACAGTAACAAATGTAAAGAGCCTAGGACCGATACTGCAAATAGTCCAAAAATGCACGAGCTCAGCACGTGACTTGCACTCACAAGGGCATAAATGCAAATATAAGAACTAAAACTTCATTTCATAACATGGCTTAAAATCCAAGCCCATGCATGCAATTTGTCCACAGACTCACGTGTCGAAGCACGTGTCCAACACAGGCAGGTACTCAATCGCAAATACTAAAACTATAAGGTCCTCAATGCAAATATTCCAAAATAAAAACAACTTCCTAAAATAATTACAGGACTAAATGGAAATAATAAAAGGACAGGGGCCTAAGGGAAATTACCCCTATTATTATGATCGACGGAAGAGGAAGCGCCACATGGATGATCGACGGCTAAGATACGTGGTACTCCTTCGATGATGAACGCTCCAGATGAGGTCCTCTGGCGATCCAACAGCATCTAGCTCCTCGTAAATGGACGGACAAGATCTGAATTGGGCTAGGGGCTCTATCGGATGGTGGTTGAATATCCTCCAAGAACAGCTCGCCGGCGAACTTCGCCGGCTCGATACGCACGGTGGAGGGTTCCTCCGGTGTTGCTCGAAGCTAGGAATTGACGGAATCGGTCGTCCGCAGCTAATGGGTGTCTCCGATGAGGCTAAGGACGCCTGAAGGGCCTCGACGGCGTGAGGTGCTCGGAGCTGTTGTGCCTGAACATTTGGACCCCCAGATGGGGTCCTTCTAACCTGCAAGCTGCACAAAATGCTTCCTGGGTCGAGGGCAAAGTGCCTCGACCCGGTGAGAGGTGGAATCGATGATCGGATGAGGCGGGGCGGAGGTCTCCGACGAAGCGACGGTGGAGGAGACCCGAGCCTTGGTTGGGGCGAACCAAGGTGATCGGAAGTGCGGAGAACGTGGGTAGAGGTCTCGTGGATGTGATGGTCGGGTCGGATGATCAAATGGGTGGACGAAGCGAGGTTAATCGGCCGACGAAGGATGGCGGTGCAAATGGGTCAAATCGGAAATTAGCCTAACCTAAAGGGTATCGAGGGTACCTGATGGATGTAATCGACTGTGCTGGAGATCAGGGAGCTCCTGGGGTCGTTGCCTCGATGGCTCGTCGAGGCCAGAGGCTCAAGCTCGCTCGGTGGCGGAGCACGGCGGTGAAGCTCGCCGGATCAGTGGCTGCAGCCCTCTACTCCTCACTGCGGCACTCCTCGTCGCTAGCTGTCACTCTAGGGAGAAGAATGGAGGTCCTGGGACTGGAAGGCGATGGCCAAAGATGCAGCTAATGGAGGGGGAAGAAGAAGATATATATTCGTAGGGGTTCGGAAAGATGGGGGTCGGGTGAGTGAATCAGAGCTCGGATCCCTAGGCAAATCCCCGGGCGTGGATCAGGGATGGATCAAGTGTAATCGGGACCCGGGGTTTGGATGATTGGTGATCGGATCATGCTTGGAAAAATAGGCGAAATCGGGTCGGGAGCAAAGATCCGTCACTGGGTGGTCCTGGGGGGAGAGTTGACCGGGGTTCAACAATCCCTGTGGACCAATGGAATAATTCCATTGGAAACTATTTTGAAAAATCAAAATAAGAAAGATAATGACCTTATTTAAAAATATTTACAAAATAAAAAATATTTATTTATTTTCAAAGATTTTTTTAGTGGTTTTTATTTATTTTTTTGAAAAATAAATTATGTTTTTACATTATATTACTATTATATGTAAGTATATCTACATATGTATTTTTTATTTTTAATTGTTTATTTTTTGCACAATTATTCCAATTTTATATTTTATTTATTTACAACATAAAATTTGGAGTGAAAAGGTATTTTTAATTTTTTTTATGATTTATTTACATTATTTAAATAAATAGATCTATATACATATGTACATGGTATACATACAATGTGGGAAATGAATTTTATTATTTTTCTTTTTCTTTTTATTTTTCTGATTTTTATTTTATTTTTATAAATATGTACAAGGTATTAAAAATATATTTTTATTTAGAGGAAAATAAAATTATTTATATACAGGTGTATGTACAAGCATGATTGACCCTATCTCCCTCTACTTATTTTATCTTGCGGTCAGGCCCTTGTGGAGCCCTCCCTTGAGATTAGGTCACTCAATATTTATTCTAAATATTTCTCTCTTTTTCTTTATTTCTTTATTTTTTTGTTTTTGCACAAAAACATGCTAATTATTAATATTTACACAAGGCATGCTTTTTGTCAATTTATTTTATTTACACAAATATACATGGTGTTTTGTACAGGTTTTGGCGTCTAGTACCCACTTCTTGGCGGGTCTGCGTGGATTACAGATGACTCAACCAGGCCACCAAAAAGTTTCATTCCCCCTACCCTTTTTTTATCAGATTATTGAGAGACTGACAGGGAAGAGCCATTACTGTTTCTTGGATGGGTACTCCGGATACAACCAGGTGGCAATTGTGCCAGAGGACCAAGACAAGACTACCTTTACCTGTCCCTTCGAGACATATGCTTTCAGACGGATGCCCTTTGGATTGTGCAACGCTCCGGCGACATTCCTTAGGTGCATGTTGTCCATCTTTTCGGACATGGTAGGGGAGTTCTTGGAGGTCTTCATGGATGACTTTTCGGTCTACAGTGACGGATTCGATTCCTGTCTTGACTGCCTAGACCGCGTCCTCTAGCGATGTATTGAGGTGCACCTGGTGCTTTCTTGGGAGAAGACTCACTTCACGGTGACTCAAGGGACGGTGCTTGGCCATATCATCTCCAACAGGGCATGTAGGTTGATCTGGCCAAGGTAGATATCATTAGAAAACTCAGTCCACCATCCAACTTGCGGCAGTTACGCTCTTTTTTGGGGCATGTTGGTTTCTACCGACGATTCATTCAAGATTTAAGCTGGATTGCCCGATCGTTGACTGATCTGCTGATGAAAGACACCGAGTTCATTATGGATGATAAGTGTTTAGTGTCATTTGAGACTCTCAAGATTCTAGTTGTCGAGGCTCTTTTCCTACAACCGCCTGATTGGTCTCTCCCATTCGAGATCATGATGGATGCCTCCGATTTTGTCGTAGGGGTTGTGCTGGGATAGAGGAGGGATGGAGTCCCCTTTGCTATTCACTACGCTAGCCAGACTTTAGATGCAGCTCAGAGGAACTACACAGTCACTGAGAAGGAGATGCTAGCTGTAGTATTTTCCCTAGATAAGTTCAGATCGTACATCATTGGATCTAGAGTGACAATCTTCACTGATCATACCACCATCCGATACCTCGTGGAAAAGAAGGATGCCAAAGCCAGATTGACCAGATGGATCCTTCTACTCCAAGAGTTTGATATAGAGATTAAGGACAAGCCTGGAGTCAAGATTGTGGTGGCGGATCATCTCTCGCGATTGGAGTATCTTGAGGATTCCGAGCAGATTGAGCCCATTTGTGAGACCTTCCCAGATGAGGCGATCCTTGCTATCGCCTCTCTCCCGTGGTACGTCGATATTGTGAACTTTCTTGTTGCCACGAAAGTCCCATATGATTGGCCCAGGCAGAGACTTGAGACCTTCCTCGGAAAGGCCAAGTTTTACCACTGGGAGGATCCCGTCCTTTATCATGAAGGAGGGGATAGCGTCTGGCGTAGGTGTAATCCTTAGGAGGAGCACCACAGCATCCTCACTTACTGCCACAAGCTTGAGGCAGGAGGACATCACTCTGGGAGGAGAACGGCACAAAAAGTGCTCCAATCCGGCCTATGGTGGCCTACCCTCTTCAAGGACTCTGATGAGTTCGTGAAGAGGTGTACTGACTGTCAGAGGATGGGCACTTGTGAACAGCGTGATATTATGCCGATGCAGCCCATTTACTTCTGTGAGGTTTTTGATGCATAGGGCATCGATTTCATGGGTCCATTCCCTAGGAGTCAGGGATTTGAGTACATTCTGTTGGCTGTTTATTATGTTAGTCGTTGGGTTGAGGCCAACTCCGCCCGAACTGCAGATGCTAGGACTATTTGCCGATTTTTGAGGAAGCATATCATTTCACGGTTTGGGGTACTTCGAGTGTTGATATCTGACGGGGGGTCTCATTTCGTCAATGATAAGGTAAAGGCCCTTGCTAGCGCGTTCAGCATAGACCATGGAGTAGCCACACAATACCATCCTCAGACCAATGGTTTTGCTGAAGTGTCGAACAGGGAGATCAAGACTATATTGCAGAAGGTCGTCCGCCCTGACCGAAAGGATTGGTCACAGCTTTTGGACTCGGTCTTATGGGCATATCGGACGTCCTTCAAGACATCGTTGGATACGTCTCCCTTTCGCCTCATTTATGCCAAGCCCTTCCATTTACCTGTTGAGCTTAGACATAGGTCACTCTGGGTAGTTACAGACATCATCATGGATCCAGTGAGTTTAGGAGACCAGAGAAGGACAGAGTTAGCAGCCCTGGAGAAGCTTCGTGATGCAGCCTTTTCGAGCAGCCTACAGTACAAGGAGAGAGTGAAGGAGTGGCATGATTCTCATATCAGCCACAAGCAGTTTGAGCCAGGTCAGTGAGTATGGTTGTTCGATGTCAGGCTGAATTATTTCCAGGGAAGCTACAGAGCAAATGGAAGGGACCCCACTTTGTTAGAAAGGTACAGGACAATGGGAGTATTGATATATCTGAGTTGTCTTCTGAGAGTGCCTTTCGTGTTAACGGGCAGAGGCTCAAGCCATATCTAGATCATGAGCCGCTGGTCGTTGACGTTGCCCCAATTCTTTTTGCGTGAGATATGGTCTCTTGACTCACATCTATTGCATCTCACGCCTGATTATCACTATTCTCCTGACTTGTATAGATCCAATTGTCCATATCACATTATTCTTCAGTCCAACACCCCATTTACATCTTCGATGTTGCTATACTTAGGGTGCACTTTACCCTAAGTATAGGGGGTGTGAGACTTTTGAGTTTCTTTTGATTCATTTCTACCTTTATTTTGCTGCCTATACTTAGGGATATTTTACCCTAAGTATAGGGGAGGTAGACCCTGCACATTCTCACTCGAATTTCCCTTCGTGTATAGCCTGCTATACTTAGGATTATTTAAACCTAAGTATAGGGGGAAACCCCGAGATCCTCTGGCATTTCTATTATTTCATTCATCTTTGTATATAGCCTTCCTTTTTACTTCCCTATACTAAGCACGAGTTATGTCTTCTTCATCGCTCTTGACTCTGAGGACATCGTTCGAGCTAGGTATAGGGTGGTATGTATATATTCCATATATACTTTAGCCATAACTCGTACTTTGTGTGAGTGTGTTAATAAATAAAAATGGCTAAAATCCAAAATTCCATAAAAATTAAAAATTTTCCTTGTAAATAAAATTCTTTTATTGCACATACATAGCTAGTTGTACAAATTATTTTTGTAAAAATGTTTGTAAATATCTTTTGTGTAAATAACTTGTAAATATTTTCATATCAAAATTCTATATATAGTACAAAATTTTTGTAAAATGCTTTGAAAATCAAATGTTTGCAAAAACCTTGTGTAAATTTGTGTACATATTTTGCAAACTTGCATTCACGCATACATCCATGTTTTCAAAACATTTTTCAAAAATTTTGCACATGTGTAAATATTTTGTAAATAGCATCTTTGTAATTACTTGTATAGTTTTTCCTAGATCATAGTTGACATTTAAACTAGCCAGGAATTAAATTGAAAAATGGAGCTTGGTTAAGATCTTAATCCACCTAATAATAAGAGGAACCTTATAGGGCTTAGGGTTGAGACTTTTCAGGTCCATGGAGACTTAATTCTTTGAGTCCACTAGGCTATGATCATATGTCATCTCGATGAACCTAAGTAGAGCACTTAACAACACACACATGACTCATATAGACAATGGTTTTACTTGGACCCGCACTTTACATCGAGCTCTCTACGGATGAGGTGGTGAGGAGGCAGTCTTCCTTGACTTGGGGTAGCATATGAGGGTAGTACTTCTAGGCAGAACCTCTCTTCTTCTTATAGTGAAGGAAGTGCGTCTCAAGTTGGTCAGGTTGCCATGAGGTCTAACGAAAGGAGTTATGGGTTGCAATAATGCTTCAAAAGAGGGATAGTCTACTGGCTCAAGAGGAAAAACTCCTTATGTATATATGCTACACTTTGTAGATATGTTGTATATATGCACAAAAAAATGCAAAAAGAAAAGAATAACTCCAAAAAAGTGGTGAGTCTGATAGAAAATGATAATCACATCAGAGCGTATATAGTGCAATAAGCAAAGCTTGAGACTCATGTTCCATCTTATGTAGCATGCAGTAGGGAGACTTAGCTACACTGGTTGAGCTCCCAGGGATACATTGTTACACTGGTCATGGTCCATTCTCTTCTTCCCCCTCTTCTTGAGTTGGTTGAACTTGAACTTAGAAGGGAATACCCCGCTTCTCGAAGAAAGAGTGTCCAGACTAGGGTCATAGAGTTACCTTGTTGGGGAGGGTTGTTATTTTGCTACTTCTGAGGTGGAGAGCTTACCTCACTTACACAATACAAGGAAAGATTCATGGTCTTTAGGGTTTGTGTATGTAGACTTGTTCTGATCTGGATTGTTGAGGAGTCTTGAATATAGATTAGTAGATCTTAGAGGCTGTTAAGTTTAAACCTAAGTCCAAATAAGGTTCCGACACATTAATAATCCAAAGATATGATCGAGCTCCATACTATAATTTAATGAAGGCAAGTTTAATAATCAGCATTGATCCATGCATTTCCCCTCTTTTCTTTTCCTTTTTTTTTGACTTCTTTTTCAAATAAATGTTTGCTAAGGGACTAGCAAAGTTAGGTATAGGGGGGTCGTGAATCCTCATTCATCACTCTTTATTCTTTTATTTTAGCTAAAAACCTGTGCAAAACACCATGTATATTTATGTAAATAAAATAAATTGACAAAAAGCATGCATTATGTAAATATTAATAATTAGCATGTTTTTTTGCAAAAATAAAAGAATAAAGAAATAAAGAAAAAGAGGGAAATATTTAGAATAAATATTGAGTGACATGAAACCAAGGGAGGGCTCCACAAGGGCATGACCGCAAAATAAAATAAGTAGAGAGAGATAGGGTGACTCAACATGATGTACATATTCCTCTTTATGTAAATATTTTATTTTCTGAAAATAAAAATATTTATATGTTCCCTATACTTTGTGTATATCCATAAAAAAATAAAAATAAAAATGGGAAAAATAAAAGAAAAATAAAAATAAACAATTTCTCTCTCATCAGTGCATATGTACCATGTACATAGAACAAAAGTTGTAATTATTTCACCCTTGTAAATAATTAATAAAAATATAATAAAAATCTTTTTATATTCCATATTTTATGTTGAAAATAAATAAAATATAAAATAGGGATAATAGTACAAAAATAAAACAATAAAAATGAAATTTAAAAATACATAGGCATACATAACAATATATAATAATAATATAATGTAATTACCTAATTTATTTTTCAAATAAATAAATAAATATCACAAAAAAATCTTTGAAAATAAAAAAATATTTTTTATTTTGTAAATATTTTGAAATAAGGTCATTTTCTATTTTATTTCGATTTTTCAAATAATGTTTCCAAGGGAATTCTCCCATTGGTCCACGGGGGATGTTGACCCCCGGTCAACTTTCCCCCCAAGACCACCTCTTAGCGGATCCGCTTCGCCAACCCGACGTCTCTGATTTCTCTCCAGTCGATCTGTCTGCCATTCGCCTAAATCCCTGGCTCCATTTGTAGCTCGATGATCCGAGACCTTCGCGCGACCTTCATTCTAGGGGTTTGTGCATCGACGAACATGCCCAACTCCCATCTTTCCGGACCCCTAGCACTATAAAGTCTCAGCTCAGCCGCACATTTCAGACCACCTTCAGCTATCGTCTCTCACTCCCAGGACCTCCGTCTTCTGCCCTTGAGTGATAGCAAGCTTCAGGAGGTGTTGCACCGAGGATTGGAGCGCTCTAGCCCCTAGTCTGGGTGTTCTCACCGTCGTGCTCCACCCGAAGGAGCTCGAGCCTCTGGAGACGTCGCTCCATTGAGGCAAGGATCCCGGGAGGTCACCCACCTCCAACACAGACGTCTACGATCGTTAGGTACCCTCGATACTATCTAGAACACCTTCCATTTCGATTTCGTGATTTAGCGTCGACGGCCTTCGCCGACCATTTCGCTCCGCTCCCATCAACCATTCACCCATCCGACCCTCGAACCATCTTCACGAGACTTCTCCCCATCGTCTACGCCCATATGATCATCCTGACTCGCCCTGGAGAAGGACCTCTGCTTTCCTCCGCCGTCGCTTCGTCGGAGAGCGTCGCCCCACATCACACGGTCACCCCCTTCGCACATAACCGGGTCGAGGAACTTTGCCCTCGACCCAGCTCTATTCCTGTGCAAGTAGTGTCGAAGAAGGACCCCATATGGGGGTGCAACAGCTGAAGCACAGGAGCTCCGAGCCTTCATCACTATCGGGACCCTCCAGGGCCCCTTGGCTTCATCGGAGTACAGCAGGAGCTGCGGACGACTTCGGGCATCACTTCCCCTCTCGGAGCAGCTCGGAGGAGCCCTCCACCGCACTTATTGGGCTGGCAAAGTTCGTCAGCGAGCTATTCTTCAAGGACCTCCAAATACCATCTGATCGACCCTTCGCTCCAGTTTTGATCGTAGCCATCCATCCGCAGAGCGTTTCCAGCCGTTTGATCCATCTGAGGGTCGCATCCAGAGCGTTAATAAACGAAAGGGTATCCACAACTCTCAGCCGTCCGATCACATGTGGACACCCCTCGTTCGTCAGATCATTAATAAGCGGGTAATTTGCACTTAGGCCCTCCCCTATTTTGATATTTTAGTTTAGTCCTATAAATATTAGTTTCAGTTATTTTTATTTTGGAAACATTGCACTTGGGACCCTATGTTTATCGTATTTTCATTCTAGTCCCTGTTTTGTAGAGACACGTGCGTCGACACGTGAGTTTCTAGGTATTTTGCATGTATGGGCTTGGGATTCATCTGATGTTATGAATTGAAATTTTATTTCTGATATTTGCATTTATACCCCTTTGCGTATTGAATTAGAACTTGTGGTGAAAATTTTGTGAATTTTGCATAGATACCCCTACAGTTTTTGCATGTGTTGCATTTAAGCCCTTGAAAGTAATTTTTATTACATACAGGTCCTTGTGTGCTCTGTGTCTTGCATTGATTGAATAAAATATCAAATCAAACCCAAATCGTTGCAACCCGGATCTCGGTGCTCAGCTCAATCAAGAAAAATCAGGAACCACCAAAATCAGATAATCAATCTATGAAATCAAAGAGCGGTCCTCGCTATTTATTTAACCTGCTATAGCGACCAGGGTCGGGCACAAGGAGCACGAATTGGCCGAGATGGTGTACGAAGTAGTCAAAAATAAAATGAAATGTTTTTGGTGGATTTTTTAATCTTTTTAAATTTTTTTTGCATTTTTAATAATAAAGGAAATATAGAAATAAGGGAAAAGCCAACAAACCACTAATTATAAAACATAACAAATATAGCCAAAAATTTAAATAAAATTGTTTTATGTTTTTTTATATTTTTAATTGTTTTTGGTGAATGTTTTTGAATTTTATAATTTTTAGTTGATTTTTAAAAATCAAGAAAAGGAAAAATAGTGAATCAATGTGCAGCTAGACTTGAAAGGCTAATTAAAAATATCCAATTAGCCTCTAAAAATCTGGAGACAATTTTTATGAAAACTATGTACAAAAATTAAGCTACTAAAAAGAGTTTGCATTTTTTATTTTTATAGAATTTTTAATGATTTTTATACGATTTTTAGGGTTTAAATTTTTATGGGTTTTATAAGTCCAAATAACACAAAAATTGGATAGAAACTCAGCAACAATAAAAAAACAATTCCTTTTTTTTAGAATTTTTAGATGATATTTTATTTTTTTGTTGATTTTTCAACTCAAATAGTAACAAAAATGTGTGTTTTTGATTTTTTAAAAATAGCAAAATAATCTAAAAAATGTACCAAAAATTTAGTGAAATTTTTACACAGTGGTAGGAGCCACGTGTCACATGTGCCCTATGCTCCCATGCATTACTCTTTGATGCATGGTAGAGATGCAAGCACTTGCTCAAACGTTAGAAAATCATTTGGTGCTCTCATTCTCCTTTCTTCCTTTGGGCTTGATATTGAAGTTGGCATCCCGGGAAATTCCATTGATTGGTGAGGATTGAGAACGTACGCTCGGCGATCGCGAAAACTCACCCTGTGTGTTTAGTAGTAAGCAACTTTGTGTGGATTCACTAAAATAAAATAGAAAAGATAAAAGACTGACCCTTTACGGTCTCCACTTGCATGATGTTGGGAAGGAGATCTATTACGACAATGTTATTTAGCGATCCTCCCCATTCATCTAGGTCGGTTCAAGAGAGGTTAAACCCTCTCTTTGAACCTGAGTTTCCATCTTCTCCTCATGACCCCCATTCTCCAATTTCACCACTTGGATCAGTTTGAGAAAACCACATTTATTAGTAGCAGACTATTTTACGATAACATTTATTCCTAGAGTTACCAGAGCATGATTCATACCTTCCTTTCTTTACAGAGGTAGATGTTATGGCTGGGAAAGCACCCCAACAGCCGCAACCCACTTTTGAAGTGATCGACCTGACAACAATCAATATCAACTTACTTGCATCCCTCAAGTCCATGTAGAATCATAATTGGGAGAAAAGGAGGGTGATGACAGAGGTAAGAGCTGAGCTTATCTAGTTGAGGTACATGCGATATGATGAGAGATTTGAGGTCATTCCTAACTAGGGAAGAGATTATAGAAAGAGACCTCAGGGTGATGGAGATGATGTTCCACAAGATGATGGAGATGGGATTCCACCTAGACCTGCTTGTACCATGAAGCAGTTATATAACCCTGGTGTAACTACTACACATTGGTGTATTTGATATGTTGTTATTCAAGGTGACTTTGAGCTTCAACCCCAGACCATTCAGCTTTTGCCCAAGTTCCATGGGCATGCCACTGAGGAATCCTATTTACACCTCTGGAATTTTGAGCAGACCTGCATCACTGTACATGATAGATTTATGGACGAGGATACTATAAAGATAATAGTGTTCCCAATCTCCGTGGTTGATAGAGCAACCTATTGTCTAAAGACTCTTTGGAGAGTCATTACGACTTTGGAGCAGTTGAGGACTAAGTACTTAAACAAGTACTATCCACTCGGTCGGACCAATGCAGCTCAAGCTATGATTAGCAACTTAACCATGCTACCCAACGAGCAGTTTCATGAAGCATGGGATCGATTTAGAGAGCTCATTGAGAGGTGTTCACATCATGATATTAGCAAGCCCAATCTTGTTGAGAGTTTCTTTTGTGGGTTGAAACCTGAGTTGCAATGGCTGGTTAATGCTTCATGCGGAGGTTCCAACTTCTCCAAGCAAGAGGATTAAGTCTGGGCCATTTATGTGGAGATGAAAGAGAACTACACTAAGATGACACATACTCGATTCTATATTCATGGGAAGCCTCCTAACCATTTAAAGCACTCCAGTTGAGGCCGAATCTTCTTCTACTGCAATAGCACAGTCAAAGTCCTCATCTGCTAATATGGGGATCATTTGTAAGAAGTTATACCGCATGGAGATTATTGAGAAGAAGTGCCATGGTCTAGATAAGCTCGATAAGATCGACAAGTTGACCTAATGTTTAAGTGACATGAAGAATTAGATCATATGCCTACATGAGGTACAGATAGCTTCTATGCCTTCTTCATGGTCACATGTTGATTCATATGGGTGTTTTCCTCATTCGCAGACTCATACACATCATGTTCATCATATACATTCTTAGACAGTACATCATACTCCCCGGCACCAGATACAACATCCACCATCTTCTGATACTCATATGGTTGTCTACAAGAGTGATCGACCTATTTCTACTTTGTTGCCATGCTGTCCAGAGTAGCATGAACCATTGATTGAGGTCAATGAGATTTTGTACAACCAGTTCCCACAGCAGTCAGGGATCCATCGTGACGACCCCAGTTTCTATTGGTCTATAGGAGGTGCTTCTTCCCAACAGCATCCTCGAGCAACTTCAGGGTAGAGTAGAGAGTAGACCCAACCTGGTCCTCATACACAGTATCAGAGTTCTTAGTGGAGACATGATGCATATCCTGCCTTGCACTCTTATACCTAGTAGCAACCTCTTTCCTAACAACATTATGCACAACAGCATCAGTTCTATAGAGGCAACTCATCTGGATCTAGTAGTTCTTCTTATGAGAACCCAACGTTAGAGGATATTTCCTGTTTGATTTCTAAGCATCATACAACATTTAGGTGAGAGATGGATGATTTTAGACATGAGATGATAGAGATCATCAAGGGAAAGTCCACCATTCCTGGTCATATTAAGCGGAATCCAAACAACCTGATGAGGATGTTCGAGCATGTATAGTCGACAAAATCTACCATTATGATTGAGGTAGATGATGACATTTCTTCTATGTTTAATGTTGATTTTGTGAACCTTAGGAGTGGTTTAGTTCCAGCTGGCGATGCCTCATTTAGGTAAAGAGAGGATGCACATTCACATTCAGGCAAGCCTAATGAGCGAGAGAGCGGTACTGAGGCTGCTATACCAATTGTTGATGGTGGTGCTAATGCCACCTATCTTGACAATCAAGAGGGTGTTACTGAGGTTGTCATTACCCCAATTGCATACGGTGGTGTTGATGGCACCATACTTGTTGAGCCAGAGAGCGATACTAATGTCGCATCACATACTACTTATGGGGGTACTGATGTAACCAAGTTTGATTTTACAAATATATCTGTTGATATTCCTTTTCATGTAGTCAGTGATGTTGATAGAAAAATGCAAAAAATGTACAAAACAGAAAATCCAAAAAGAAAAATAAAAGAAAGGTTTCTACTTTTTATGGTAGTTCATCTTGTGTTGTTGATGGTGAACTTATTGATTCTGGTCATTTACATGTGCAGAGACCTCTTCTTATATCTTACCCACATACTTCTGAGGAGGGTCCATCTATTCCTTTCACTCAAGACCTCTTCTTAGGGAACTGAAATAAAAAAGAAAACCCCCAAAAGAAGTAGCTTTTAGAGTTCAACGAGCAGATGATAGACATATTTTAGATTTAGCCGACTCTTGCAGAGGCTTTAGAGCACATTCCTCTCTTCTAAAAGATCCTTAGAGAGAAGACCAAAGTCCACAGGAAGAAGAGGCATAACCATTGTTCAGAGATCCAAGTGCTGACACGAGCCACATGTTATGCCATCCAAGACTGTCTTCCAGCCAAGAGACCATATTCAGGAGCTCCGTATGTTAGATGTCAGATTCGGAAGCAACATTTTGATCGTATTCTATTAGACAATGGTTACTCGATCAGCCTCCTTTCTTCTTCCTTATCGATCGTTTTGTTTCATACTTTTAGACCTAGCATGACAGTACTTCAGTTTGCTGATAGGTCAGCCAAGAGGTCAAATGGTTTCCTCAAGGATGTTGTCGTCACCATTTAGGGTTTGCAATTCGTTATGAACTTTGTCATGTTGGACATGGAGGTCCCTGAATGTGTGAGATACGCGATCATATTAGGTCGGCCTTTTCTGGTGACAACAAATGTCCTGTATGATTATGGTAGCGAGAAAGTACACTTCTGCGTCGAGGAAGAGAGTATACAAATAGAGACGATTGAGGATTCGATTGCCAGAGATAGAGCCAGCTCAGAGCGGACATCAGATGCAGTGCCAAACATCCACCATGAGTGTGCTTTTGTGATTACATATAGTGAATCAGTTTGGGCAAATCTAGGTTCACGTTTTCAGAGTCGTCAGATATCCAGTCACCAGTTGATGAGTGTTCGGATAGCACACTTGTGGAGTAGGATACATTAGAGGCTAAGGAAGTAGATTCTGGTACTGTGATTTACTTCATTTGTGATCCCTCTTATTTAGACATGGATATTGATTGGCATGAGTTTGATGAGTATATCCCGTGATTGGTTTCTACAGAACTGATAGCCACTATGGAGACTGAGCCAGTACGGTCGTGTGAATCATCAGTTGGGTAATATCCATCAGTTTCAGAGTAGCAGAGAGAGTTCTCACATTCAAATCTAGTTGCTTTCATTCATACCCTTAGGAAGCTAGATTTACCCACTCCCACACACCCGGAGCTGAAGTTGTTACCATAGAGATGACCTACCAATTTCTTGTAGGTGAGCCCAAAATGTTTCCAGTCATAATCTTTTCCGATTTGATTGATGACCAAGAATCTCGCCTGATGGAGGTTCTTGAAAGAAATTGCAAGGCGATCGGATGGTTAGTAGAAGATCTCTATGGGATTAGTCCGGCCATGTTCTCTCACCCTATCTTTTTAGAGGATAATGCCAAACCATCTCGTGAGTATCAATGTAAGCTGAATCCGAATCTTCAAGAGGTGATTATGAAGGAAATTTCCATGTGGTGGATCATTAATTTTATTTATCCCATCTCTGACTCTAAATGGGTCAAACCGCTTCATGTCGTACCCAAGAAGACGGGTATCTCTACAGTTATCAATGAGGAAGGAGAGGAGATTGCTATATGAGTACCAACTTCTTGGCGAGTCTACATGGACTATAGACGATTGAATCATGCAACTAAGAAGGATCACTTCCCATTTCCATTCAATGATCAGATTATTAAGATATTATATGGGAAGAGTCATTATTGCTTTCTTAATGGGTACTCAATATATAATCAGGTGGCCATTGTACTTGAAGACTAGGAAAAATGACATTCATATGTTCATCCGGAACGTGTTCTTTTAGACGGATGCCCTTTGGTTTATATAATGCCCCGACTACATTCCAAAGGTGCATGCTTTCCATCTTCTCAGACATGGTGGGTTAATTTTTGGAGGTTTTCATGGATAACTTCTCGGACTATGGGGATGATTTTGATGCTTGCCTTTCTAGACTGGATCGCATGCTTCTATGCTGTGTGGAAGTCAATCTTGTCTTATCTTAGGAGAAGAGTCATTTCATGTTGACTCAGGGGATGCTCCTTGGTCATATCATCTCCAACAGGGGCATGGAGGTTGATCCGGCCAAGGTGGACATCATCAAGAAACTCAATCTGTTGTCCAATCTGAAGTAGTTATAGTCTTTTCTTGGGCATGTTGATTTTTATCGATGGTTCATTCAGTACTTCACTTGAATTGTCCAACCACTTACTGATCTTCTCACGAAAGACACCGAGTTTCCTTGTAGATGATAAGTGTCTTTTGGTTTTTGGGACTCTCAAGAACCCGGTTATCTTGGCTCCTGTCCTTCAGCCAAATGATTGGTATCTTCCATTCGACATCATGAGAGATGTCCCAGATTTTGCCATAGGGACTGTTTTATGATAGAGGTGGGATGGTTTGACTTTTGCCATTCACTACCCTAGCAGGAATTTGGATGTCGCCCAATGAAACTACACTGTTACGGAGAAAGAGATGCTAACCACAATCTTTGTTTCAGACAAGTTTCGATCTTACATTATTCCATCTAGAGTGACTATCTACAGAGATCACACCACCGTCTAGTACTTAATGAAGGATGCCAATGCACGTCTTACTAGATGGATCCTTCTACTCTAGGAGATTGATATTAAGATTAAAAATAAACCTGGAGTCAAGAATGTGGTGGCGAATCACCTCCTGATTATAGTTGTTTGAGGATTCTGAGACTACCACACCTATCACAGAGACATTCCCAAACAAGGTGATTCTTACTATCACCTCGCTCCCATGGTATGTTGACATTGTGAACTATCTTGTTGCCAAGAAAGTCCCACAAGGTTGGACGGTAGCAGCTTGAGACTTTTCTCATGAAAGTCAAGTCGTACCATTGGGAGGATCCCATCCTTTACCATGAAGGGAGGATAGTGTCTGGCATTGGTGTATTCCTCAAGAGGAACACCACAGTGTCCACACTTATTACCACAAGCTTGAGGAATGAGGACATCATTATAGGAGGAAGGTATTGTAGAAGGTGCTCTAGTCAGGCCTTTGGTGGCCTACACTCTTCAACAATGCTGATGCATTCGTGAAGAGGAGTACTGATTGTTAGAGGATGGGTACTTGTAGATATAGAGATATGATGCCAATGCATCCCATTCACTATTGTGACATTTTTGATGCATGGGGCATCGATTTTATGGGCCCATTCCCTAAGATTCAGGGATTCAAGTATATTATGTTGGCTATAGGTTATGTTAGTCATTGGGTTGAAGTCATCCCCGCCTGAGCCGCTGATGAGAGGACTGTTTGCACATTTCTAAGCAATAATATCATATCACGGTTCGAGGTTGTAAGAGTTCTGATTTCTGACGGGGGTACTCATTTCATCAACGACAAGGTAAGGGCCATTTCTAATATGTTCAGCATTGACCATCGAGTAGACACCCCATATTATCCACGGACGAATGGTCTTGTTGAGATTTTGAACTGGGAGATCAATATGATATTATAGAAGATTGTTCACCCATATCGAAAGGACTAGTCATAACTTTTGGACTCGGTCTTGTGGGCCTATAGGACGTCCTTCAAGATTCCTTCGGGTAATCTCCATTTCGACTCGTTTATGGAAAGCCTTGCCACTTACCTATTGAGATCAAGCATCAGTCACTTTGGGTAGTTTCAGAGATATTCTTAGATCTAGAGAGTGTAGGATATCAGAGGAGAGCAGAGTTCGCAGCCTTGGAGGAGTTACGTGATACAACCTTCTCAAGTTGTTCACATTATAAGGATAGAGTGAAAGAATGGCAAGATTCACACAGTAGCCATAAGAAGTTTGAACCAAATCAGAGAGTAAGGCTATTCAATGGAAGACTAAGATTATTTCCAAGGAAGTTATAGAGCAAGTGGAAAGGCTCGCATATAGTTAGAAAGGTGCACGAAAAAGGCAGCATTGATATATATGAATTGTCTTCTAAGTCCACCTTTTGGGTCAATAGTCATCGCCTGAATCCTTCTTTTGATCTTGACCAATTGATAGTTGATGTTTCCCCAATCCATTTTGTATGAGATGTGTCCTTTGATTCTCATATTTTGCATCTCATAAATGATTTACTCATCCGTCCACCTCTTTTGTATATCCATGTTTTCTCGTAATTTTTTTATTTCTTTCTTCCGTTCTTTGTTTAACACCCCAGTTCTCACTTAGCACTTTTGCTATACTTAGGATGCACTATATATTAAGTATAGAGGGGCGTTAAACATGTGTTATTCATATTTCTCTTTGTTATATTACTTCTGTTTTGTTGCTTATACTTAGAAACACCCGATCCTAAGTATAGGGGATGTAATATCTGTTTTTCACTTCTTTGATTATTTCGTCGCTTGTCCTCAATTGTTGATATTCTTTTATATATTTAGGTATCCTTTTCCTAAAGTATAAGGGGACAACTCGAGTCGTTGATTTCATGTAGATTCTCTTCCTCGGTTTTCCTCGCTTGTACAATCTTCTATACTTAGGATTATGTGATCCTAAGTATAAGGGGGATTACCAACTTCTATTTCATTTTATTTTTTATCTTTCATTCTTTGAGTCATTGTAGCATTGGATTCTTTTCACTTTTCTATACTTGGCATGAATTCTGCCTTCCTATGCCGCTTCTTGGTCACTATGAGGACATAGTTTGAGCTATGTATAGGGGGTGTCATATATATTGTATATATACTTTATCCATAACTCGTACTTTTGTTTAATATTTTGGCTAAAATTAGAATAAAAATGATTTATAAAATGACTTGTAACCTATTTACAAAAATTATTTGTAAACTTCTATGTAAAAACTTTTGTAGAATATTTTTTAAAACATTTTGTAAAATATTTGTAAATGTTTATGTAAAATGCTTTGTAAATTATTTGTAAAAATGTTTATAAAAACCTTTTTAAAATTATTTTCGTATAAAATGTTGTAATTTGTTTGTAAATAATTTTGTATGTTAATTATTTATATTGTACAAATATTTCTAAAATGTTTGAAAATAAAATGGTTTCTAAAATTGGTTTGTAAAATTGTTTGTAAATTAATTTGTAAAAATTAGTTTTGAAAAATCTTTTGTAAATGTTTTGTAAAATTTTTGTAAAATTTTTTGTCATGTGGGATATAAATTATGGATATAAAATGTAAACTTGTAAAATCCATGTGTGAATAAAATCCATAATTAGTTTTAATGATTGGTTATTAATATTTGTATATAAAATCTTTGTATAAAAGTTATAAATAAAATATGTACATAAAATCCTTTTCTAGGTAAAATTATTGTAAAAATTGTATATAAAACTTGTAAATAATTTTTTTGTGAAGTCTTGTATATAGTTCGTATAAAATTCTTGTAAATCTGTGCAATTCTCTATTAAAAATACCATAGAAATATGAAAAAAAATACATAAAAATCTCCAAAAGCTCCCTAAAACCCATTTAAAAAAAGTTTATTCTTTTCTTTTTCTTTTATTTTCCCTCAAAAAAATTTTTTGTATATATTTTTTTGCATGCATTTTTGCATTTTGTAGAATGATATTGATGCTTACTTAATCCACTTAATTTTAGAGGAACAATAGAGGAACTGGGGTTGAGACTTTTCATGTCATAGCAACTTAATTCTTTTATAAGATTATGTTTACATGCCATCTTGATTTGCCTATGTAGAATATTTCACAACACACTCTTGACCCTTTTAGACAGTGGCTTAACTTGAACAAGCACTCTACACGTAGCTCTTCATGGATGAGATGGTGAGGAGGTAGAATCCTTTAGCTTGGGGAAATACACGGGTGGAAACATTCATAGTACAATAAGTGTCCAGTGTGTCTCAACCTAGTCTAGTGGCACTGAAGTCTGATGAGAGGATGTTGTGGGGTGCAATAATGCTTCAAAAGAGGGATAGTGGTCTGGCTCAAGAAGAACAACTTTTTATGTACATGTTGCACATTTGTATATATGTTCAAAAAATATCTTCAAAAAAGTTAGATGAGCAAAAGTTAAATAAATAAAAATTCTCGTCGTAATGAATAAGCAAGGCATATATTTCGAAGTCTCATATCAAGGAAGCCTGCAGCTGGAGACTTGGCTACATTGGTCAAGCTACAAGGATATGTGACTACACTGGTCACAATCTATTCTCATCTCTACCCCCTCTTCTTGAGCCGGTTGCACTTGAACTTAGAAGGGAATACCCCGCTCCTCGAGGAAAGAGTAGCTAGACCGAGGAATTAGGGTTACCTTGTCAGAGGAGGTTGTTTCTTTGCCATTTCTGAGGTGTGGAGCTATATTTCACTTACGCCGTATAAGTAAAGATTCATAGTCATAAGAGTTTGTGTATGTAGACATGTTCTGACCTGACTGTTGAGGCGACCTGAACATAGAATTGTGGAACTTGAAGGTTGTCAAGTCTTAACTCCTATTCCAATAAGGTCCTGCCAAACTAATAATCCAAAGGTTTAACCGATCTTCATACTTCGATTTTATGAAGATACGTTTAAAATCAATATTGTTCTAAGTTATTCCCTTTTTCTTTTCTTATTTTCTTTTTCACTTCTTCTTCGAATAACTGTTTGCTAAGGAACTAGCAAAGGTAAAGTATACGGGAATGATGAATCCATGATTAAACTTCTTTTTTCTTTTATTTTATCTATAATCATTGGTAAAACACCTATAAATATTCAATAATTATCATTTCATTGATTTGTTGATATTGTATATTTATCATCCATTTACAACAAAATAAAAGAATAAAGAAGAAAAGAAAAGGAAATATAGAAATATGTGTTTATGAAATAGATGTAGACTGACTCGAACCCCGAGAGAAGGTCAAGACTTGACTCATAGACTAGGAATAAAGCAGGGGGAGATAGGGTCCATAAGTTACAAAAATCATGAAAATCAAGTCTCACTTGTACGTATTCATCATTTTCACCGTGTACATATTTTCATCTATTTTATTTATCAATAAAACAACCTCAAATAAAAATATTTCATTCCTGAAAGTCAATTGTAATAATGTTTTTTAATTAATAAAAATATCAGAAATATTATTTAACGAATAAAAAATAATTACAATGAACCTAAAAAACAAAAAAAATCCAACTTTCGAGGTTCATAACTATTTATAGAAAACTCCAAATTTACAAAATCACTTTTAAACTGTGTTTTGTAACTAATATTATTTATTAATGATACCAAAATCATCAAATAAATCGTGTGAGTTTTGGCATTTGGACCCCTTTTTCTATATGTACATTATGTTTACATAAATTCTTTATTTTCTATTTATTTATTCCTAAGTCCAACTAACTTAATTCTCTTTTCCTAAAAACTAGTAGAAAAATACAAAATATAACTTAAAAAAATTGTGAATAAATACAATAAATCTCAAAAACTAAATGACATAAAGTCTAATTCCTGGACCTAATAACTCGGCCATATGAATTCCGATTTGGGTATACTCTCTTTTAAACTTCGTTTTGTAAAATTATCTATCAAATAAGAGTAGTTTCACTAAAATCAGAGTTAATATGCAAAAAGTAGGTTATGGGACTCTATTGGGGTATTTGTGTGTGTGTGTGTGTGTATATGTATTGCAAATAATTTTTTTACTTATTTTATTGTATATTTGTGCAGATATTGTATTTTTAATTTTTTTGTATATATATTTTAATTATATAAAATGCAAATAATAAAAAATAAAATAATGTATTTATTATATATGTATAATACACCTCTCGTGTTTATATTCCTATTTATTTGTATCATTAAATTAACTTTAATAAAAAATAAAAATATATTTAAAATCCTCAATTTATTTTGTAATAAATAAATTACTAAATTATGTAATTATATATAAATAATTTACTAAAAATTGGATTGTTGTATATAGGTATTTTATTTCTATAAATAAAGGTTTTTATTTATTTTACCCTAGTTACTTATTTTATTTAATTTATTAAAATTCAACATAAAATATTTTTTAAATTATTAACTTTATTTATTTAAATAATTTTTAAATTTAAAATCATTTTCTATTTTATTTTTTATTTTCCCTATTTTGTCGTCCCGTGCTTTTTGTCCTTTTCTTGGATGGATTTTGATTGGATGCGTTGAACAAGTTAACCTCAGTCAACTTGGCCCGCCCTCTCTTGCCCGGACATTGTTTATCAATCTTCTATGACTTTTATAGATCAGATATGTCCTTCTCCTCGCCTAATATTTTGTCTGATTGGAATAAAGGGATCTAAGATCCACACCAGAATCTCTATATGTGCGGATCTACCTCATTTCATGTGCATTTTTCTGATCCTTCTCGATCCCCCCATGCCTATAAAACGTCCTGCAAGTGCCTTTCAGCCATTTTCGGATCTATCTTCGATGCCTCTATCCACCCCCTGTAACTTCAAGATTGTAACAGGAGCTTGGAGCAATCATTGGAGGAGGGATTTGACATGTGATTGGACGAGATCCACTCATTGCTGGTACAGCTCCGTCATGGTCATCCTCGAGGGTAATACGCAACCACCTCGAGGCCATCACCATATCAAATTCATCATCGATTCATTGTTGATCATCCGACATCATCAGGTACAACTGATCACCGTAGATTTCATTTCATTTCTTCGAATCAGACCTATAGCAGAGCTTCTGATCTTCATCTCTAATCATCTCAATCGAAGATCCTGTTCTGCAACTTAAATGCCTGATCTGACCGCCTTTCACCTAGATTTGATTCTAATTCGCCATACCTAATTCGATCACTCCATCCATTCTGGATATGACCTGATCTGCCATCGATCCTCTTCCTTCACCGTCGTCCGAGAATCACCACCTCTCCTTTCATCATAACCCTTATTTTTAGCCTAATAACAGTTGGTTAATACTTGCAAATCTTCGAGCCTTCTCCATAAACCAGCAGGTGCAAGGAGAGAGCATACCTGGAGCTCGGTTACATCTTCATGTGCTGCGAGCAGAGGAGGAACTCCAGATCTCTCCCCACGAGATCCGGATCATACAAGCATCATCATCTTGTGTAGGATCATCCGATGAAGCTATTCTATCCTTTAGAGCATCGATCTGATGCGGACGAGAGAGATACAGTTGATTGAAAGTCTTTTGGGGACACATTCATACTTGTTCTTCGTCCACGTCCCAGCATTATCGGATCAAAAGCATGAGTCTCTAGATTCATTCTTATCTACACGTTGACACCCAATTGTGTACCCTTTGATTAGATCTTGATAGTGCAATCTTGATCGTACGTAGATTCGCAGATCGCATGTGAATCACACAAGCCATGGGGGTATATTGCACACCCTATCCCTGCAGTTTCCTTTATTTCATTTTAATTCAAAAATTGTAAATAACAGTTTAATTTTTTTATTATTCATCCCTTATAGTTTTGAGATTTGTAATTTAGTTCCTATTTTATCGAATTATGTGTTCGTACCTGTGATATTGGTGGATATTTTGCAATAATATCCCAGAAATCTTCTATGGTAAATAGAAGTTGCAGAACTTCTCTATATTTGTAATTATACCCCTTTTCATTTGTGCATGTGTTTCTGCTGGTGTTTTGTTTGTAATTTTGCAATGTGATTGCATTTTATTTCTTACTATTGTTTAGTGAATAAACATTAAACAATTGCAGCTGGGACCTCCTTTTCCAGATTTAATTATGTGTCTTGTTTTGCATGATTATTTTAATTTATCTAAAATTTCCAAAAGAATTAGGTTAAATTTATACTGTGTTGTTTTATTTCTCTAATTTTTTATTTTGCAAAATATTTTAATTTGCTATTTTAATAATTCAAAAATTCTTTAAAAATTCCCTGTTTGTAATTGAAAATTTGCAAAAATTTGAAAAATATTTTAAAAATTCTAAAAAATTGTAATCATATTTTGACTTGTTTAAATTCCTTTCCAAAATTTGTTTGAAAATATTTTATAAAAACCAAATAAATTTTATAATACAGAAAAAACTAAAAAAATTATGTAAAATCATTAAAAAATCAAAAAATGTGTTTCCGACTTGATTTGAATGTAAATAAAATGCTATTTGTTAAAATTGGTTTCCATTATTTTTGTTTTCATTTTTTATTTTAAAAATCCAAAAACATGTGCTTGAATTTTTTGTTTTGTTTGTTTCCTATTTTTCATTTATTTAAAAATCCTAGAAAAATCTAAAAATCCTTCAAAAATCATAAAATAGTAAAAAAATATAAAAAAAACACATAAGTATTATTACTTTATTTTTTGGATATTTTTACAATAGTTTAAAAATACAAAAAGAGTGATTGTTCTTTTTTTACATTTCTTTTTTGGGCTTTGTTTTAAAAAATAAAAATATAAAAATTTGCAAATTAAAAATCATTTAAAAAATGAAAATCAGAAAACATATAAAAATTTAAAAATTTAAAAATTCCATAATTTTTTAATGATTCCACAAAAATCCAAGAGTAGTCAACTTTGAGTTCCCTTTTTCCTTTCTTTGATTTTTCATTGAATTGGATCACCCTTGCTTAATAAATGTTACTTCCTTATGTTCGACCCTGGGTGCTATATTGGGTTAATAATTAAATAGCAAGATCCATCTCTTTTATTTCTTGATTTTTGATTTGAAAATAATTATTTGATTGATTCATGTTTCATTTTCAGTGACGACACATTCACATCACACATTTTCTCTAATCATTCACATTTAAATAAACTAAACCCAAATGATATTTTCGAACATCAACATTTATACCTACCATATTATCTATGGCAATCCTTTCCGCCAGCCCATGGTATTAATTCACAAATCCGTATGGGCCATTGAACTTGTGCAACCTTTATTCCGAGCAAGGAGGAAAGAACGTAAAACTTGATCTGAACCAATTGCTTGAATTTAGAGACTACGCATGCGATAACAGCCTGATGTACAAAGAGAAGGTCAAGTAATGGCATGTGAAACACTTCCGAAGAAAGACTTTCAAACCTGGATAGAAGGTGTGGTTATTCAAAATTGAAAATTTTCCTGGATAAACTGAAGAGCAAGTGGAAAGGACCATTCAATGTAAAGATTGTGCGTGACCACAAGAGTCTACCCATATCATAATTGTCACTTGGCGCACAACCCTTTGTAGTCAACAAACAGTTGCTGAAGGCATATCTCGAGCACGACATATTCCTGTCCATTATTGATTCGATTGAAGTTGCAGTTGAAGATGAAACAAAAAGCTAAAAATCACAAAAAGATTATGTCTTCTCTTTTTGTTTTTTTTCTATTTCTCCCGAAAAGGTGTTCACCACGTTCATCATTGTTATACTTAGGACATACTTTGTCCTAAGTATAGGGGGATGAGCACCCCGAGTTCCTCATTTCTTGATCCCTCACATATCCCCTCAACTCTCGATATTTTGTCTATAATAAGGGATATTTTACTATAAGTATAGAGGGGGATTGGTCGAGCCGATGATTTCATATCTTCCCCCCTTCACCCTCCCTGCCTTGTATACAACTTTCTATACTTAGGATTATTTTATCTTAAGTGCAGGGGGGACAGTCAACTTGTCATTAGTTCATTCCTTAATCATTGTAGTCTAGACTGTTCTATACTTAGTACGAGTTATGTCTTCCTTTTTTCTCTATGATCTTTGAGGGCATAACTCAAGCTAAGTGTAGGGGGTCCTATATACATTGTATATACTTTAACCATAACTCATACTAACGTATTTTCAATAATATGGCTAATTAATAAAACACACATTAATTCTTTGAAAATACTTGTAATAATATGGTTCAAACTATTTTATAAAATGTTTGAAAAATTGTTGGAAAATCTCTTTGAATAATCTTTTGAAAACTGTTTGGAAAATGTTTTGTAAAATGTTTTCAAACCATTGTAAAAATATTTTGTTTCTAAAAAGTTCTTTTATTTATTTTTATAAATTATTTTAAAAATATGTTTGCAAATGATTTGAATAATGGTTGCAAAATTATTTGAAAAAATATCCATATATTATTTGGAAAATATTTATAAAATGATTTTCAAAGCATGTAAATGTTTGTAAAAAATATTTGTAAAATTATTCTTTCAAAATAAAGTTTTTAAAATGATTGTCAAAATCTTTGCAAAATATTTTGAGGACTATAGAAATTCTTTACAAACCTGTATATAACACTTGTGAATACCTTCCATAAATTCTTCACCTAAATTCTTGTAAATAACAAAGATGCATTCCGATGTAAATATTTGTACATAAGTAATTTCCAAAACTCTTTTGTTTTTAAAATCCCTAAAAATTTGCAAAATTTAAAATCCCAAAAATATTTTCAACAATCATTTAAAAAACCTTCATAAAAATCTACAAAACTTTTTCGAAAATCCATAAAAAGATCAAAACCAGAAAATGCATCAAAAAAATATTTTATGCATTGTACATAGCATTTGCATTTGGCGGATTGATAATAACAATTGAACAAGTTTAAGTAAAATCAGAAGATTGGAGCTTAGTTGGACCTTAATACACATAATCACAGGAACCTTATAGGGACTGGATTTGATATGCTTTAGGTCTAGAGTTAATTCTTTGAGACCATGAGGTTTAGTTCAGTGCCACCTTGAATGCCAAAGTAGAATATTTTGGAACACACACATGACTCTTACCGACAATGACCTAGATTGCACACCTGCAACTTACACTTTGCTCATCTCAGTGGAAGTAGTAGAGGGCTGGATTTTCCAGCATGAGACACAAGCCAATGGAAACATCGAAAGTCATACATTTGTTTCCATTGTACCCCCAACCCAATGCAGTAGCCACGAGGTCTAATGACATAAGTCGGTGGGTTGCAATAATGCTTCAAAAGAGGGATAGTTTACTAGCTCGAGAGGAAAAAGTCCTTATGTAAATGTTGTTGTACATAGTATAAAAAAGAAAAAATCAAAAACTCCAAAAAAATAGACAGGCAAAAGTCAAAAAAATCAATTACTGGTAAAGTTAATATGTATGTGTGTCTACAGCCGCATGACTTGGCTATTGGTCAAGCATCCGAGGACATGTAGCTACATTGGCTACCATCCATTCTTTTCTCCACCTCCTCTTCTTTAGATGGTTGTACATTTAGAATGGAATACCATGCTTCTCGAGAAAAAGTTATTGAATCAGGGAATGAGGCTCACCATGTTGGAGAAGACTGCTTTTTACCGCTTTAGCCGAGAGGAGCTACATATCACTGGCATTGTACAAGATAGACTCATAATCATAAGGGACTGTGTATGATATCGACTTGTACTGACCCAACTTTTGAGGAGACTTAGGCATAGTCTTGTGGTTCTTCGAAGCTGTTGTGTTTCAAATCCGTTTTCCAATAAGGTTCTGACCAAACTTAACTTCTAATGTTCTGATGGAATGCATGCAAATAGAATTATTTTGCATAAGATAACATATATTAAAATCAACCCAGAAGAAAAGAAACCTAGAAGATAACTTCTAAGGGTCTGTCTGGCTTAGCATTATTTTGCATAAGATAATAGATATTAAAATCAAAATAGCATTATTTTGTTATCTAATGCAAAATAATGCTATTTACATTGCTTACATGCATTTAGCTAGGGTATTTACATGAATTTAGCTCCAAGACAAGTTTGAAAGTTAAAATAAATCCACGTTCTTTCTTTTTCTTTTCTTTATTTTCTTTTTCGCACTTATAGACTTAAGTGTTTGCTAGGGACTAGCAAAGGCAAGTATAGGAGGGTGATGGATCTCTAATTCATCACTTTATTCTTTCATATTGGCCTTCAAATCCTAGTTAAATGCATGTAAATAGCATTATTTTACATAAGATGACAGATATTATCTATTGTGTAAATAATGTATATATTTAAAGACAAAATAAAAGATTAAAGAAAAGAAAAGAAAAGAAAATGAAATACGAAGGTATTGAATGATCCTAAACCTCAAGACATAGGATTCATGATGAGTGGGTCAACAAGGAATAAAGTAAGGGGTGATGAGGGCCAAAATACAATAAAACCCTAATTCATAAAGTCCCCAATAAGTTTATTTTGGGATCCATTTTATTCTTTTTTATGTATACATCAAATAAATAAACTTTATACTTGAAAGTTGTAGATTAAAATACATAGAAAAATACAAAATTTATTTCACACAAAAATAATACAAAGTGTGCTTCTACACTCAAAATAAAAATCCAAAACCTAGACTTCCCATACCTGTATCTCTTGCATATGAACTCGAAATTCATCAAAATCACCATTAATTCACATAAATTTTTATTAGCTATTTAATGAAGTTAGTCTCATTTAATTTTGAATTAAGATGTAAAAGTTAAGTTTTGGACCCCTTTTGTACAATATACCTGAGTAAAATATTTATTTTATTTATTCATTTTATTCTTCAAAATTTTATATCTTTGAAATTTTGTAGATATTATTTGTAGTATATATATACAATTAAAAAAATAAAACCATAAAAAATACAATAAAATAAAATAGTATAATAAGTTACCTAGATGAATTACCTATACCTATACATATATGATAAATATATTTATGTTAGTGTATAAATAACTTCAAAAAATACAATAAAAATATGTTTAAGTTTATTTAAAAAAAGTTATAAGTATATAAATTATGTATATAAATTAATAAAATAAAAAACATAAAATAAAAATAAAATACACATTACATAGGTAAATATACCAATAAATACACTTGTAAAAATAAACCCATAATAAATGAACTAGTATAAATAAATAAAAATCACTACAAGTTACTACATAAAATAATAAATATTTTTTTAAAATATATTAAAATCATTTATTATTTTATCTTGAATTAAAATGGATTTTATTTTCTGTTTTGTCCTTTTGCGACCTGTGCGGCCCAATCAGAGCACGCCTCTAGTTGACCTCGGGTCAACTCTCTCACCCAAGGACTTAGGTCTATCAGCGATTTAGAGACCTCGTTTTGCCTAATTTTGGGGATTGAATCTTGCACCAAAATCACGCGATTCCTTCACAACTTTTCATCCTCGACGAGGCACTTACATGCCTTGGCCTTTCCTCGATCAATGGATCTTTGAATAGAGTCAAAACCCTAGTCAAAGTCACCCCTTTAAAAAGTGTCATCTTCATCTTCCTCCACCCTTTGATCTCTCTTAGTCTCTTGAAATCCCCAATGCTCATGTTGTGAAGCTTCCTGGTGATAGCCGAAACAACAATGACATCTTTGGCATGGAGGAAGAGGTCCCTAGGTTGAAGATCCAAGATTTACCGGCAAGATTCGCCGCAAGCTCCGCTCCTAGCTCTTCCAAGCAAGTGAGCATTTATTTCTATCATTTTACAATTCCTACACATAGCAGTAGATTAAAATAAATTTATGTTCTAGTTAATTTTGCCTTTATTTCCTTAAAAATAAAAATTGTTGTTTGCCAGAGCTAAGCTTTGATGAACCTCTTCATCATGCTTTGACCCTGATCTTGCTCAGATCAAGAGAACTATTCTCCTCCTCTACCGCATCGTCAGAGAACGTCACCTTGCCTCATTCTACTTCCATCCTCGCCCAAATTGAGCTGAGACCTTCATCTTCCTGTTTCAAAGCTAACCCTGCAGGTCAAATCTTGTGAAGACCCCATCTGCATAAATTTTGTCAAAGAACAACAACCTTTGTCTCACAACCTTCACCGACCTCTAAGGACCCCTCTAATGGTCTCGGAGACATTTGAGTCATCCATTCGATGCAGGAGGCCCTTGGGCATGTTTTGCACCACCTGGGATCTCCTCAGGTGGCCAAAGGAGGTTTGGAGGACAAATCAAAGCTCGGGTAGTGATTAATCACTAAAACCCTACTCAATTTGTCATTTTTATGTTGTAGTTAGGTACATAGGAATCAATCAAGAAATAACTACTTAATTATTTAATCCAATTAATTTTGAGTGGCTTTATGTTTATTTAGCCTAGGCAAGCTCCAGGGTCGAACTCAAGGAGGTAAAGGAACAACTTAGGTTTTAGTCTATCAAGTTTTATGCATGTTTTCAAGGCAATTTTTTGTATTTTCTATGCATTTTTTGAATGCAAATGCAAATTTCAATTAGACCTTGGGGCTATGGCACTCCCTAATTCCAAAGAAATATTCATTCTTTGACTACGTCAGCCTCGAGTAAATCAATTTTAAGGACTGACATGTGATTTTCAATTAGACGGAGTCCAAAAATTACAAAACTTGTCCAAGATGTTAATTTTGATGAAATAGATGCTATGCAACTTTTTGGAATTTTCTGATGCAAAACAAATATTTTATGAATTAATGAATGCAAATATAGTTAATCTCAATAATTGATATATACTAAACCAAATTATTTATAGGGGATAAAATTATATGAGATCTATTACGAGGTAATCTATCTCAGAAAAATCATAAATCATAAAAATGTAAAGTTCAATACCTTATATAAAATCAATTATTGAAATGTACAAAACAATTTTTACATAATAAAATATCTTGCAAATGCAACGATTTTTGGGCACGATGTAAAGTACAATTAATTCTATGATTGATGATTTTTTGGCAAATTTCTCAGCAGTGATTAATTATCTATGAATTTTAGAGCGTAAAGTGAGCAAAATAAGCAATACTTCCACATGAATAATTATTAGAAAATAACCACAGAGCATATAAAAGTCAAGCGCAGGCTAAAATGTAAAGAATTAATTGAAGAACACAATGCTAGTTTTTAAAAAATAAAAGGCATTCAAATTGATGTTCAAAACACAGAGGAAAGCTAAGAGTCTGACTGCAAATTACAATAATTAAATAACTAGGAAATGAAGAACAAGGTACAAAAGGAAATTACCTTAACCCTTAAGGGGTTTCTTCAAAATTTTCCCAGGGGTCATGTGTGTAGCACGAGACCCTGGGCGGCATGGGGCTTCTGATGCAATGTGCGATTCTCTAGGGGTGTCCTTACAAAGTTCCTCCTCCGCATGCGCGCCTCACGTGGGGAGGGCCTCGGGCCTCATCCTCGGTTGCTTGTGATTGGAAGGGGAAGCGGATCAAGCTCCTTAGCAGAGGAGTTCTGATTGCTATGTGACCTCGAAGGCGTGGAATGGTCGGTGAGGTAGAGCATTAGTCATTGAAGAAGCAAGGGTCTCACCATTGGTCGATGAAGCTCAGTACTGGAGGATGGAGCCTGATGTCGATTCCTGGAGGAACATGTAGGCCCCCATAATGCGGTGAAGTGTGGGGTCCTAAAGTTGACAATGTGAAGGAAGGTGAAGCTCCTAGAAGAGGAGTTCTGTCGAGCTGGCTGTGGTAGCTCGATAAAGAACAACCCAAGCGCCACGACAATGGGGCCTTGTCCTGTGATGAAGAGGAGCTAGAGGTAGAGCGGGCTTGACTTAATAGATGCGGGTGGAGTCGTGGAGTCTTCGACTGAGGAGGTGGGTGCTGCTACTATGCGCAACCGAAGCCAGAGGTGTTGTGATGTAGATGACGTGGGTGATCGACAACGGAGGAATATGGGAGGTGGACGGTGACAGGCGTAATCGAAGAGGGAGGTAGAGCTATGATTAGCTGAGGAGAAGAAGGTGAACATGTGAAACGGGGTACTTGAAGAAGGAGGCTCGATGGTAGAAGCCAGAACAGGGCAGCTGCAGGGCACTAGCTTCGACGATGTGCGATGCTCCTCAGATCACGCCATAGGAAGGAGTTTGTCAAAGTGAGAGGGTTCTGTTACCGCCCGTCGGACTAGGAAGCTACTCCTCCTTGTTGTTGGGTTATCGACGGATACATTCTTCAAGGGGCAGGAGCGAGGTTAAATAGTGATGGAGGGGGCGATGGAGATGGAAGGTGGATGTGATGAGGTGCGATCGGGGACGAGATACGATAAAGAGGTGGCGGCTGGTGAAGAAGGAAAGGGGATCAGAGATTGAGGCGGTACAATGGAAAATATCGTGAATGGAGACTGGGGAGCAGATCTTGACAAGGATGCAATGGAGATACCCGGATTGGAAAGCACCTGGCGGTGCTGGAGCAAAAGGGGAAGGAACTCCCAGATTTGGAGGGCGGCGACGAAATTGGGAGAGAAGGTGAAGAGCAGTGGTTGTCCAATCAACTAAGATCGGACGACCACAATCTTGCCACATGGCATTATTATTGTATGTATTAATTATTTATTTATTTTAATTTAATATATTTTTAAACGAAAAATTGGAATTTAAAAAGACCATAAATGAGTGACCGTAGGGGCCACGGGAGCTAACACGTTTCACTCCCAGAAAAATTGAAAAAATAAAATAGAAAGATAAATAGAAAAGAAATAACAAATGACTTGAAATCAAAAAAATCGCGAAAGTTGTTCGTCTCAATGAGATCTACAACTTTCCTGAAGAGACCAAAACCAAATAAGTCATTTACTCAATGTGATATTTTTGGTAGTACTCTTACATAGAATACCTAATTTTTGGATTTTGTATATTTTTTTATCATTTTTAAATAAGATAAAATAGAAATAAATTCATATAAATAAATAAAAAATATTTACACATCTCTGTATTTTTGTTGGATTTTTAATAATTAAGAAAATAAAGAAATAAAATAAAAAGGACTTATTGTACATATTGTCAATGAGGACGCAAACTCGATCAGTTTCTTTGATTTCAATCTTATTTTAGATTTTGAATTATGCGCATTTTAATAAAAAATTTTCCAAGAAAATATATTCAAAAGAAATAATATAAAGATATTTAATTATTTACATAAAATATAGGTCAAAATCGGCTAAAATACATAATGTATAAAAGAGGCCAAAACCCACTTTTCACATACGAGCTTTGATTCGCTTGAACTTGGTCTTGTTTTAAAGGTAATTGAATGCATATTAGTTGATAAAAGAGTGGTATAAATCAGACATTGTATGAAGGGATTATAAACATTTTCGTCTGACAGATCTGAAATTAGGGTTTGGGTTTATTTGTCAATTATTTCTCTTAGTGACTTTTTTGTATTTTTATTCTTGTTAGTAATATGTACACAATGGAGGTGGTTTCAGGTGATTTGGAGTTAGCACGAATTAATTAAAATTTGAGGAAGTTTGCTTATTTTACAGGTCAATAGGGCTAAGAATTTTGGCTTTTTATTTTATGCAATTATGTATGATAAAATGTGATTATTATTTACATATGCATGAATGTTAATAATGCAACATAGGTGACAAAATGCCAATGAGTTTTGGGGATGTAAGCTTAATTCATCTCTTTTAGAGTGATGAATCACATATTCATTGGGTAGTAGGGAGTTCTCTCCGGTTCTTACAGGTAAACTACATGCCGTCGATCATGAGCCACCTCCAGTATAAGCAGCAACCGTTAGATGTTTCACCCCTAGCCGCACGATTAATAGCTGAGATCTAATCTCGGCCACTGAAGGCGAACCAGAATCGATTATCCGAAAGGTGACGCATGTCAAGTGAAGAGCCATGCACCGTTGGATGGCACCAGTGGGGGTATCTTTGCTTACTACCCATGTAGATGTTGTATTTTATATTTATTCCATATAATTTAGTCTGTAGCATAAAATATTTTGATTATTTTGCATTTAACCCCATGTAAATTCCATATTTACACTTAAGTCCAATCCATGTCACCTCATGTTCCTGTATGCGTGAGGGGACTGGGTATTTTCACCTAGACCATCAGATATTTTGTATTTTGTTTTAGTCCATGGTTCTGAAATATTAGAGTAATGTTTTTAAGAAATTTTGCATGTTGCCCCTTGAACATTGTATTAATTGTATAAATACCCCTTCGTGTATTATTATTGGAAATATTTGGGAAATTATGGTTTTGACAATGTACTTCTCTAATATGTTTGAGTTCAGTGCCTAAACTTTAAATATTTACATAAGTACCTCTACTAGGCTATATTTTCTTTTTACTTAAAAATAGTTCGTGTGCCTTAAAAATTTGTAGAAAATTAGGTTAAATACCTTATCTATCATTATACAACATATATTTTTATTAAATTATTTTATGCTATATTTCTATTTTTTAAAAAATAGGTCTATTTTTCCCTATCTAACTTAGAAAATTAAATAAATATAAATATATATATATATTGAAAAATTCTAAAAAATATATTTTTATTACCATATTTCGCATCTACGTCCAAAAATCCCTAAAATAGAGAAAGAAAAACGCTAAAAACTCCAAATCCCTTATAAAAATTATAAAAATTTTATAAAAATCCTAAGATATTTGTTTTTGTTCCTAAATTTTGTTTATTATCGTTATTATCTATAAAAATAAGTTTGGAAATTTTTGAGCTATTTTGCTATTTTTCAAACCTAAAACAAATTGGCCTTATTTATTTCTCATCATTTTACCCCATTTAAGTCAATTAAAAATATAAGAAAATAATAAAAAATTATAAGAAAATACCAAATAAAGAGAAACATATAAAAAAAAGAAAAATTATTTTATTTAGTGATTTTTTAGTATTTATTTCTTTACCCATAAATATAATATCATGAATCCTAATATATAGCTTTGTTTACTTATATTTTTCTTTTTAATTATTATAAAAATGAGTAAATGAAAAATTTGAAAAGAAAATAAAATTTTAAAAAATAAAAACATAAAAAGTTAAAAAAAGTAAAGATAAAATCCAAACACACACACACACACATATATATTCCAAAATAATACAAAAATCCTCAAAATCCCAACAACACGTATTGTCTACTTTAGTCAATTTTTATTGTCTATCCCCCATTCTCCCTATATTCGACACCCTACTATACTTGTCACTATACACATTTCTTTGTATGGCTATAATAAATTTTGGTTCACACTTCCTTGCATTGCTTCAACTTTCCATTATGTGGGTTCGATCTCGATTTTAGTGAGCAGTCGCCTCAGTGACACTCTATCTTTGCTTCTTGTGAGGATATTTTTAGACCCTTGCCAAAGTTGATTCATCACTAGGTCTAAAGCCTAATCACAATCATGCACCTATAAATTATTTTGCTAGGACTTAGTCAAAAATTAATGTTAATGGAACCACATACCGTGAGTGACTCCATACAGCGCTTGCACGACCTATATTGGCGGGCACCGAGGAATCTCCAAGATCATACACTTAGGATCAATTTTTGAGTAGTTAGCATCTGGTTCTCCACTTTAATAGCAATTCATATTTCCAGTGCTTTCTTGCTTGTGCATATCGTCCATGTAATGTATATATTTAAATTCCTATTTTGCATCTCGCTCGGAGAGAGCTGGGAAGCACTGTAAGTCCTCTTACTTTGCATGCATCATTTGATATGAGAGTAAAATTTCCACTCTAGTATCCACTTGCATGGCTTTTCAGCTGTATCCCCTTGTTTTTTCACATTAGGATTCAAAGAAAATACAAGAAAATCATTAGGCAATTGTATTTAAAATACCAAAAAGGTGATAACCTAAAATAAAACTGGGACTACTAACTCTACTTGACTTTTAAATAAACATAATGGATTCATTGTTTTGTGAAGAAAAACTCCCACATTGGACACAGGTTGTGGTCTGACTGAGTGAGGCATGCACACTAAAGGACTAGAGCCCCCAACAATGGACTTGTGCCCTAAATGCTTGGGTCAGTTCTTTTGCCATGCTACTTGCTGCAAGCACTTGCCTCCGACCCTAGACGAAGTGATTCATGTTCAAGAAGGTGTGGTTTGCCGACGAGCACGATCATTATAGGAGACTACACTTTTGATCTTGTATAATTGATTGAAAATCACCTAGCTCTAGAATAAAAAATATAAAATTATTTCCATCCTTAGTCTTCACTATGTTGAGTAGGTGAAGATGGAGTTTGCTTTGTGCATTATTTGAGAATTTGGATCCATTTGCATTCATTGTCTTTTTGAGTTATCAATGTCTGAGTCTTTTCATTTCTTGAGTCCATTCTCTTTGTTGATGTTGTGATATCAGGTCTTGATCTTCCCTTTAGCAGTCGAATCTTGCAGCTTTCTTCTCACCCATATCATTAGATCTCTGGTCCGATTCAAGGAGACAGTCTCTTCTCAAATGATGATTTTGTCTTGTTTCGCCAATCTCTCCCACCTCATCGTTCCCTCCAGTATCATCTCTACTTTCACCTGGGAATGTTGTGCTGAGATTTAAGGCCCACATTGAGGTTTGAATTGCACTATTTGTTTAAGTAAGTCAGGCAAGATTTGTGGAGGTTGAAATAAGTGTTCTCTCTTTGATGGATCTAGATGTGATATGTGCATAAATATTCTTGAGGATTCTTATTTGGCATGATTATTGGTGTGATGTTTTATTGCGGATTTTTAATCTCACACATCAGATTTAAGATGTGATTTATTCTTGATTGTTTGCTTATGAGACCTCTACCTAGAGTGATGATTTTCATATACTTTATTCGATTCTGCCCATCTAGATTCGGGTGATTGTTATTCTATCTCTTTCTATGCTACAAAGTGACGGTACTCGGAGCCCACATGGTTTCACTCACCTTCTTGATTGATCCGTCCTCCATCTCCTGCCTTTCTGATCAACATTAGTCACTTAGAGAATCTTTGTCTGATATCTTAAAGCATTTTTTCTAATACGATTGTTTGTGGGATTATGATGCTATTGTCCTGATGATCTTTGTCCCTCCCATAGCATTTATGCCCTCCTATTGATTGATGATTGATCATTTTCTTGAGGACTCAAGCCTATATGTCATCATTCCTCTGATCTTCATTGATATAGTTTGCATCACTCCCCGAGGACTATCTACGGGAAGATGTAACAGTTTCTTTACAATTGGTTTCACTTATTGCATGTCTTCCAGTCTGAGGAGCACAAAACCGTGTCATCTGATGCGATCAATCAGTCTCATTGTCTAATTGTATATCTGATTTGTCAGATCACGAGACTGATTATCCTAGCTGACTAGACTCCTTTGAGTCCTCTCTCCTTGATGGTCCTCGTAAGGATGAGTCATATTCCTTTGATTACTCCGTGCTTATCTCATAGTACTCTCCAAGGGTTATCTGTAGGAGACTGTGATATTTTCTAGATTTCAGTCTCTTTCTCTATTGGGTAGCAGATCTATCGCATGTTGAGACCACTTCCTCTTATTCGTCTGAGGGATCTGACTCCTTTGAGTCCGCTCTCCTTGACGACCCTCACAGGGATGAGCTCTGTCTGATTATTCACTGGTTATTATATATCACTCTCCTAGGGATATCTATGGCAGGATACATCATTTTGTTAGTAATCAGTTGCACTCACTTTTGGTGTCTTTGATCTGATGGAGCATGAAATCGAGCCCTATGCTTTGTGTACTCAGTCTCTCTATGGTTGTGCATTCAATATGATGGATCACGAGATCGAGTCTTCTAATTTTTCTACGATATCTGAATCATCTAAGTCTGCTCGCCTTGACGACACTCGCAGGGTTGAGACGTGTCTAGTGATATTCGATGTTATCTTCGATCCTTTGACCATATGTCCATCAGATATCGAGCTACGTAGAGAGACTCATGTTCTTCACTTTTCATATCTTATCGAGATTATGAGTGACATGAAGTAATATGGATTGTTCCTTTATCCTCCACATCTTACGATATCATCTTTGTTCTCTCACTTTATTTTTATGAGCCCATGATTCCTTTCATGCTACCGATCTCTGGCGTAGTTTTTTTATTTTTTTTCCTGATAGCAGACACCCACTTGATTGAATATTCAGGTGTTCATTTACTTCTGACTGCAATGTCACTCTCACATGGAGACGAGGATGAGAGTATAGTATCTGATTGTTAGATATTGTCCTGCACTTCACCATTCCTCACTTCTTGTATATATGTGTTTTGTCTTTTCATTCCTTATTCTGCATGTTGTCTGTACCCCAGATCATTTGGTATATCTTTGTTTCTATACTTGGGATGTACTCTATCCTAAGTATAAGGTGTGTAACTACATTGTGTTCTTTTTCGTTCTGTTTGATCACACCTATGTTGCCTATACGTAGGGATCTCTTATCCAAAGTATAGGGGGAGTGATGCGTACATTACCGCAACGTATTTTTATCACTTTCTTTTTTATTGGTCCCCTCACTTGTCTCCTCTCTTGTTGATTTTCTTGTCTATACTTAGAAATATCTTACCCTAAGTATAGGGGGATATGGACCGAGTTGTGATCTATTCAGTCCCACCCTCGACCCTCCTTGCATTGTATATAGTCTGCTATACTTCAAATTAATTGATCCTTAGTATAGGAGTGACGATCGACTTCTCATTCTTTTATTCTTCATTCTTGAGTCATTGTAGTATAGACTCTTCTAAACTTGGTACGAGTTATGTCTTCCTTTTCTCTCTGATCTATGAGGACAAAGCTCAAGCAAAGTATAGGGGGCGTATATATGTTGTATATACTTTAGCCATAACTCGTATTTGCATATTTCTAATAATGTAGCTAATTAATAAATATTAAAAAAAACATAAAATTCCTTGTAGCTATAGTTAATAAATCAGTTAAAAATATCATGCAAAATTTTTGAAAAATGGGTGGAAATTTGTTTTGAAAAATCTTTTGTAAAACCATTTGAAAAATATTTTGTAAAATATTTTCAAACCTTTGTAAAAATATTTTGTTTGTAAATTTTTTATTTGGATAAAATGTTTGGAAAATATATTTGAAATGGTTTGGAAAATGGTTGCAAAAAAACTTTGAAAAATCTATACATATTGTTTGAAAAATCTTTACAAAATGATTTTCAAATTTTGTAAATGTTTGCAAAAATGGGTTGTAAAATTACTTGCAAAAATAAAGTTTCAAAATGTTTGTCAAAATATTCTCAAATTATTTTGAGAACCATGTACATAACTATAGCAAATAAAATTCTATACAAACCTTGTTTATAAAAACCTCTAAATAACTAACTTGTGTAAATTCTTCACCAAATTCTTGAAAATAACAAGCCACACCCCTGTGTAAATATATGCAAATATTTCTTTTTCTAACTCTTATATTTTTGAACAATATATAAAAATTTGCAAAATGTTTTCAAAAAAATGCATAAAAATTTGCAAAACATTTTCAAAAATCCATAAATAGTTCAAAATAGAAATTACTTCACAAAAAGATTTTTTTTTCTTGGATTGCGCATAACATTTGCATTTTTTGGAATGATAATGACCATTGAACAACTCTAAATAATATCAGAAGATTGGAGCTCGGTTGGACCTTAATACACTTAATCACAAGAACGTTATAAGATCTGGAATTGAGGTGCCTCAGGTCTGCTAGAATTAATTTTTTGATACTACAAGATTTGGTTTAGTGTAGTCTTGACTGCCTAAGTAGAAAATTTATAACACACACATAACTCTTGTCGGCAATGACCTAACTTGCACGCATGCACCTTACATTTTGTCAACTTAGTTGAAGTAGTAGAGGGATAGATTTGTCGACATGAGACACAAGCAAATGGAAACATACGAAGTCATGATTCCGTGGCCGTTGTGTCCTAACCTGATCTTGTAGCCATGAGGTCTAATGACATGATGTTGCGGGTTGCAATAATGCTTCAAAAGAGGGATAGTCTACTGGCACAAGAGGAAAAGGTCCATATGTAAATGTTGTTGTAAATAGTATTTGAAAAAATGCAAAATCAAAAACTCCAAAAAAAATTTAATGGGCAAAAATAAAGGAAAAATCGATTCCCGTCAGAGTATGTATATGTCAATAAGCAAGCTTGAGCTTCAAAGCCCAAAATACATGTGAGCCTACATACAGATGACTTGGCTACACTGGTCAAGCAACCCAAGATAGGTAGCTACACTAGCTACCATCCATTGTCTTCTCCACCTCCTCTTCTTGAGTCAGTTGCACTTGAACCTAGAAGGAAATACCCCGCTTCTAGAGGAAAGAGTTATTGTATTGGGGAATTAGGTTCACCATGTTCGAGAATCTCGAGTTTTATTACTTCAACGAAGAGGAGCTACATGTCACTAACACCGTACAAGATAGACTCATAGTCATAAGGGACTGCGTATGATCGGTTTGTTTTAACCTAGCTTTTGAGGAGACTTGGGCATAGTTTTGTGATTCTTAGAGGTTGTTGTGTTTCAAGTACGGTTCCCAATAAGGTTCCGACCAAAATAAGAAACAATGTTTCGACTAAGCTCCAAACATTGATTATGTGAAGACAAGTTTAAAAGTCAAAATCAATCCAATTTCTTTCTTTTTCTTTTCTTTATTTTCTTTTCTACACTTATAGGAATAAGTGTTAACTTGGGACTAGCAAAGGCAAGTATAGGGGGTTAGGAATCTCCATTTCATCACCTTTATTCATTCATTCTTGCCTAAAATCCCTAGCTAAATTCATGTATATCACTACTTTGACAAATAAACACTCTGTAATTTGTGCAAAATATTGTATTTACTACCAAAATAAAAGAATAAATAAAATAAAAGAAAAATAAATGAAATATCAATGGTATTTAATGGCCCTAAGCGTAGAGACCTATGCATCATGATGAATGGGTCGACAAGGAATAAAGTATAGGGAGATAAGGGCCAAAATACAATAAAACCCTAATTTTTAATTCCCTAATAAATGAAATTTGGGACCTATTTTATTCTTTATTATTTATACATCAAATTAATAAACTTAGTAAATGGAATTGTAGATAAAAATACATAGAAATTACTAAATTTATTTCACAGAAAAATAATGCACAGTGTGCCTGGGACACACAAAATTATAAGTCAAAATAAAAACATTGGAAGTCTTGTATCTTATCCATATTGTATCAAAATGACCAAACTCACTTTTAGTTACATATAACTTTTAATAACCTATTTAGTGAAGATGGTTTCATTCAATTTAGAGTTAAGTTGCAAAAGTTAGATTTTGGGCCTTCATTATGCAATATACATATATATATATATATTATATTCAATACATTTATTCGTTACATTTTTCAAATTTTTTATTTTTATATAAAATGTAAATATTATTTGAAATACATTTCCATAATTAAAATAAATTAAAACATTTAAATAAATTATAATAAGTCAATTATTATAATACATAGGTAAAATGTACTATAATATACCTATAAGAATAATGTATATAATCAATAAATAAGGTGAATAAACTCTTAAAAATACAATAAAAGTACCTAAATATGTAATTAAATAAATAAAAAAATAAATACATATATATAGTAATAAAATATACAATGCAAACTAAAAATCAAATTCCCAATATACATGTATGATTACCTATAAACATGTAAATATTAACTTATAATAAAATAACTCGAAAAAATAAATCAAAATCGTAATAAAATACTAAATAAAAATATTTTATATATATTAACCTATATTTAATTAAGTCATTTACTGTTTTATTTTTATTTATTTCTTATTTTTATATTATTTTATCGTTATCCAATCCTAGGTGGGCCAATAGGAGTCCACCGTACATTGACCTTAGGCCAACTGCACGGTCCTCTCCCTTCGGCTCTATCAGAACATGATGCTTGCTCTTTTCTCCCCTTTTCACACCTGAACCACTGCTCGAGGAACGCCGACTACTTCAAGAAACACCTTTGCATGACCTTTCTCTATCACGCCAAACCCTTAGGTCTGTTCTAGATACAACTATAGGTTGTATATCGCCTATCTTTTGAAGCCTCGAGCCTCACTTGTAAATAGCCCTCCATCACCATTTTTTCCTTTTGGCTCTCTTTCGTCGGCTGGAACTCTCAGGCTAATGCATGCTCATGTTGAGCTTGGTAACAGTTCACTCCATGAAAAGTCTGCAACGTGCATGAGGCCATGAACGGATAGAAGCCCATGGTCGGAGCTCTGTGCTGCCATGCTTCTGTTCCTTGGCCTAAACTACAAGTATAAGTTATCTTTTATTGCATTTTTAATGTAGATTTTAATCTCACATTTGATTTATGCATTTTATTTAACATTTTAATCATCATAGTAGTGTAATTAGTAGATTAATCTATGTGAGCTCTAAAGATCTGGCCATCATTCAATCATCGTACACCCCTTGTGCAATTGGCCTTATCCACCTTAAATTCTTCGCCTTCTGTTTCTGCATCTCCTGAGCACCTCTAACAAACATGATTCTCTATGAATCTATAAAAAGAAGCTATACTTCTCCTACCCACTAGAGCATCGCCGCCTTGCCTCCCCTCACGACTATTTCACCCAATTACGGCATGGGGACCATTGCATGTTCTTGCCATTCTTAACCTTGCAGGTCCATGGTGGAAACAATCCCTATTTAGGGTTGATCTCTTCCAGTCACAGTCCTAGGTGCCAAGAACTTCATCGCCTTGCTAGGACCCTATCGATGGATCTTGTATTCTTCGAGTGGCACCATTAACTGCAGATCATCAGCAGAAACCTCACAAGAATCAAGGTAATTGGATTCGAGCCTGGAAGCACGAGGAATCGATGGAATAGGGAAGAACACACATGTGTTCTTCCTTGTTCTTGAGGAGTGAAGCCACACCGTCCGATGGAGCCCCCACTTGAGAACACATAGTTGTTGTATGATCCGAACATCCTCCACCGTTTGATCAGAAGTTAGATATGATCTTGAGCATCCAACAGTGATGTAGTGTAACATCCATGTATGATATCTGTTTTGTTTATACTAAACCTAAGATTCAAGGTTGTTGATGGTCAGATTCACACATATTGTTACCTTATTTATTATAGAATATGCATATAAATACGGAATGATATAGATACAGATTTGTATGGTAAGTCTTTAGAGGCCAAAGTATATGTGATGGATAAGAGAATAGATTGAATAATGATTTAGGAGATATTTTGATTGTGATTGGTACAAAATGCCAAATAATTTTAATTGTGAATACATATACTGATTGATGGAAATGATGCATTCTCATAACGAAACGGATACATAAGTATATATCTACGGACACCCGTATATAGACAAAGTAGACATGTTAGTGAACGGATACATATATGAATAGTGGCATATTTATCCGAACTTATAAAAATAAGAAATCTAATATAATGCATGTGTTAATTCCATTTCAAAATTGCGTTTCTATACAACATATAGGTTATATTATAAAAAAATAAAAATAATAATAAATTAAGAAACAAGATTCAGTGTCAGTGCCTTTAGAAGTTCTTTTATTTTTCACAATAAATTAGAACCCTCGTAACCTTGCATGGTGAGAAAATAATATATAAGTGACGTATGTCACTGATGTTTTATCTGTTTAGCCACATGTGAATTAGAAGGTTGTAGAATCCAAACTGTGTGTAGAGGATGAAAAAATAGTGATTCTAGAGCTGCGATGACCATAATACCAATTTGCTCAGACTTATCCCTATGATGGATGGCTAGAGAGCAGTATGTTGCAGAGGCATTGTCAGATCTGGTAAAGGTAAACTAGTGATTTCATGTAAAAAAATCCTTGAAGTACCTGGACAAAAAATCTTCAAACATTAGAGTTATAGCATATAATCACATGTTTCATAGATCTTTATCGATGGGAGTTTCTTTACCTTAGTTAGTCCATAACTAAGCTATATTTTTCTAACCACGAGGGATTACATAAAAAGTATCCAAAGATTTGGGTGTTACAAAAGTATGAGTTGACCGTTTTCCCCTCCAAATTAACCACACAGGATTTTATGTTTAAAATATGGTGTCTATATTATCTGTAAGGTATTTACTTTGTAAGTATTATTTTGGTATTAAGGTATGTTAACTTACTTACATAGGTTATACCATAGTTATGTTTGGTTAAAAAAACATAGATGAGGAAGAGCAAAGGAAGGAAAGATTTGTTAAACACTTATGGAATTAGAGATGAAATGATAAGTTTATACGTGCCTTTCCATTCTAGTAGAATTGTGAATTTAGGTATTAGTCATAATCAAAATTTACTAGTAATGATTACTTAGAAGTCCCTGACCAATAAAAGGTTCGAGTCTGCCTCGAAGAGAAGTAAAGATATGAGTCACGCAGAAAAGGATATAGTACAGTATATATAAGTCTAGAGTAAAAATATCAGTGAAAACATGGGTTCACATACTCCATGTAATTTCATATGTTTAATGCATATATGTTTTCTCTTTTCTAACGGTAGGCATTAATTTGCAAAGTGAATTCATACAATTTGAAGGGCTTGGAATCGAAGTAGATGATAATCTTGAGTAGGTACAATATCTTAATATTGAGGTGAGTGGTCTCAAGCCTATATTAGGATATAACCCATATTTTTACAGGTACATTGCAGTATTATAGTTTCGATGCCTTTTGATTGTACAATTATACATGTATACAATTATACATGTATAATCAAGTTTGATGGTAAGATAGGCTTTATTTTTATCTAATATGATGGTTGCTTTACTTTGGAATTGTTATTCAAGCTTAATGTGTGATTGAAAAAGCTTAGTTTTTTTGACTTTATATTGAAAATGTTATAAACAAACAAATATTGTTAGTATTTAGTTATGTTACTACCAAATTACACAAATTTTAGGTACATGGAAATAAGTTCAGTAGAAGAATGTGATTCAGATATCATAAATTTCTCAGCTTACAGTTATGTTACTATGGATTAGAAAATATGTCAGAAACAATGATCACCACTATAGCTCTCAGACATAGTATTGAACTAGCCATCAGATATGGTGATGTCATTAGATATGATCCTGAAACTCGTCATCAGATATGACGAAGCCATCAGATATGGTTCAGAGGACTTTGGGTCCGCATTCTATATACACATAGGCTTTGGGCAGTATGTAGGGTGCTCTTTCACCTTCGGGACTGTCTATGTGTATGACTCAGTTTGTTTCATCGTTCGTGGACTTAGTATGTTAGCCATAGTGGTCTTGATTAACTGCTAAAAAATGGAATATTTTTAATTTAGCAAGATTTTTTCAGTTAATTAGTAAATTAATTTCAATTCATTAATTGATATTCCAATCTCCTTACAACATCATTATTCTACAAAGCTTCAGTTTATGTTTTTTATGCAATTGTCGTATTGTAGCAATACATTTTAGTTTACATGGCATGCAAAGTTAATTTCATAAGTAGTTGATATTTCTTACCAAAATGCTTGTGATCCACTCGCTGGGTCTAAGCTCATTAGGAGTTTAGACTCAACTCTTGATAATTAAATATTATTTACAGACACACATGAGGAGGAGCGGTAGGAGGCACGAGGGAATGAACTAAGTCTTTTTCCTGACAATTGGGATTCTTCACTTGGTATCTGTCATATTGCGACAAACTTTTTGTTATTCAGGTAAATAGTTGGTATCCTAGAGGACGCGGTGTTTTTGTGAAATGAAAATTTTTTTATGTGAACTTATGAAAGTAAATCGTGCTTGTACATAAGGGACAATGGAAATGAAGTTGGTATTATGAATGCAGATTTTAACTTGGATGGTTGTGATGGTGAATTATGTGGAACTTTTTGTGACAAGTCTGATATAAATTGTTTCAGGTATAGGGTACAACTTGAGAGTTCTTAATACAGAGGAATTGCTGTCGAAATTTTTTTGGATATTCTAATCATGATTAGGATGATCTGACGTATTAAATGTCACACTCGTCGCGGCTAGCGGGGCGGGTCGTGACATCTGGTAGTATCAGAGCAAAGGTATATAATATTTGATCATAACTGATATTTGAAGTTGACACATGACTCTTATGGAAGTTATAATTCGATATTGGACTTCGATGTGAATTGAAAATGATATTAGAAGTAATGATATTCTTGAACACCCACTATCATTTAAGCACATTCGGAAGCAAGGTGCAAAAGATTTTGTAGGTGCGACGAATCCGAAGGTGGCAAGGGATTGGTTTGAGCACATGGAAAAGATATTTGCCTTTATGGGGTGTACTAATTCACAAAAATTAAGATATGCAATATTTTTGTTAAAAGAAAATGCTAATGATTGGTGGAAGTTGATGAATATGAAATATATGAATCCATCGAGGATTATCTAGCAGATATTTGAGAAGGAATTTAATGAGAAATATGACCCTTGGGCATATCAAGAAGATCGATGCAAGGAATTCTTATTCCTTACTCAAGGAAGTTTTTTATTTTTGCAGCCTCTTTAGTGAAAATCAAAGAAGTTAAATGCCGATCTTTCAATGATAGACTGCATATAGATAATAAGTCAACGGTCTTAGCCAATGGATATATAAGCATGGTAAATTAGTGGAAGATGCCCGTAGAGCTGAGCATGTGGTGCGAGAAAGGCAAAGGTTTAATGACCACAATAGGAAAAGACTTGGGGATAGACCACCATGTTGAGGACGCGAGAAGAAAGTTAGAAGAAATTTTGGAAATTCAAGGCAATACAACTTATCTAATCAAAGAAATAGGGGAAACCAAATGGGTGGGTTTGCTCTGGAGAATTTTAAAAATGCTGGATTTTCTTATCCGTAATGTAGCATTTGTGGGAAGCGTCACCCAGGAGAATGTTGTGTTGGATCATCATTTTGCTATTATTGTGGCCAAACAGGCCATATACGTCAAAATTGTCCAAATCTTATGTCAAATGGGGGAAGTGCAAGAAGACCTGCTCAACAAATATCCATGCTAGTACCCTAACTCAAGAACCCAATCCAAAGAAAGAAGTGAAGAAAATAATATTCCAAGGAAAGGAAATAAAAAGGCACAAAATCCAGGGAAAGCCTTTGCAATGTCACTTCAAGAAGCCATCTCTGCTGAGGATGTGGTGTCAGGTACCACTGTAATTTTTGGCAGAAATGCCCATACTCTTATTGATTATGGTGCCAGCCATTCATTTATTTCTAAAGATTTTCTATATTTGCAGATAAAGAAATGGGTACACTTGATCATGCATTATCAATCTCTTTATCTAAAGGAGAGACTGAGATTGTTTGGAATATCCTTAAAGATTGTTTGATAGAGATATGATGAGGTCGGGCTATTGTGAATCTTATCCCTATGGAAATTAAAGAATTTGATGCAATTATAAGGATGGATTGTTTGACACCATACCATGGTTTACTAGATTGCTTTAAGAAGAAAGTTATTTTTAGAATGTCAAGCAAGACGGAGTTTGTATTGTATGGAGAAAGGAGTGTATATCCTACCGGGTTATTTCAAGCATAGTGACTGATGAATGTTAGATTCATCATGCTAAAATGCAATTCTTAATACCCGAGCTTGAACAATTCAATAAAATTCACTAATAATTCATTGATCTTATCTTGTAGTATATTGCATATAAATTGTGTATTATTAACCTATATTTATTTTATTCCTAACTTTCCTCCTTATTTTTCTATTTTATTCAAACCCATAAAAATTAGTTTAATTATTGTCTATATTTGTTTTGACCTTTAAAAGAGATAAAAAATACAAATAAAATATCAAAAACTAAAAGCGGTGTTTTTATCCCTTTAAAAATATACCCAAAAATACACTTTTGTAAAATGACCTCTTTTGACTTTTTGTCCAACATGAAACTTGTAAATCTCATCGAGATCTACAACTTTCATGTTTTTGACTTTTTTTCTAATTCGGCCTCCTTTTATTTCTTTTTTATTTTTCTTTATTTTATGATTTATGGAATTTTCTGATTGGGCCATGTGGTGCCCTCTGAGTAGCCCATGTGGCCCACTTATCTTTCGCCACCCACCACCATCCTACCCATCTGATATTCTCCTTACTGCCTGAATCCCTGCCATCCATTCATGTTTCACTTTCAGCCATCAGATCCCCCATCTCAACCAACCACTCCTGCCTGCATCCCAGCCATGTGATCAACCCCCATCCAGTGGGTTCGAATCCTCCACATCGCCTTTCCTCGCACAACCATTCAATGAAACCCATGCTTGATCATAACCATTCATCACCGCTTCTTTCCTTACCGTTAGATAGATATGATCAATCAAATCTTAGCCTTCTGCCCGCGCCATCTTCGTGACCGTTGGATCACTAGATCCAACGATCCACGAAGCGTATCCTACCTCCGCACCCTTCCTTCCCTAGGCGTTATGCCTGCGACCAACCCCACCCCTTCAAATTATTGATCCCAACCCTGATTACCTACGCACCACCTAACGACTGCCCCTTGTAGTTATTTCCTTCGACTCCCTCGCATAACCTCCATCGTCCCTCGCATTCACTCCTAGCCTTCAAGACAACCGTTCAAAAACTCACCCCCATCATCTGAAACTGTATGAGCTCCGCCTATAAAACTTCATGCTCTGCCTCCTCATCCTTTATCCACCACTCTACGGGTGTTGTCCCAGCTTGCCCCGTCCCTCCGGTGACAGCGGAGGATGGTGGCCAAGGTGAAGAGACCATCTGCCCTGGTGAGATCCATGGCCCCCCTGACCATGTAAGCACCACCTCCACGGTGGCTGCACAAGCTCCAAGGCCTGGCTGACCTCGCTGGGTGACGACCCGAGGTCCTTCGGTCCTCATCCAAAGCCAACTTCTTCCACAATATCTTCTCTCCGATCAGGTCCCTTCCTCACCCTTAATTTCTTTGTGTTTCTCGAAATTTTCTCGCCGCACACAACGTTGTTCAACGTCCCTTGACCATGCCCTGATCGCCGCACACAACATTCTTTGATTGAAAGTTGCATTTTAGTCCCCAAAATTGGCCACATTTGCATTTTGCATCCTAAAATTGCATTAAAAATAACAAAAAATACCATCTTGAAAACTGTGCACGAACTTTGATAGACAAAATTCTTAGTTGTTCCTTTGCCTCCTTGAGTTTGACCTTGGGACTTGCCCAAGTAAAATAAACATAAAACCATGCCGACTAAAAATTGATTAATTAATTGTGGTTTTTTCTTGACTGATTCTGAATTCTCAACGTAATGACAAATTCAAACAATAATTCTGACAATTAAATAGGTGAATTTTGGACTCGTCAAACGTCGGTTGTGTATTTGATCTGCAGAACCATCCATTATCCATCAAGGAGCACATCCGAGTCATGGGATCATCCAGATCCGATGCCTGATATTTTGCCCGAGCCTTCACTCATAGCCTCCTGGCTCGGGTGCCTGAACCAAGCACTGGAGCACCAGATGACGCCAAGTATCCACCAAAGTTGTTGCGTCTCCCAAGCCTAGCCCCTCGCATGCATAGCACGTAAGGGGTTGGTTAATTTACATAGAGGACCTGTAAATTTCACATATTATTACAAAATGCTCCCCAGGTGTGTGCCTCGCGTGTGCGCCCAGGTGTTTTACACAGAGGCCCTTGCGATTTTACAAAATTACAAATGATCCCTGCACTTCAGGATAAAGTGCAAAAGGACCCCGCCTAATTCTGGTATTTGCAAATAGGTCCCTCCAAGGACCTATTTGCAATAATTATCTTTCTTTTTCTCACATTTTTATTTCATTTATGCCCTTACTTATTTCTTTGATATTTTGAGCATATTAAGTCCGAATTGAGTAATTTCAGTTTCATTTTGATGCTTATTTTATTCTCTATTTTATGGCATATTCTAAACAATGATTTGACACTTAATTTATTGTGATAAATTTTGATGACATATAGTGGCTCGTGCTCTGTAAATTTCTGCCATTGATAGATATGATTTTAACGCTCAATTGACTCTGAAAAAGAACCATAATCTGTGCTCATTAACATAATGTTTTGTAGGGCATATTTGTATCTTTTGTCTTGCATTCCATTATTCATGCATTAAATTCATGCATAATCTTATACTTGCATTGAAAATCAAAAAGAATGACATGCTTCATTTTGTGTAATTAATTTTAATTTTTGTAATTAATTGCTCATTTATAGCAGTGTCCATTTGGACTCTCGCGTATGTAACAAAACCTTGAACTTTTTTGTGGTGTATCGCAACCTGTTTCACTCTCTAGTGAGGGTGAGGCCCGACTTGAGTGACTCGTAGGTTAGACTCGCACATATGGCTATTAGAGCTTTTATTTTTATTGTTTGTGCTAATAGAATCTAGGACCACACTGCACTTTAATAGAGACACACATTAGATTGTTCAACTTAGTCAAAAATTTAACTCATTTCTTCCCGGATAATAGATCTTTCTGCTAGGTGCGGTTTTTATAGGCTTGCATTCATTTAGAATAATCTTCCAATTCTTGTATTGCATCCCATATGGAGATTGCGAGGAATCACTATAAGTCTTTTAACTGAGTATACATCACTGGTTTTCGCGTGCATCAGCTTTTCCCTAATTTCTCCCTCCTATTTTGCCACTTAAAAATCAAAGAAAATTGGGACTGGAGTGTAGACGTGTATTTATGGTCATCTAATTTTTCAGTGATCACCTAATTAAAATTTGGACTGCTCAATATAGTCGACTTTAATTAACCCATAAAATCAAGACTTTTTTGCGGGTAAGAAACCCCGACCTTGGATTCATTTATCTGTATGACTGAGAGAGAGATGACACTTAAGGTTAGAGCCAAGCTCTGAAATTTTCGTTCAGACTACTGATTCTAAAAATGATTAGCTACTTCTCAATGAGTAAATAAAGGGTAGCCGGTAAATGGTCTGGATTTCCTTAGCAAAGTAGGTGGTTTAAAGGACATTGTGTAAGGCTCCATCCATAAGTAACATGGGTAGTCGTTTTACGGTCCGTACTTACACTCATAATGGTTGAAAGTGGATGCAACTAGTCGTAAGAATTCGGGTCAGTTTTTAAGAAAAATTATCAACACCTAACAGCTCACTAATTTTTTCCAATATTGAATTTATCACCAACTAAAATTGAAAAGATAATTGCCAAACTCTTACGGCTTCATTACGTGAGTTGGTGAGCCTGGGGTTTGATTTGTGTTTCCATTGGAGTACGTGAATCGATTTCAAAGATCGAAAACCACACACTTGTGCCATCATTCTCTTAGATAAAAAAAATTCTGCTTGTGAATATCCTGTGCACTTGCACCGAAATCAACCATGTCGATTCATCATCAACCTCCTTTAAGAAATACAGGACAATGGTCAGAGTACCCATTTGATATATATTATGAAAATGAATTTGTCTTGATTTGACCCAAATCATCCAAACCCTCTTCTATCAACAATCCTCCAACATTTGTGGAAAACACTCACCCCCGAATGAATCCAGTCCAATCTACAATTCCTAATCATCCGATTGAATTCAATATACCATATGTGCCACCTTCCTCGGCCTTTGATACACATGATCACTTTCCATCATGTACTGAGCTGTCATATTCCCGATTTCTCGCTGAAACTAATGAACCATTTCAAAATCAAATCACTTTTGAGACTTATGATTGGCTGAGACACCAATCGCAACCACCTTCATTCTTCCCTCACAATCCGGTTGGGACAAGTACATAATTCACAGAAAGGCATTCAGACTAGACCTTAGGGAATAATATGATGGCCCGATCAAACTGCAAGGAGAGGTCCGCTCCTAATGATCTTCGATTTTGGATTAACTTTGACAATCACATCCACATTGACAACCCCGAATACCACTCCTTCGATCAGCCTACACATACAGAGAACCCTGATGATATCGACACATATGCACCCTGTATGATTCCATTGTTTGAGGATATGATCAATCATGACCATGGAAGTAGACTCTACTCAACTAGGATTGCTTGCCTGAGTCACGGTATGCTGAGTATGCGACCTAAAGATTCCCGTAAAATCCTTCCACTGAGCAGACCCCTTCCATAATTTGTGAGGAGAAATTTTTAGAAAATAACAATCATATATTGGATAATCCAAGAAAATCTTGTCTAGGATCATAAAGGAAAATGGAAGATGATATTACTAAATCTCAAATTTGAAAACAAGAATATACACTGACTGCTCTCATGATTGATCATGAAAGGATTTTTGAGGATGATATTTCGAGGATAAATAAGAGAAATGATTTAATGGAAGATAAATTTAGAAAGTTTGCCGACCAACTAATTTCACTCTATGGTAGCTCGGATATAAAAATGGATGAGGAAAAGATTGGATCTCATGTTGAAAATTCTGAGGATATTCAGGAACCTAGAGACTATTATCATCCTAAGGACGATCCTGAACAGCGACACCTCTGCCTATTACTCTGCTAGGGATAAATCTGATTTTGACTCTCACTCGACATATCAAAACCCCTCATCATCTATGGAAAACACCACATCCACACACCACACAGAAAATACCAAAAAATTGAAATACTCAAAAATACCCAAAAAATCAAAAATCCAGAAAAATTCATAAAAATTGAAACTGAAGAAGATCCGAAGAAGTTGGATCCTTCTTTACGGAAAGCACTGGAGAAGAGACTAATTTTTGAACTTCCCTTGATACAGACCATTGAACACTTCCCTGACCTGAGAGGATTGTAATGAGCAAATTAATAATGAAAAAGTCATGCAGGACAAGAACAAAGACAGAAAGACACATCTTGTCAACAACCACCTCCTTGGTGTTGAGGAGAAAAATCAAGAACCTCGTCGTGAAGCGGTTGCCCAGATTTGACTGTGGAATCAAAGATACCATATTTACCCATGCTCGAATCGATGAAGACTAACCAATCAATATCCTCTCGACCTCTATATTTGACAAACCCAAACTCGGGCCTATCAGGAAGATAAGAGAGATCGTTCAGCTGGTTGATCGATCGATAAAGCGGCCGAGAGGAACTATTTCAGTCATCGTTACATTCCAAGGTGCTCCGCTCATTGTGGACTTCACGATCATTGATATTGAGCATCAAGGAGAATTCACCCAGTCTCCAATCATTCTCGAAAAGCCATTCTTGGCATTGGCTAAGGTAATTATTGAGTGCAAGACTCAGGAAATCAATTTTCCAGCATTGGGAACACTTCGATCTCACCCAGTCTTTGAGGAAACACGATATTCAGAGGCGACCCAGGAAGCCTTCAACAACTATAATCATCAAATGGTAGAAGAGTCATGCTGCTACACCTGAGATAACGGTTGTTGAAGAGACTATTGGTTTAGAGACTTCCCCCTATTCCATTCCTCGCTTCTCTCACCATGGGAAATGACTTCTCATATGATCCTGAGGTGTATGCATGGGCGCATCCTGAGTCGGCCGAAATCTCCTCTGACCACTTTGATCAATTCAACCTGACACAGGAATGCACCAACATCAAGTCAATTGAGAACGAATATGAAGAGATTCTCCCCACTGTTCCATTTCATGCTGCTCTCACCATGGGAAAGTGTTTTTTATATGATCCTGAGACTTATGCATGGGCTCACCCTGAGTCGACCGAAAACTTCTCTGACTACCTTGACCAAATCAATCCAACTCAAAAGTGCACCAACATTAAGGAAACTAAGAACAAATACGTGGGACGTACACCGACCAAGGAGAAAAATTTCAATGGTTATTAATCTAGAGACTCAAGTGTCAACACCTCACCTACAGGACCAACACCTTCACGAAACAAAATGGCTGCTCCTTCATCTAAAAAGAAAGTCACCTTCGACCATTCGTAAGATGAATTGTCTGATGATTCCTTATCAGGTCCGGAAAGGGTAATCTACATGAGTGAGGTCTGTTTGGCAGTCCTAAAACCCTATCTTCGCAAGGATCCAAACTTCGATTCCCATTGGATGACTCTTGTTCATCACTTTTATTAATCCAAAGCGAATTCTCCTGGTCTTATTAAATATACTGGAATAATTTCTTATGAGATGATTGAGACTGGTGCTTCAGAGTATTCATCATCCGAAGACAAATCGCTTGATCCCAAGAAGGAACAAATTCTAAGAAAACAACTTAAGAAAATAAAGAACAAGAATATCTGGAGTGCATCCACTTTCAAATACTATTCCTCTGAGGATAACTCCGATGATGGTTATCTTTCAACTGATTCATATGCTTCATCTACTCTCCAGCATGATTTCTCTGAGGATAACACTGATAATGGTTGGGAATCATATGCTTCATCTCCTTCTTATCATTACGATCTCCCACCACAGGCTCACAAAAAGATTATTCAAAACCCACCTTTATCATCGGCTACCCACCCTCTATCCCGACCCCAACGGTCTCCTTGTACATCTTCTTCCTCTTCCTAGGCCAAGGCCTAAGTATGGGGGAGGGGGGCAATGCCATATGTATATACCATTTTCCTCATCAACTCCTTCTCACAATTGCCTCATTTCCACCCTTCTTCTATACTTAGGTCGACCAGAGTCTAAGTATAAGGGTAACCAATGCCCATTTGTATATACTCTCCTCATTCACATCTCCCGACCACATCATTTTTGCTCTTCTTCTATACTTAGACTGTTCACAACCTAAGTATAGGGGGGCGAGCCGATCTATCTATTCCTTTTTTACTCTCTTACGCTTAGCCGGAGCTATGTCTTCTCTATGCTTCTTGTGCTCTAAGGACACAACACTCGCTAAGTATAGGGGGTGTTTATATATACTATGTATATATTTTACACATAGGTCGTACTTTCACGTAAGTCTATATGTATTTCTGGGGTAGGTAACTAACTTGAAAAAAAGCAATAAAAAAAGTTTTGCTAACCAAAAATTTGGAAAAAAATAGCTTCTTATTTATTTTTGTAAAAAAACCATCCTTGCATAATAATAATAACTATCAAAAAACTTTGTGTCTGCATTTCACACACATGCACTTCATCCAGCATTACATGCATTTGCATTTGTGAAAAGTCCTTGGGTTCTGAACCAAGTTATGAGCAGAAATCGAGAGTGGTATGGACTTGACCTTAATCCACCTAATTTTCAGAGGAACTTCATCGAGAAATAGGATTTTAGAAGCATTAGATATATGACTTAATTCTTCAAGTTCCACATGACAATGTGCATAATTTGACTCTTAGTGTCTAACCTGGTCTCTTCATTCTGGGTACGACTCTAGAATAAGGAATTAATTTGTACTCTCGCGCTATGCACTTAGCTCAACTCATACGGGATGTTGGAAGACTGTGTGAGTTTCTTTTCTTGTAGCATGGACATCTAAAGACTGGAGTACGGGTTGAAATAAAGCTACGGAAAAGGGATGGACAGCTGAGTACAATATTTTTTAAGACCCTAAAATATGTACGAAAAAAAGATTCCATATTCGTAGGGGCATAACAAGAACCATGCAGAACCACCAAAAATCCAAATACAAAGAAGCCGCTACTAAATAAACATTTGACCAAAAAGGTCCAGGCTTCAAGAAAACCTGCAGATCATGGTGGAGGCATGGCTAAACTGGTCGGCTTCACAAGGAGAGGTGACTACACTGGCCACCCTTCAGTTCTTTTCTCCTTCTTTTAATTTCTCCTCTATTCGATTGTGAACACATCACGAAAGACCTTAGAAGGAAATACCTGACTCCCCGAGGATGAGTTATTGGAGAGGAGGTTTGCATGGTAGTCCGGCATCCTGGATGGGAAGATCTAAAACATTTCACACACATGAGTCGATTGTTCAATGTTCATGGGTTATACTTTGGGAGGAAGATCGATCTAAGATGACTTCTGAACCGAAACTGTAACAATGATGTGTAGAACTTGGAGGCTATTGATTTAAAAACCCTAAGTCTCACAGAAGTTCCATCAAACTAATAATCCAAAGGTCAAGTATAGTTTCATTTTCACCTTCCGCTCATGGTCTTGGTATGGAATCCAGTCTCATTTCACCTCATTGCAATGCTTTTGATGCTCAAGGACGAGCATGTTTAAGAATAGGGGAATGATGAATCTCAGATTCGTCACTCTAAAAATCATTAATTAAACTCAAATCCCTAAAATTCATTGTCATTTCTTCATATATTTTGAATAATTAGCATTCATGCATGTATTGACAAGAATGGCATTTTATCACTTATTATTGCACAAAATAAGAAGCCAAAAATCACAGACCAATTGACGTGTAAAATAGCCTAACTTCCCTGATTTTTAACTAATTCATGCTAACTCCAAATGACTTGAACCACCTCCACTGTGTATATGTTGCTAACAAGAATAAATGAAAAATACAAAAAAATCACTAACTTAAATAAGTGGACCAAAAACCCAAACCCTAGTTCGAGGATTTCTGAACTAAAACCTTGATATCTTCCTCATCCAGTGTCTGATTTGATCCTACTCATTTTGAACTAATATACATTCAAATACCTTCAAAACAAGATCAAGTTCAAGTGAATCAGAACTCATATGTGATTGTTGGGTTTTGGGCCTCTTTTGTACATTTTGTATTTTAGCGGTTTTTGACCTATTATTTTATGTACATAATTAACTTACTTTATTTATTTTTCATTTGTTTTCTTTGATAAATTTTTAATTAAAATGCACAAAAATACTAATCCAAAATTAGCTTTAAATCAAAGAAACTAACTAAATCCGAGTCTTCACTAACCGTTTGTAAAAAAAATATCTTTTCATGTTTTTTTCTTTTTTTCTTAATTAACAAAAAAAATAGATTAATGTGTAAATATTTGTCTTTGATTTTATCATATTTTTTTGGATTTTTTTGTTTAAAAATAAGAAAAAAAATTAGAAACCCAAAAATCAAGGTATTCTATGTACATGGGATACTCCAAAAATATTACTTCGTACAAATGGTCGCCTTTGGTTTTGGTCTCTTCATGAAAGTTGTAGATCTCATCGAGATGAACAACTTTCATATGGAAAACTTTTTGATCCGAGGTCATTTTCTATTTTTTACGTATTTATTATTGTATTTATTTTTTGATTTTTTGGGGCTGACACGTGGCAGCTCCTAGAGCCACCACATGTCACCCAATTTAAACCTTTATTTTCTTTTATTTTTATTAAAAAATAAAAATAATTAATAAAATACCTCACCACATGGCACGATTCTGGGCGTCCGATCTCGACCGATCGGATGGCCCCAGACCAGTCTTCCTCATCTCCCAACTTTCCCTTTCAGGCGTCAGCTCCGCCTCCCTCCAATTTCCGTCCTTCTACGGCCGACCACCCTCATCAATCAGATCCCCCTATTATCACGATCGCTATCAACCGTCATCATCGCCGCTAATCGAATCTCCTCCAATTCCCTTCTATATCGGGCCTCCCCTTCAAACTTATTAAAGCGTCACCGCCCCACCTTCCAAAGCATCCGTCGATTAATGCCAAAGGAGGAAGAGAGACCTAGAGGCGGTGACAACACCTCCGTCAATCCCTCTCAAGCCCGGCGAGATCCGAGGTGAATCACCACCTCGTAGCTGGCCTCCTTCAGGCTGCCTAGCTCCAAGCTCCCGTTGAGCCACACTCCAACGTATCGCTCCTCCACGGTCAACTCTCCACCGTCATCTACTCTGCCAGAGGAACTCCACTCTTCTCCACCCATCGTGACAACTCCCCTCCCTTGGCGCCCAGCGAACACCCACCGCCAGAGGAACTACTTCAGCCATGCACGACGGTCGTACGCCTCCGCCGACTCCAGCAGCGCCTCAAGCACGCCCATCGCTCCACAGTAGGTACGCCTTGTCTCCTCTGCCTTTCCTAAGCCATCGCCGGCGAGAGGCCCGAGCCCCACCGCCCTCCCCCCCCCCCCCATGTGCGTAGCACGGTGATGGGAGGGAACTTCTGCAAAGAAGCCCTTGGAGAATCACTGTATTACCAACCGCCCACCGCCTTTCCGAGGGTCACGTGCCTGGCACGTGGCCGCTTGGGTTTTTTGCAAAAAAAACCCCCTGGGGGTTTAGATAGTTATATTTATACCCATGTTCTACATTATGTTTCTTATTTAAGTTTATGTATTGCATTGACACCCCTTTGTTCTATCTGTGATCTGAGCTACATTATTGCACCTTTTCATTATTCCAAAAATAGCACTGTGTTCTACAATCAATTCTCTACATCATGGTCTATTTGTGATATTTTTGTGGTCTTTGGTTAATTATTTATTAATAAATATGTAGAAAAATACATATTTTGTCCATTTTTATGCGTCGAAATTCATTAGTAATAAACCATAGCTCTGAAAATTGCCAAAAATTCAGGGATTGTAGAATTAGTTGTATGTTACATTGTGCCCAAAAAGAATTGCATTTGCATGCATAGTTTGTCCTACAAAAATTATTTTACATGTTTCATTCCTTAATTTTTAATAGGTATTAAATCTAGGATTTTCAAGGTTTAGCCTTTTTTTAGATCAATCACCTGATGATGGATCTTGGATAATATTATCTCTTGGATATAGTTAGGTTAATATTTATTATAATTATATATTGAAATCCATTATGTTTGCATTCATCATAAAATATTTATCTTGCATCCAAAAATTCCAAAAATTATTTTACATCTTGGCCAAGTTTCATAATTTTCAGACATCGTTAGATTGAAAATTGTATTTTAATCCTAAAATTGGCCACATTTGAATTTTGTATCCCAAAATTGCATTGAAAATAACAAAAAAATATTGTCTCGAAAACCGTGCACGAACTTTGATAGACAGAATTTTAGGTCATTCCTTTGCCTCCTTGAGTTTGACCATGAGACTTGCCCAAGTAAAATAAACATAGAACCACGTCGACTAAAAATTGATTAATACTTGCGTCGAAAAATCTGATAAAAATTACATGCTTCATTTTGTGTATTGTTTAATATGAACTTTCTTGAGCATCTGCACGAAGACCAAAATTTGAGATTCTACTCACTCTTAAATTACTAGACGAAATTTGATAAATAGACGAACATGATCGTGTCCCTGAGTTCGACCTTGGTAAAATTACCAAGTAAAATAATGTCCACATCTTCGAAGATGTGGTTCTTTGCATGATCGAAATCTTCCTCCTGTACTACGACAACTAAACATTATTGAAGACGCAGAATTCACATTCATAAGACACATAAATTACTTAGGAAGGGATATTCATCTTTTATTGCCCTTGTATACAATAGAAAAGCAGAATCCATATGTCTAGAAAATGTCCTTATAGTGGAAGAATTTCTTGAAGTATTTCCTGATGAACTACCGGGACTTCCTCCAGAAAGAGAAATTGAATTCAATATTGACTTAATACTCGGTACCACCCCAATTGCATCGACTCCTTATCGAATGACTCCAATTGAACTCAGGGAACTGAAGATCCGCTTGCAAGAATTAACGGACACGAGATTTACCTAGTCTAGTATTTCTCCATGGGGGGCACTTGTTCTTTTTGTTAAAAAGAATGATGGTTCTTTAAGACTTTGTATTGATCATTGAAGATTGAATCGGGTAACTGTATGCAATAATTATCCTCTTCCTCGAATAGATGATTTGTTTGATCAATTGCAAGGGGCTTTTGTATTCTATAAGATAGACTTGTGATCAGGCTATCATCAATTGAAGATAAAGCCGAAGACGTTGCTAAAACTGCTTTTCAGACTTGTTATGGACATTATGAATTCATAATGATGCCTTTCGAGTTGACAAACACCCCTATTGTCTTTATGGATTTAATGAACTGAGTATTCCATCCTTTCTTGAACAAATTTGCGATTATGTTTATCGATGGCATTTTGATATACTCAAAGTTAGAGGAGGAATGTAAAGGTCACTTGAGGATTGCATTATAGACCTTGGAAGACCATCAACTATTTGCAAAATTTGATAAATGTGAGTTTTAGTTAAATAAGATTACATTTCTAGGTCATGTTATCTCGAGAGAAGGTATATTTGTTGATCCAAGTAAAATAGAGGCAGTTTTGAATTGGAGACAACCCGCAAGCGTATCTGAGATTAGAAGTTTTCTTGGCTTAGCAGGATACTATAGAATATCTATGGGTTCACTTGGAGGTCTCGCTGCGTTTTTTTGTGTTTCATCGCCTTTCTTTTATTTTGTTTCACGTGATTTGAGCTTTCCGTCTTTTTTATTTGTTTTCTAAGAGTGAGCCCTTAGACATTATCATGCTTGACTCGGTAGCTAGGTCGAAAGCCCTAAATATTTCATGCAACAAAATAATACGCGCTTGGACTTAGTCAAAATTATTTGTTGATTATTTGGACTTGAGATCGAGCGTTGAGAGACGTGTCATATAGTGCTAGCAGAATCCGTTGTGGCGTACACCGATGCACTTCAGAGACCAGACTTTTGGATCTAACTTCTATATAATTAGCACTTCATTGTTCCCTATAATAACAATTGTTTAGGATGTTTTCTTACTTGTGCATACCTTCATTTAGTGTAAAATTTCATTTCTGTCTTGCATCCCGCATGAAGAGAGCTTGGAAGCACTATAAGTAATTCTATCAGTGCATGCATCATTAGCCACTAAGGAGAGATTTCCATCTTAGTGATGACTTGAACGGCTTTTCTTTCACCTCTCACTATATTTATATCACCTAGGACGTAAAGGAAAATGGAAAGAAATGTTAGGTGGCTTACTCAAAAAAATACTCAAAAAATTGAAAACCCAAAAAATTAAAAAGGGACTGCCAAATAAACTTGACCTTAAATAAATTCGTAATGAACCATTCATTTTTTGAGGTTCGTAAAGACCACATTATTTTCAAGTACACTCTAGACTGAGTGAGGCGCGACCTGCTACGGATTAGAGCTAAAAACCCAGTCTTTAACTGCTTTGTGTATCACCTGGCACATGGTTCCTGCCTTGTATGAAGCATCCGACTTGGTCTGAAGTATTGAGCCTAGGCCACACCCTCACGGGTGTGTCTATCTCATCGGTTTGCGTTTGAGTAGGTCCTTGCACTCTTACGGGCGATTCTGTTGCGAGCGAGGTCCGAAATATTGCTTTCGCTATTGGCTTCCTCTCTTATTCTTTGGTTGAGTAGGGATCCATGAAGGGTTACAAGGACCTTAAAAGGTGCAGACTACAGGTTACAAAGGAGGAAGATGAGTACAGGATACTTTTCTGGCAATACTCTCTCATATAGGGTTAGCGTACTTAAGGACTTTTTATAATATTGCCTGAAAATATCAATAAATTTGAAAAGATAAAAATAGTTCAACTCTTACAGCTTCATATGTGTTGAGTGGGTGAATCCATCCTTGTCTTGTGTTTGTTTGAATTAGAGTAAGGTTTAAAGATCAGTCCTACACATTTTGTGCTTTTTTTTACTTTCTTCTATTCGATTTCTCTATTTGACCCCCTGCTCATTTGAGAGCCTTCTACTGTTTTACACTCTCTTTATTACTCATTTGACCTTAGTATCATTCTTCCGTTCTCGATCTCCTCTTGACATTCAAGATGGCGATACTAATACCAACATCGATTCCATGCGCTCGTCATCTCCAATAATTCAGAGCAATTCCCGAGAACCCGGTTCGGACTCCGCGAACCGATCTCTAGACTCTCCATCTTCTCCAAAAATCTATGATCACTCTTGTCCCAAACTCTGCTCATTCTAGAAGGCCATTTATTTCACTCCTTACTCCTCTCCATCCTTAATGAAATTTTGTGTTGACCTTAACATTGAACGATTCTCTACATCATGTGATTTAATTCAGACTGATTGAGTCATCAATCCATGTGCATATCATGAGCCCGATCTGGAGCCATAGATTCTCTCAGATTCAGAGTCAGAAACAAAAAAAGAGATGGCTCCTGAAGGAAAAGGGAAGGGACTGCAGCACCCGCCGCATCCAGAGTAGGGTCATCCCAATCAGAACACCGTTAATGCCCAACATCTCACCTTCATTCAGGCGATACAACAGTATCTTACCGACCAAGAATTTGCCCGGGTTTTCGTTCAAGACATGCTCAATGCCTTGAGGAGAGGAAGAGAAACCCCAGGAGGAGGAGGAGGAGGAGGAAGAGGAGGAGAAGAAGGAAGAGCAGGTGGAGGTCATGCAGGCCCAACAGATGAGCCCAGTAAAGAGCAACCCATGCCCACTCTCTTAGAGACATACTACCATGGAGCCGGTCAAGTTATCGAGTGGATCCAGATCCCGGCGATCCATGCACATTCTGAATTGAAGCCTCAACTCATGGCACTCCTGCCTAGTTTCCAAGGAAATGCAAACGAGGAACCATATATCCACTTGCAACAGCTCCTGCGCATTTGTGGTACAACACACTACCCTAACATACCATTAGTAGTAGTCAAGATGACGGTATTCCCATTCATTCTCCAAGACAAGGCCCTTCATTAGATCAACCACTTAGGGATGGTCGTCACAACATGGGAAGAACATAAGTCTTCCTTCCTGCATAAGTACTACCCCCTTGGGCGATTTAATCAAATGTGTGTCTGTATCGCCAACTTCACCCAAGCCACCCGTGAGTCCATTCACTAAACTTGGGAGAGGTTTACAGAGCTGCAAGAGAAATGTACTCATCATGATATTCCTGCGACTAGCCTGGTCCAACACTTCTTCGGGGGACTTACAATCGAGATCCAGAAGCTCATGGATACCATGTATGGTGGCTCAAATTTCAATAAGGATGAGGATGTTGTACGGCAGATCTTTGTGGAGATGGATGAAGGAGAGACCGCCTTGTCGTCGTCTCGTGCCTATCAATGCCAGCCCTACACTCTCCAAAAGCCAGTTTCTATGGCATCTTCTCACGAGTCGGACAGGGACGAAAGCTCCAACTTGAGCATTATTGGGAGTTACCTATCCAAGTTGGATATCATAGAGAAATAATTACAAGATCTTGAGAAACTCATCATGATCGAGCAAAGGACACGAAATCTCGACAAGTTGGACCAGATTACTAAGCAGCTAGAGCTGCTGGTTAGTACGATCTGCTCCTGCAATGATGTGTTTGCATCAGCGACCATGCCTATTGAGACGAAATAACAAACATTGTCACAGTCTTCTCAGTAGAGTGCCCCTCAACCAGCAGTCCAGCACGTATATTACGTGCACGCCCCTGAGCCGACATCTTCACAACAATCACATCAGCAACTGGTAGTCTACCAGCCTAAGCCCCAGCCTATGAAAGATAAATGTTTCCCTCCTCTACCTCTCATTCACGAGGTGAATGACATATGAGCGAATGAAGCACAATTGGCATGTCCAGATGACCTCAGTAGGGCCAGCAATCATGAAATCACAAGTTCCCTCAGTAGTAAGGAGGGAGATTTGTCCAGAATCAACCTCAGTTCCACCATCAATCTCTGTCATGTAATGCCAATTAGAGAAAGAATCAATACCAACAACTACAATACCGACCTTACCAGTTGATGAATCTCAGATTCATCACTCTAAATCTCATTAATTAAGCTCAAATCCCACAAAATCATCAGCATTTTTTCATCTATTCTGCATAATTAGCAATCTTGCATGTTTTAATAAGAATTGCATTTTAGCACTAATTTTTGCAGAAAATAAGAAGCTAAAAATCCGAGCCAAAATTGACCTGTAAATAGCCTAAATTCACGGATTTTTAACTCATTCATGCTAACTCCGAATAACCCAAAACCACCTCCACTGTGTACATATCACTAACAAGAATAACTGAAAAATTACAAAAAAAATCACTAACCCAAATAAGCGAACCAAAAACACAAATCCTAGTTTCAGGATTTTCAGACTAAAAACCTCATATCTTCCCCATCTAGTGTCTGTTTTAATCCTACTCACTTTTTACCTAATGTACATTCAATTACCTTCAAAACAAGACCAAGTTCAAGTGATTCGGAGCTCATATGTAAAAGTTGGGTTTTGGTCCTCTTTTGTACATTTCGTATTTTAGAGGTTTTTGACCTATTATTTTATGTACATATTTAATCTATTTTAGTTTATTTCTTTTTCATTTGTCTTCTTTGATGAAAGTTTTATTGAAATGCGCAAAAATCCAAATCAAATTGAGCTTGAAATCAAAGAAACAAATTGATTCCAAGTCTTCACTAACCACTTGTACAAAATCGGTCTTATTCATATTTTAATTTATTTCTTCTTTTTCTTAATTAATAAAAATCCAAAAAAATAGATTAACGTGTAAATATTTATCTTTGATTTTATCAAATTTTTTTCTGGATTTCTATCTGGTTTAAAAATGACATAAAAATTACAAAACCCAAAAATCAAGGTATTCTATGTACATGGGATACCCCAAAAATATCACTTTGTGCATTTGGTCGATGTTGGTTTTGATGTCTTCATGAAAGTTGTAGATCTCATCGAGACGAGCAATTTTCATGAAGAAACTTTTTCGATCCGAGGTCGTTTGCTATTTATTTTTTATTTTACAAAGTATTTAATTTCGGATTTTTGTGGTGCTGACAAGTGGCAGCTCCTAGAGCCGCCACGTGTCAGCCATTTTTGGCATTTTTAATTATTGTTTTATTAAAAAAATTAAAAAAATTAATAAAAGGCCCCGCACATGCAAGGCACGTGCCGCCCAGGCACGCGCCAAGCCTGTGCCCCGCGCCCTCTTCTCAAATGCCGCAATGTGTACCTATCGTGGTCGTCCGATCTCGACCAATCGGACGGCCACTATTCGTCTTCTCCATCACAACCACTTTCCCCTTTTTGGTTGAGCGTCGCCCACGAATCCCCGAAATCTCCACCGGCCATCGTCGAACCTCCTCCAAATCAGATCGTCTAAATCGAATCTCATATCCAATCAAATCCTCGTCCGATCACAGCGCTCCGCCACCTCGAATCCGATCTTTGTCTTCGATCAAATCCCCTCGAATCAATCACCGATCTCACCCCAGTAGCCTTCCTCTTCCGGCTCACCACCTCCCACTATAAAAGCTTCTCCGCCCCTCAACTTCGAACCATCCGCAGCTACCCTCAACGCCAAGCCATCACCGGGGTGACAGATCGGCAAGCTCCTACGCCAGCGAGATCCGAGGCGCTAACCACCCTCATTGCAGAAGAGTCTTCCCCGACGACCTACCTCAGCTCCGGGCTTTCCCGTCGAGCCTCGATCGTCTTCAACATTGCCAACTCCTCCGCCTCTCCATCGCCTCCGACAACTCCAGCGCATCTTCAACATCAACTCCGCCTCGTCTTCACCAACATCGACTTCGCCGCTAACCTTCTTCACTGACGAAGCTCCGGCAAACGGTCGACTTCCCCAGTTGGTCAACCCGCTCCGCCTACGCATCTCCACCACCGTCCGTCGGCCGTCTGTCAGCCCATTCCAACCGTACGATCATCAAGCAACCATCCATCAGAACCGTTGACGTCTCTGGATCCCCAGCCGTCAGATCTCATCATCATCAACAGCCCAGACGAAATCCGAGCCGAGCCCCGAACCAACCTCCAAACAAAGAGCCTCGGGCCGCCAGAAGCACGCAAGAGGTGCCACGTGGACGTCCTCCCCAAGCCTCTATCCAAGCCTTCCTCTGCATGTGTGTAGCACGTGAGCCACTGGACAATTACGAAAAGGCCCCAAGAGATTATTATATTTGCACCAAATCCCCCACTGACCAGAGGGCACGTGCCACGCACGTGCCCCTCTGGACATCTTGCAGAAAGGACTCCTCAACTTTTGGTAATTAAAACTAGGTCCCCCCCACTGCATTTATTTTTCTATTTATTTTATTTATTTATTGCAGTTATACCCCTATGTTCCCCAGTAATTTTGGACCTCTACATGACTTTATTTTATTATCCAAAATTAGCATGATGTTTGCCATTTAATTTTCTACAGTTTGACATATTGTGGACAATTTTGTGATCTATGGTTAATTAATAATTATTTGTTTTGTGGAAAATTGCATATTTTGCTCATTTCTTGCTCTGAAAATTATATTTGATTAACCATTGCTCTAAAAATTCCCAAAAAAATCACATATTGTAGAATTAATTGTGCTTGACAGTGTGCCCATAAAGAATCGCATTTGCATGCATAGATTGCCCTGTAAAAATCATTTTGCATATTTCAGTGTTTGATTTTTAGGTATTGAAGCTATTGTTTTCGAGGTTTAGGATTTTTCTAAGATCAATCACCTAGTGATAGATCTTAGATAATTTTGTTCCTTGAAAATAATTAGGTTTAATATTTATTATAATTAAATGTTGAAATTCATTTTGTTTGCATTTAAACATTCATTAAAAAAATCATCTTGCATCCAAAAATTCCAAAAAAAATTACAATGCATTCATTTTGTCATAATCATCTTCTCGGCCAAGTTTCATATTTTTCAGACATCGTTTGAGCGTAATTTGCATTTTAGTCCCTAAAATAGGCCGAAATTGCATTTGAGTCAACAATACGCAGTTGTTCCATATCAAGGCCAACCTCCTGAGCAGCACCAAGAGTACCATCCCTCTCCTTAGTACCATCCTCAACAGTCGCACCGACATCCCCACACACCAGTTCCTGTATCAGCGTGGCCATCACATTGATTCATCTGAAGTTGCCCCTCCAACAAACACTGCCTTGGATTATTTGGCTCAACTTGTGAAAACCCTAGCAGAGATGAGCCAGAAACTTGATGGTATGAAGGTCACGAAGACCTCCATTCTCGCACAAGTGGAGGCTAACCCCAATAAGTTTAGGAAGAAAGAGTATATAGTTTGTGATGTCCCAACCAGTCTAAACGATTTCAGATATGCTCAGTTTATTTTTATTTAATGATGTCACTCTCAGGAGCGGTAGGACCTTACATCCACCAGCTACATGCAAGGGGAAGAATAAATCTTTGTTAGGAAAATAATCCTCTTCTGCACTAGTCGATCCAGCATCCGGGTTGGCTGAGGAAGAAGAAGAAGGAGAATCACCATGAACAAAAAGGCAAAATGATCAGAAAAATCAAAAAATGCTAAAAAGACAGCACCAACAGCAGCAATAGCAGGTGCACCAGTTAACCAGCCTTGGAGGAGACCGCACCTACAATTGATCCCAGTGCCAGAAGATGGAGCCCTGCCTACAAATTTTGGATGCCCGCCATTCCTGGATGACCCTTGTCATATTAGTCATCCATTTGTATAGCCTGATGTGGGCACAATTTTGATGTAAATAAAAACTCTATTTCTAGTGATACTTTTGGTTATGTAAATATTCCATTTTAGGATGCATTAAAATCCAAAAAAAATAAAAATTTAAAATCAGCCTTATCTGATCCTAATGTTGTTGAGATTATACATAATCTTGTGCTTGAAATGCCCTTGCTCAAAGCCATCAAGTACATGCCTAACATCATCAAGTGCATGTCTAACATTAAGAAAGGTTTGAAAGAAGTATGTACTTCAAAGACACAACCGTGCAGAACCAAAAAAAGAAACGTGAAGCATATTCTGATCACAGCCATAGTAAACACAATCAGCAATCTCCCTACCCAGAAGAAGGATATGGGAGATCCTCTAGTCAGACGTCGAATGTTCAATTAGTAGTTTGACCGAACTCTACTCGATAGTAGATCCTCATTCAACCTGATGCCCACTTCACTACTTAAATAGTTTGGGTTGGGACCGCTTAAGTCTACAAGAATGATTATGAAGTTCACCGATACATCCATCTTGCGGTCTAGAGGAATTTTGGAGGATGTCATCGTCACCATTCAGGGAATGTAGTTCCATGTGTACTTCATTGTGCTAGACATGGACACCTCAGCTCTTCTTCTTCATACCTTGGTAATCCTTGGATGACCATTCCTTTGAACAGCCGAAGCAATAGTAATTATGCCACCGGACAGATCACCTTTTGCTCGAATAGCGACAAGGTGCCTATTGAGATGATCCAAGTGCAGAAATCATCAGAGCTTGCACCAGACAAAAGTGAGCCGACCGACCAGCAAATAGAAGACTATGACTTTCTCACTGAAATTCGTGATACAAATTTGTTTATGGATGATATTGAAATCCACGAGTTCCTGTCCACAGAAGAACTAGTGGATATCATAGTCGAATACTTATATGCTTGATGATGACATTTTCATTGAGTTTCATGATGAACACATCTATGGCCACCTGTCCTTGGCTGAGCAAGAGTCAATCATTGCAGATTTTTGTGAACAAGATTCTATCATAGAAGAATTATACACAACAATGAATGCAGAACCAATGGTGCCCATGGTGGACACCATGCCATTGAAAGATCCAGCACCCTTACCCTGCACATAGCTGAAGTTACGACCAAGCTGAACCAGACCCTGCCTGAGCTCAACCCACATCCATCAAATATGAAATACGCCTTCCTTACGGGTGCGTAGAACATGTTCTCTGTGATTATTAATTCATAGCTGACAGAGGAACAAGAATCTCATCTACTCGAGTTTTAGAAAGAATCTGCAAGGCCATAGACAAAAATTTCATATCTCCATGGGATCAACCTCTCACTATGCTCGCCATCACATATACCTTGAGGAAGACAACAAGCGTCCTAGGAGTTCCAGTAAAGATTGAATCCAAATTACCAGGAGGTTGTTATGAATGAGATCATGAAATTGTGTGAGGCAGGATTCATATATCCCATCTCCTACTCAAAATGGGTGAGTCCTTTGCATGTTGTGCAAAGAATTCAGGGATCACCTTGATCAAGAATGACAAAGGAGAGGAGATCACAACTAGAGTATCGATATCTTGTGCATTTATGTGGACTACAGACACTTGAATTTGCGACCAAGAGGGACCATTTCCCTCTCCCCTTCATCGACCAGATCGTTGAGCGATTGGCCACAAAGGAATATTTCTATTTCTTGGATGGGTACTATGGTTATAATAAAGTTGCTATACCTCCTGGAGATCAATATAAAAAACCTTCACCGGTCCATTTGGGACTTACGCCTTCTGTAGAATGTCATTCAGTCTATGCAGTGCTCCGGCAACATTCAAAAATGCATGTTGGTTGTATTCGCGGATATGGTTGGGAGTTTTCCTGAGGTTTTTATGGATGACTTCTTGGTCTATGGAGACATCTTTTATTAGTGGGTATCTTATCTAGATCGAGTCTTAAAGAGATGCTGTGAAGTGAACCTTGTGCTCTCATGGAGAAGAGCCATTTTATGGTGATTGAGGGTATTGTGCTGGGACATGTCATTTCAAAAACATGGCATGAAGGTAGACTCCGTGAAGGTAGATGTAATTTCCAAACTCGAGACACCTGCAACTTTGAAGCAAGTCAAATCATTTCTAGGGCACATCGGTTTCTACTGACGATTCATCAAAGATTTCAGTAAAATTGCTCGACCACTGACCAGTTTTCTCGACAATGAGGCATACATTATTGTGGATGAAAGAGGCATCCAAGCAATCAATCAGCTGAAAGAAATCATCACCCAGACCCATGTCCTTCAACCACAAGATTGGTCTCTCCTTGTTTGAGATCATGACATATGCATCAGATGACGCCATTGGAGTGGTTCTAGGATAGTGAAGAAAGAATCTACCATTTGCAATTAACAATGCTAGCAGGACTCTAAATGAAGCTCAGAGAAACTACACTGCCACAGAAAAAGAGCTGCTAACAATTGTCTTCCCCGTAGAGAAATTCAGATCATGCCTGCTTAGATCCAAAGTAATATTGTATACAGACTACTCTGCCATCAAGTACTTGCAGGACAAGAAGGATGCCGAACCCAAACTTATCAGATTGATCCTTCTGTTCCTTGAATTGATTTTGAAATCCATGAAAAGCCTGGAGTTAAAAGGTGGTGGCATACCACTTTTCAAAATTGCTAGAGCCGGATACTCATGAGCAGAACATATTGACGATTATGACCATTCTGTTAGTCGCCTTGCTCCACTGGTTCGCCAATACTGCAAATTATCTTGTGTCCAAGAGAACATCACAATATTGGTTAAAGCTGAAAGTCGATAAATTTCTGTCGGATATTCATTTCTATTAGTGGGAGGATCCTTATCTCTCTCATGAGGGGGCAGATAGCATCTGGAGGAGGAGAATTCCTCCATAGGAAGTCAAAGTGTCCTTGAGCATTGTCATGCCAAAGAAGCAGGAGGACACCACTCTGGGGGAAGAACGACAACAAAATTTCTTCAATGCAGCCTTCAAAGATGCAGAAGACTTTGTTAAACACTACACTGACGGTTAGAGATTAGGCGGTACTATCGAAATGAGAGACACAATGCCTCTAAAGTACATTCAAATTCAGATGTGTTTGACGCATATGACATTGACTTTATGGGCTCGTTTCCCAATGATCAGGGTTTCGAGTATATTTTGCTTGCTGTCGATTACGTGAGCCATTGGGTGGAGCCTATCCCAACCTGGACCGCCGACAATCGCACCATCTGCCAGTTCCTAATGGAAACATCAAAGCATGATTTGGGATCCCCAAAATTCACATATCGGATGGGAGTAGCCATTTCATCAACAGAGAGATGAAGAAGCTGACTCAGGAGTTCTGCACGAACATCGCGTCGCCTCTCCGTACCACCCACAGTCCAATGGTCTGGCTAAATGTTCAAAGGAAGATAAAGACAATTCTGTAGAAACTTGTGCATCCTGATAGGAAGAGTTTGTCACAGTTGCTTTGCTCAGTACTTTGGGCCTATCGGACCACATGCCAATCACCATTAGGAATGTCTCCTTACCGCATGGTGTACGGAAAGCCATGTCATTTTCCCATAGAACTCATTCATAAATATTTATGGGTAATCAGTTATTGTAATTTGGATTCCAAGAAGGTCGAAAAGAATAGAAAGAAGGATCCGAATCAACGTCTCGAATTCTGTGAGTATGCATATGACAATAGTCTGATGGACAAGGAGAAGGTCAAGAAGTGGCACAACAAGCACATCCACCGCAAAACTTTCGAACTGGGTCAGAAGGTTTGGATGCTTGATGCAAAGCTCAAACTAATCCCAGGGAAGTTGAAAAGCAAGTTGACCGGGTCGTTCATAGTAAAGCATGTGTGTCACAATGACCATTATTATATCTAGTTTGTTAGCTGACGCACAACCATTTGTGATCAACAGAAAGTTATTTAAGCCTTATCTTGAATATGATACGTTTCTGTCCGTGGTTGATTTAGTGCAGGCAGTCTATGATGAAGAATTTACAGATGCAACAACTTCACAATCAGACGAGCCCATTAAAAACATTTTTTATTAGTTAATCTTTTTCTTCTTTCGTTCATTTATTCTTTTTGTTTTCATTCTTCAAATTATTTCTTATGTGCTGCTCTCACCCCATTCATTTATGCTATACTTAGGATATGCTCCATCCTAGGTATGGGGGGGTGAGCGGCCTCTGGTTACTCATTCTTTGATCCCTCACTTGTCTTCTCTACTCTTGATAATCTTTATATACTTAGGGATATTTCACCCTAAGTATAGGGGGAGACAGGACGAGCCGATGATTTGTTTGTTCGTTCCCACCTTCCACCCTCCCTGCATGTAGAATACAATCTACTATACTTAGGATTAATTGTTCCTAACTATATGGGGGACAATTCACTTCGTATTCTTTATTGAGTCGTTGTGGTATAGCCTTCTCTATACTTAGTACGAGTTATGCCTTCCTTTTCTCTTCGATCTATGAGGACATAGATCAAGATAAGTATAGAGTGGTCAATATATACTTTGTATATATTTTAGCCATAACTCGTACTTTAGTATTTTCAATAAGTATGGCTAAAAACCATTTATGCGCATAAAGAATTTACTTATATAAGATTCATTAAAACTCTTTGTACATACCGACTAATAAATCAGGTAAAAATATTTCCTAAAATGTTTGGAAAATGGTTTGAAAATCTTTTTGAAAATTCTTTTGAAAATTGTTTGAAAAATATTTTGTAAAATGTTTTCAACCTTGTAAAAATTTTTTGTTTGTAAAAAGTTCTTTTCTTTGTGTGAAATAAAATATTTTGAAAATTTATTTGCAAATGATTTGAAAAATGGTTGCAAAATTAGTTTGAAAATTTTATATATATTGTTTGAAAAATCTTTGCAAAGTGATTTTCAAATTTAGTAAAAAGTTTGTAAAAATTATTTGTCAAATTAGTTTGGAAAAATTAATTTTACAATTTTTATTGGAAAAATCTTTGATCTAAGCTCTTGAACCTAAAAAATAATAATTAAATATCTGTAAATACATCCTGTAAACCCTAACTCTTGTAAATAACAAGATGCACTGCCATGTAAATATCTGTATCTATTTAGTTTCCAAAAAACCTTTGTTTTAAAAATTCCTTAAGAATCTGTAAAAATAAAAATTCCAAAAACATCTGCAAAATCTTTTCAAAAATTGCATAAAAATTTACAAAACTTTTTCAAAAACTAATAAAAAGTTCAAAATCAGATAATTGTTTTAGAAAAATATTTTCTTGCATTATACATAGCATTCACATTTTTTGGGGGTAATCTAGACAATTGAACAAGTCCAAATAAAGTCTAAAGTTGGAGCTTGGAAAAGACCTTAATACACTTAATTTCACAAGAACTCATTGAGCACTTGAAGTGGAGATATTTCAGGGCACCTTGACTTAATTCTGTAGATTTCATAAGACTATGTTGACGAGTCTATTCAATGTGCCTAAATTGAACCTTTCATAGCATCTGTAAGACTCTTGAGACAATGACTTGACTAGAAACCACTAGAAACCTCACACTTAGCACTTATCTCAACTCAGATGGACTGTTGAAAAATCTTGGAGTCTAAGTTGGGATGACGCAAGGCCGCTTCGTCAAGGGTGGCTCTGGAATCATTCTTTGGGATTGTCGACATCGGTACTCTAACCCACTTTTTTGGTAACAATGATATCTAAAGACCAGGGATGGATTGAAACAATGCTTCGTATGAGGGATGGTCTACCGGTGCAACTTTTTCCAAGACCCCAAAAAATGTGTGGAACAAAAGATGCTATATCCAACGAGGCACAAACAAGAATGCAGAAGCTGTATAAAGTCAACGAAAATATCCAAAGAAGCCTACACCCAAAAATTCCACAAAAATTTGAGCTTCGGAAAAATCATGCTTCTTGGTGAAGAATCAATTACGCTGATCAAGTTCATAAGGAAATGAAGACTACACGAGTCCATTCCCACTTCTCTTCCCATTCTTCCAACTTCTTACCCCATTCGGTTTTAAAGACTGGTGGCACCTGACCTTAGAAGGGAATATCTGTCTACACTAGGATGAGTTACCGGAAGAGCAGATGCCATGGTAGTTCAATGGTTTTATCTAGGGAGAGCTGAATAATTTCATGCACATTGGTCTATCATTTCAAGGTAGCAAGAGTATATGACTGAGAGGATGGTTTTGACCTGGATGTGAATTGGACTGAATAATAGGAGTATAGAACCTAAGGGTTGTTATGCTACACCTCTTGACTTCTTTGTGGTTTCGAACACACCATTAATCCAAAGGCCTTCTCTGAGCTCCAAACTTCGACTTTATTAATAAGAGTTTAAAAGTTGAAAATTATTCCAAGTTATTTCTTTTTCTTTTCTTTATTTTCATTTCGGCACTTATTGGCATAAGTGTTTGCGAAGGACTAGCAAATGCAAGTATAGGGGGTGATGACTCCTCATTTCATCACCTTTATTATTTGATTTTGACCTTCAAACCCTAGTTAAATGCATGTACATAACATTAGTTACCAAACTAAATACTCTACAAGTTGTACAAAATACTATAGAAAATACTGTATAAATACTACATTTATTTATAAAATAAAAGAATAAAGAAAAGAAAAGAAAAAGAAACGATACACTGTAGGGGTTGAGTGACCCTAGCCCTTGAGACTCAAACATCATGATGACTTAGTTGGCAAGGAATAAAGTAGGGGGAGATAGGACGACGAATTGTACAGAAAACATAGTCAGAAAACCCTACAAATAGGCCAATAATTACCTTTTGGGACCTTTTTTGTTCTTTATTTTTTCATCAAATCAAAAAACTTTGTACATGAAAGTTGTAGATAAAAATAAAAAATTTATTTCATAGAAAAATAATATATAGTGTATCTTTTATACTCTAAATAAAAAGCCAAAACCCAAAATTTTGAGGCCCATATCTCATCAACAAATCAAAATGCATCAAAATCATCTTTTATTGTATATAACTTTTAATAAGTTATTTAATGAAGGTGGTTTCATTCAATTTGGAATTAAGGTGTGAAAGTTAGGTTTTGGACCCCTAATTTACAATATACCTGAATAAAATATCTATTTTATTTATTCTTTATTATTTTTGTACATTTTTATTTTTATAATTTTTAAATATTATTTATAGTATATATACATCTTCAGAATATAATAAACCTTAAAAATACAAAAATAAAATAGTGTACAATAATACATAGAGGAAATACCTATAGTTAGACCTATATAGTATATATCTATATTTATTTAAGTGTACAAATAACATTAGAAAGAAATAATAAAAATATATTTATGTATATTTAAATAAGTTAGAAATACATAAAATATAGATCAATTACCTATATTTGTATTGTAAAAGTAACATATAATAAAATACATCGAAAAAATAAATAAAAATAGGTAATCAATACTAAATAAAATTAGGAATATTTTATGTTTTGACAAAAAATCAATTAAATCATATACTATTTTATACTCATTTTCCAAGCCATTTCTGCCTTGGAATTTCCAACCAGGTGCGAGATTTTGCTGACCTAGAGTCAACTGTAGCTCCTCCTTCTGACTTCTTGCATAAGTCACGAGCAAGCCACCTTCACCAAATTTCCAGGCCTCCATCCTTTACCCTCAGACCTTGAGACTTCCACCATCGTGTAGCCTAACCGTCTCTCTTCCACACACATATCATAATCTTCACCAACTTCCACCTCCGATCATGCCATCCATCCTCGAAACTCACAAAAATCCATCTATAAATAAAACCCAAAATCCATCTTTTATTTTTCTATCCCTCCGGAGCATTTCTTAGCCCTTCGGCTCATGCATATGATTATATCTTAGTGACGAGAAGCTGAAGATGATGAGTTACAACGAGGAGGAGGTGTAACAGAGGAGATCCAACCATTATCAGATCTCCGCCCGGTGGTTTCGCCTCTTTGATTCCGGTCAAATAAGGCCCTCTTCCTATCAGTCCTAGGTAATTTCATAGCATAGGTTTTAATTCTGCCTTTAGTTTGTCCTTTAATTCAGTTGACATAGGTAAAATCGAATCCCTCCGTTGACCTGAAGCTCGAGCTCCAGATCTGATTCACCGTGGTTTGACCCACATCGACCCTCTATTACATGCACATTTCAATCCGGATCATGTTTTCCATCTAACACCACCATTTTCCCCAACGATTCATCCCGGATCGATGCAATTTGAGCTCCTCTTCCTTCCCCTCATCGGAGCTTCACTCAATCTGCCATCCACGTAGCTTCATGCTACTCTTTTGGGTTGATGACCACCATCTGGGGCCCCTAACTTTTCGGTGTAGGAAAGCAAGTGCAAGGAACTCTTTTGCCCATCCTGGAGAACCTGTAGCTCTTCCAGTTCTTCAGGAGCTGCCTGTGTAAATCAAGCCTCCTCAACGTGATTTGAAGAGCCTAGCACATGCGGAGGACCACCAGATGTCTATGGTTGTAATCAATGCAAGAAGGCGTCGCTAGATGATGGAGAGTGATCCACTCGAAGATCGGAGTGACAGTGTACCAGCGAGTTCATCCAGAGGTGCCTAGGGTCATTAGATCAAGAACTAGGGCCCATGTCTAATCATGGCTCTTGGTTCTATTCGAATCGTTGCCCGACCACAGCCACCCAATCTGCCATGTAGCACGTGAAGAACGGTCCGATCCAAACCACTTAAGTCGGTATTTTGCTCGATACCTCTTCCGAATTTTTGGTAATTGCTAACCAGTCTTGTAAATATTAAATGACATTTAAAAAGTAGTGGGATATTTGTATGCACCCATCGAACTTTTATAATATTACAAAATAATCCCTAATAGTGTCACGTGCAACTACACATTTATTTTGTAAAAATTTGCATGTAAACCCTCATGGGCTTTTTTACTTATTCTTTAATATATTAAGTTTGGTATTAGTTATAAACTTTGGGTTTATTTTGCACTATAAGTTTATTTGCACTATGCCCCCTGATCTTAATTTTAATTGCAAAAATACCCCTGCTAGTTTAAGGATGTTTGTGTGTTGTTTTTTATTTATTAGAATTAGCATCCATGCTCTAAAAATTCCCAAAAAATAGGGTTAAGTTCATGCTTGCTTGTAGTTTCACGCTATAAGTTTAGAACGTCATTTTAGGATTTTCCTAATTTATATAAAAAAAGATTTCAAATATTCCATGTTTGCCTTAAAAATTACAAAAAATATAAAATCGTGTTTAAAAATTCCCAAAACAAATGTGTGTTTATTATAGTATTTAGTACCCCCAGACCAAAAATCCCTAAATATAGAAAAAGATAATGATAAAAAAATTTAAAAACTCCAAAAATCCTATAGAAATATAAAAACTCTTCTAAAAGTCTAAAAATATTCGTTCGTATCCTATATTTTTATTTATATATACTAGAACATATAAAAAGTAGTTTTGAGAATTTTTAACCTTATTTAGTATTTTTAAATCTCAAAACGATTCGACCTAATTAAAAAGTCACTTATTTTGTGTATTTTGGACTTTAAAAATCCCTAAAAGCTATCAAAATCACTTGAAAATTCACAAAATCAGTAAAAATTATTTAAAAAATATATTTGATTTTGCCATTTTTTATTATTTTTACTTATATTTATAAGTCAATTACTCTATATAATATTATATCAATATATTTTAATTTATAATCTATAGTATTATTTATTATTATAAATATTTTCTAATTATATTAAATTCAAATATATATATATATATTATAAGATATATAGTTAAAAGCCAAAAATTATAATAAATAAATAAATATATATTATTTAACCCACATTCTTTGGTTAATTTTGTCCATACATATATACATTTATACATATATTACTAATTCATTATTTATTTATAAAATAATATTAAGTGTTACACCATCATACTTCTTATGTTCGACACACTACTCTGCTTGTTGATATATATATACATTTATTTGCAGCGTTTAAAATAAATTTTGATTCACACATGCTTATTCATTGATTGATATCTTTTGTGTGGGTTGATTGTTGACTTCATCGCTTGGTCTTGTGAGTGGTCGCCGCATTGACTGCGCTCCCGCCTTGTGTGGAGTGTAAGACCCTCCTCACTCGATTGATTGTTGATTTCAATAATAAAAATGATATTCATAAAGATATATATATATATATATATATAATAAATATATTTCATATAACATTTGTGTGTTTACTAGGTTATATAATCTAATTTCTAGATGCTTGCATGTAAAGTTTTATAAATATTAAAGTCGTTTAGTATTGGTAATAGATAAATTTACGTGAATATCTAGTGATTATATATTTTTGTACATATAAATATGCAAACTCATAAGATTATTTATATCCAATACTTATAGTTCAATGTAAATAAATATTTTTATGCCATTCAAGTATTTTATAGAAATGTGCACATTATGTATATTATTTACCTAGATAATATGAATGTTATTACAAATAAAATTGGCATATGTGAGAAGAACGAATATCTATATGCTTAACATCTAAATATATCAAAATGATATCGTGTTATGATGTCAATGTTATGTACAAGCTAGTGTATTTTTAGTGTTTTAAAAAATTATAGTTTTTTTTAAATCTATTGACAGGTTTTTGCGTACAATGTGTGTTAATTTACGCAAAACGACTTTATGGGTGAAATGAGTGCAAATGCTTGCAGAAGTTGAAGATTTTCCTATTGAAGCATTGTAACATGACCAATCTATGATTCATCAAGTAATTGATACAGATCATGCACTAGAGCACACACTCTGAAGCAATGTTATACTTTTTACCTGTGCTGCTATTGAGATCTAAAGGCTAGAAACACCCTCAACTTGCCTAAATTAGCATCACTTATGATATTGATGTCTTTGAGTCAAGATTGGAGTCAGAATGGTCGATTTAAATTTACTGATTGCTTAATGAGTGAGATTTTTATTGAAGCTATTATTGATGAACTTTGATTTGAAATGAAAGCGCAAGAAAATCAAGAAAGATTATATTTACACTATTTTATAATACATATGTGAAGAGCATATTCCAAGATTGTCTTATCACATACAAATATAGGTATACACCATTGTGTATATAAACATGCTATAAATATGATGTGTGTAAATTACATATATTATTTTATCTATGATTATTATTTATAATTATTACATGTATATATGTATTTATTATATTCACATAATTATCATATAGATGTGTTAATTTATGTGTGTATTAAATTTTCTAGTAGAAATATAAGCAGCACTACCATTTCTATATTTTATGTGTATTTTCATACACTCTATTATTTTAAATTCTTCCTCTTCCAAGCGACGGGGGCCACTATCAGGTGAATTGGTCTCCGACCAAGAAAAGTAATTACATGGTGCCACAAGAGTCCCAAGGATTTCAAAGGTATTCAACTTAACTCTTTTTTTGGTCCGGAAGAAAATGTTCATTTATTTTATCTTTATATTTGTTTATGTATCCAGTCTACAGTATATATGCCAATGCATACGCTATGTATGGAAGTTCAACACTATATTATGAGGTATTTTTGTGTTTTGGGTATTACATGTACTTAGGTACCGCCGATGCTATTGTGATAATAGATTGTAGTCTTTTTAATTAATTTAATACAATATGTCTCTAATATGGATATTAATACTTATATGGATGTATTTAGATATGTCCTGAACTTCGATTTTCGCATGCGAATAGTCATCAAACCAACAATCATGAAGGGTGGGATTTCTACATTGAGGGCGGTATGGTGGGCGAAAAGGGCAAATGGAAGCAAAGTATTCATTCGTGAATAAAGCCAAGTTAATCGCATACAGTTTATTTTGTAAACCCTCCTATACAACGGATCAACGAGAACAACTTCCAAAACACAAAGATAATTTTGTTTTCCAGACACAATATCGGATAGATTGGTCTTGATATTATTATCTACATGCATGCACACACCATGATGGCACATATCCCACTTCCATATATACAACCGAGGTGCCACAAAACAAGCACATGTATAGCTAGATAACATAACACCCAAAGTGAAAGCACACGGAATAAGGGGGATAGAGAGAGGACATGGAGAAATGGATAGGACAAGGAGACAACAAGGGATGAAGAAAATGGAGATCCCATTAAACACCATATATTGGGGCACACAAGGAGCGATGCCCGGAGAGTGCACATAGTGGTGTCCCTCACTGCCTTTTCTTTAATTAATTAATTAATTAATTACCTCATGTAGAATCCAATAAACTAACAACAAATGCCTTCAGATGTAAGTCTAAAGTTGACATCGACATTATAAATATAGCAACTTTGTTTAATGCCACCAACCAAATCCATGCACCATCCCTAGTCTTCTACCATAACCATAATAAATATTATTATATATTTTTACATGTGTTTGTATATTTGTTAGACTTTTCAATAATTCCATGTGAATAATATATTCCGGTTTGTTGTCGATGTTTCTAATTAGTTGTGGGTATATATATATATATATATATATATATATATATATATATATATATATATATATATATATATATTATATCCTGTTATATATAAATTTTTTTTTGATGAAAAAGAGGGTGTCCTCCCAAGGTGGGAGTCACCTCAAAAACATTATATTACTAAACTTTACACAGAAATTTACCTTGAATTCCAAAGGCTTATCAATGCCTTACAGTGAACAACATTCTCTGGGTAAAATCTCTGATTATTAAAAAGAAGGTCATTCTTGCTAGCCATATTGCACACAGCGCGCTGAAGGGTCTTGCAGCATCGTCAGTTGAGTTGCCTCCTATCCTTCTCACCCCTTCCCAAAAATTGAGTAGACCACTTGCATCCACCCACGGGATTGCCAATACACTCCAGACCTTCACCGAGAAAGCGCAGGTGAGAAAGAGATGCTCCAAGGTCTCTGACTGCTCCCCACATCTATCACAAGTTGCGTCCTGGAGGCCTAGCAGCCTCGCCCTCCTGTCTTTGTCTAGAAGCTTATTCCTCCTCATGCACCAAAGGAAGACTTTTATCCTATTCGGGATCCTGCTTGCCCAGATTATCTTCATATCTTTGCATAATTCTTGATCTTGACCTTCAGTGGTATTACGTAGCTCCCTATAGAGTTGCTTAACGGAGAACCTACTACCCGACCATTCAAAATGATCTCTGGTTCGTGAAAAGTTATCTGGAACTGTAGCCACATCCTTTAAGCTTTGTATTTCTTCCTGCCTTCTAGCCGAAGTGCCACCGCTAAATTTAGTCTCCATTCCCCATATGCGCCATCTCCTTCACCTTTGCCTCCCTTTGATTCTGACAGTGCAAAGAATCTCGGGAAGAGAACCTCCAGCGGGCCCTCCCCTAGCCAGTTGTCTCTCCAGAATCTAAAACCTTCCCCATCTCCTAACTTCGGCACTAATCTATCAGATACAGTGGTCAACACCACCCGTATTCCTTTCCACAGGGATGATTCAAAACGAATAGATCGTACCTCTAAATTTCCTTTAACTCCATAAATCTTTCTCAACAATCTGAATCCAAATCCATCGAGGCTCCCCATATGCGCAGCACCCACTTTGCCAATAATGCCTTATTCATGCACTCCAAGTCTCTCACCCCCAACCCCCCTGCTCGCGGGGTCTCGTTATTTCATCCCATGCCACTAAATGTACTCCTGATTTCTGTTGTTTTCCGTCTGACCAAAAAAACCTTTTTAACAGTTTTTCTATCCTCTTTCTTACTCCCACAGGCATCAGCATAGTTGAGAAGAAGAAGATAGGGATGGCTGAGAGGACGTGCTTCAAAAGGATCAACTTTCCACCCTTTGATAAGGTAACCGCCTTCCAACCTGCTAATCTGAGTTCTATCTTCTGGATAACAACCTCCCAATCTGTCGCTCTTAATTTGTCAGCCACCAAGGGAAGACCCAGGTAGGTAATCGGCAGTTGACCCAATGGGCAACCAAGTCTTTCCGCTAGCCTAATCCGTTCATTATCTTCTAAGCCAAAAGGGACCACCACCGATTTCTGCATATTCTTTTCGAGCCCTGATAAACTGCTGAAGATGTCTAGCAACTGAGCTGCACGATCTATCATCTCATCCGAACCTCTGAGGAAAAGCACTGTGTCATCTGCATATTGCAATAATGGTATAGAGATCTCCTCAAGACGAAAGGCCTTCGCACCACCCCCCATCTACTGCTTGCTTGAACATGACTGCCAACGCATCTGCCACTAGCACGAATAGCATAGGTGTTAGAGGACACCCTTGGCGAACCCCCCTTTGAGGCTGAAAATAACCCCCTTCCGGTCGTCCATTTACCTTGATCGAGAAGGAAGATGGTTGTGACACATCTATTCATCCACGCAATCCAGATTTCTTTGAAGCCTCTTTTCCTCATTGAAGCCCACAGAAAGTTCCAATTCACATTGTCATAAGCTTTTGCAAAATCTATCTTCTACATCGCTCCCTTCGCTTTCTTGCATCTCCACTCAAGACAAATTTCTGACGCCAAAACCAGCCCGTCTGCCATCTGACGTCCCGGGATAAAAGCAGATTGACCTTCTAGAATGATATAGTCCATGATCCCTTTGAGCCTATTTGCCAAGACCTTTGCCACAATGAGGTACATGCCGTTCGACAAAGCTATTGGTCTGAAGTCCTCTACTCTTATTGGATGATCTTTCTTCAGGAGTAAAACCATCAAAGCTCTGTTCACCTTCTCGAAGCCCATGTTTCCTTCCCTGAATTCTCCCCAACACTTCCATTATCTCTCCTTTTAGAAGATCCCAGAACACTCTATAGAAAAGATAGGGAACCCATCGGGACCCGGAGCCCCATCAGCATTCAGACCCCAAATCGCCTTCTTCACCTCGCTTTCTGAAAAGGTAGTCTCCAACCCTTCCGCCAAGAGTTATATATAAATATTTGACGAGGTGGATTGTCACTGCTCTACAATAAATGAGATGCCTGTGCTTCATTATTGCGTATAATATATGAAAGTATGATGACTACCCATCACCAACGCTCACCAACTAATCAGTATCAAATTATCTATCCTCTCCTTGATTATTTGAGGGGAAAACGAATGGAAACTTAGTTTGCGTTTGAAGGGCTTTTACTATAAAATCGAGCTTCTATCTGGTTTATGTTGATGCCATTGTGTGTTAAACACTACATATACATAATTGGCAATTACTATTGCGAAAGCGAGATGAGATTTCGAAAGAAAAATCTCTTTAAGGAAGTAATGAGGAACATCTAAAAATTTATATTCACAAGTTAAAAGCAAAAAACGACTTGACATGTTACTCCCTCTCCGTTTCCTCGGAAAATATCATCATTTCTCGCATCAATATTGAAACCGATGTGCAAAAGTGGATAAACCCTGCTAACTTACAGAAAGTGGGAGTGATTTAGCTGTATTGTTTGCATGCTGTTTAAGGTCCGCATCCTTGGGTTATAATATATCGATCATTCTGACTGAAGGCAAAAAAATTAGAAGGATTTTATTGGTACCTTTATATACTTTCGTAATTATATTTTTCGTTATAGCAAACTTTCGATAACCATTAGATTATTTAATTCCACTAACTCAATCATGTCTTTAATTTAATTTTAGTCAGATTAAATCCCAAGGTAAATCTATTTTTTTTGCCGGGTACATACAGCATATACGTGCTCCTACTATACATAGACGTATATAATAGTATAGATGTGCTTGGTTAGATTTGTAATCCCGTGTATATGCATGAGAAATATAATTCCCTGGCATGTGCATGGTGGAAGCATTAGGACTCGCGCATGCGTAGGGTTCGTATTGATGTATGTATGTATTTATATCTGCAAACAAATTAATTAAAGCCAATACACAGAGAGAGACACACGATATCGTATGATGGCATCGGCAAGAGAAAGGTGTCCGGTAAAATACGGACATCCTGAGACACAACCTTTTGACTTCGCATCCTGAGAGACAACCTTTTGATTATATGCTAGAATTCAGAATCTAACCTTCTCAGTTGATCTGAATGATTACTTTACTAATTTTAATGGAATATGCCGGAGCCATGCCACTTGTTTATGTAAATAATCAGATATTAGCATTTGCGTTAATGGAATCGAATATAGCTCCGCTGATGGATAGATGAGACACGATTCTAATTGTTAGATGGTGTGCATTATGCTAATCGATTAGTTTCGGAATTTGAAAGCTAACAATATGCATTTATACGCATCAACAAGCGTACAGTTAGGTATGCAATTGAGACATTTTTCATACAAACAGTTATCTTTCTCGAGAGAAAAAGGGCAATACAAAATTACTTTTCTTCGGCGAGTGCACCCTTCGAGTCGCATCGGATTCCGTCATCTTCACATGGTACACGATCCAGGAAGATTTGGTGAGGATTTAATGAAGAATGTGGAAATTTTCAATAGGCCCTCACAAATTATACATTACAAGGAAAATCTGTTATGAAGACCATCCGTGGTGGTGAATGTTTCGAGCCTATTCAATTTATGATGTCAATGGAGGCGTATATTTCTTAAAGAAATTCCACGGGATTTTTTTTTAAATAATTATTAAGAAATTCATAATTAATTAATTAAGCATCAAAGAAAAAAAATTTAAAAAAATAGGCATCGATCGGCACCTGAGGTGCCGATTTGGGGCGCCCCTCCAAATCGGCACCTCAGGTGCCGATTTGGGCAGAGGCGCCAAATCGGCACCTCAGGTGCCGATTTGGGATGGGCAATTTACAACTCAAATCCCTTTAACAATGTATTTTAAGTTCAGTACTGCCAAAGATTACAAATTATTATTATGTTCATTAGATATGAATAATTTAAAAATATTTTGAGGAATTATGTAAATAATTTTACAAAATATTATTCTACAATTATATTTATGTTCATTTGAGTACATTTGAGGGATTACTTGAATAAATTTAAAAAATAAAATATCAATATTTTCCTTCATCACACTATTTTGGATCTATCAGTAGAGTTTCGTGGTCTCATCTTCTTCCCGATAACGTTATTGTAAAATGTTAAGTATATCTCTATTTTTTACAATATTGTTCAATATTGATACATACTTAGAATATTTATAATTGACATGTCAACAATATTGTATTAAATATAAAGAAATTGAGAGTGTGAACAACATCATTTATCATTGATATATGTGAACTCAACAAGGTACAACTTGACATGAATTAATTTTAAAAAATTACAAGTATTTTATTAAATTCATAAGAGAAGAAATATGAGTTTACAAATAATAAGAAAAATATTTACAATAACTTAAAGTTTCCATATCTTCATAAATCCCTTCAGACCTCCTCCTCCACCTCCTGCACCACCTCCCTTGTCGTTTCCTTTGCCTCCATCTCCTAATTTTTTGTGAGTCTCTTCATGTGTTGTCTTCTTCTTCTTCTGCTTGGACATTTGTTACGAATGTGTTGGAACGTGCCCTGGAGGATGCGGTCTAGCTGACGACTTCCGTGGCGGTTCGATTGTTTGTGATTCCTGATTCCTTGACGTTCGTACACTTGTTGAATGGCGAGGCGGCTCTGATGGAGGAGGCTCCGCGATCCTTACTCCGGGGAGAAGGTCTTCGAGGCGGCTCCGGACGTTGTTGTGGTATCGTGGATATACCAAACAACTGTCTATCAAAATCAGTTACCTCCATTTGCCGAACACTATCAAATATCTGCGACTGCAAATCTTCTGAGCTGTATTGAGTAGACGGTATGAGCTGAGAGGGTCCAGAGTCAAATTGACTCGAAGGTCCAACAAGCGATGGTCCTACAAGATTGAGACATTTTCATTGTTATAAGTATCACAAAATTTAAACATAACGTATTGAATTGGGTTTGTATATTCTATAATATATTTATACCTGAACCTCTAAATCCGGCTTCACCGATTTGAGACCCTCTAAATCCATACTCGATATAGCTCATACCTGAAAGATGTTAATTACATTATATGTCACATAAATTACCTAATAAGTAAGAAGAGAATGCCTTGTAATAAAGTACAATTTTACCTGTAGATACAAATCCTGGTTTGAATTGGTGGAACTTCCTGTCCGATGTATCCCTGACTCGAAGGACCGGCAAATGATGATCCTGCAAATTGAGATTGACTAAAAGCTTCTCCATATCCTGCAGGAATTAGATATTCAACTTTTAGAAAATAATACATAAGATAAAAATTACTTAATTAATTTAGTCATTTTAATACCCGAAGTTCCAAATCCAGTTTGGTCATATTGAGATGCGAGTCCTTGAAGACCTGATGAGTACCCTTGCCCGCCATATCCTGCAGACGTCATTCCTGAAGTGCCAAATATTGACTCCTCCATTGTCTGACCCTGGGAAAATGCCTGCTCACCGAGTCCTGCTATATTTTATGAGGAGCTGTATTTAGATGTCTAAAAATCGATATATGGATAAGAATTGACTATACATAAACAAATAACTAAAACCTGAAGTAGTAGACATCGGTGGTGGTTGCGTCCCCTCCCACCATATTCCGTATACTCCCTTCCTGTACAATTTACAACATAGAAATTTATAAATTCACGATTTTAAGGTAAGAAATTAGTTTACATTTGTAAGAAAAAAATTACAAAACCTGATGCTCCCGAAGTATGATCCTCCTGTGATGGCATGAATTGTTGATGCCCATATTGGTGGAAGGGATACATCAAGGAGAACATGTTCAGTGTTTCATCGAACATGCTAATTGTATTTTCGACTGTCGTCCTCATGTCGGTAGGTAAGTCTGTTGATCGTCTAAGTTGTTCCATACTATTTCTTCCTTGTACAATCGTATCCACCTAGTACATTTACAAATATGTTAAGAATAATTTAATTGAATCTCAATAGAATAAGTAGAGTTTTTAAACATACCAGACGTCTTTCCATTGGTCCGTGTGGTCGGTAAGCTACTACAGGAGGAGGAATCTGTGTTTGGATCCATCTTCTTGTTATATTCCAATACCATTGCATATAAAGATCGGTATCGGAATCCGGTGCTCATGAACAACTGTGGCTTCCCTATCAGCCCAACGATCCACGTACTGTCGATGTATAGTAGCCCAGTTTAGGATGTCCCCACTTCGGGTTTTGTTACGTCTAGATATAGCATTTATCCTCTCCACAGAAACAGGAAGGTGCTGACGCATCCCAAATTGTCGCATCACACGATCAGGTAGGTGCATCACTACAAGATCGTAACAAATAAGTGGAACACGACTCATCCATACATGTTGTCCACTTCTGCAGATAGGATGCAATTGTGATATCTCAACTTCAGCGTATGGTGTCCAAATCATCTGTAATTTAGTAAAAAAAATTAGATATTATAGTTTACAATAAAATTAATATCAGTATTACGGTTTTTATACCTGATGAGGTTCTTGTGTATCGAGCTCGTTACGATAGAATGCTAATGTTGCTGTATGCACGTTCTCTTTGAAACTGCGCACTCCTATCCACTTCAATGCTAAAGAACCTCCAGTTATCTGAGCACCAGCACGTACTATCGGCCGTCCAATATGTACATGCTCCCATGCCCAAACCTGTAATTAAAAATATTAGAAGATGCAAATAAAACAAATTGAGACATGTAGGAGTACTCTACATACCTGTAAAATTGAGAAAAAACCATATATCCTAGACGTGACGATCTTTGCACCCCTGTCGAGTTCTGAATACATATGCGCCAAAGCAGCAGCACCCCAAGCCAGTTGAGCACATTCTTGTAGTTCACGTAAGTGTAATAGGTACCTAAAAAATTAATCAAATCTAAGAATACAACAACAATTAGTAATGTAATACAGTCAATCATTAACGCATACCTTAGAGGTACCATATCTCCGCTGCTGTCTGCAAGTACACTACATCCTATATGATAAAAGATGAGTGCTCTAACCACACGAGTCGTTTGTTGTTCGTCATCAATACCTTGCAACGGATGTTCTGTCCTAAAGAAGACGTCGCGTATCCAAGACAACTTCACCTTTCCACTCTTTATCCGAGGGGGTACTACTCCTAACAAACTCATGCACTCTGCATCCCATCCACCAGGCGGAGAATCCGGACCAGTTACAGGTAGCCCATCAACCTTTAAACCACTAATTAATCCCATATCCTGAAGTGTAATAGTAGCATCTCCTAAGCGTAGGTGAAATGTGTGTGTCTCAGGTCTCCATCTCTCTAGTAAGCTGGTCAGTAATGATGGATCCATTTGCTGAAGTGTAATAGTTTCAGATGCATGTAAACGCCACCCACAATCATCATAAATACAAACAACCGTGAAAATATTCTTGTTTGACGCCTTTGGTTTGTATTGCACATGATTTTCCATGCTCCACTTTTGTAAATCGTATTGCAGATCTCTTTTCGACTTATAACTCCTACCTAACCAATAACTTAAGCCGGAATCATCGGTGGATTCTGATTGACGCTCTACAAATACTACATCTTCTGCTTCTGCGATCTCATGATCAAAAACGTTCGGCAACTCCTCCATCGGTTCTTCTTCAGCATCATCGTTATTAGCAGAATATGAGTTCCCCCTATCCTCATCACCAAGGGCTAGAACTAACGAACCATAACCAAAATCATGACAGGTATTACCACCAATATTTTCTTCTAATGTTCGAGTATCATTTTCTGGCTCGTCATTTTCAGACTCCTCATTTTCATCTAATGTTTGAGTCTCATTTTCTGACTCATCATTTTCGGACTCCTCATTTTCTTCAGATATTTCTGTCACTAAGTCATCTTCTACATTTACTTGTGATGGCCCTTCAATATCCGCAAATACGGTCTCATTTGTTGGCCTGATTTATTTAAATTTATGTCAGTTTAAATATAAATGGTTAAAATGTTATATAATTTGAATGTGAATAATTTTACCTCGAAGATGACGGCATATTTTCTACATTAAAGGGAGTAGCTTGTACGAAAAGATGGATAAATCTCACATCGACGATTGAACTCAACATTGCTAATGTTGATTCATCATCGTCAATCGGTACTGCAAAGAAGGTTGATCCCTCATACAACCACTTACAAGTTAATGTAAGTATATACTTGTCGAGCGGGAGATCAGTGACTTCGGAAACTCGAGACAGTAAGCCAATGTAAGTTAATTGGCATGGTAATGTAACCATCCGTTTCTTGCCCCCAATATATTCTACGTGATCATCAGAGACATCAATCGATCCTCCCCAATATACTAATACATGAGCGGTGTTGGGGGCCATCTATACGAATAAAATAATGATTTAATTAGTTTAATTACACAAAATAATTACTTAATAATCGGATGTAACAATTACTTTAATTAACATTTCAGTCGGCTGTTATCTTTAATAATCAAGAATTCAATTGATATACTAATCACTCAGAAATGGAATCCAAAAGTCCGGTCTTGGGGCCTCATCGGTGCTCACCACAGTGAGTCCTGCCAGCGCTGTATAGAGACCCTCTCGGCGCTCGATTCCAAATCTAAATGATATTAATTTTAACATGAATATGTGCACTTTTAAATCTAAATAAATGAAATGCTAATTGTATTGTGTAATGTCCACTATTTAATTCATAGACAAAAAAACCACATCATTAGATTACTTCATAGACAAATGATTTATCATTAAAAAAAATTTATTTTCAAATATATTTTAACTAATCATCAATTTTGCACAACTAATTACTTGTTAAATTTAATAAAAAAATCTTGAATAAAATTACCTGAAAGATGCGTGTCTTCTCTTCTACAAGAAATGTTATCCAAAAGATAATAATATAGCGTCCTCACTGATATAGCGTCCTCACTGATAGAACCCTGCAAAAAACACGGAACAAAGTCTACAAACAAAAATATCTTATTCTTACTTGAATAAGATTAGTCGATCGAGAGCAACAATCGCACTTCAGAATTCAGAATGAGAGAACCAGAGAAAATGAAGGGGGAGAAGATGAAGAATGAGAAGGAGAGGGTGAAATTGTGAGGAGGATGAATGAGGGGGGGGGGGCATTTATATAGGAAATGGGGAGGAGGGGACCGTTGGTAAATTTCCAACGGCCCTCTCCCAAATCGGCACCTCAGGTGCCGATTTGGGAGATATCCGTTGGGGCGCCTCCCAAATCGGCACCTGAGGTGCCGATTTGGAGAGGGCGCCAACGGGTATCTCCCAAATCGGCACCTGAGGTGCCGATTTGGAGGGGGCGCCCCAAATCGGCACCTGAGGTGCCGATTCCTGAGGTGCCGATTGATGCCTATTTTTTTAATTTTTTCCCTTTGATGCTTATTTAATTAATTACGAATTTTTTAATAATTATTTAAAAAAAATCCCGAAATTCCACTGCCAAGTTAAAACCAACGAAATATTGTTTTTATAATCTCTCATGTGTTTGTTTTCTATCAATGATGAATGATGTTAGAATTAGTTTTCAAAAAGGTTTTGGGAAAATTATAGTTATATGATCCAATTTGGTATGCGTATATTAGTCGTTGTGAAATTATTTTTTTATTTTTAAAATTAGTTATAAATGAACTATTTGTTGCTATATTATTATCAGCGATGTATATAACAATAATTAACTTTTGGATATTATTTAGATTTTAGCAACAATTAAAAGGAAAAAATCATGAGAATGCAGACCGATATACTTTGTTGTAAGAATAGTGGGGAAATTGTCTGTTCATGGTGAGTTTTCTAGTATAAATATTGAATTTTGTGATCAATATTTTTTTTGTTTTACATATGATATTGGAAGATATACCAATGATTTTCTAGATTACTGATCATTATTGGTGTTTTAAGTTATAATGAAATGTAATGTAAAATTGAGCTAACAATGTGATCATTTGGGTTGCTTTGACGATAGAAGTCTATTACATGTATTTTTGTCGCTAGAGCTTTGACGATCAAATTTCAATTGCTAAAAAGTTTTTGTTCTTATAATAATAACGAGTTCTCTATCCAAACATCCGTAATGGAATTTACTTGTTGCAAAAATATAATTGCTAGTACAAAGTTTGTTGAAATGATGTATTCCTTTTTTCCTACATCACATAAAGTAGCAAAGTATTTTCTTTTGATTGAATAAAAAATGCAAATAACTATCTTAGAGAAATTTAGAGAGTAATATATCTAAAAGCCAAAAAAATCATATCAAAGCATAGACAAACATAGTTGGATAAGTACCACAACCACAAAATATACCTATAGTTACATATTTTGAACATTGTCTTGGTTACATATTTTCGTCTTTTGGAAGATGATATTGTATATAGGAAGTTTAATTGGTTTCATTTGGAAAACAATTTGTTGTTGCATTTCAGGAATTTAATTGGTTCCAATTAGTAAGTTATATATTTTTCAAGTTTGGAATTCTTAATTTGAAATAGGATGGGCGTTTGGGCATAGTATTAGTACCACATGATTTGGTTTTAAAGTCATGGTGGATTTACATTTGATCCTCTCTACAAGCTCTTGTAACAATAGTAGAGGGGAGACTGTCACATGTGCCTGTGCGCTCTGATGTGGCTCGGTCTCGAGATAGTCAATCAAAATCTTGATACTTTTGTTGTGGTTTTCATTAAATTGATTAGATAAAGTGATATATCCTATTAATTTAAAAATCTGAGCATTGGGAATTCGAATGGACTTTGACATTTCATAATTTATCCATTTTAACATTGGGTACGGGCAGACAATCTCTTTAGTGGGAAGCTATGGATCTGATGACGCACCCAACTTATATCTATATACACATATAGAGAGAGAGAGGGGGAGAGAGAGAGAGGATTGATCCCGTGAGAGTCAAAATCTGTGAGAGCATGAAAGCAGCGAATCTGGACTACTAGATTCTACTCTTCTCTCTCCTCCTACAATAATTGAGGAGAGAGATGACATAATCTAGTGGTCCGGAATCATTTCTCTCATGCTCTCACAGCTTTTAGCTCTCATAGGATCAACCCTGATCCTGTGAGAGCCAAAAGCTGTGAGAGCATGAGAGGAATGATTCCGGACCACAAGATTATGTCATCTCTCTCCTCATTGATTGCAGGAGGAGAGAGAAGAGCCGAATCTAATGGTCCAAATTCACCGCTCTCATGCTCTCACAGTTTTTGGCTTTCACAGGATCAACCATCATATATATATATATATATATATATATATGTATATGTGTGTGTATGTAGTTATAGATATGTATATAAGGCTGGGGAAGCTGCACCCGGGGTTATAGCCAACTAGATGCATCCGAACTTTTTTTTATTGATTTTTTGTATTTCTAAAATGAAACCTCGAGGATTTAAATAATTGTATATCACCATGGTCTCATACCAAATTCAACTAAATTCAACACTTCTATTGTCTCCATGAAGACTATCACATTTTAACGATATCAGAATTACCGAAATTGACCCTATCTAGATGGGCATGTTAGGAATGTTTGTTTTATATGAAATTTGAAATACATATTCCACTCAATAAACTAAGTAAATCTCCATAAGTTTCCTCGAAAAAATAAAAAAGCAATAAGAAAATGGTCGGGTGTAGCGAATTGCCTGCACCCCCGATGTAGCTTCCTTTTTCCCTATGTATATATATATATATGTATGTATGTATGTATGTATGTGTGTGTGTGTGTATGTGTGTGTGTGTGTGTGCGTGTGTGTGTGTAGATTATTGATCATGTGAGAGCTAAAATCTATGAGAGCACGAAAGTAGTGAATCTGGATCACTAGATTCTGTTCTTCTCTCTCCTCCTACAATCAATGATGAGAGAGATGATATAATGTAGTGGTCAAGAATCATTGCTCTCATGCTCTCACAGATTTTAGCTCTCACGGGATAAGCCCTCTATGTATATATATATGTGTGGGAAAAAGGAGTGTGCTCCCTAGGAGCATGTAACTTACATATTTCCACCTTTTCCCCCCATAGTTTTTTTATTTTTCTGAAATGAAACATATTGAAATTTAGATCATAATATGTCACCATGGTGTCATTCAAAATTCAACTTATTCTGAGACTTCTATCCCCTCCATCAAGACTATCAAATTTGAACAGCCTCAAATTGCTCAAATTGACCACCTTCAGATGGACGACATATGAGTCTTTGTTTCTGACGAAATTGGAATGACATGTGAGGTTGATATAGTGAAAATATACATATTTTCATTTTCCAAAAAAATGGAAGTGAGAGCAACCTCATTTTACTCTCTCTTTATAAATATATATAGAGGATTGATCTTGTAAGAGCCAAAAACTGTGAGAGTATGAGAGCAATGATTTTCGACCACTAGATTCCGTCATCTCTCTCGTGATTGATTGGAGGAGGAGAGAGATGAGCAGAATCTAGTAGTCCAGAATCATTTCTCTCATGCTCTCACAATTTTTGGCTCTCGCAAGATCAACTCTCTCTCTCTCTCGCTCTATATATATATATATTTATATATGGGGGGTTGATTCCGTGAGAGCCAAAAATTGTGAGATCTTGAGAGCAATGATTCTGGATCACTATATTCTGTCATATCTCTCTTGATTGATTGGAGGAGGAGAGAGAGGATCGATTACAATAATGTTCAGACCGTTAAAATTACATATTCTAAACAGAGAGCATATGAGTCTTTATTTCTGACGAAATTCGAATGACATATAGTACATATATATAGATGAATATACATAGGGATATTTTTCAAAAAAGTAAGAAAGTGGAAGTTCGAGGCCCCGTGCATGTACACTTACATGCACCTGGGTGCATACTCGCTATTCTCTCCCTATATGTATAGATACAAACATATATATATATAGAGAGAGAGAGAGAGGGATGATCCTGTAAGAGCCAAAAACCATGAAAGCATGAGAGGAGTGAATCTGGACCATCAAATTCTGTTCATCTCTCTCCTCCTCCAATCAATTAGGAGAGGGAAAACATAATCTACTCATCCAGAGTCATTTCTCTCATGCTCTCATAGTTTTTGGCTCTCACAGGATTTTCGACCCTATTTATATGCCTATATGGGGCTTCCCCCATCCCATTTTGTTATAATTTTTTTATTTTGTGCAAAATACAACATGTATATTCATCTATATATCTTTCCAATATGTCATTCAAATTTTGTTAGATGGAGACTCTTGTGCCCTCCATCTAGAACATGTCGATTACATCAATGTTTAGATCGTTGAAATTACATGTTCTAGATGGAGGGTATATGAGTCTCTGTTTCTGATGAAATTCAAATAACATATTGGAAAGGTATATAGATGAATATACATGGTGATATTTTTCAAAAAAATTGCGGAAATATGGGGCGGGGACAGCCCCATTTTCTCCATATATATGTATATATATAGAGAGGGTTGATCTTGTGAGAGCCAAAAACATTGAGAGCATGAGAGCAGTGAATTTGGACCACTAGATTCTGCTCTTCTCTCTCCTCCTCCAATCAATCAAGAGAGATATGATAGAATCTAGTGGTCCAGATTCACTGCTCTCATGCTCTCACAGTTTTTGGCTCTCACATGATTAGACCTATGAGAGCCAAAAACTGTGAGAGCATGAGAGAAGTGAATCTGGACCACTAGATTCTATCAACTCTCTCCTGATTGATTGGAGGAGGAGAGAGAAGAGCAGAATCTAGTGGTCCAGATTCACTGCTCTCATGCTGACGAGCCGCGGACCTACCCTTTTAGTGTTGTCGGATTGACTAGTGCATTGCAGTCGAATAGATTCGCATCGATAAAAAATAACAGCACGGCTCGATTAAATCGTCGAATGATATAACGTGTGGTTTTATGTTTATTTAGCCTGGGCAAGCCCCAGGGTCGACTCAAGGAGGCAAAGGAACAACTCGGGATCAAGTTAGAGGTATTAGATCATGGTTTTCCTAGTGGGATTTTTTGTATTTTTTTATGCAATAAAATGCCGATGCACAACTGCGACTGAACTAGGTTATTAAGAAAACGATCACTTAGCCAAATTAATCTTTGATGTCAAATTGATTCAAATCGACCAAGTTATATTTTTCCTATAAATCTAATCCAATGATGAATGCAACATGTATTTTTTTGGAATTTTTGAATTTAAAATGCACACATGAAAAATGCAAACTTTTTTTGGGTTTTTATGTATTTTTTCATGCAAATGATGTGCAAAAATTATGAAAAATTTATTGGAAGATTAATATGGTGAAATTAAGCTACACTAATATTTTGGGAACTTTTTTGACACTTTATGATTTGTTTATGAATATTTTACTGAAAACAGAGCGACTGCATATATTTAATTCCTAATAAATCCACGAAATCAAATCATCCAGAGAATAAATTACCTCAAATATATATATTTTAACAAGGAATCCAAGAGACTTGAAATTTCTAAAAAACAATATTCGTGGATTTAATTAAAAATCAATTATAGAAATTGCTCTACAATTTATTTTATGCACAAGACAACTCCTAATTGGACGAAATTTGGATGTAACTAAATCGCACTTAGACGCATCATTCACAATTTTTTTACAATTTTTGGAGCAATAAATAAGCCTGTGCGAATTTCAGAGCGTAAATGAGTAAAATATCACACAATTTAAATATGTGATTTTTAATAAAATGTCAAATGCTCATAAAAATGTAAATAAATAGCCACAAGATAAAGAATGAGGTTCTCTACAACATGCTATTTTTGATGAAATAAAATGATGCAAAATTAGTGTCCAAATTAACGTTCAAAGACAGGGTTATCCTTGCAATATAGAACTGAAATTATAAACAAAACACTTGTGCATAAGGGCACTTTTGCAATTACTGAAATTTTAAAGGAAGATAATGCAAATTTCACAGAATAAAATAAAAAAGGGACCTTCTTTGTTGCCTCTTCCCCACGCCTAGGGCACAAGGCGTGCATGGCACAAAGTGGCGATGGCTAAGGGCGTCACGTGAGGAGCTCGCGGGCGGTGCGGAGGGCGGCACCCGGTGCGGCTGCGGGGTCGAGCGACGAGGGAGGCGCTCGCGTGGGGCGCGGCGGCGCGCGGCGCCTTGGAGCGGGGAAGGAGGTGGTGGCGCACTGCCGGGATGCTGGAGCGGGCGGGGAAGGCTGTGCGTGGAGGTGCGCCGCACGGAGGAGGTGCGTGGGCGAAGGGGTTACTCCGCTCGCAGGTGGGAGCAGGGTGCGAGGGGCCGGTGGCGGCCGCAGCGCGACGCGTGAACGAGCGTTGTGGCGCGGCCACTGGGCAGGGGCGGCGGAGCTCGGCTGCCGCGGCTCTGGACAGTGGCGAGCGAGGAAGACAGGACGGTGCACGGCCATGCACGACTGGAGGTGTGTGCGGCATAGAGCGGCCGTCAGGCGGAGCGCGACGAGCAGGAGGAGGGGCTCATGGTGTCTGTTGGCGGAGGCGGGACGGGCCCAGCACGGCTCACGGCGGTGCGTCGAGGGAGATGTTGCGGCCGGCAACCTGCTTTGTTTTTTTTAATTTTTGTTTTGTAATTTTTTTATATCAGAAAATAAAAATGCAATGGGGATGGTGATATTGGTGGTGTTCGTTTTTTTTATGATTATGAAAGTGGTGATGCTAATGAGGTGGTCTTGGAAATGATATTTGGTGATGAAATAAAATAACGACGATGATGGTGATTAGTGATGTGTGGCGATAAATGGTGTGGTGGATGATGAAATGATATATTTTTTTGTGATGATGTTTGGTAGATGATAATGTAGATGAAACAACAATGAAGAATGTTAGATAAAAATAATGTAGAAGATAGAGATTGAGAAATTACCTGGAATTGCCGAAAGTGGAGCCGCGTCGTGCGGCTTCCGTCGTCACCTCGAGGAGATGGCGGGTACTCCAAAGCTTGAGCAGCTTGTGTGGAAGCTGCAACAAGGTGTTGTGAGGCTCCTTGGATCTCACCACGGCCGAAGATGGCCGAGCTCGTCGTTTCTCAAATTGTCTCGTCCGTGCTGTCACCAGGAACGATACTAGGGCTGGGGCTCTCTCTCTCAAGATAAGTGGATGATGAAAAATGGTGGAGAGGAGGAAAATATAAAGAGGAGAAGGAGGGAAGTTGGAGAAGGGTGGAGGTAATGGAGTTGTGGAGAAAGTGGTGGCTTGGAGTAGAAGGCAAGTAAGAGAAGAGGTAAAAGGGGATTAAAACAATTTATTAATAAAATAATATAGTAGGCTACTAAAAATACTTATAATAATAATAAAAATAAAATAATAATAATAAATCCGAAAATAATAAAATAAATTCGAAAATTAAGAAAATGGGGTGACATGTGGCGGCTCCAGGAGCTGCCACATGTCGCTCCTATAAAATTCAAAAAATAAATGTAAAGAAAAATAAAAAAGAAATAACAAAAGGGCATAAATTAAAAAGTGGTCAACAAGAAAGTTGCTTGTCTCGATGAGACCTACAACTTTCGTGAAGGGCCGAAAATCAAAGGAAATCATCTGTACAAAAATGTATTTTTGGGTGGTACCTAATAGATATAAAATACCGCATTTTATCTTTTGTATTTTTTTTTCATTTTTCAAAGAGAGAAAAATCAAAATAAAGCTAGAGAAAATATGAAAAGAATATTTATTTACAACTTAATCTAATTTTTTGTATTTTTAATAATTAAGAAAATAAAAGGATAAAATGGAGTGGCATTTCAGTCAATATGTACAATATACAAAAGGGGCCCAAAATCCACGTTTTACATACGAGCTCCGATTTTAATGAAATTGGTCTTGTTTCGAAGGTCTTTGAATGTATATTACTTTTAAAGTGAGTAGACCTAATTCAGATGTTGTATGAGAGAGATATGTGCATTCTAAGGTCTCAAGTCTCCAACTGGGTTTGGGGTTTTATTGGGTAATTTTACAAGTTAGTATTTTTTTGATATTTTTCCTTTATTAGTGTTAGTCATATATACACTATAGAGTTGGTTTTATAATATTCAGAGTTGGTATAAATATATACAAATAAGGTATTTTATCTAATATACATGTGAATATTTACAAGTGAAATTGGCTTCTTATTTAATGTAAATATGAATGCTAAAATGCAGATATTATTCTTGCATGCATGAATGCTAATTATGCAATATAAGTGGAAATATGCAACTAATTACTCGGGAACAGAGCTCTATTTTCAACTTTTACAGTCATGAATCACATATTCATCACCCCCTATACTTAAACCTTGCTCGTCCCCGAGCAACTAAATGAAATGCAAGAGTGAAATGATTTTGTGTTCCATACCAAGGTCATGAACAAAAGTTGAAAATGGAGCTTGACTCGACCTTTGGATTAATTGTGTGGCGGAACCTTATTGGGATCTGAACTTAAGACCTAACGGACTTCAAGTTCCATAAGTCTTCTATTCAAGACGCCTCAACAGTCAGGTCAGAACAAATCCTCAAACGTAAATTTCTGATGACTATGATTCTTACTTGTACTGTGTAAGTGAAATGTAACTCTCCACATCAGAAATGGCTCAGAACCAGCCTCCTCTAACAAGGTAACTCAAATAACCCAGTCCAGTAACTCTTTCCTCGAGGAGCGGGGTATTCCCTTCTAAGTTCAAGTGTGACCAGCTCAAGAGGAGGGGGTGGAGAAAAGAATGGACGATAGAAAGTGTAGCTACCTATCCTGGGATGCCTGACCAGTGTAGCCAAGTCATCCAGCTGCAAACTTCTTGCTAATATACATACTCCGACATGTATATTTTTTTTCACTTGGACCTGTCTGATTTTTATGGAGTTCTTGCATTTTCCCCCTTTTTTCTTTTTTTTGAACTATATACAAGGTACATCATGTATATTAGGAGTTTTTTCCTCTTGAGCCAGTAGACTATCCCTCTTTTGAAGCATTATTGCAACCCACAGCATCCCGTCCTTAGATGTCAACACCACCAGACTAGGTTGAGATGCACTACCCTCCCTAGAGGAAGACGGATGTTTCCACCCGTGTGCTACTCCAAGCTAAAGGATTCTACCTCCTCACCACCTCATCAATGAAGAGCTACGTGCTTAGTGCTTGTCCAAGTTAGGTCATTATCTAAAAGAATTATGCGTGTGCACGAGATATCCTACTTAGACTAATCAAGATGGCATGTGAACATAGACTTGCGGACTCAAAGAATTAAGTCGCTTGACCTGAGAAATCTTAACTCCAGTTCCTATAAGGTTCCTCTGAAATTAGGTGGATTAAGGTCAAATCAAGTCCATCCTCAACATCTATTCATAACTCAGTTCAGAACCCACTAGCTTTTCACCTTGCATATGCAAGATATGCAGATGAGATGTATATGTCATGCTATGAATGAAATGCAAGACCCCTTTTTTTGAAATACAAGGATGATATGCAAGAGTAAATAAGAAGCCTTTATTTTCAACATTTTCATTTTATTATACAACAATTTTTACAACAATTTTTAGTTTGTAATAATATACATAGTATACAAGTTTTTTTTGGTATACATCCTATTTTACAATAAATTTTACAAAAGTATTATTTACACGAATTTTACAACTTTTTATACAAGTATTAAAATTATACAAATTTTTTTTCAATTTTTTTATCCACCCCACAATTATTGCATAATATATACAAAAATACGCGAAAATATGTGAAAGTACAAGCTATGGGTAATGTATATATGTAATATATACATGCCCCCCTATACTTAGCATGTGCTATGTCCTCAGAGCACGAAAAGCGACGAAAAAGACATAGCTCGGGCTAAGCGTAGGAGAGCTCAAAGTACATAATGTATAGAAGTCGCTCCGCCCCCCTATGCTTAGGCTCTGGCAGCCTAAGTATAGAAGAAGATCAAAAATGGGGCAAATGAGGGAAAGAGGGGAAATGGATGAGTGTATACAAGGTGGGCATCGGTCCCCCTTATACTTAGGCTCTGGTCATCCTAAGTATAGGACATGAGTGAGTATGAGAACCGATGTGATCTGGAGGATGTACAATGAATAGATGAGGGTCACTCTCCCCCTATACTTAGGATATAGTTATCCTAAATATAGTCACAAAATGAAATGATATGGAGCCGGGGAGAGTGATTCGAATCACTGGGAAGGGAGGGAGAGAAAGTATATGCAAGAAAGAGTAAGAATATACAAGGATTAAGAAGGTTTGTGACAAACCTTCTTGCGGACGTGAGGAGGTGGATAATATACGTATGTGTCGCTGTCGGAATTGTCCTTAGATGAATAATAGTGAGGTGTAGGGATTGTCCAACGAGGGTCGAGACACGGTTGCTTGCTTAGATATGGCTTGAGAACAGCCGAACTGAGCTCACTCATATAAATCACCTTATTCGGACCAGATGAGGACTCCTCAGAAAATTCCTTCTCCGGTGTGTTGAAGGAAACTTTCTTAGTCGGTATTCTAGAACCTGAATCATTGAGAAGGAGATGAGAGAGACGTGCCTTGAGAGGTTCGGGGGAACATCTCGAGGAATCAATTCTCGACTTCCTCTCACTAGATAGCCGACTAGAAGAGAGAGCAACTGTGTTTTTATATGGATTCAATTTAGTCTTGATTGTTTCCTTTGAAGGTCCGGGACGTAGTGTGGTGCTGACCATGGGTTCCTCATCAGACGAGTCACCATATAGATTGTAATATTCTTGAAGGGTCAGCATATGTCTCGGGAAGGTGCTAGTGGTCTCAGTTGGCTTAGCATTATTGGGCTCTTGTGTCGGATCATCAAAATGGTCAAGGCAATCAACAAAGGTCATGTTCGACTTAATGATAGCTTCTGGTCGTGAGTCCTCCTTAGAAGCTGTCACAGTGGTGGTGCAAGCAGTTGATGAAGTGGTGGTGCGGGGAGTTTCAGAACCAACGGTCATCCGGGCAGTCGGTCTCTGAGGTGTAGCAGAGAGGTGTGACTCATTTACCTCTCGATGGCCACGACTATCAACGGATGTGCGGGTCACCTTAGAGTAAAGTGTATCAAAGAATGGGTGAGGTCGGAGTGCTCCCAATGCTGAAAAATCGATCTCCCGAGTCTCGCAATCTATAGTTGCCTTAGCTGAGGCTAAGAATGGCTTCCTGAGAATAATCGGAGACTGGGTAAACTCTCCTCGGTGCTCGATGTCAATGATAGTGAAGTCCACCTGGAGTAGAGCACCTTGGAAAGTAACGATGACCGAAATATTTCCTCTAGACCGTTTGATGGATCGATCAACCAGCTGAATGATCTCTCTCGACTTTCTGATTGGCCTGAGTTTGAACTTGTCAAACACAGAGGTCAGGAGGATATTTATCGGAGAGTCATCATCGATTCTTGCATGGGTAAAGATAGTGTCCTTGATTTCACACTCAATTCGGGGCAACCGCTTCTCTCTACAGCTCTTGGTCTTTCTCCCCATCACCAAGGAGGTGGCCACAGACACTATGTGTTTTTCAGTTCTTGTTCTCTGAGTACCCGACCTCTTGGGCATCAATTTACTTCTCACAAATCGTTTGAGGTCGGGAAAGTGATCTATGGCCTTTATTAAGGGAAGATTAAAAATCAATTCTTCATCGAGTGCTTCCCTTAGGGTAGGATCCAATTTTTTCAAGTCATTTTCATTTTCTATTTTTATGGATTTTGCTGATTTTTCCATGTTTTTGGTCTTTTTGGGATTTTCATTTTTTTTTGGTTTTTTGGGTGGATGAATGATTAGACTCTGGATTGGAAGGCAAGGGGTTAGTAGAAGAGGGAGATAGAATGGATTCCAGCTGCACAGAAGATGTGTGTTCCCTAATGCTCGCTCGGTTTTCAACATCAGATCTACTTACGTCTTTTTCCACTTTCATTCCCAAGCTGGCAGAAATGGAGACATTTCTCAACTTGTTACCTAATGATTCATTTTTCTCAATAAGTCTGGAAATGTCATCGTTCAAAATATTCTCATGACAAATCATGGGAGAGTTCTGCTCAATTGGAGGATACTGCTGAGATGTTGGGGTCTCATACTCAACATACCTCGACTCTGGCATGTAATGTTGGGTCGAGTATGGACTATCCAAATGGCAAATATAGGTCGGAGCCTCATATGATGAAACGGGGACTAATAAGTTTATCTCATGAGTCCAATCTTGTGAATGTATAGGCTCTCCGAATGAAGGCTGGTTAATGGAAGCTTGATCACTAAAGTCAATCAAGTCTGGGAAATCATGATGTTTAGGCCTCTTCATTTGGTATGTTCGATCGTCCATGTTATGCCCTAAGGTCAAGTCAGGATGTGTACATGTGAATTCTTGTCTGGTTCCTACTTGAGGTGAGAATGAAGTATGTGGTGGCATATAATTTGCCAATCATCTATCTCAGCAGTGGCTTGCTCTTCATTCAATTCTTTGATTCCAGCAAGCTCTCGAGAATAAGGACAGTCAGCCCAAGATGGAAGTGGATCCGGGGTGTTAGAATATGGAGTAGATGAGAAATGTAAAGAAGTGGAGAAGTCAGTCGAAGTTCTGACTTCATAATTGGATTGAGGTGGAGCCGACCAGGGGTAAGGTTCTCCCATGGGTGGCGGAGGATACATGAAAGAATGAAAAGGTGGAGATAAACGGTATATGGTCAAGGAGGACTGACCAGAGGTCACAGGGTATGGGGACCAATATCCCGACATCTTTGAAGAGGAAAGGATGATTGTAAGAAGATGGAGGTAGAAAAAGTGCAATTACACAGGATAACACACACAGACAGACTCAAAGACAAACGCAAGAGAAACCCCGAGTTCACACTCAACACGGTGAAGGACCCTAAATCGAGTCCGATTAATCTGGTTAATTTTAAGTGTGCTTTTTCAAGCAAGATAGCAAGGATTTACGCGGCCTATAGGGAAGTCGGCTCATAGCCGGATGCGTCTTCCCTGTGTAACCTATCGCCTAAGATACCGTCGATCCTTCCTCTCATCGCTCCTATCCCAAGTTGAAGGATTCAAAGACCTGCCCCTATCTACCTGCAAGCAGGTGGAGGCTGACAAGGTCGGAACTTCACCCCGGGGGGTTACTGGCAACTTGTCGCGAAGTACCGCAATTTCGCCCCTATCTACCTGAGACAGGCAGAGGCTACTTGGTACTAGTCAATGAACCTAAATAATTCAACTTGTGATATTTGCTAGGATCAGTCGGAACGTGATATGGAAGGCGGGGATTTGGGCTCTGCCTTAAGGTGTTCACACACTCAAGTACCCTCACTCAGCCTGAAAATAAGGTCGGGGATTAGTCTCCCGCAAACAGATTTTCCAATTTTATTGATTTTTTGGTCAATAATGTTAGCAGTACCGGTTTTAAGTTAAGTGATCACTTGTTAGTCCAACCACACAGCACACCTAACGTCCAATCCCAATTTCTGTTTAATTTCAGTTTGAAAAATAGTGAGGGAAATCGAGAAAAGCCGATGCAAGAAAAATAATGATGCGTATGCTGAGTAGAGAATACTTACAGTGATCCTTTCATTTTTATGCAGGATGCAGAACAGAATTGAAAATTTTTATACTACATGCAAATGCAGACGACAAAATCTGCTCTTAGACAAGCAGTTCTATTAGCGAGTGAAGCACAGGTTGATTTGACTAAGTTCTGCGGTCTAAGTGCGTCTTTTAAGTGAAATGTGTGGTCCTAAAGAATTACGAGCACAAGCAAATCCTAGAGTGGCTCGAGGAGACGCTAGTGCAAGCCTAGTCTAAAATTCAATCCACACAACACACAGGGACACAGTTCCACTATGTTTACACGCGCGAGAACCCAAACGAGAACCGCTGGAAATGCAAACACTTTTTTTTTACAAATTAAAAAAAATGAAAATCTTTCTGGCATCTCAACAGCCGACTTGATCCACGAATCATCGGCCTCCGATATACTTCGAGATGCGTCGACTTCAAGAAAGCCGCTCCAAGTCCACCGGGCCCTCTCACAAAAAGATAAGAATGTCAGATAAAGAGAGAGAAAAATAAATAAAGAGGAAACAATAATTGGAAAAAATGGTATAATTACAAGGTGGTTCGGGGATCAGACTACCCGAGTGAATGGAAAATCTAAATCTAATATTCTAAAGTGATCCTAAGCCGTTTGCCTCCCCGGCAACGACGCCATTTGACGAGCCGCAGACCTACCCTTTAATGTTGTCGGATTGACTAGTGCGTTGCAGTAGGATAGATCCGCATCAATCAAAAATAACCGCACGGCTCGATTAAATCGTCGAATGATATAACGTGCGGTTTTATGTTTATTTAGCCTGGGCAAGCCCTAGGGTCGACTCAAGGAGGCAAAGGAACAACTCGGGATCAAGTTAGAGGTATTAGATCATGGTTTTCCTAGTGGGATTTTTTTGTATTTTTTATGCAATAAAAATGTCGATGCACAACTGCGATTGAACTAGGTTATTAAGAAAACGATCACTTAGCCAAATTAATCTTTGATGTCAAATTGATTCAAATCGACCAAGTTATATTTTTCCTATAAATCTAATCCAATGATGAATGCAACATGTATTTTTTTGGAATTTTTGAATTTAAAATGCACACATGCAAAATGCAAACTTTTTTTGGGTTTTTATGTAATTTTTCATGTAAATGATGTGCAAAATCTATGAAAAAATTACTGGAAGATTAATATGGTGAAATTAAGCTACACTAATATTTTTGGAATTTTTATGATTTTTTATGAATATTTTACTGAAAACAGAGCGACTAAAGGTATTTAATTCCTAATAAATCCACGAAATCAAATCATCTAGAGAATAAATTATCTCAAATATATATTTTAACAAGGAATCCAGAAGACTTGAAATTTCTCAAAAACAATATTCTTGGAATTAATTAAAAATCAATTACAGAAATTGCTCTACAATTTATTTTATGCACAAGACAACTCCTAATTGGACGAAATTTGATTTGTAATTAAATTACACTTAGACGCATCAGTCACAATTTGTTTACAATTTTTGGAGCAATAAATAAGCCTGTGCGAATTTCAGAGCGTAAATGAGTAAAATATCACACAATTTAAATCTCTGATTTTTAATAAAATGTCAAATGCTCATAAAAATGTAAATAAATAGCCACAAGATAAAGAACGAGTTTCTCTACAACATGCTATTTTTGATGAAATAAAATGATGCAAAATTAGTGTCCAAATTAACGTTCAAAGACAGGGTTATCATTGCAATATAGAACTAAAATTATAAATAAAACACTTGTGCCTAAGGGCACTTTTGCAATTACTGAAATTTGAAAGGAAGATAATGCAAATTTCACAGAATAAAATAAAAAAGGGACCTTCTTTGTTGCCTCATCCCCACGCCTAGGGCACAAGGCGTGCAGGGCACAAGGCGTGCAGGGCACAAGGCGGCGATGGCTAAAGGCGTCACGCGAGGAGCTCGCGGGCGGTGCGGAGGGCGGCGGCTGGTGCGACTGCAGGGTCGAGCGGCGAGGGAGGCGCTCGCGTGGGGCGCGGCGGCGCGCGGCGCCTTGGAGCAGGGAAGGAGGTGGCGGCGCGCCGCTGGGAGGCTAGAGCGGGCGGAGAAGGCTGTGCTTGGAGGCTCCGTGCGGAGGAGGTGCACAGGCGGAGCGGCTGCTCCGCTCGCAGGTGGGAGTAGGGTGCGAGGGGCCGGTGGCAACCGCAGCGCGACGCGTGGACGAGCGTTGGGCCGCGGCCACTGGGCAGGGGCGGCGGAGCTCGGCTGCCACGGCTCTGGAAAGTGGCGCGCGAGGAAGACGGGACAGCGCACGACCAAGCGCGACTGGAGGTCTGTGCGGTGTAGTGCGGCCGTCAGGCGGAGCGCGGCCAGCAGGAGGAGGGGCTCACGGTGGCTGCTGGTAGAGGCGGGACGGGCCAAGCACGGCTCACGGCGGTGCGTCGAGGGAGATGCTGCGGCCGGCAACCTGCTTTGTTTTTTTTTAAATTTTTGTTTTGTAATTTTTTTTCTATTTTTTATGTCAGAAAATAAAATGCAATGGGGATGGTGATATTGGTGGTGTTCATTTTTTTTATGATTATGAAAGTGGTGATGCTAATGAGGTGGTCTTGGAAATGATATGTGATGATGAAATAAAATAACGATGATGATGGTGATTAGTGATGTGTGGCGATAAATGGCGTGGTGGTTGATGAAATGATATTTTTTTTGTGATGATGTTTGGTAGATGATAATGTAGATGAAACAACAATGAAGAATGTAAGATAAAAATAATGTAGAAGGTAGAGATAGACAAATTACCTAGAATTGCTGAAAGTGAAGCCGCGTCGTACGGCTTCTGTCGTCGCCTCGAGGAGATGGCGGGTACTCCAAAGCTTGAGCAGCTTGTGTGGAAGCTGCAACAAGGAGTTGTGAGGCTCCTTGGATCTCACCACGGCCGAAGATGGCCGAGCTCGTCGTTGCTCAGATCGTCTCATCCGTGCTGTCACCAGGAACGATACGAGGCCTGGGGCTCTCTCTCTCAAGATCGGTGGATGATGAAAAATGGTGGAGAGGAGAAGAATATAAGGAGGAGAAGGAGGAAGTTGGAGAAGGGTGGAGGTAATGGAGTTGTGGAGAAAGTGGTGGCTTGGAGCAGAAGGCAAGTAAGGGAAGAGGTAAAAGGGGATTAAAACAATTTATTAATAAAATAATATAGTAGGCTACTAAAAATACTTAAAATAATAATAATATAATAATAATAAAAAAAATATGAAAATAATAAAATAAATTCGAAAATAAAGAAAATGGGGTGACATGTGGCGGCTCCAGGAGCTGCCACATGTCGCTCCTATAAAATTCAAAATTTAAATGTAAAGAAAAATAAAAAAGAAATAACAAAAGGGCATAAATGAAAAAGTGGTCAACACGAAAGTTGTTCGTCTCGATGAGATCTACAACTTTCGTGAAGAGCTGAAAATCAAAGGAAATCATCTGTATAAAAATGTGTTTTTGGGTGGTACCTTATAGATATAAAATACCGCATTTTATTTTTGTATTTTTTTTTCATTTTTCAAAGAGAGAAAAATCAAAATAAAGCTAGAGAAAATATGAAAAGAATATTTACAAATTAATCTATTTTTTTGGATTTTTCATAATTAAGAAAATAAAGGGATAAAATGGAGGGGCATTTCGGTCAATATGTACAATATACAAAAGGGGCCCAAAATCCAAGTTTTGCATACGTGCTCCGATTTTAATGAAATTGGTCTTGTTTCGAAGGTCTTTGAATGTATATTACTTTAAAAGTGAGTAGACCTAATTCAGAGGTTGTATGAGAGAGATATGTGCATTCTAAGGTCTCAGGTCTCCAACTAGGTTTGGGGTTTTATTAGGTAATTTTACAAGTTAGTATTTTTTTGATATTTTTCCATTATTAGTGTTAGTCATATATACACTATAGAGTTGGTTTTATTAGATTCGGAGTTGGTATAAAATATATACAAATAAGGTATTTTATCTAATATACATGTGAATATTTACAAGTGAAATTGGCTTCTTATTTAATGCAAATATGAATGCTAAAATGCTGATATTATTCTTGCATGCATGAATGCTAATTATGCAATATAAGTAGAAATATGCAGCTAATTACTCGGGAACAGAGCTCTATTTTCAACTTTTACAGTCATGAATCACAGATTCATCACATGCTCTCATAGTTTTTGGCTCTAACAGGATCATCCCAATACACACACACACATATAGAGAGAGAGAGGGTTGGTCCTGTAAGAGCCAAAATCTGCGAGCGCATGAGAGCAGTGATTCTGGACCACTAGATTCAACCAAGAGAGAGAAGGCAGAATCTAGTGATCCAAAATCACTATTCTCATGCTCTCACAGTTTTTTGCTCCTCTCTCTCTATATATATACATATAAATATAGGGCTGATCCTGTAAGAGACAAAATATGTGAGAGCATGAGACCAGTGAATTTGGATCTCTAGATTATGCTCTTCTCTCTCCTCTAGTAATCAATGAGGAGAGAGATGGCAGAATCATGTGGTCCAAAATCATTGCTCTCATGCTCTCACAGATTTTAGCTCTCACACGGTCATCCCTATATATATAAGGCTCCTATGCCCTCCTTCTAGAACGTGTCGATGACAACAATGTTTAGACCGTTAAAATTACATGTTCTAGATGGAGGGCATAGGAGTTTCTGTTTCTGAAGAAATTCGAATGACATATAGGAGGGATATATAGATGAATATAAGTGGTGATATGTTTCAAAAAAACATGAAAAAATGGGGCTGGGGTAGAGCCTCGTATATATAAATAAGAAAAAAATGGGAGTGCCCCTAATGAGCTGCCCCCTCCATTTTTCCATATTTTTTAATTTTTTTACAAATTATCACCATGTATATTCATCTATATATCCCTCTAATAAGTCATTCCAATTTCATCAGAAACAGAGACTCATATACCCTCCATCTGGAGCAGGTTTTTAACGGTCGAAACATTACTGTAATTGACCTATTCTAGATGAAGGGCATAAGAGTCTCCGCTTCTAATGAAATTTGAATGACATATTAAATGGATATATAGATGAATATACATAGTGATATTTTTCAAAAAAATAAAAAAAATTACTAAAAAATGATGCAAGGGCAACCTGTTGGCTACCCCTTGGGGGCAGCCTGTTGGCTACCCCTTGGGGGCAGCCTCATCAAACCCATATATATATATGTAGAGAGAGAGAGAGCTGATCCTGTGAGAGCCAAAAACTATGAGAGCATGAGAGTACTGAGTCTAGAACATTAGATTCTGCTCACATCCTCCTCAAATCAATCAGCAGAATATAGGGACTCACCGTCACTGTTCCCATATGCTCAAGTAATTCGGACTAAGTCTACAAGCAGATCTAGCCCTACTCATCCACGCGTAGATAGAAGCGCTATCACTTCATGGACTCATGGGCAGCCACATATTGGTATTTGAGCTCTAATCCTTAAAGGTCTCACCTTACTCAATCTAGAGGGTACCTTAGACAATGTGGGCATTATGAACCCAATACATGGAAGTGCATTAAGATTTTAATTAGGGTCAATGTTTATTTAGCAGGCCTCTCTATTTTTTTGGGTTTTCATTTTTTTGAGTATTTTTCAAATAATCGTCTAACAAAATATCTAATTCTCAATTTATTTAAATTAAAGAAAATAGGGGGAGACATCAGGAAAAGCTGATACGTGTCAACTCAATGAATGCATACAAGGATAGAAATGTGTACCTTGCTCCAACAGTATACATGCAAAGTGATCCATGCATCAATTAAAAACTAATCTACATGTACATGCAATAATGAAATCTCTCTATATACAGGAATTGCTATTAGTGTGAAGCTCCTATTGATTTGATTAAGTTCAAGCGCAATAAACTATAGGACCATGCATATATTAGAGATTTAGACTTATATTACCAAGCAAGCAATCCTAAATATCTAAGGGCTAAATCAGCAAAGATGTGAAATATAAAAAAGGATAAAAAACAAATCATAGTAAACAAAATAAAATAAGGAGAAAATAAGTATAAATAGAATGTAGAAGTGATGAAAACACGTAAAAACCACATGAACACCCAAGTGAACAAACACATGGAAAAATACGTCGAATAAGTCTACATGTCCAGAGTCTTTGTCCTGTATTATTACAAATTAATAATAGATGTCACTTTCTCATAAAATAGAATAAAAACTGAACAACACTAATCTAATCTAATCAACTTATAGTTTGTTCCTCCTACTCTCTCTCCTATTGGTTTCATGGGAGAAGAAGTTGATCTCCACGTCACTCGGGTGCGTCAGTCTCCTAGAAGAACCACCTTCGTTCTGCAGACCATCGCAATAAAGGTAAACACATAAATGTATTAAAACAGATAAGCAATTAATAATCGAAAATAAAAAACAAGAAATAAATTAAAATAAACAAATATGTACAAACTACATGTTGCTCCCAAACAACGGCGTCATTTGTTTGCACAAGATTGAGATGTCGTTCCTAATAAGGCTAGAATGACAATTGCTATGTCAATTAATCTGATTTTTAAATATTTTATATTTTTATATTTTAAATTCTTAATTTTATATTTCCTTTTTCATTTTCTAATTTTTATTTCTTTTTCATTTCCAAATAAAAAATATAATTAAATACAAAATAATAGATATTTTATATGGGGAAAAGGGAAGCTACATCAGGGAGTGCAGCCAACTAGCTTTACTCAGCCATTTTTCTTATTGGTTTTGATTTTTTTAAAGAAACCTATGGGGATTTACTTAGTTTATTGAGAGGAATATGTGTTCAAATTTCATGTAAAACAAACATCCCTAACATGCCAGCTAGATGGGGTCAATTTCAACAATTCTGAGGCCGCTAAAATGTAATAGTCTTGATGGAGATGATAGAAGTGTCAAATTTAGTTGAATTTGGCATGAGACCATGGTGATATATGGTGATTTAAATTCCCCTAGGTTTCGTTCAAAAACACAAAAATCCAATGAAAGAAATAATTAGGTGCAGCTAGTTGGCCACACCTCCGGGTGCAGCTTCTCCATCTGTTTTTAGATATTAGAAGTAATATATAGAAAATATATATATAATATAGATATTTATATTTTTTATATAAGTCAAAATATGCTCAAAATATAAGAAATAAAAGGTTTTTTTATTTTTATATTTTTTCTCTGTTTTTATTAATTTTTATAGAATTTTTCTAACATTAAAGATTTTTAAAGTTACAAAATATGTAAAACAGTTAAATATCCGAGATTGTTTCAAGTATAATAAATATAAATAAGAAAATTTATTCAAAACTACTTTTAATATACTATATATAATAAAGAAAATTCATTAATAGAAAGATATATTTTTTGGATTTTTCTTTAACTTTTGTTGATTTTTATAATATTTTAAGGTTTATGATTTTTAGGTTTATATTTTGTCTTTTTTAGTGATTTCTGGATATGTGGTACAATATATAGTAATATATAATACAATTTTTTGGATTTTGGAAATGAATTTATAATTTTTATGGGGTTTTTATGTTAAAAAAGGATAAAATGCATATTTTTAGATTTTTAATAAACAGGACATTAAATCAAAATGGCAATTAAAATTTCAACGTGAATAAGCATGTTATTAGGCATCTATGTGAATTTTTCTATGATTTTTAGAGAAAAAAATATTTAAACTGAAAACTATACACAAAATAAATTTCACAGTACATACCTAATTACAATTTTAATAAACTTAAACGTCATTTAATAATCGGTCCAGGAATACAAGGTATGCTTGTAATTTTTCAAAGCCTCACGTGCAGCTCCACATTAGGTGGGAGGACTAAAGTGTAATTACACGAAAGCTCGTTGTACTCTTAGCAAAATATCCTGAAATTTTTACATTGGAATTAATATTTACAGGAGTAAACAAAAATACAAAAAGATAAAAGGGCTAGAATGCAAAATACCCTTGGCTCCGTATGCAGAGCGCGTGCTTTGACGATCGATGGTCTAGTTTGCACCACCTAGGCACCAGTCATGATGGATGGCTCTCGAGGGGCTTCATTTCTCCTTTAATTGAATGACCTAGATTAGATATGGTTTATGATTTGCAGATAGTTGGGAGGTGGTCTGGAAGAATGGGAATAAGTTTTTACCCAGGAGCTTTGATCTTTATTTGCTCCTTGGTCTAGCATTCTTCGTCTACGCCAACTGACTCAGCAACTTCCTGATATTCTGTTGTACCTACAGGGCTACTCCAGAAGATCCAGGCCTCATCGATTGAGGCTTGGAGATTGCTTTTCTCAGAGCACTTGGAGGTGTTATTCTTCGACCAAATCCGGCTCTATGTGGATCCTTGGGATCTATCTCCTTCACCAAACATACTAAGGGGCTCGAGGCAATCTCCTCGACCCTTGGATTGAAGCTTATAGATTAAAAATGAAGGTGAACAACAATCCTCCAACAAGAGACAGAGTTGAGATGTGATTTATCGATCTAAGACATATTAGGTTGATCTAGATCGATGATATTGATGGATAAATGAAGGGGAAGATGATGGATTGCTCAGGCGGGTTAGAGACAAGGTGAGTCACTGGGAAACACTGCCCAGAGTTCTAGCTCCGACAAACTTCGATTTGGGATTTCACTATGCTAAGAATGAAAATTGCAAGCTAACTAACTTAAACTAACATCTCAATAGGGAATACTTGGAGCAGATGGAAACCTTGTCGGAGGAGAACTCCGCTGATGGCTAGATCGACCTTTACTCCACCTTATCCTCGCAACAGGTCTGGGGAGCTCATGATGTCACCAAGGGCTCAACCTTAAGATGGTTCCTTTGGGGTTATAGTGCAAGAAGAGGGATAAAAAGTGAACAATATGGGGAGGTTTTATTTATAGGCATGGTGATCGACTGGATTGAGTTGGAGATTGTGTGAAGGGGAGTGTTGGTTGGTGGAGGCTATAAAATGGGTGTGGAAGAGGATGTTAGCGCCTGTAGAGTGGTGGGTTGCTCGAGGAAGAAGAAGGCATGGGAAGAAGAGTAAAATGGGAGAAGAGGGGCATGTCGCGCGGCTCTTATAAAAGTCAGAGAGAGGTCGAGCAAGATGAGTTATTGACTGCGTGGTTAACAATCCAAGGTTCCTGATTAATTCAAGTTCCTTATTAATTCAAGGACCACATCAAGACAAAATAGGGATTAAATTCCTTATTAATTCAATAATAAATAATAAATGATTTTATTAATTAGAAATCAAAACATGAAAAATGTTTCTTATTTTTAAACTATCTTATTATGATTTTTATTTATTTTGCAACATTATTGATTAGGTGTTGATTTTAACAAATATAGATATGGGTATATATACATATATTATATGTAATTTTGTTTATATTTTGTATTCAATAGACATAATATTATAATTACATATTTTATATATTTTAAACATTATTTAATACATATTCAAATAATTTTTTTTATTTTTATGATTTTATTTACGTACATAAATCAATATATATATGTATATTATTGATATAATATACCTATATATCTTAATATGTTATTTATTTTAAGTGTATTTTCATGGTTTTATTTTGTTCTTACATTTTTAATATGTTTCAAATATATATATATATATATATAATTATTTAAAATTACAAGGAGAGTACAAATATGAAAAATAAAATATATGAGTATTATATACAAATACATAGTACAATGGTACCCAAGAAAACCGGCTTTTGTGTCTTAACTCGATTTTTAATGAATAGAATATAATGAAGGTGAGTTTGGTGAATTTCGGGTTCATATGGGGGAGATATTGATATGTGAAGTTTGGTTTGTGGCTTTTTCATCTGTGTGTACAAGTTACACTATGCATTCTTTTTATTGGAAATTTATTTTTATAATTATATATTTTATTATTTACAAGTTTCATGGTAGACCTTTTATTATTTTAGGTGTGTAAAATAAAGAATAAAATTTAGAAAAATGGCTATTTTTAGTATTTAAAATTATGGTTTTTATATACAGTATTTGACCATTATGTCCCTCTACTTATTCATTATCGACCAACTCAATATTGACTTGGTCTCGGGGTTCAGAGTCATTAAGTATATTTGATACTTCAGTTATTTTTCTTTTCTTTTCTTTATTCTTTTATTGAATTTAAATAAAGATAATTATGTATTAATGAAATATAAATAATGAATTAATTTGCACAAGTTAGCATTATTTATATGTGTTTTGCTAAGGATTTAAATATAAAATGAAAGAATAAAGGTAGATGAATGTCTATTCAGCAAGTCGTTAGCTAATGATTTCATTTCTTTGTTTATAAATTTAATACCCCATCAGAAATCAATACTTTATGGACCTCGCTCCTAGTAATGATATGGTCCTTCACAAACTTATAGACTATCGTGCTATCGGCAGCTGTGGTTGGGTTAACCTCTACCCATCTTGACAAATAATCTAACCCTAACAAGATGTACTTATGTCCATGACTATTGAAAATGGGACCATTGAAATCTATGCCCCATGCATCAAAAACACCATAGAAAATCACCAGTTGTATGGGCATCTCATTTTAATATCCAACCGTCCATCCCATCTATTAACAAATTGGGCACGACCGACCAAAATCAATAACATCTCAAAAAAATGGTCGGCCAATACAATCTACATTAGAGTACCATGTGCACGATTTCTTTTCCCGAATGGTGTCCTCCAACTTCTGGTGTATGAAAATGGATGGGGACACTCCTCTTGTCCACCTTCTCCAGACACAATCCATCCCTTTAGAGAAAAGGAATGAATCTTCCCGTACCTCCTTGAACCTGACTTCAGTCGATCAATATTGCTAATAGGCCAACCTTGGAGAACTTGCTTGGATACAAAGGTAGTTTACAACGTTGGAGTGCCAAGGAAATGAGTCAATAATACATATGGACTCGTCTTGAAATATTTCTCTAATAGGCTCAGTGTCAGGGAATCTTTTAACTCAAGTCGGGAAAGGAAATTTACGAGTCTTAAAAATGCCCTGCTTAACTTGTGTGAATTATTGTTTGTTTATATTAATGTCATTTCGTTGTAGGCTGACAATCAGAATCGGTAAGAAATAACCATAACAAATTTAGTCAATTTTAATCAATGTAGTTTTATGTTTATTTTACTTGAGCAAGTCCTAAGATCAAACTCAAGGAGGCAAAGGAACAACCTAGAAATTTGTCTATCAAAGTTCGTGCATGGTTTTCGAGATGGTCTTTTTTGGTATTTTTAATGCAATTTTGGGATGCAAAATGCAACTTTAACCGATTTTAAGGACTAGAAAATGAATATCAATCAAACAATGTCCGAAAAATATGAAACTTGGCCAAGATGACAATTATGAAGAAATGATGTACTATATTTTTTTGGAAATTTTGGATGCCAAATAAATATTTTATGAATTTTTGAATACAAATGAAGTGAATTTCAATAATTAATTATAGTAAATATTAAACCTAATTAATTTCAAGGGATAAAATTATCCAAGATCTATCGATCTCAAAAAAATCCTAAACCTCAAAAATACAAGATTTAATACTACTTAAAAAATAAATATTAAAATATGCAAATTGATTTTTACAGGGCAAATGATGCATGCAAATACAATTCTTTTTGGGTACAATGTTAAACACAACTAATTGTACAATCCATGATTTTTGGGCAATTTTCAGAGTTATGGTTAATTAATTATTATATTCGAAGCACAAGATGGGCAAAATATGTAATTTTGCACCAAACAATTTACTAATACTTAACAATACATTACAAAAATGTAAAACATATGCCAATAAGTATAGGATTAGTTGTAAAACAAAATGCAAATTTTTGATAAATAAAATAATGCAACGTAGAGGTTCAAAATGGAAGGGGAACACAGTGGTCTATCTGCAATTACAATAAATAAAAGGAAATAAAAATATGCAGAGCATGGACTAATTTGTAATTACCAGAAGTATAGGGGGCGATTATGAAAAATTGCGAGAGTGTCACTTGCGTAGCACGTGACCTCTGGCTGGTGGACTTCTGTGCAAATAACGAAGAGAGCGAGGGGGCCTTGCAAATGTTCCAGAGGGTCACACACGTGACCTCTGGTGGTTGGGCTTCTGTGCGAATGTGCGAGAATTCAGGTTACCGATGCAAGTTCCCCAAACGCATGCGGAATGCATGTGCGTGGGGGCCTCGGGTCAAGATGCCCGGCGGAGATAGTCATAGCGGTAGCGGCGTGGTCCTCTAGCCAACTTTGGAGAGCGGAGAGGACGGAGAAGTGGGGCCCAGTAAAGGGCTGCTGAAGGCGGCGATGTGGATGGCATTGGCATTGAAGGCGAAAACTGGAGACTTGGTGGAAGGAGAGTAGCGGTGATGGACGTCAATGGAGTGCAGCGTGGCATGGACGCGCGTCATTGGAGGTGAGGGCTGACAAACAGCCAAGGGACGTCGAGGAAGCGGAAGCCTTGGTGAGGCTTCTGGAGGCGATGAAGTTGTATGCTCTACGGCAGGCCGGAGTAGCGCAGCGAGGACTAGGGTTACTGCCGCAATGAGGGGGGGATCCCTCGGATCTCATCGGGTCGAAGATGAGGAGATCGGGCTGTCACCACCAAGCTCCTTCGTTATGTGTTGCTACCGGCGGATGAGAGGCGACGAGGGTTGGTGAGGTGTTAAATAGAAGAGGGGGTGGGAGGCCAGAGATGGAAAGTGATCGAGGACACGAGGAGATCGCAAGATGGCAGTGGATCGCGAGATTGGCCGCGAGATACGCGGGGGAAGATTGGAAGGTGGCTGAGATTGAAGGTGGGAGGCGGCGGCGATCGATAATCGTGGAGGGGATTGGGAACGGCGACGCAACACAGGTAGGAAAGGGGGAGGAAGAAGACGGGCTACAGGTGCCGTCCGATTGTCCAAGATCGGACGGCCCTAATGCCTCCATGTGGCGGAGAGAGGGGCCACCAGAGCACATGCAGGGCACGTGCTCCACACGTGCGAGATTTGTTTTATTAAAAACAGAATTAAAGTCCCAAAAAATGGGTGACATATGGTGGCTCCAGGAGCGACCACGTGTCATCCCTAGAAAAATCGAAAAATAAATAGAAATATGATATTGGAATAAATAGCAAATGATCTCGGATCGAAAAATTTTCTTCACAAAATTTCTTGTCTCAATGAGATCTACAACTTTTAAGAAGGGACCATAACCAAAATCGATCATCTGTGCAAAGTGATATTTTGGAGGTATCCCATGTACATAAAATACCTTGATTTTTGAGTTTTCTAATTTTTATCATTTTTAAACTAGACAAAAAAACCAGAAAAATATGATCAAATCAAAGATAAATATTTACACATTAATATATTTTTTTTGGATTTTTTTTAAATTTAAAAAGAAGAAGTAAAATAAAAGACGAAAAAGACAATTTTTGTACAAACAATTAGTGAAGACTCAGACTCAGTTAGTTTCTTTGGTTTCAAGCTCAGTTTGGATTTGGATTTTTGCGCATTTTAATAAAAATTTAATTTAAGAAGACAAATGAAAAAGAAATAAAATAAAATGTGTTAATTATGTACATAAAATAATAGGTCAAAAAATGCTAAAATACACAATGTACAAAAGAGACCCAAAACCTAACTTTCACATATGAACTCTGATTCATTTGAACTTTGTCTTGTTTTGAAGGTAAATGAACACACATTAGTTCAAAAGTGAGTTGGATAAAATCAGACACTGGATGAGGAATATATCGAGCTTTTAGTCTGGAAATCCTAGAATTAGGATTTGGATTTTTGGTCCACTTATTTAGGTTAGTGATTTTTTGTATTTTTTATTTATTCTTGCAAGTGATATGTGTACAGTGGAGTGGTTTCAAATCATTTGGAGTTAGCATGAATTAGTTAAAAATCGGAGAACTTTGGTTATTTTACAGGTCATTTTGGCTGGGATTTTTGGCTTCTTGTTTTGTGCAATAATAAGTGATAAAATGTGATTCTTATCAAAACATGCATGGATGCTAATTATGCAGAATAACTGAAGAAATGCCAATGAAATTTAGGGATTAGAGCTTAATTAATGATTTTTAGAGTGATGAATATGAGATTCATCATCCCCCTATACATAAACCATGCTCATCCATAAGCTTTAAAAGCAATGCAATGAGGTGAAATGAGATTGGGTTCCATACCAAGATCATGAGCAGAAGGTGAAAATGGAACTAGACCTAACCTTTGGATTATTAGTGTGGCGGAACTTTTGTGAGACTTAGAATTTTAAAATCAACAGCCTTCAAGTTCTACACATCATTGTCATAGTTTCGGCTAAGAAGTCATTTTAGATCAATCCTCTTCCTAAAGCATACCCCATGAACAATGAACAATCAACTCATGTGTGTGGAAGGTTTTAGCTCTTCCCATCCAGAATGCCAGACTACCATGCAAACCTCCTCTCCAATAACTCATCCTCGGGGAGTCAAGTATTTCCTTCTAAGGTCTATCGTGCTGTGTTCACAATCGAATAGAGGGAGAAATTAGAAGAAGGAGAAAAGAATTGGAGGGTGGCCAGTGTAGTCACCTCTCCTTGTGAAGCCGGCCAGTTTAGCCAAGTCTCCACCAAGATCTGTAGGTTTTCTTGAAGCTTGGACCTTTTTGGTTAGATATTTATTTAGTAGTGGCTTTCTTGTATTTGGATTTTTGGTAGCTCAGCTTGGATCTTGTTGTGCCCCTACGGATATCAAAAAAGAAACTCACACAGTCTTCCAACACCTGTCGGAGTTGAGCTAAGTGCATTGTGCGAGAGTACAAATTAATTCCTTATTCCAGAGTCATACCCAGAATGAAGAGAACAAGTTAGACACTAAGAGTCAAACGCTGCACATTGTCATGTGGAACTCGAAGAATTAAGTCAGACCTGAAGCTTCTAAAATCCTATTTCTCGGTGAAGTTCCTCTGAAAATTAGGTGGACTAAGGTCAAGTCCAGACCACTCTTAGTTCCTGCTCATAACTTGGTTCAGAACCCAAGGGCTTTTCACAAATGCAAATGCATGCAATGATGGATGAAGTGCAAGTGTGGAGCATACATACATTTTTTTTTGAAAAAGTTTTTTTTATGCAAGGAATTTTCTTTTTTTTAAGATTCTTTATGCAAAAATGAATAAGAAGCTATTTTTTGGTTGGATACAGTCAATGTTAGTAGCCAAACTCTTTTTCTTTTTCTTTTTCTTTTATTTATTTTTGTTTTTTTTTCAAGTTAGTTACCCACCCCGTAAATACTTATAGACTTACGTAAAAGTATGAGATATTGGTAAAACATATACACAGTATATATACACCCCCTATTCTTAGCAAGTGTTGTATCCTCAGAGCATAAGAAGCGTAAAGAAGACATAGATCGGGCTAAGCGTAAGAGAGTGAAACAAAAAAGAAAAAGAACAAGATAGATCGAGCTACCCCCTATCTTAGGCTGTGAGTAGTCTAAGTATAGAAGAAGAGCGAAAATGAGGTGGTCGAGATATATGAATGAGGAGGGTATATACAAATGAGCATCGATTCCCCCTATACTTAGGCTCTGGTCATCTTAAGTACGAAAGAAGGGTGGAAATGAGGCGATCGTGAGATGGTGAGAATGTTATATACATATGGCATCGGTCCCCCCCCCTATACTTAGGCCTTGGCCTAAGTAGAGGAAGAATATGTACAAGGAGACCGATGGGGTCAGGAGGGAGGGTGGGTAGCCGATGACTAAGGCAGTTTTTGGCCGATCATTTTGTGAGCCTGTGGTAGGAGATCGTGATGATAAGAAGGAGACGAAGCATATGATTCCCAACCATTATCAGTGTTATCTTCAGAGAAATCATGTTGGAGAGTAGATGAAGCTATGATTCAAATGAAAGATAACCATCATCGGAGTTATCCTCAGAGGAATAGTATTTGAAAGTGGACGTACTCCAGATATTCTTGTTTTTAGTTGCTTTAGTTGTTTTCTCAGAATTCATTCCTTCTTGGGATCAAGCGATTTGTCCTCGGATGAATATTCTAAAGCACCAGTCTCTGTCAGCTCAAAAGAAATTATTCCAGTGCATTTAATGAGACCACGAGAACCGGCTTTGAATGAATAATAATGAGAAACGGGAGTCGTCCAACAGGAATCGAAGTTTGGATCCTTGCGAAGGTAGGGTTTTAAGACTGCCGAATAGACCTCACTCTTGTAGATTAACTTTTCCGGACCTGATGAGGGATCATCAGACGATTCCTCTTTCGGAAGGTCGAAGGCAACTTTATTTTCAGATGAAGGAGCAGTCAGTGTTGGTCCTGGGAGTGAGATGTTGACACTTGAGTCTCCATATGAATAAACATTGAAATTTTTCTCCTTGGTCGGTGTTCGTCCCGCATGTTCGTTCTTAGTTTTCTTGATATTGGTGCACTCCTGAGTTGGATTGATTTTTTTAAGGTAGTCAGAGAAGGTTGACTCAGGGTGAGCCCATGCATATGTCTCAGGGTCATATAAGAACCACTTTTCTATGGTGAGATATGCGGGAAATGGAACAGTGGGGAGAGTCTCTAAACCAATAGTCTCATCAACAGCCACTATCTCAGGTGTAGCGAAAGGGTAGGGCTCTTCTACCGCTTGATGGTTACTACTGTCGAGGGTTTCGTGGGTTGCCTCAGAAAATCATTGTTCCTCAAAGATTTGTTGAGATTAAAGTGCTCCCAATGCTGTAAAATTTATTTCCCGAGTCTCACACTCAATAATTGCCTTAGCCAATGTTAAGAATGGCTTTCCGAGAATGATCGGAGACTGGGTGAATTCTCATTGATGCTCAATATCGATGATCATGAAGTTTAATTTGAGCAGAGCACCTTGAAATGTAATGATGACCGAAATGGTTCCTCGATCGCTTTATCGATCGATCAGCCAGTTGAATGACCTCTCGTATCTTCCTGATAGGTTGGAGTTTGAGCTCATGAAATGCAGAGGTCAGGAGGCTATTAATTGGCGAGTCGTCATAAATTTGAGCTTGAGTAAAAATTGTGTCTTTGATTCCCCAGTCAAATCTAGGCAATCGCTTCACTATGCGACTCTTGGTTTTTCTCCTCAACACTAAGGAGGAGGCCACTGACAAGATATGTCTTTCAGTCTTTGTTCTTGTCCTGTCCAATTTTTTATCATTAATTTGTTCATTACGAATTCTTTCAGGTCGAGGAAGTGTTCAATGGCATGTATAAAGGGAAGTTCAAAAATCAGTTTTTTCTCCAATGCTTCCCGTAAAGCATGATCTAAATTCTTCAGATCTTCTTCAATCTCATTTTTTATGATTTTTTCTGGATTTTCATTTTTTTGGGTGTTTTTGAATATTTCAATTTTTTGGTATTTTCTATGTGATGTGTGGATGTGGTGTTTCTCATAGATGATGAGGAGCTTATATATGCCAAGTCAGAGTCATCCTTAGGGGAGTAATAGGTAGAGGTGTCGCTGTCAGGATTGTCCCTAGGTTTCTGAATATCTTCAGAATTTTCAACATGAGAACCAATCTTTTCCTCATCCATTTTTATACCCTAGCTACCAGAGAGGGTACTTAATCGATCGGCAAACCTTCTAAATTTATCCTCCATGGAATCAAATCTTTTATTTATCCTCGAAATATCATCCTCCAGAAAATTTTCAGGAGTAGTCTGTATGATTTCTCATTTTTGAATTTGAGATTCAATTATTACATCTTCCATTTTCATGTATGAGCTGGGAGAAGATCTTCTTGGAATATCAAATATAAGATCTTTATGTTCTAAAAATTTCTCCTCTAAAATCATGGAAGGAGTCTGCTCAATAGGATAGAAACTATATGTCTTTTGGTTTGATTCAGGCATGTGTAGTTGGTCTAAGTAGAGTTCATTCCTTTGATCAAGATTGGTCGGACTCTTATACTGTGTAGTCAACATATAGGGTTTATGTATGTCGATATCATCAGTCCAGTCTTCTGTATGAGTGTCATGTCTGAAGATGGGGTTGTCATGGTCAATCCAAGATGATAGTTGCTCATTTGTGTTCAAGGTTGGAGGAGGTGGAAGATGTGAAGAAGTGTTAAATTCGGTCGGATTTTCATGTGGTTAGAATCACCCATGAATGAAGGATTGACATTTACTGAACTTGAAGGATGGATTGTATGATCAGAATAGAGAGGGTTGACATACGAAGAAGTGGAGACCTCAGTCAGTTTTTTGTTTGTATGATCCGAATATAAAGGATTGTCATTCATGACGTAGATCGGATTTGTTGGATTGATTTGTGGGTAAGAGTGTACTTTGGAAGTTGGATGATGTCTAGTTGGAGGAGGTTTTGAAACTTTGGATCAAACTAAGACAAATTCATTTTCATAGTATAGCTCTGATGGATACTTGATAAATGTTCCTTCATTTTTGAAAGAGATGAAATGAATGATGATTTGGGTTTGACCGAGACGAAATTATTTTCATAATATATATCAGGTGGATACTCGGACAAAAGTTCCATAAATGATTTCGAAGGAGTTTTATCGGTTGTCATCATGGATATTGATCATGATGTTCAAGTGCTTATGATATTCAGTGGAAGAAACCGTAACTGTTTTCAGATCAAGAAAGGAGAGTGATGGCACAAGGGTGCGGTTTTTGGATATTCGATATCGGTTCACTCACACCAATACAAACACAAATCAAATCCCAGGTTCCCAACTCACACAATGAGGCTATAAGAGTTCGACAATTATCTATTCAATTTTAGTCGGTGATAAATCAATCTTGGAAAATAATTAGCGAGCTATTAGTTGTCAGAGATTTTCTTAATGACTAGCCCGAATTCTTACGACTAGATGCACCTAGCTACCCGTGTTACTTAAGGACGGAGCCTTACGCAATGTCCTCTAAACCACCCACTCTACTAAGGAAATCCGGACCATTTACCGGCTACCCATAGATCCTCATTGAGAAGTAGGTAATCATTTGTATAGAATCAGTAGTCAATATGAAAATCCAGATTTGGGCTCTAGCCTTAAGTGTCATCTCTCACTCACTCAGACGAATAAAAGAATCCAAGGTCGGGGTTGCTCTCTCGCAAAAAATCTTGATTTTATGGTTTATTTAAAATCAGCTATATTAAGCAGTCCCAATTTTTAATTAGGCGATCACTGAAAATTTATGGTGAGCACAAATGCATGTCTACCATCCAGTCGAAATTTCCTTTTAATATTATGAGACAAAACTGTAGGGAGATATTCGGAAAAAGCCGATGCACGTGAAAAATGATGATGTATGCTCAGTTAGAAGACTTACAATGATTCCTCGCAATCTCCATATAGGATACAATACAAGAATTGAAAGATTATCCTAAATAAATGCAAGCCGATGAAAACCACACCTAGCAGAAAGTTCTATTAGCTGGGAAGAAATGAGTAAAATTTAACTAAGTTGAACGATCTATTATACATCTTGATTAACATGCAGTGTGGTCCTAGGTTCTACGATCACAATCAAAAATTTAAAAGTTCTAATAGCCATTTGTGTATGTCTATCTTAAGCGCCACTCAAGTCGGGCTCCACCCTCACCGGAGAGTGAAACATGCCACAACACACCAAAAAATAGTTCAAGGTCTTGTTACATACGCGAGAGTCCAAACGGACACCGCTATAAATGAGCAAATAATTACAAAAATTCAAATTTCTGAAAATAAAATCCTAGACTCTACGCTTTCTCACGACTCAACTTGATCTTAATTTTTAATGCAACTTTTCGGAAGTCAGTGAAGATGCGTCGGTTCTTGAAGATCGCTCCACGTACATCGGATACCTCACAAGAAAATAAGAGAGAGAATGTAAGAGAGTGACTTAAAAATAAATAAAAATAAAATAAGAAAATGAATGCTGGAAATGAAATAAATACAGAGAAAAAAATTATTGAAAATTTATAGTGAAGATTCGGGGGTCAGACTACCCGAATGCGGAAAACTGAAGAAATTTTTTTTGGGCAAAATCTAAGTCGTTTGCTTCCCCGACAACGACACCATCTGACGAGTCCTAAAAATACCCTGCTTAATTTGCATGAATTATTGTTCATTTAAATTAATGTAGTTTCCTTGTAGGCGGGCAATCGAAATCGGTCAAGAAATAACCACAAGAAATTTAGTCAATCTTAATCAACGCGGTTTTATGTTTATTTTACTTGGATAAGTCCAAGGTCGAACTCAAGGAGGCAAAGGAACAACCTAGAAATTTGTCAATCAAAGTTCGTGCATAGTTTTCGAGGTGGTCTTTTTTTGGTATTTTTAATGCAATTTTGTGGATGCAAAGTGCAACTTTAGCCGATTTTAAGGACTAGAAAATGAATATCAATCAAACAGTGTCCGAAAAATATGAAACTTGGCCAAGATGACAATGAATAAATGAATTCACTGTAATGTTTTTGTAATTTTTTAATGCAAAAAAAATATTTTGTGAATTTTTGAATGCAAACGAAGTAAATTTCAAAAATTAATTATAATAAATATTAAAACTAAATATTTTCAAGGGATAAAATTATCTATGATATATCACTATGTGATCGATCTCAAAAAATCCTAAACCTTAAAAATACAAGATTTAATACATATTAAAAATTAAATATTGAGATATGCAAAATGATTTTTAGTGAGCAAACGATGCATGCAAATGCAATTCTTTTTGGGCACAATGTTAAACATAATTAATTCTACAATCCTTGATTTTTTTGACAGTTTTCAGAGTTATGGTTAATTAATTATGAATTTCGAAGTATAAGATGGACAAAATATGTAATTTTCCTCCAAACAATTAATTAGTACTTAACCACAGATCACAAAAATGTAAAACATATGCCAAGATGTAGAGGATTAGTTGTAGAACAAAATGCAAATTTTTGGTAAAAAAATAATGCAACGTAGAGGTTCAAAATGGAAGGGGAACACATGGGTCTATATGCAATTACAATAAATAAAAGGAAATAAAAATATGAGAGTAGGGACTAATTTGTAATTACCAGAAGTCTAGGGGGCGATTCTACAAAATTACCAGAGTGTCATGTGCATAGCATGTGACCTTTGGCTAGTGGACTTGTGTGCAAATAATGAAGAGAATGAGGGGGGCATGAAAATGTTCCAGAGGGTCACGTGCGTAGCACGTGACCTCTGGTGGCTGGGCTTCTGCGCGAATGTGCGAGTCTTCAGGTTTGCCGATGCAAGTTGCTCCAATGCATGCAGATTGCATGTGCGCGGGGGCCTCGGGTCAAGTGCTCGGCGGAGATAGTCGCAGCGGTGTTGATCGCAATTTTCTCGAGTATTGAATATTAATGATATATAGGATGTTGCTATCCCCAAAAATCATGCGATAAACAATTTTTTTGCTACTTATTAACTTGTATAGCAGACATGGTCGAACTCAGGGAGGCTACAAATCTCGAGGATTATTCAATTATTCGAGAATCAATTAAGAGAAAAAAATGAATCTCAAAGGATAAATATCCTTGGTCTTTGTGATTTTCTATATTTTTGATTTTTTTTATTTATATTTTTTTTGTATTTTCTGATTTTCAAATTTGTAGTAATTTTGATTTTGCATTTTTTTTATTTTCAAAAATAACACGGAGTAATATTCACAAAGTCAAAAATATGCACACCAACTCTTTTTGTAATTTTTCAATTTATCAAAAATGCTCAGAAAAATTCAGAGATAATATTTTTGTGTTTTAAAAGTTTTCAAATGTTTTTTGGGAATTTTTGTGAAATTTTTAGATGTTTTTCTATTTTTTAAAATCAAACAGTGAGAAAATACGAATGTGCACAACATAGAGTAATTTGCAATTTTAAAAAATTTTATTGCCCAAAACTCCTGGAAATTTTTCTATGACAAAGCAAAAGAAATTATCTACAAAAAGAGTCTGGAAAACCTATTTTTGGATTTTTATAGAATTTTTTTTATGATTTTTATAAGATTTTTTAGTATTTTTCAATTTTTTTGTTTTTAAAAATAGTTATGACAAAAAAATTGGTCAGAAGATAAAAGACACCAAAATACACCTACACTAATGTTTTTGGAATTTTTAAGCAATTTTTCGAATTTTTATGAATTTTCAAATTTTGGGCAGGCAAAAAGATACTGTTTTTGATTTTTTTAAAATATCAAACGGTAATAAAATTTCATGAAAATTTTATACAATGATAAAAACTACAACAGGAGCATACATCATTTTTTTGAAAATTTTTAGACCATTAACAACATTTATTTCAGATGAAAAAGTATGCAATTAAGGGTCTGGACATACAAGGACTTAAATACAAATATTCAAACGTTTTTGCATGAAATAATAACAGAAATAACATTGCCAGATGAAAAACGTAAATTACCCAATATGCATGTGCGGGGCACGTGACGTTCTGGAGGCGGAGACTCTTTTACAAAATTTAAAACCTCCAAGGACCTTGACATAATATTTCCAAAAGATATATTTTTTATTCAAAAAGGAACCCTAGGGATTCTTCCTCGTTTCTTTCTTTCCAACGGGGAGGACTTGGTGCTTGTGCCGCCGCCACAGTGGTCGGTGATCTCACGCAGCCTCGCGCGGATCGCGCTGACGTGGAGGGCTCGGGCGGTCGGGCGATCGTCGGAGGAGGCGCGCGGTGGCAGGGGTACGTCGTGTGGACGGGATGTCATGGTGGAAGGCTGGATGGCGGAGGTGCGATCGACTTTGGCTGCGGGGCGGCGCTGTGAGGGAGGAGCGCTGCGTGGCGGAGGAGTGCCGACGATGAGCGGCGCCGGTTGGAGCAGGACTGACGATTGGGGGATCCACGACACTGCACAGGGTCACGTGTAGCTCACGTGAAATGGTGCTGGAAGTCGAGGTGAGGGACGCCGAAGAGCTGCTCGGGGGCGGTGCAGGAGGGGTCGCACGTGGGTGTATCTCGCGCGGTGGTGCGAGGCGCGAGCGATGCCTGGAGGGTGGTGGGCGCGAGGCACCACTGGGCGACCTGTTGTTTTTTTTTATTTTTTTATTTTTTTGCAAATAGAACTGTAAACAGGGAGTGAGATAATTATTTATTATATTTTTTTTAATTTTTTTAAGTTTTCCTACAAAATAAATGTTGAAGAAAAATAAAACAAATGTTTTTTTATTTTTTTTATTTATTTACAAATCAGAAAATGAACAGGGATCCGGCAAAAGTGAAAGGAATCGAATCCGATTCTTCGACCACTGTGCGTGGTCGGAGTTGATAGATCGTAGAAGATAGAAATGAATGCGGAGAGATCAAGAACGTGAGATGAAAAATCGAGTCGAAGCGGATCAAATCGTGAGGGATTTTTTTAAAGATCTAGAGAAACAAAATACGACGAAATTAAAATGCGACAAATGAAACTAAGATTAATTTAGAGAAAAAAATAAAATGATGATGGATCTCACTTTAGGAGCAGAAATGGACCGTGATCGCCTCGACAAGGCTGACTCGCTGTCACCGGATGACTCGAAGACTAGGCACCTTTCTCGACAAAATTTTCTCTCTCGGAGATCAGGTGCCTCTTCTAAAGATTGATCAAGTTAGAACGAGGGTGAAGGAGCCATATAAATAGAAATGATGGAGAAAGGAAATTTGAATTTTTGAATTTTTTGTTGAAGAGATAAGAGAGATGAAAATTGAAATGAGATAAAGATAAAAGAGAGATAAATCTATTTACAAAATTATTGATTTTTTGAATTTTCGTCACTTTATTTACTTGAAATAAAAAATGTTATTTTTTTTTATTTTTTTATGGTGGTTAATTAAAAATAGCAACTGTATACATATATTATATACATATATTACATTATATACGAGGGTAAATGTGGAAATTAGCTTTTTTTGTTTTAAAATGTTATTTATATTTTTTCTTTTTATTTTTATTTTAAATAATTAGTAAAAATAATTTAAAAATATATAAAAATACAATATTTACAAAATACATGGGAAAATTACACAAATCACCCCAGAAAACCAACTTTTTACTCGTAACTCCAAAAATTATGAAATCACAGTAATTTTTAAGATAATTTAATTTAGAAACCAATGGAAGTGAGATTATTTCAAAATGAGTTCATATGGAGCCGGAATTGGTCTTTCAATTAGTGCTTAGTGGCTTTTTTCAAGTGTAGTTGCTTTTATTCTGTACATGATTTAATTGTGCAATTATTTTTATTAATTAGAACACAATTTTATTTACAACTTTGGTTTTGAAAGTTATTTGATTTGAGGTCAATTAATGCACAAATAAATTAGTGTCAGTTTTATACAGATATACACAAAATAAGTGAGAACTATTTACAACAACGCACACAAATTTTATTGGATTTTCTGCTTAAGGACCCTATCTCCTCCTACTTTATTCCTGGTCGATCAGGTCAAGTCTTGACCTTCTATCGGGGTTCAGGTCAGCATGTATACATCCTTCATTTTTTATTTTCTTTTCTTTATTTTTCCTTTATGTATGTATTTATTTATTTATTTATTTATTTTAGGTTAAAATTAGTAAGAAGTATACAATATTTACACACAGATGCAAGTTAGTAAGAAAATGGAGTAAGTGTTATATACAGGTGTTTTATAAGGGATTTTAAGCTAAAATAAATGAATAAAGATGACGAATCGCAGATTCATCATCCCCCTTTGCTTTACCTTTGCTAGTCCCTTAGCAAACACTTATTTGAAAGAATAAGTGAAGAAAAAGAAAAAGAAAAATAAAAAGAAAGGGAAAATAAAGAAAGTAGGACAATATTGAGTATTAAACTTATTTCATAAAATTGTAGTTTGGAGCTCTGTCGGAGCTTTGGATTATTGGTGTGTCGGAACTTCTGTGAGACTTAGAATTTTAAAATCGACAACCTTCAAGTTCTATATATCATTGTCACAGTTTTGGCTCAGAAGTCATCTTAGATCAATCCTCTTCCCAAAGCATACCCTATGAACATTGAACAATCTACTCATGTGTGTGAAAGGTTTTAGCTCTTCCCATCCAGAATGCCAGACTACCATGCAAATCTCCTCTCCAGTAACTCATCCTCGGGGAGTCAGGTATTTCCTTCTAAGGTCTGTCGTGCTGTGTTCACAATCGAATTGGGGAAGAAGTTAGAAGAAGGAGAAAAGAACTGGAGGGTGGCCAGTGTAGTCACCTCTCCTTGTGAAGCTAGCCAGTGTAGCCGAGTCTCCACCAAGATCTATAGATTTTCTTGAAGCTTGGACCTTTTTGGTTAGATATTTATTTGGTAATGGCTTCTTTGTATTTGGATTTTTGGTGGTTCTGCTTGGATCTTGTTGTGCCTCTACGGATATAGAATCTTTTTGTTTCCGCACATGTTTTGGGGTCTTAGAAAAAAATTGTGCCTAGCCGTCCATCCCTTTCCGAAGTTTTATTTCAACCTGTACTCCGATCTTTAGATTTCCACGCTACCAGAAAAGAAACTCACACAGTCTTCCAACATCCAGTTTGAGTTGAGTAAAGTGCATAGTGTGAGATTACAAATTAATTCCCTATTCCAGAGTTGTTCTCAGAATGAAGAGGCCAGGTTAGACACTAAGAGCCAAACACTGCACATTGTCATGTGGAACTCAAAGAATTAAGTCAAAGACCTGAAGCTTCTAAAATCCAATTTCTCTGTAAAGTTCCTTTGAGAATTAGGTTGATTAAGGTCCAACTAAGCTCCATTTTTCAATTTTATTTCAGACATAGTTTAAATGTCAATACTATCCTGAAAAATGCACATGCAAATGCAAGAAAATATGAACAATGCAAAGAGATTTTTTTTGAAAAGAAATGATGCACATGTGAAAAGAACATTTTTTTAATCAATTTTCTAATTTTGAACTTTTTCTGGATATTTTTTTGAAGAAAATGCAGATGTAAAAGAAAGTTTTTCTGAATTATGCATGTTTTTATAGATTTTTGGTTTTGTAGTTTTTTTTAAGGAAAAAGGGTTAGTAAAATATATACAAGAAATTTTTTGTTTTTTTGTTTTTTATATATTTTTATTTTTATGTGTTTTATGTTTATTGTTTTTTTATTTTTTTTATTTTTTGTTGTTATTTTTTACAAACGTGGATTTTACAAAATTACATACATAACCCCCCAAATAAACATATTTAAATGTACGAGTTATGTCTAAAGTATATATACAATATATACAACACCCCCTATACTTAGCTCGAACTATGTCCTCAAAGTGATCAGAGAGCGAAAAAGGAAGACATAACTCGTGCTAAGTATAGAAAAGTAAATAGACTCCTATGCTACAAAGACTCAAAGAAAAGATAAAAAGAGGAGAAGTTGGTGATCCTCCCCTATACTTAGGATCAAGTAATTGTATGTATAGTAGAGTGTACAAAAGGGGAAAACCGATGAAGAGAATGTACAGACTCAAAAATAAAAAGATACGATATGAACAACACAAATCATTCACCCCCTTATACTTAGGATAAACACATCCTAAGTATAGCATATATACACACAGAGAAAAGGGGTGACTGATAAAACAGGAGAAGAAAGAGTGAAATGAAAGGATATACAAGAGGAGTGGATGTACAAAGGTCATGAAGGTCGAAAGCGAACCTTCTTGTGGGACTGCTGAGGTATGGATTTGATAAGGTGTAGGTCGATATTGAGATCATAATTAGACATAAACTGAATAGGATCGACCAAAAATGTATTATCAGCGGTTTCAGATTGTGCAGGCCTAAACCAGTCAGTGGAAGTAGTATGGTCATGTCTGTCCTGGGAAGTCTCGCAAATATCAAAGTAAAAAGGCTCAAAAACAGTATCCGAAAAAGTAGGATCAATTTCAGCCTAGCGAGCCTCAACAGATCATCATCTTTATAAAAAGGCCCAAATTCCTTTATAAAAGCAATCAAATCAAATTTGGCCTAATTGGTCTCGTCTGAATCAGGGTGAATAGGAACGGACTCATCATTGAAAGTAGTCGCATCGTGTCCGTCATGTCTAGTCTTAGAGTCTGCCTTCCGCTCTAGGGTATCTATCGTGTAAATCCTACGGATGTCATCTATGCATCGCCACGTACCAGAAGAGGGAACTCCAAGATCTATTCTTTATGAGTCTTCCTCGTTGAAGAGGAATTCTTGGGTTTCATTATCATCCAACATATAACAAGAATCTCTGATATATCATCGAGGTCAAATTCCTTGGGGTTGTCTAACACAGGCGGGCTCTCATGGGATGCAGGTCTTTGGTCGGTAGTGGGTGTAGTGATCAACACATCGCTCCTTACATCAGAACAGAAGCAAATCTCTCCTGAATCATAATCAATAACGGCTCCCGCAGAGGTGAGGAAAGGCCGTCCCAGGATGATTGGAGGTTGCTCCACAGGGGTGGAGGTCTCCATGGGCATTATAATAAATCTGAAGTGAAATTTATGCCCTGAATAAGAATGACAATGTTTTCTAAAATACCCTTCGACCTCTTGATAGATCCATCAGCAAATTGAACTATCATCCTAGTTTTCTTAAGAGGTCTAAGATGAAGAGACTGTACCACAGACAAGGGTATTATATTGATTGATGAACCCCCGTCAAGGAGAGTGTTATCACAAGAATAGTCAGATATGGAGCAACTCATAAGAGGTGTGGCAGTGTTCCCTTTCTTAAAATATGGACGGTGAGAGATGGCGTAGGCAGTGGCCATGGTCAAGATGTGACACTTAGATCTTCTCCTTCTCTTTCTCTTCTTTTGTTGAGGAGCAGATAAATATGTCATGGCCTGTTGAAGTGGGGCTTTAATAATCTCGTGAATGATGGCCAACACTTCAGGTTCAGTCAACATTTTTTTGAATTTTTGGACCTCCTCCATACAAGGGAGGAGGACGGAATCAACATTTACACGAGGATTGCCAAGAGAAGTCTGTATAATGGAATCCTCAGGGTCAAGATCAAGACATGTGGTGGATATATGTATGGATAAATGATCAGGCACTTGGGTCCTCTCCTCATAAAATGAATCAACAATGTGTCTCCCAGAATCTTTTTGGATTTTCAAAATTGTCTCATTTTTTGTATTTTGGGCGATTGTAAGCTCTCATGATTATCCTCAAGTGAATCCATATCATCAAATAGTGGAGCAGTGTTTTGGCTCGTATTTATGTTAAATCGATTGCTAATTCTTGAATTCACATGCTCCATCATCTGGTTCAGTGTCTCAAGTGTCGAAATCATGAAAGGTGACTCCAAAATCCTAGGATCGGGTGGGTTGAATGAGGGTGGGTGAAAATCAAAGTCCTCTGATTCATGAAATAATGGGTTAGGTGGATATACACAAAAATCAGGAGGAAAGTCCTCCTGGAAAAAGGAAGGTGGATTGTCTAGAGAGTACGAGGTATCCACAAAGATCTAATTAAAATAACTCCAGTCGGCCATCTCCGAAACAAAAGACGGGGATCAGGATAACACAAGGGTCAAGTCAAAAGATATGAAGAAAAAGGCATAAATGCACAGAAGGATCGAGTATGCACACAAGCAATCAAGCACAATACAAACCCCTAGTTCACCAACTCAACTCAATTTGAAGATCGTGAAGGTTTGGTCAATTATCTTATCATATTTAGAGTTTGGTGATAATTCAATATATCAGAGTGGTTAGAGAGACTTGTTAGGAACCCAATGCTCTCAGGAGACTGGCCCAATGCCAATGTTAGATCTTTCCCAGCCAGTATGAATTGCGGACCGTTTACCAGCTACCCGATCAATTCAATTTGTTAAGGACATCACAGGCCGCTTTACCGGCTACCGGAGAGATCCGCACTGGAGAACGACTAACCCAAGTTAGTAGTCTGAAAAGAGTTCAGGCGTGGCTCTATCCTAGTGTGCGTCGCTCTCTCGCTCAAGCAAACCAAACAATGAGGGGGTTGCTCTCCCCAAAATAATAATTTTTTCTTGTATTTTTTTAGGGTCGAGTTTTCTTTAGCAGTCCCGATTTTAGCAGTTATCACATGTTTAAAATATTTTCAACGAATCACCTACCGAGTGTCCAATTTCCTTTTTAACTTATGTAAGTGAAAACAAGGAAGGAGATCGGAAATGCCAATGCACGATTAAAAACAATGATGCATGTAGGGGTTAGAGATGTGTACCTTGTCGCCAGCACTCTACATGCAAGTGATCCGCGCAGAATTCAAATAAAATATCCTATATGCAAATGCAAGTGGACCATCCTAGATGATAACTTCTATTAACAGGCAAGAACAAGTTAATATGACTAAGTCCAAATTACGCTCTACTCTATAGGCATAGAAATTTCTTGTTTAGGATCTTTGGACCTAATTAATTACCTGGCTCATGCAAATTAATTAAAGCAATCAGGAGGTAGCTCATGAAATCCGCGGGAAACAAAGAAAAATAAAGGGATGAAAACAAAACCGGTGAGGTCCCCCAAGTGCATCGGCACTTGGTGAAACATACCCTGCAACAAATGAATGTCCGTTTACAAGAGTTCAAACGCTAGAAAAGAAAAACTCTCTCTCTTTCTCTTTTTTTATTTTTTTTTTAAATTCTTCTTCTCCTCTTCTGATGCTATCATGCGGCTTGGTGAAGAATCAAGCCGCCTCCACATCGCTTCGGTGCTTCGGCTCTCCTAGGATTGCCTCCTTCGCTCCACGGGCCCTCGCAAGAAAAAGAAAAGAGAATGTGTAAGAAATACAATTATGAAATATGAGAAAGAGAAAAGAAAAAAGGAAAAAATGAAATGAATGCAGTGGATATGAACAATGAAGTGAATGACAAAATGTAAATAGATATTTACAACCAAGAATAGCAGGAACCTAACTATCCCTGTCATGCCTCCCCGGCAACAGCGCCATTTTGTTGATCGTGATTTTCTCGAGGATTGTAAATTAATGATATGTAGGATGTTGCCATCCCCAAAAATCCCACGACAAATATTTTTTTTATTTCTTCTACTTATTAACCTGTATAGTAGACATGGTCGAACTCAGGGAGGCTACAAATCCCGAGGTTTATTCAATTAATCGAAAATCAATTAAGAGAAAAACATGAATCTCAAAGGATAACTATCCTTGGTTTTTGTGATTTTCTATATTTTTGATTTTTTAATTTTTTTATTTCTAATTTTTTTTGTATTTTCTGATTTTCAAATTTTTAGTGATTTAGATTTTGTATTTTTTTTATTTTCAAAAATAACATGGAGCAATATTCACAAGATCAAAAATATACACACCAACTCTTTTTGTAACTTTTCAATTTAATAAAAATGCTCAGAAAACTTCAGAGAGAATATTTTTGACTTTTAAAAGTTTTCAAATGATTTTTAGGAATTTTCGTGATATTTTAAGATGTTTTTCTATTTTTTAAAAATCAAACAGTGAGAAAATGCGAAATTATGCATAACCTGAAGTAATTTGCAACATAGAAATATTTTAAGTGCCTAAAATTCCTGGACATTACTTTTATAACAAAATAGAAGTATTTATCTACAAACAGAGATCGAAATCACTATTTTTATATTTTATAGATTTTTTTTATTATTTTTAAAAGATTTTTAGTTTTTTTCAATTTTTTTGGTTTTTAAAAATAGTTAATGCACAAAAATTGGTCAGAAATTAAAAGACACCAAAATACACCTAAATTAATGTTTTTGAAATTTTTAAGCAATTTTCGATTTTTTATGAATTTTCAAATTTTGGGTAGGCAAAAAGACAGTCTTTTTATTTTTTAAAAATATTAAACGGCAATAAAATTTTATGAAAATTTTATACAATGATAAAAACTACATCAGGAGCATACACTATTTTTTTTGAAAATTTTTAGACCATTAAGAACATTTATTTCAGATGAAAAAGCGTGCAATTAAGGGTCTTGATAGAAAAGGACTTAAATCAAATATTTAAAATTTTTATGCGTGAAATAATAATAGAAATAACAATGCCAGATGAAAAACATAAATTACCAAGTATGCATGTATGGGGCAAGTGATGTTTGGAGGCGGGGACGCTTTTGCAAATTTTAAAACCTCTTAGGACCTTGACGTAATATTTCCAAAAGATATATTTTTTTATTCAAAAAGGAACCCTAGGGCTTCTTCTCGTTTATTTCTTTCCATAGGGGAGGACTTGGTGCTTGAGCCGCTACCACGGTAGTCGGCGATATCGCGCGGCCTCGCACGGACCACGCTGGCATGGAGGGCTCGGGCGGTGGGGCAATATTCGGAGGAGGCATGCGGTGGCAGAGGTATGCCGTGTGGACGGAAGGTCACGGTGGACGGCTGGATGGCGGAGGTATGTCCAACGCTGGCTGCGGGGCGACGCAGTGAGGGAGGAGCGATGCGTGGTAGAGGAGGGTCGACGACAGGCGGTGCCGGCTGGAGCGGGACTGACGACTGGGGGAGACGCGACAAATCGTAGGGTCGCGCATGGTTCCCACGGAATGGTGCTAGAAGTTGAGGTGGGGGACGCTGAAGAGCTGCTCGAGGATGGTGCATGCGGGGTTGCACGGGGCTGGATCTCGCGCGGTGGCGCGAGGCGCGGGCGGCGCCTGGAGGGCGGCGGGTGCGGGGCGCCGCTGGGCAACCTGCTCTTTTTTTTGTTTTTTAATTATTTTTTGCAAATAGAACTGTAAACATTGAGTGAGATAATTTTTTAATTATATTTTTTAAATTTGTTTCTAAGTTTTCCTACAAAACAAATGTTAAAGAAAAAGAAAACAAATATATTTTTTTATTTTTTTATTTATTTACAAATCAGAAAATGAACGGGAATCTGACGAAAGTGAAAGGAAACGAATCCGATTCTCCGACCACCGTGTGTAGTCGGAGTTGATAGATTGTGGAAGATAGAAATTGAATGCGGAGAGATCAAGAACGTGAAATAAAATACAACGAAATTAAAATGCTACAAATGAAACTAAGATTAATTTTGATAAAAAAAATGACGATGGATCTCACCTTAGGAGCGGAAATGGACCGTGATCACCTCGATGAGACAGACTCGCTGTCACCGAACGACTCGGAGACTAGGCACCTTTCTCGACAAAATTTTCTCTCTTGGAGATCGGGCTTCTCTCCCAAAGATTGATCAAGTTGGAATGAGGGAGAAGGAGCCATATAAATAGAAAAATGGAGAATGAAATTTGAATTTTTGAATTTTCAGTTGAAGAGATAAGAGAGATGAAAATTCAAATGAGATAAAGATAAAGAAAGATAAAGCTATTTACAAAATTATCTATTTTTTTGAATTTTCGTTACTTTATTTATTTGAAATAAAAAATGTTATTTTTATATTTTTTATGGTGGTTAATTAAAAATAGCAACTATATACATATTCTATATACATATATGACATTATATACAAGGGTAAATGAGGAAATTAGTTTTTTTTGTTTTAAAAAATTTATTTATATTTTTATTTTAAATAATTAGTAAAAATAATTTACAAATATATCCAAATATAATATTTACAAATAACATGGAAAAAATTGCACAAACCACCCCAAAAAACCAATTTTTTACTCGTGACTCCAAAAATAATGAAATTACAGCCATTTTAAATATAATTTAATTTAGAAACTAATGGAAGTGAGATTGTTTCAATTTGAGTTCATATGGAGTTGGAATCGGTCTTTCAATTAGTGCTTAGTGGCTTTTTCCAAGTGTGGTTGCTTTTATTCAGTACATGATTTACTCGTGCAATTATTTTTATTAATTAGAACCCAATTTTATTTACAACTTTGATTTTGAAAGTTATTTGATATGAGGTCAATTAATGCACAAATAAATTAGTATTAGTTTTATATAGATATACACAAAATATGTGAGAAATATTTACAACAACACACACACACACATTTTTTTGGATTTTCTGCTTAAGGACCCTATCTCCTCCTACATTATTCCTTGTCGATCAGGTCAAGTCTTGACCTTCTCTTAGGGTTCGAGTCAGTCTGTATACAATCTTCCTTTTTATTTTCTTTACATTATTTTTCGTTTATTTATTTATTTATTTTAGGGTAAAATTAGTAAGAAGTGTACAATATTTACACACAGATGCTAGTTAGTAAGAAAATGGAGTTAGCGTTATATACATGTGTTTTATAAGGGATTTTAAGCTAAAATAAATGAATAAAGATTATGAATCGCAGATTCATCAGGCTGCTGGAGGCGGCGATGTCGATGGCATTGGCGTTGAAGGTGAAAACTGGAAACTTGGTGGAAGGCGAGTAGCGGTGATGGATGTCGGTGGAGTGTGGATTGGCATGGATGCGCGTCATTGGAGGCAAGGGAGGACAAACGTCCAAGGGACGGCAAGGAAGTGAAAGCTTTGGTGAGGCTTCTGGAGGCGATGAAGTTGTATGCTCTACAGTAGACTAGAGCAGAGCAGCGAGGGCGAGGGTCGCCGCTGCAACAAGTGGGGATCTCTCGATTCTCGTCGGGTCAAAGATGAGGAGCTTGGGTTGTCACCACCGAGCTCCTTCATGATGTGTTGCTACCGGTAGATGAGAGGCGGCGAGGGCTGGTGAGGTGTTAAATAGAAGAGGGGGTGGGAGGCTGGAGATGGAAAGTGATCGGGGACGCGAGAAGATCGCGGGATGGTGGTGAATCACGTGATTGGCCACAAAATATGTGAGGGAAGATTGGAAGGTGGCCGAGATTGAAGGAGGGATGCGGCAACGATCGATAATCACGGAGAGGATTGGGAGCGGCGGTGCAACACAGGTGGGGAAGGGGGAGGAAGAAGACAGGCTACATGTGCAGGGCACACGTGGAGCACGTGCTAGAATATTTTTTAATAAAAACGAAATTAAAGTCCCAAAAAATGGGTGACACATGGTGGCTCCAGGATATGCCACGTGTCAGCCCTAGAAAAATCGGAAAGTAAATAGAAAGATAATTCTAGAATAAATAGCAACTGACCTCGGATCAAAAATTTTTTGCACAAAAATTTCTTGTCTCGATGAGATCTACAACTTTCATGAAGGGAAGAGTATCCCGTGTACATAGAATACCTTGATTTTTGCATTTAGTTAATCTTTTTCCTTTTCTTCTTTTCTAATTTTAGAATTTTATTCTTTCATTCTTCTGAAAGTTTCACTCATCCAATTCAGCATTGCTAAAATTAGGATATGCTTCATCCTAAGTAAGAGGGATGAGTGTATACGTGTGTTCATTCATTGATCCTTCGCTAGTCTCCTCAAATCTTGATATTATGTACCACCCTCGACCCCCCATGCATTGTATACAGTCTGCCACACTGAGGATTAATTTATCCTAAGTATTGGGGGGTGGTCAACTTTTAAAAAACACAAAAACAATTTTTGTTTGATTTTTTGACTGTTTTGGAGTGTTTTATAAATATTTGTTTGTTGGATTTTTCCTTGGTTTTATATTTTCCTTATTATTTAAAAAATACAAAAATTAAAAATATTTAAAAATGCACCAAAAATATCTTTGTTTATTTTATTTTTATTTTTGACTACTTCGTAGGCCGTATCGGCCATCTCGTGCTCCTTGTGTTCGACCCTGGTAGCTATACCAGGTAAAATAAAATAGCGAGGACCGCTCTCGTGTTTTATCGATTTATTTTTTATTTTGGTGGTTCCTTCTTTTTCTTGATTGAGTCTCGGCCCGAGAGGTTGAGGTCTCAACGACCATTGAGACCTATCTTGCCTTAGTCGCTCGGGCAACTCACCACAATAGCACCGTTGCTGGGGAGCACGGCTTAGTAGTCGTTGTTTTTCATTTTTGTTCAGTTTTGTTTTTCACGGCTTTTTCCTACGGCTTTTCTTTCGTCCACGGCTTTTCACGGCTTTTTGATTGTATTTGTTTTCTTTTTCTTTTTTATTTTATTTTGTTTTATTTTATTTTATTTTATTTTGTTTTTGTCTATTTTTTTATTTTGTGTGTTTATTTCCATTTTTGCATATACTTTATTTTATCTTATTTTGTCTTGCATTTTCATAATAAATGTTTCTGACCCAATCTTGTTTGACTTCTTACGAGGGCTCGAGGATTGAGGCGGCTTTCTTTGGAGAGTCGAAGAAACCGTGGAAGCCGGAGGCGGCTCCCTTCTGTACGGAGCCGCAGGAGAGAGCGAGAGGTTGAGCGGGAGAGGAAAGGATTTAGGATAGTTTACTTTTTGCAGAACATTTAATTGTAATAATACAGGGACAAGGACTTGGACTTTGGTGATTTATCGGGGTCTGTTTCGCCGAGCACCGGTGTGCTCAGGGGACCTCACCGTGGTTTTTCGCCGGCTTTGTTTTTATCGCATTTTATTTACTACTTATTTGATTTACACAGTTTTGGCCTTAGCTTTGGATTTTTGTTGATTGAGCCGGAATTAATTAGGGTCCAAACACCTAATTATCTGCATGTTCCTATTAGATCGTAATTTGGACCTAAATAAAATTAATAAAGAAAAGGCTAACATGGTCACTTGAGGGATCCTGAGCTGGTAGAGGTCGAGTCCAGCACTAGCAGGACCCGTTGTGGCGGGCACCGATCGACATCCTAGACCGGACACCGACCCCTCCTGTTGACCAATTATTCATCAGTTCTCTCCATGTAGAAATTGCTCGCTTAAGGCCGATTTCCTCGTGCATCATATAGGTAGTTTATTTTCAGTCTTTATTTTATGCATGGATCACCCTGCATGTAGAGTGCTGGAGTCAGGTACGCCTTTCTTACTCAGCATGCATCATTGATTTTATCGTGCATTGGCTTTTTCATCTTCTCCCCCTGTTTTGGACTTAAAATAATCACGAGAACCCGAAAAATTCGTTAGGTGTTGTTTGCTTGAAAAACACATAAAAAAGAAAACTATAAAATTGGGACTGCTAAACATACTTGACCCTAAAAGACACCTCACATGAAAATTTATTTTGGGGAGAGAAACCCCCTCATTGTCTGGTTTGTATGAGCGAGAGAGAGACCCGCACCCTAGGCTAGAGCCACATCTGACCCCTTTTCAGACTACTGCTTATGGGCTAGTCATTCTCCAGTGGGGATCGCTCCGGTCTCCAGTAAAGCGGGCTGCGATATCCTTAACAGAGCGAGCCGATCGGGCAGATGGTAAATGGTCCGCTGCTTGTATTGGCTGGGAAAGATCTAGTTCGAGATCGGGACAGTCTCCTGGGGGTATCGGATTCCTAACAGCTCATGTAACCTCTCTGATATCCTGACTTGATCACCTAAATAAAAATTGACAAGATAAATTGACCGAACCCTTACGGTCTTCAGCTCTATGTTGAGTAGGTGAACCTGGGGTTTTGTTTGCTCATCTTGTGTGTTTCCAAATGGCATCCGCCCAACTCGCCAGGTCAAGATAATGGGCAGGAGGTGTCTTATGCAGCCTCTGGCTGCACCGCTTTTTAGCACTACAGCCCATTCATCTATGTTGGTTCATGAGAGCCGAGACCCGCTCTCCGAACCCGAGTTCGATTCCACCGTGTTCCCCCTTGACCACCCTTCTACCAGTCCTGAGATGCCAGTGCCAGATGATAGACAGCAGACAAATGATTTATCGACACCTGAGTTTGGGTCTTTTGCCTTTGCAGAGACCATGGCCGGCAGCAGCGATGACCGCATTGGAGGTCCCCGACCAGAGCGAACTTACGTCCTGAACAAGGGTACGATCAACTCCACTCTGATAGCCTCCCTTGAGACGATGCAACAGCAGATTCGGGATCAAGGGGCTTTCATGATTGAGATGAGGAGGGCGATGGAGAGGATGAGAGCTGACCGAGTAGAGCAGCTGAGAGCCGCAGGAGGTGGGCCAGAGATCCCCGATCAGCCAGATCTGCCTGTCCAACTCACCGCAGCAGCAGTAGGAGCCAGACCGATGCGGGAGTTGCACAACCCCGGATTGATGCTTACCCACCAGTGGATAGTTCTTCCGGCGATCGTGGGGGACTTCAAGTTCCCCCCACAAACCATACAGCTTCTACCCCGCTTCCACGAGCTCGCGGCTGAGGAGCCTCCTCTCCACCTACAGGAGTTTGACATAATCTGCATCACCGTCCACGATCGGCAAGTAGACGAGGACACCATGAGCATGATCGCTTTCCCCTTCTCACTGGTCGACAGAGCAGCTAACTGGCTGAAGCACTTGGGAGGTTCGTCCATACATAGGAGTAGCTCCGCACCGAGTACTTGAACAAGTACTATCCACTCGAGAGGACCAATGTAGCGAGGATCCTGATCAGCAACTTCTCCATGCTCCCCAACAAGCAGTTTCATGAGGCATGGGAGAGGTTCCGAGAGCTTACAAACAGATGCTCGCACCATGACATCTCGAAGCTGAACCTAGTTTAGAGCTTCTTCTGTGGGTTGACACCAGAGCTGCAGGGCCTGGTGAATGCTTCTTATGGTGGTTCCTACTTCGCCAAGGATGAGGATAAGGTCTGGGCCATCTATGAGGAGATGGCCGAGAACTACACATTGATGCCCCAAACCCGCCTCTATACCTAGGGACGCCCACAACCACAGATCGTGCAGTTTCAGAGGATAGCATGGGTCGATGCCGGTCCTTCCACTTCGTCCGCGGCAGCCGCACATGCCGAGTCCACAGCCGCAGACATGGGCATCATTAGCGAGAGCTGGACCGGATCGAGATGATAGAGAAGAAGCAGTGCCAGGGCATGACACAGATTGATCAGATGGCACAGACGCTGAGTGACCTGAAGACACAGATCATGTGTCTCCAAGAGGCACAAACAGCTTCTCAGCCCCATCTCAGGTCACGTGGAGATTCGAGCAGCAACGGTAGTTCATCCCAGCACTCCAGTCAGCCTCGACAGGTTCACCATGTCCAGGTGGAGTCGTACCAGCAGCCACAACAACCTTACCAGTCACCACCATCCCAGGACACCCAAATGGTGGTTTACCAGCCGGATCAGCCTCTGGCAGTACTTCCCCCACCCTCGTACGAGCAGGAGCCATTGATGGATGTCAACAGGATTTGGTACGACCAACCCCAGCCCAGTATCCGACGGTCACCTGATGGAGGAGGTGGTACTAATGCCACCCGATGTGATGCCGAGCCAGAGCGTAGTACTGATGCTGCACAGCCAGATGTCGAGGGTGGTGCTGAGGCCACCAACACTTCCACTGAGAGTCCTGTTGTTTTTCCATCTGTCGATGTACCTCATGACATTGCTGTGAATAAAGGAAAGGGTTTATTTTATTCTGATCCACCCGTGGTGCTTGATGATGTACGTGTGGATTCTGTCGTGCTTGAGCATCCTAGACCATATCCTAGTCCTTCATCTGAGAAGGACCATGTAGTCTCCTTTCCCAGAGCACTCCATTTGGGTAAGGGGCAGAAAAAAGAAAATCCCAAAAAGAACCATCAGATAGAGTTCAGCCAGCAGTGATAGATCGATTCCACATATAACTGACTCTACAGGAGGCCTTGGAGCACATACCTATACTCCAGAGATCACTCAGAGACAGGACCATTGTCAGGAGGAAGAGGAGGAACCACCAGTCTGAGATCCATGTGCTCACTCGAGCCACTTGTTTTGCGATCCAGAACCATCTGCCAGCCAAGAGGCCAGATGTAGGAGCCCCATATGTCAGATTCCATATTCAGGAGTAGAGGTTCGATCGTACTCTATTAGACAGCGGGTCTTTGATCAACCTACTTCCGGCTGCCCTACTCGACCGCTTCGAGTTGGGCCCTCTACGATAGAGCAGGACGGTCCTTCAGCTTGTTGATCGATTTGTCAAGAGGCTGAAGGGGTTGCTGAAGGACGTTGTCGTCACGATTCAGGGCCTGAAATTCCTCGTGGACTTTGTTGTGTTGGACATGGAGATCCCTAAGTTCGTGATCGATACCCCCATCATTTTAGGGCGTCCGTTCTTGGACACAGCAAAGGTGATATCCGATCATGATAGCGTGAATGTATACTTTCACGTCGAGGGTGAGAGTGTACAAATAGAGACAATCGAGGAGACTAGAGCCCGAGATTCGACTTGCTCCGAGCAGACTTCCGATTCAGAGCAAATGACAGATGCAGGGCGAGAGATCCACCAGGACTGCGACTTTGTGATTACAGATGATGAGGCAGTTTGGGCAGACCAAGCAATACAGGCCATCCTCTCACATTCAGAGTTTGCTGATGCACATATGACAGCAGAGGAGAGCTTTGATAGCGCACCCTTGGTCTAGGATACAGTTCAAGCAGTAGAGCCGGTCCCCGATTGCGAGACAGATGTTGTTAGTGATTCTGATACAGATCTCTCGGAGTCAGATTTCGATTGGGCTGAGTTTGATGATTTTATACCGTGTCTGACTTCTACAGAGCCGACAACTAGGGAGGAGGTTGATTCTACGCAGAGAAGAGACATACCAGCAGAGCAGCCTTCTCCTGACTCGGAGTTCGAGAGAGAGAGAGTTTCCATTCTCCCATACAGACTTGGCCGTAGTCACTCAGACCTTTCAGAGGCCAGATCCACCAGCACAGTGTTGTCCAGATCTGAAGCCGCTTCCTTCATCGCTGAAGTATAGGTTCCTTGCGGGCGATCATGAGATGTACCCAGTCATTATCTCAGCGGATTTGACTGGAGAGCAGGAATCTCGTCTGATGGGGGTTCTTGAAAAGAACTGCAAGATGATAGGATGGAGTGTAGCTGATCTCCAGGGGATAAGTCTGGCCCTGTGCTCCCACCATATCTATATTGAGGAGGACGCGAAGCCGTCACGTGCAGCGACGGTTGAACCCGAACCTTCGAGATGTTGTCATGAAGGAGATCTCGAAATGGTGGAGCGCCGATTTTACCTGCCCCATCTCCGACTCCAAGTGGGTCAGTCTGTTGCTTGTGGCGCCTAAGAAGATGGGCATCACTACAGTTGTCAGCGAGTATGGAGAGGAAATCGCTACCCGGGTACCCACTTCTTGGCGGGTCTGCGTGGATTACAGATGACTCAACCAAGCCACCAAGAAGGATCATTCCCCCCGCCCTTTATTGACCAGATCATTGAGAGACTGGCAGGGAAGAGCCATTACTGTTTCTTGGATGGGTACTCCGGATATAACCAAGTGGTGATTGCGCCAGAGGACTAGGACAAGACTACCTTTATCTGTCCCTTCGGGACATATGCTTTCAGACGGATGCCCATTGGATTGTGCAACGCTCCGGCGACATTCCGGAGGTGCATGTTGTCCATCTTTTCAGACATGGTAGGGGAGTGCTTGGAGGTCTTCATGGATGACTTTTCGGTCTACGACGATGGATTCGACTCCTGTCTTGATTACCTAGACCGCGTCCTCCAGCAATGTATTGAGGTGCACCTGGTGCTTTCTTGGGAGAAGAGTCACTTCATGGTGACTCAAAGGACGGTGCTTGGCCATATCATCTCCAATAGGGACATGGAGGTTGATCCGGCCAAGGTGGATATCATTAGGAAACTCAGTCCACCGTCCAACTTGCAGCAGTTACAGTCTTTTCTGAGGCACGTCGGTTTCTACCGACGATTCATTCAATATTTCAGCTTGATTGCCCGACCATTGACTGATCTGCTGACGAAAGACATCGAGTTCATTGTGGATGATAGGTGTCTAGCATCGTTTGAGACTCTCAAGAGTCTAGTTGTCGAGGCTCCTGTCCTGCAGCTGCCAGATTGGTCTCTCCCATTCGAGATCATGACGGATGCCTCCGATTTTGCCGTAGGGGCCGTGTTGGGACAGAGGAGGGATGGAGTCCCCTTTGCTATTCACTACTCTAGCCGGACTTTAGATGCAGCTCAGAGGAACTACACAGTCACTGAGAAGGAGATGCTAGCCGTAGTGTTTTCCCTAGATAAGTTCAGATCGTACATCATTGGATCTAGAGTGACCATCTTCACTGATCACACAGCCATCCGATACCTCATGGAAAAGAAGGATGCCAAAGCCTGATTGACCAGATGGATCCTTCTACTCTAGGAGTTTGATATAGATATTTAGGACAAGCCTGGAGTCAAGAATGTGGTGGCAGATCATCTCTCCCGATTGGAGTATCTTGAGGATTCCGAGAAGATTAAGCCTATTTGTAAGACCTTCCCAGATGAGGTGATCCTTGCTATCGCCTCTCTCCCATGGTACGCCAATATTGTGAACTTTCTTGTTGCCAAGAAAGTCCCAGAAGATTGGCCCAGGCAGAAACTTAAGACCTTACTCGCGAAGGCCAAGTTTATACCACTGGGAGGATCCCATCCTTTATCATGAAGGAGGGGATAGCGTCCGACGTACGTGCATTCCTCAGGAGGAGCACCACAGCGTCCTCACTTACTGCCACAAGCTTGAGGCAGGGGGACAGCACTCTGGGAGGAGAACGACATAGAAAGTGCTCCAATTCGGCCTATGGTGGCCTACCCTCTTCAAGGACTCTGATGAGTTCATGAAGAGGTGTACTGACTGTCAGAGGATGGGCACTTGTGGACAACGTGATATGATGCTGATGCAGCCCATTCACTTCTGTGAGGTTTTTGACGCATGGGGCATCGATTTCATGGGTCCATTCCCTAGGAGTCAGGGATTCGAGTACATTCAGTTGGCTGTTGATTATGTTAGTCGTTGGGTAGAGGCCATCCCCATCTGAACCGCAGATGCTAAGACTGTTTGCCGTTTTGTGAGGAAGCATATCATTTCACGGTTCGGGGTACCTCGAGTGTTGATATCTGACGGGGGGTCTCATTTCGTCAATGACAAGGTAAAGTCCCTTGCTAGCAAGTTCAGCATAGACCATCGAGTAGCCACACCGTACCACCCTCAGAGCAATGGTCTTGCTGAAGTGTCGAATAGGGAGATCAAGACTATATTGCAGAAGGTCGTACGTCCTGACCGAAAGGATTGGTCACAGCTTTTGTACTCGGTCTTGTGGGTATATCAGATGTCCTTCATGACACCTTTGGGTACGTCTCCCTTTCGCCTCGTTTATGGCAAGCCCTGCCATTTACCTGTTGAGCTTAGACATAGGTCACTCTAGGCAGTTACAGACATCATCATGGATCCAGTGAGTGTAGGAGACCAGAGGAGGGCAGAGTTAGCAGCCCTGGAGGAGCTTTGTGACGCAGCCTTTTCGAGCAGCCAACAATACAAGGAGAGAGTGAAGGAGTGGCATGATTCTCATATCAGCCACAAGCAGTTTGAGCCAGGACAACGAGTATGGTTGTTCGATGCCAGGTTGAGATTATTTCCAGGGAAGCTACAGAGAAAATGGAAGGGACCTTACTAGGTTAGAAAGGTACACGACAATGGGAGTATTGATATATCTGAGTTGTCTTCTGAGAGTACCTTTCGTGTTAACGGACAGCAGCTCAAGCCATATCTAGATCATGAGCCGTTGGTCGTTGACGTTGCCCCGATTCATTTTGCATGAGATGTGGTCTCTTGACTCACATCTATTGCATCTCACGCATGATTATCATTGTTCTCCCGACTTGTATAGATCCAGTTGTCCATATCACACTATTCTTCAGTCCAACACCCCATTTACATCTTCGACGTTGCTATACTTGGGGTGTACTTTACCCTAAGTATAGGGGGGTGTGAGACTTTTGAGTTTCTTTTGATTCATTTCTGCCTCTGTTTCGTTGCCTATACTTAGGGATATTTTACCCTAAGTATGGGGGGGGGGGGGGGTAGACCCTATACATTTCTCACTCGGATTTCCCTTTGTGTACAACCTGCTATACTCAGGATTATTTGATCCTAATTATAGGGGGAAACCTCGAGATCCTCTTGCATTTCTATTCTTTCATTCGTCTTTTTATATAGACTTCCTTTTCACTTCTCGATACTAAGCACGAGTTATGTCATCTTCATCGCTCTTGACTCTGAGGACATCGTTCGAGCTAAGTATAGGGGGTGTGTATATATTTCATATATATTTTAGCCATAACTCGTACTTTGTGTGAATGTGTTAATAAAAAAAATGGTTAAAACACAAAAATTCATAAAAATTAATTTTTTTCCTTGTACATAAAAATTCTTTTATTGCACATACATAGCTAGTTGTACAAATTATTTTTGTAAAAATGTTTGTAAAAATCTTTTGTGTAAATAGCTTGTAAATATTTTTGATATCAAAATTATGTATATAGTACAAAATTTTTGTAAAATGTTTTGAAAATCAAAAGTTTGCAAAAACCTTGTGTAAATTTGTGTACATATTTTGCAAAACTTGCATTCATTCATACATCCATGTTTTCGAATCATTTTTCAAAAATTTTGCACATGTGTAAATATTTTGTAAGTAGTATCTTTGTAAGTATTTGTATAGTTTTTCCTGGATCATAGTTGACATTTAAACTAGCCTGGAATTAAATTGAAAAATGGAGCTTGATTAAGATCTTAATCCAACTAATTATAAGAGGAACCTTATAAGGCTTAGGGTTAAGACTTTTCAGGTCCATGGTGACTTAATTCTTTGAGTCCACTAGGCTATGATAATATGTCATCTCGATGAGCCTAAGTAGAGCACTTAACAACACACACATGACTCATATAGATAATGGCTTTACTTGGACCCGCACTTTACACCGAGCTCTCTACAGATGAGGTGGTGAGGAGGCAGTCTTTCTTGACTTGGGGTAGCATATGAGGGTAGTACTTCTAGGCGGAACCTCTCTTCTTCTTATAGTGAAGGAAGTGTGTCTCAAATTGGTCTGGTTGCCATGAGGTCTAACGACAGGTGTTGTGGGTTGCAATAATGCTTCAAAAGAGGGATAGTCTACTGGCTCAAGAGTAAAAACTCCTTATGTATATATGATACACTTTGTAGATATGTTGTACAGATGCACATCAAAAAAATGCAAAAAGAAAAGAACTCCAAAAAAGTGGTGGGTTTGATAGAAAATGATAATCCCACCGGAGTGTATATAGTACAATAAGCAAAGCTTGAGACTCATGTTCCATCTTATATAGCTTGCAGCAGAGAGACTTAGCTACACTGGTTGAGCTCCCAGGGATACATGGCTACACTGGCCATGGTCCATTCTCTTCTTCCCCCTCTTTTTGAGCTGGTTGAACTTGAACTTAGAAGGGAATACCACGCTCCTCGAGGAAAGAGTGGCCAGACTAGGGTCATAGAGTTACCTTGTTGGGGAGGGTTGTCATTTTGCTACTTCTGAGGTGGAGAGCTATACCTCACTTACACTGTACAAGGAAAGATTCACGGTCTTTAGGGTTTGTGTATGTAGACTTGTTCTGATCTGGATTATTGAGGAGTCTTGACTATAGATTAGTGGATCTTAAAGGCTGTTAAGTTTTAAACCTAAGTCCAAATAAGGTTCCGACACATTAATAATCGAAAGATCTGACCGAGCTCCATACTTTAATTTAATGAAGGCAAGTTTAATAATCAGCATTGATCCTTGCATTTCCTCTCTTTTTCTTTTTCTTCTCTTTTTGACTTCTTTTTCAAATAAGTGTTTGCTAAGGGACTAGCAAAGTTAAGTATAGGGGGGTGATGAATCCTCATTCATCACTCTTTATTCTTTTATTTTAGCTAAAGCCCTGTGCAAAACACCATGTATATTTGTGTAAATGAAATAAATTGACAAAAAGCATGCATTGTGTAAATATTAATAACTAGCATGTTTTTGTGAAAAAATAAAAGAATAAAGAAATAAAGAAAAAGAGGGAAATATTTATAATAAATATTGAGTGACCTAATCCCAAGGGAGGGCTCCACAAAGGCCTGACCGCAAGATAAAATAAGTAGAGGGAGATATGGTCAATCATGCTTGTACATACACCTGTATATAAATAATTTTATTTTCCTTTAAATAAAAATATGTTTTTAATACCTTGTACATATTTATAAAAATAAAATAAAAATCAGAAAAATAAAAATAAAAAGAAAAATAATAAAATTCATTTCCTACCTTGTATATATACCATGTACATATGTATATAGATCTATTTATTTAACTAATGTAAATAAATCATAAAAATAAATTAAAAATACCTTTTCACTCCAAATTTTATGTTGTAAATAAATAAAATATTAAATTGGAATAATTGTGCAAAAAATAAACAATTAAAAATAAAAATAAAAAATACATATGTAGATATACCTATATATAATAATAATATAATGTAAATACATAATTTATTTTTCAAAAAAATAAATAAAAATCACTAAAAAATTCTTTGAAAATAAATAAAAATTTTTTTTTGTAAATATTTTGAAATAAGGTCATTATCTATTTTATTTTGATTTTTCAAAATATTTTCCAATGGAATTATTCCATTGGCCCACGGGGTATTGTTGACCCTCGGTCAACTCTCCCCCCTGGACCACCCAATGACAGATATTTGCTCCCGACCCGACATCGCCTATTTTTCCAAGCATGATCAGATCACCAATCATCCAAACACCGGGTCCCGATTACACTTGATCCATCCCTGATCTAAACCTGGGGATATGCCTAGGGATCCGAGCTCCGATTCACTCACCCAACCCCCATCTTTCCGGACCCCTACGAGTATATATCATCTTCTTCCCCCTCCATTAGTCGCATCTTTGGCCATCGTCTTCTAGTCCCAGGACCTCCATTCTTCTCCCTAGAGTGACAGCTAGCGACAAGGGGTTTTGTAGTGAGGAGTAGAGGGCTGCATCCATTAATCAAGCGAGCTTCGCCCCCGTGCTCCGTCACCGAGCGAGCTTGAGCCTTTGACCTCGACGAGCCATCGAGGCGACAACCCCAGGAGCTCCCTGATCTCCAGCACAGTCAATTACATCCATCAGGTACCCTCGATACCCCTTAGGTTAGGCTATTTTTCGATTTGCCCCATTTGTGTTGCCGGCCTTCGCCGGCCGATTCACGTCGCTCCGTCCACCCATTCGATCATCCGACCCGACCATCACATCCACGAGACCTCTACCCACGTTCTCCGCACTTCCGATCAACTTGGTTTTCCCCAAACCAAGGGTTGGGTCTCCTCCTCCCTCGCTTCGCCGGAGACCTCCACCCCGCCTCATCTAATCACTGATTCCACCTCTCACTAGGTCGAGGCACTTTTCCCTCAACCCAAGAAGCGTTATGTGCAGCTTGCAGGTCAAAAGGACCCCATCTGGGGGTCCAAATGTTCCTGCACAACAGCTCCGAGCACCTCACGCCGCCGAGGACCTTCAGGCGTCCTTAGCCTCATCGGAGCCACCCATTAGCTGCGGACGACCGAGACCGTCATTTCCCAGCTTCGACAGCACCAGAGGAGCCCTCTACCGTGCGTATCGAGCCGACGAAGTTCGCCGGTGAGCTGTTCTTGGAGGAGCTTCAGCCACCGTCCGATAGAGCCCCTCGCCCAGTTCAGATCTTGTCCGTCCATTTGCGAGGAGCTAGCAGCCGTCGGATCGCTAGAGGACCTCATCTGGAGCGTCCATCGACGAAGGAGTAATCATCTTAGCCGTAGATCATCCACGTGGCGCTTCCTCGTCCGTCGATCATAATAATAGGGGTAATTTCCCATAGGCCCCTGTCCTTTTATTATTTCCATTTAGTCTTGTAAATATTTTAGGAAGTTGATTTTATTTTGAAATATTTGCATTGAGGACCTTATAGTTTTAGTATTTACGATTGAGTCCCTGCATGTGTTAGACACGTGCTTCGACACGTGAGTCTGTGGACAAATTGCATGTATGGGCTTAGATTTTATGACATGTTATGAAATGAAGTTTTAGTTCTGAAATTTGCATTTATGCCCCTGTGAGCGCAAGTCACGTGCTGAGCTCGTTCATTTTTGGACTATTTGCAGTATCGGCCCAAGGCTCTTTACATTTGTTACTATTTGGCCCATAAAGTATGTTTCTTTGCACTTAGGTCCTTACTTGTTGTGTGCCTTGTTTTTATTAAATAAAATATCAAATCAAACCCAAATTGAGTGAAATTTGGATACGTGGCTCTTGCCACTGTGTAAAAATTTCCCTAATTTTTTGGATTATTTTGTAGGCTTTTTGTTATTTTTAAAATATCAAAAACATTGATTTTTGTCACTGTCTGAATTAGAGAATCAAAGAAAAATATACAAATTCCTTTAAAAATTCCAAAAAAAAATGTTTTTGTTTATCTTGTTGTTTTTAAGCTTCAATCCAATTTTTGTGCCTTTTGGACTTAAAAAACCCAAAAAAATTACAAAACATTAAAGACCTTACAAAAATTCTTAAAAATTCTATAAAATTCAAAAAAATGCAAACTCGTTTTTTGTAGCTTAGTTTTTGTATTTACTTGTCATAAAAATTGTCTCCAGATTTTTATAGGCCAATTATATATTTTAAATTTGCCTTTCAAATCTGGATGCACAATGATCCACTGTTTTCCCCTTTATTGATTTTATAAAATCAACTAAAAATTGAATAATTCTGAAAAATTCACCAAAAATACATAAAATATAAAAAACACAAAAACAATTTTTGTGTGATTTTATGAGTTTTTTGGAGTGTTTTCTAAAAATCTGTTTGTTGGATTTTTCCTTGTTTTTATATTTTCTTTATTATTCAAAAAATACAAAAAATTAAAAATATTTAAAAATCCACCAAAAATATCTTTTTTATTTTATTTTTATTTTTGACTACTTCGTAGGCCGTATCGGCCATCTCAGGCTCCTTGTGTTCGACCCTGGTAGCTATACCAGGTAAAATAAAATAGTGAGGTCCGCTCTCGTGTTTTATCGATTTATCTTTGATTTTGATGATTCCTTCTTTTTCTTGATTGAGTCCCGGCCCGAGAGGTTAAGGTCACAACAACCATTGACACCCATCTTGCCTTAGTCGCTCGGGCCGCTCATCTGGTACTCGGGTAGCGATCTCCTCTCCAGACTCACTAACAAATGTAGTGATGCTCGTCTTCTTGGGCACCACATGCAACGGGATGACCCACTTGGAGTCGGAGATGGGGTAGATAAAATCAGCGCTCCACCATTTCGAGATCTCCTTCATGACAACATCTCGAAGGTTCGGGTTTCGCCGCCGCTGGAACTCATGCGACGGCTTCGCATCCTCCTTGAGATAAATATGGTGGGAGCACAGGGCCGGACATATCCCCTGGAGATCGGCTACATTCCATCCTATCGCCTTGCGGTTCTTTTCAAGAACCCCCATCAGACGGGATTCCTGCTCTCCAGTCTAATCCGCCTGAGATAATGACTGGGTACATCTCATACTCGCCCGCAAGGAACCTATACTTCAACGATGAAGGAAGTGGCTTCAGCTCTGGACATCACTATGCTGGTGGATCTGGCCTCTGAAAGGTCTGAGTGAATGCAGCCAAATCTGTATGGAAGAATGGAAACTCTCTCTCTCAATCTAAATTAGGTGAAGGTTGCTCTGCTGGTATGTCTCTGCTCTGTGTAGAATCAACCTCCTCCCTAGATGTCGGCTCTGTAGAAGTCATACATGGAATTAAATCATCAAACTCAGCCCAGTCGAAATTTGACTCTGAGGGATCTGTATCAGCATCTAACAAAATCTGCCTCGCGATCGGGGACCGGCTCTGATGCCTGAGATGTATCCTGGACAAGGGGTGCGCTATCCAAGCTCTCCTCTGCTGTCATCTGTGCATCAACAAACTCTGAAGGTGAGAAGATGGCCTGTGCTACTGGGTCTGCCCAAACTGCCTCATCATCTGTGATCACAATGTCGCAGTCCTGGTGGATGTCTCGCCCTGCATCTATCATCTGCTTTGAATCGGAAGTCTGCTCGGAGCAAGCTGAATCTCAAGCTCTAGTCTCCTCGATCGTCTCTATTTGTACATTCTCGCCCTCGTCGCGAAAGTATACCTTCCCGCTATCATGATCGGAAATCGCCTTGGATGTGGCCATGAACGTACGTCCTAAAATGATGGGGATATTAGTCACGGACTCAGGGATCTCCATGTCCAACACAACGAAGTCCATGAGGAATTTTCAGGCCCTGAATCGCGAAGACAACGTCCTTCAGCAACCCCTTCGGCCTCTTGACAGATTGATCAGCAAACTGAAGGACTGTCCTGCTCTGTCGTAGAGGGCCCAACTCGAAGCGGTCGAGTAGGGCTGCCGGAAGTAGGTTTATTGAAGACCCGCTGTCTAATAGAGAACGATCGAACCTCTGCTCCTGGATATGGCATCTGACATATGGGGCTCCTATATCTGGCCTCTTAGCTGGCAGACGATTCTGAATCGCGAAGCACGTAGCGTGAGTACGCACATGAATCTCTGACTGGTGATTTCTCCTCTTCCTCCTAACAATGGTCCTGTCTCTAAGTGATCTCTGGAGTTGAGGTATGTGCTCCAAGGCCCCTGGAGAGTCAGCTGTATATGGAATCGATCTATCATCTGTTGGCTGAACTCTATCTGATGGTTCTTTTTGGGATTTTCTTTTTTCTTCCCCTTAGCCAAATGGAGTGCTCTAGGAAAGGGGACTACAAGGTCCTTCTCAGATGAAGGACTAGGAGAGGGTCTGGGCTTCTCAAGCACGGCAGAATCCACGCATACATCATCAATCACCACATGTGGATCAGAATAAAATAAACCCTTTCCTTTATTTACAGAAACGTCTTGAGGTACATGAACAGATGGAAAAACAACATGACTAACAGTAGAAGTGTTGGTGGCCTCAACACCACCATCGGCATCTGGCTGTGTGGCATCAATACCATGCTCTGGCTCGGCATCACATCTGGTGGCATCAGTATCACCTTCTCCATCAGGTGAAATGACGGTCTCAGTACCGTCGGCTGGATCAACGTCCCTAGTGGCATCAGTACCATTGTCATCATCTCTGGCGGCCTCAGCACCGCTCCTCTCCTCGCATGGCGCTCCTGAAGTGGCATCGAGTCGTCGCTCAGATGAGGCACCGCCTGCTGGCATCCTACTGCTCCTAAGTGCAACAAAATCAGCATCAAACATGTATGCAGACATATCACCAAGTGAAGCACTAGGAGTGGTAATCTCAGTGAACTCTACCTGCTCAGATTTCCTCTTCAGACTGTTGGTGTTCGGCTCAATCTTGGCAGGGATGGCGGACTTCCCTCTCACGATCTCCCTCATCTCATGACGGAACTCATCCATCTCCCGTCGAAAGGTAGCCTGCTGCTCGGACATGAGGCAGGCTAGATCATCCAAGGCGGGGTTCTCATAGGTCAGCCCATGAGAACCTGACAGGTAGCCTCGCTGGTAGTGAGGCTGCTGCTGCTGGTGAGGGTGAGAGGGATACTGCTGCTAATGATATTGCTGTTGATGAGGCTGCTCTCACCTCCAAGGTTGTCCCTGGTGATAGGGATGAGGACCATACAACTGGTACAAGGATGACTGCTGTTGCTGCTAAACTAGGGGCTGGTGCTACTGGTGCTGCTCACGCTGCTGGCCGTACTGGCCACCCTGAGCTGGAGGCTGCAGTTGGGAACTGCCGACCGATCAGCGGAATCTGGGATGGTCTCATCGGATACCAGGATGGGGTCGGTCGTACCAAATCTTGTTGACATCCATAAACGGCTCTTGCTCGTAGGAAGGTGGGAGAAGTACTGCCAAAGGCTGATCCGGCTGGTAAACCACCATCTGAGTGTCTGGGGATGGTGGTGACTGGTAAGACTCTAGCGGCTGCTGGTACGACTCCACCTAGACATAGTGAACCTGTGTAGGCTGACTAGAGTGCTGGGACGAGCTACCACTGCTGCTCGGATCTCCTCGTGACCTGAGACAGGGCTGAGAAGCCGTCTGTGCCTCCTGGAGACACATGATCTATGTCTTCAGGTCACTCAACGTCTGTGCCATCTGATCAATCTATGTCATGCCCCTTGCACTGCTTCTTCTCTATCAGCTCGATCCGGTCTAGCTTCTCGCTGATGATGCCCATGTCTGCGGTTGTGGACTCAGCCTGTGCGGCTGTCGCGGACGAAGTGGAAGGACCGGCATCGACCCGTGCTATCCTCTGAAGCTGCACGGTCTGTGGCTGTGGGCATCCCTAGGTGTAGAGTCGGGTCTGGGACATCACTGTATAGTTCTCGGCCATCTCCTCATAGATGGCCCAAACCTGATCCTCATCCTTGGCGAAGTAGGAACCACTACAAGAAGCGTTCACCATGCCCTTCAGCTCTGGTGTCAACCCGCAGAAGAAGCTCTGAACTAGGTTCGGCTTCGAGATGTCGTGGTGCGGGCATCTATCTGTAAGCTCTCTGAACCTCTCCCATGCCTCGTGGAACTGCTCGTTGGGGAGCATGGAGAAGTTGCTGATAATGGCCCTCACTGCATTGGTCTGTCCGAGTGGATAGTACTTGTTCAAGTACTCGGTGCGGAGCTGCTCCCAGGTGTGGACAAACCTCCCCAAGTGCTTCAGCCAGTTGGTTGCTCTGTCTACCAGTGAGAAGGGGAAGGCAATCATCCTAATGGTTTCCTCGTCCACCTGCCGATCGTGGATGGATCTGCAGATCATCTCAAACTCCTGGAGGTGGAGATGGGGATCCTTAGTTACGAGCCCGTGGAAGCGGGGTAGAAGCTGAATAGTCCGTGGGGGGGAACTTGAAGTCCCCCACGATCGCCGGAAGAACTATCCACTGATGAGTAAGCATCGATCCGGGGTTGTGCAACTCCCGCATTGGTCTGGCTCATGCTGTTGCTGCCGGCTGGACTGACTCATCGGGTTGATCGGGTCTCTCTGGCCCGTCTCCTGCGGCTCTCGGCTGCTCTCGATCTGCTCTCATCCTCTCCATCTCTCTCCTCATCTCAATCATGAAAGCCCCCTGATCCCTAATCTGCTACTGCATCGTCTCGAGGGAGGCTATCAGGGTGGTGTTGATCGCACCCTGGTCCAGGATGTAAGTCTGCTCTGGTCGGGGACCTCCAGTGCGGTCATCGCTGCTGCCGGCCATGGTCTCTACAAAAGCAAAAGACCCAAACTCAGGTGCCGATAAATCATCTGTCTGCTGTCTCTCATCTGGCACTGGTATCTCTGGACTGGTAGAAGGGTGGTCAAGGGGGAACAGGCCAGAATCGAACTCGGGTTCGGAGAGCGGGTCTCGGCTCTCACGAACCAACTTAGATGAATGGGCTGGAGTGATAAAAAGAGGTGCAGCGAGAGGCTGCCTAAGAGACCTCCTGCCCATCATCTTGATCAGGCAAGTCAGGCAGATGAGATCTGGAAACACACAAGATGAGCAAACAAAACCCCAGGTTCATCTACTCAACACATAGCTGAAGACCGTAAGGGTTCGGTCAATTTATCTTGTTAATTTTTATTTAGGTGACCAAGTCAGAATATCAGAGCGGTTACGTGAGCTGATAGGAACCCAATCCGCCTACCAGACTGTCCCGTATAAAAGACCGGTAGTCTGATCGGGGATCAGATATGGCTCTAGCCTAGTGTTCGGGTCGCTCTCTCGCTCATCCAAACCATACAATGAGGGGGTTGCTCTCCCCAAGATAAATTTTTATGGGAGGTGTCTTTTAGGGTCAAGTGTGTTTAGCAGTCCCAATTTTATAGTTTTTCTTTTTAGGTATTTTTCAAGCAAACAACGCCTAATTAATTTCTCGGGTTCTCCTGATTATTTAAGTCCAGAAAATGGGGTGAGAAGACGAAAAAGCCGATGCACGATAAAATCAATGATGCATGCTGAGTAAGAAAGGTGTACCTTACTCCAGCACTCTACATGCAGGGTGATCCATGCATAAAGTAAAGATTGAAAATAAAGTACCTATATGATGCACGAGGAAACCGACCTTAACAGAGAAATTTCTAAACGGAGAGAACTGATAACTAACGAATCAACAGGAGGGGTCGGTGTCTGGTCTCGGATGCCAATCGGTGCCCGCCACAACGGGTCCTGCCAGCGCTGTATACGACCTCTAGCGACACGTGACCCCTCAAGTGACCAGGTTAGCCTTTTCTTTATTAATTTTAATTAGGTCCAATTACGATCTAATAGGCACAAATAGATAGTTAGGTGTTTGGATCCTTATCAATTACGACACAATCAATAGAAAATCCTAAGCTAAGGCCAAAACCGCGTAAATCGGACAAGCAGTAAAAAATAAAATCGAGAAAAACAAAAATCGTTGAAAAACGTGGTGAGGTCCCCAGAGCACATCGGTGATCGACAAAACAGACCCCGCAATCCATAAGTTTCTGAAAGTACGTGTACCTGCATTATTACAATAACAAACTAGTCTGAAAGTAAACTAACTATCCTAAAACTAATCTATAACTCCCGTACCCCTGCTCGCTTCCTCGTGCTCTCCTACAGCTCCATGCAGAAGGGAGCCGCCTCCGAATCCCGCGGTTGCGTCGGCTCTTCGAGAAGAACCGCCTCACTCCTCGGGCCCTCACAAGAAAACAACAGAGGTATCATACATAAATTATTATAAAAATAAGCAAGATAAAATAAAATAAAGCAAACTATATGCAAAATAGAAATAAACACAAAACCAAAACAAATAAAAACAAAATAAAATAAAATAAAATAAAATAAAAAGAAAAAGAAAACAAAGAAAATCAAAAAGCCGCGAAAAAGCCGTGGAAAAAGCCATGAAAAACGAAACCTAACAAAAATGAAAACAAAATGACTACTAAGCCGTGCTCCCTGGCAACGGTGCCATTCTGATGAGCCGAAAAATTGACCAAGACCCGGGTGAAGGTATAAGAACAAGGGTCATTGCGACCCGGATCTCGGTGCTCAGCTCAATCAAAAAAAATCAGGAACCACCAAAATCAGATAATCAATCTATGAAATCAAAGAGTGGTCCTCGCTATTTATTTAACCTGGTATAGCGACCATGGTCAGACACAAGGAGCACGAATTGGCCGAGATGGCCTAGAAGTAGTCAAAAATAGAAAGAAATGTTTTTGGTGGATTTTTTAATCTTTTTAATTTTTTTCTATTTTTAATAATAAAGGAAATACAGAAATAAGGGAAAAAGCCAACAAACCACTATTTATAAAACACAACAAATAAAGCCAAAAATTCAAATAAAATTGTTTTTATTTTTTTATATTTTTAAGTGTTATTGATGATTTTTTTAGAATTTTACAATTTTTAGTTCATTTTCTAAAAATCAAGAAAAGGAAAAACCAATGAATCAATGTGAATCCAGATTTGAAAGGCTAATTATAAATATTCAATTAGACTCTAAAAATCTGGAGACATTGTTTATGAAAACTAGATACAAAAATTAAGCTATAGAAAAAGAGTTTGCATTTTTTGGATTTTTATAGAATTTTTAATGATTTTTATAAGATTTTTAGTGTTTTTTAATTTTTATGAGTTTTATAAGTCCAAATAACACAAAAATTGGATACAAACTCAGCAACAATAAAACAAACAATTACTAATTTTTTAGAATTTTTAGACGATTTGTTATATTTTTCTTTGATTTTTAAATCAAATCGTAATAAAAATGCGTGTTTTTTGATTTTTAAAAAATAGCAAAATAAATAAAAAATGTACCAAAACTTTAATGAAATTTTTACACAGTGGTAGGAGCCACGTATCCAAATTTCACTCGATTTGGGTTTGATTTGATATTTTATTCAATCAATGCAAGACACATAGCATACAAGGACCTATAGGTAATAAAAATTACTTTCAGGGGCTTAAATGCAACACTTGCGAAAAATGTAGGGATATCTGTGCAAAATTCACATAAATTTTACCACATGTTCCAATTCAATATGCACAGGGGTATAAATGCAAATATCAGAAATAAAATTTCAATTCATGACATCAGATGAACCCCAAGCCCATACATGCAAAATACCCAGAAACTCACGTGTCGACGAACGTGTCTCTACAAAATAGGGACTAGAATGCAAATACGATAAACATAGGGTCCCAAGTGCAAAGTTTCCAAAATAAAAACAACTGAAACTAATATTTACAGGACTAAACTAAAATATCAAAACAGGGGAGGGCCTAAGTGCAAATTACCCTCTTATTAATGATCTGACGGATGAGGTGTGTTCACGTGTGATCGGACGACTGAGAGTTGTGGATACCCCTTCATTGATTAAAGCTTCGGATGTGACCCTCAGATGGATCAAATGGCTGGAAACGCTCCTCGGATGGATGGCTACGTTCAAAACTGGAGCGAAGGGTCTATAGGACGGTATCTGGAGGTCCTCGAAGAACAGCTCACCGGCGAACTTCGCCGGCCCAATACGTGCGGTGGAGGTCTCCTCCGGAGCTGCTCTGAGAGGGGAAGAGATGCCCGAAGTCGTTTGCAGCTCTTGTTGTACTCAGATAAAGCCAAGGAGCCCGGGAGGGTCCCGGCGGCGATAAAGGCTTGGAGCTCCTGTGCTTCAGCTGTTGGATCCCCAGATGGGGACCTTCTTCGACTCTACCTGCACAGGAAAAGATCTGGGTGGAGGGAAAAGTGCCTCGACCCGGTTATGTGCGAAGGGGGTGACCGTGTGAGGTGGGGCGCCGCTCTCCAGCGAAGCGACGCCAAAGGAAAGCAGAGGTCCTGCTCCGAGGCGAGTAAGGATGATCGAAGGGGCGTAGACGATGGGGAGAAGTCTCGTGAAGATGGTTCGAGGGTCGAATGGGTGAATGGCTGATCGGAGCGGAGCAAAATGGCCGGCGAAGGCCGGCGGCGCTAAATCGCGAAATTGAAAGGAAGGTGTTCTAGATGGTATCGAGGGTACATGACGATCATAGACGTCTGTTCTGGAGGTGGGTGACCTCCCGGGATTCTTGCCTTAATGGAGCGATGTCTTCAGAGGCTCGAGCTCCTTCGAGCGGAGCACAGCGGCGAGAACCACCGGACCAGGGGCTAGAGCGCTCCAATCTTCGCTGCAACGCCTCCTGAAGCTTGCTGTTACTCTAGGGTAGAAGACGGAGGTCCTGGGAGTGAGAGACGGTAGCCGAAGGTGGTCTGAAATGTGCGGCAGAGCTGGGACTTTATAGTGCTAGGGGTCCGGAAAGATGGAAGTCGGGCACGTTCGTCGATGCACGGACCCCTAGAATGAAGGTCGGGCAAAGGTCTCGGATCATCGAGCTACAAATGGAGCCTGGGATTTAGACGAATGGCAGGCGGATTGACTCGGGAGAAATCAGAGAAGTCAGGTTGGCGAAGTGGATCTGCTAAGAGGTGGTTGATGAATACCCATTCATCACTCTTTATTCTTATATTTTAGCTACAAAAACCTTTGCAAATGCATGTAGATATGTGTAAATAGGAATAATTAGCAAAAGCATGCATTGTGTAAAAACCTATAATTAGCATGTTTTTGTGCAAAAATAAAAGAATAAAGACTAAAAAGAAAAAGAGGGAAATATTTAGAATAAATATTGAGCAACCTAACCCAAGGGAGGGCTCAGCATGGGCCTGACCGCATAAAAGCCAAGTAGAGGGAGATAGGGGCTCAAGTGTATATATTTATGTAAATAAAATAAAAGTGTTTTCCTCACCAAAAATATGCTTGTAAATACTTGTATATATTTATAAAAGATAAAAATAAAATAAAAAGTTAAAAATCAAAAAGATTAAAAAGACCCCTTCATCATGTACATAAACCACATCTATATATATTTATTTAACCTTGTAAATAAATAAAGTTATTTTCTAAAACTTTTTTAAATAACCTATATTATATATTAAAAAGAATCAAAACAAAAATCAAATAAAAATAGAAAAATTAAAAATACAAAAATACCTTGTACATATACCATGTATATAGATGTACATAACTATTTATTTTACCTATGTAAATAAATAACAAAAATAAAATAAAAACACCCTTTTATTCTCTATTTTATTCTATAAATAAATAAAATATAAAATAGGAATAAAATTGTACAAAAATAATAATTAAAAATCAAAAATCAAAAGCCTACATATTGTATATATACCTATACCCAACCCTACTATGTATATAGCTTATTTTTATTTCCAAAAATTAATTAAAAATCACCAAAAAATAGAAAAAAATAAAATAAAAATAATTCATGTTTTAAGTTTTTGCAATATCGGCCATTGGCTGCCCTATTTTTGAGCTCCAAACTTTTTCCACGTGGCAGCCACCCATTGGGTCCTGGGGATGTTGACCGCCCGGTCAACTGGCCCCCCCAGGACCACTTCCCACGGACTCGAGCACCGAACCCCCTTCTCGGATTTTTACCCGCTCGACCCGACTCCATCTCGCCTAAACCCCGGGTCCGACTCCTTCGTGTCACACCCGAGACCCTCGCCGGAGCCTTCGCCTCGGGATCCGCGCACTACGTCACCCTACCCGCGCCTGTCTTCCCGGACTCTCCAGCATATAAAGCTCCAGCTCCGCCTCCTCATTTCGCATCCTTGGCCATTTGCTTCGTTCTCCAGTGAGCTCCAGAGAGAGAGAGAGGTGACAGCTCGTGCCTCGACCTGTTGCAGCGAGGAGAGGAGGCGAAAACCATCGATCCAGCGAGTCATCACCGCCGTGCTCCGCCTTGAGTTGGAGCTCGAGCCTCGGACGTCGACACTCCTTGAGGCGAGGATCCAGAGCTTCGCAAGCTCGTCCACAGTCGATCCATCCACCCAGGTAATCCCGTAGCTCCCCCTTTTGGTCCAATCTCCGATTTCCCCCAATTTTCGTCGTCGCCGTGTTTCGTCGATTCCGACCACCTTACGCCCCCATTCGATCATCGGAATCCATCGTCACCTCCGCCTTCCTCCCGCGCACCTTCTCCATATCCCCATCCAACCCAGCTCGCATAGGAGCTGGGATTCGAGCTCCTCCGTCCATCCCCTCACCGGAGCTCGCCCATATCGCCCCACCGGTCACCTCTACGATGCCTAACGAGGTCGAGGCACTTTGCCCTCGACCCGCGAATCTCCTGGTTTGCTTTGCAGGTCATTGCGAGCCCATCTGAGGGCTTGAGTCATCCGGGCCAGGAGCTTCACCTCCGCCGACCTCGCCGGAGCCCTCCAGGGCTCGGCTGGGTCATCGGAGCCTACCATCAGCTGCGGAGCATCATCGCGGAGCTTCTCCAATCTCTAGAGGCAGCAGGGGAGGATACCAGCGCACGCACGAGGCCGGCGAAACTCGCCGGCCAACTGTTCTTCCAGCATCTTCCCCGACCGTTCGATCGTCCTCGACCTCCAGTTCTTATCCTGACCGTCCACTTGAGGAGATCCAGCCACCGTCAGATCTTGGAGAGGCGATCTGGACCGTCCGTTGCACGAGGTTTAGCCACCGAGAGCCGCACCCGTTCGATCCCCCACGTGGCTTGCCCTCGACCGTCCGATCGCTGCGAGGACCTCAGCGTTGGAGCGCCACCCATTTCCAGCCGTCCATCTACCCACGTGGCGCGCATCCATCGGGCGACTTAATAAAGGGTAATTTACCCTTAGGCCCTTCCTTATCTTTTATTTCGTTTTAGTCCTGTAAATATTTTAGTCAGTTGTTTAGTTTTAGGGTATTTTGCATGTTGGACCTCGTACTTTAGATATTTGCATTTATGCCCCTGCCTGTGTGAGCCACGTGCTTCGTCACGTGTTTTGTTGGCGTATTTGCGTTGATGTCCCTGTAGTTCTGGATGTTTATGAATGAATGAAACTTTTTGAGTAATTGCATTTATGCCCCTGTGAATGGTTTTATTCCGCATGTGCGTTTATTTGTGGGATATTTGCAGCTGAGGCCCTCGGACTTTTGGTACGTGTTACCAATTAGTCCCTGGAACTTAGTTTTATTACATAGAGGTCCCTGAGTGCCCCAGGCACGCGCCGCACGCGTGTTTTGCTGGGTTATTTGCACCGGGACCCCCAGAACTTAGGGTATTTGCATTTCAGTCCCTGTGCACAATACCCCCTTACCATTTTTGAATAAAATATCAAATCACCTCCAAATTCGATGAAAATTTGACCCATGGCTCCTGCCATGGTGTAGGATTTTTGAGAATTTTCGAGGACATTTTTGAGTTTATTTGTTATTTTTAAAAATTCAAGAACTATCATTTTTGTTACTGCCTAGACTAGAAAATCACAAAAAATATAAAAACCCCTCTAAAAATTTTATAAAAATTAGGTACTGTAGTTTAGTGTGTTTGATTTTCTAGCCAATTTTGGCTATTTTTCACTGCTTAAAAACCTTAAAAACTTAAAAACACCTAAAAACTCATAAAAATTATATTAAATAATCTAAAAAACCAAAAACAATAATTTTGGTACTCAAAATTTCCTTGTTTTACTTAGTTTACAGGAAAAATACCTCCAGGCCCTTTTGAGGCCCTTAGATATTTTATCTAGGGTTTTTGGGCCTGGCTGGATAGTACCTTGCATTTTTGTTACTGTTTTATTTTTAGAAAATAAAATATACATCAGAAAAATTCCAAAAATTCACCAAAAACATCCAAAAATATAAAACACATAAAACTATTTTTGTTTGAATTTTTGCTTGATTTTTGTTGCATTAAATAAATTGTTGAAGTGTGCTTATTTGTGTTTCTTTTATTTTCTTTACATATTAAAAATCCAAAAAAATATAAAATTAATTAAAAACCACTAAAAACATTTTTGTCTTTTATTTGATTTGTTTTTACTACTTCGTAGGCCTTTGGCCAACCCGTGCTCCTTGAGTTCGACCCTGGGTGCTATACCAGGTTAAACATATAGCAGGACCGCTTGCTTTGTTCTGATCGATTTTATTTGCTTTAAGTGGTTCATTTTTCTTGATATACGTGGTCTGATTGCTCGGGTCACAACGACCCTATTTCTGTACCTCATACCCTAGCCTTCGGGCCCGTTATCAGAATGGCGCCGTTGACGGGGAGCACAACTTAGTAGTTCTTTTCGTTTTTATTTTTTCGCGGCTTTTTGTCTATATTTTGTTTGATTTTATTTTCTTTTTCTTTTCTTTTTGTTTTTGTTTTATTTTGTGTGTTTATTTTATTTTACATTTTTGCACATATACCCTTATTTTTCATTTGCCTTTATTTTCTTTGATATTATTTGATTGGTTCTGACCACTTGTTTTCTCTTGCGAGGGCCCGAGGACCGAGGCGGCTATTCTCAAGAGCCGGCGCAACCGCGGGATTCGGAGGCGGCTCCCTTCTTTGCGGAGCCGCAGGAGAGAGTGAGAGAGAGCTGAGTGGGTGAGGATTAGGGTAGATTTATTTTTGTTCATTATTATTGTAATAATACAGGACTCAGGACTTGGACATTTGTGACTTGACCGTAGCGGGTCTGTTTCGCCGAGCACCGGAGTGCTCAGGGGACCCTTAGGACCTTCGCGGTTTCTCGCGGTTTTTTTTCGCGGTTTTCTTTTCTTTTATTTCTGCCTTTTCCGGTGTTTACGCGGTTTTTGCTCGAGCCCCTAGACTTAGGATTTTCTGGTGAATGTGCCGTAACTAGTAGGATCCACACACCTAATTGATTATCTGTTCCTATAGATCGATAATTGGACCTACTTCAAATCAATAATAAAAATAACCGATTCATTTGCCTCCGTAGCCTACGTGCCGCAGCCCGTCCTGTAAAGCGCTTACTCCTACCCCCGATTTGTCGGACAGAGGAGGGACGGGACAAGATCGGACTCTTTGGCTTGGAGGTCGGTGACCAGTTAGACGGCTCTTCGCTAGACTTGCTCATCTAGGACTCGGCTTTACCGCTGCATCATTTAGGGTAGTTTTATTTCTGTCTTTACTTTTATGCATGGATCATCTTGCATGTAGAGTGCTAGAGGCAAGGTACGCATTTCTTACTCGGCATGCATCATTGATTTATCGTGCATCGGCTTTTTCGTCTTCTCCCCCCTGTTTTGGACTTAATAATCAGGAGAACCGAAAAATTCGTTAGGCCTTTTGTTTGCTTTGAAAAATACTAAAAAAGTGAAACCATAAAATTGGGACTGCTAAAATTATTGATCTTAAAAACCACTCACCCTAAAAACTTTGTCTTGGGGAGAGCAACCCCCTCATTAGATGGTTTGGATGCGCGAGAGAGTGACCCGCACCCTAGGTAGAGCCCCCCGTTGCTAGTCCCGACTGATTACTGACTTTTCCGTGCGGGCCAGTCGGTTGGGTTAGCATCGGATATCCCAACAGGTCACGTAAGCGCTCTGATATTTTGTGTGTTCACCAAAATAAAATAGACAAGATAATTTGACCGAACTTTCACGGTCTTCAGCTCGCGTTGCGTTGGTGAACCGGGGGTTTGTTTTCTGATCGTAATTTTTCCAGATCTCATCCGCCTTACTCGCCAGATCAAGATGATGGGTAGACGGTCTCTTAGGCAGCCTCTGGCTGCACCGCTTTCGGGCGCGTCTACCTCATCATCTAGGTTGGCTCGTGAGAGCTCAGACCCGCTCTCCGAGCCCGGGTACGACTCCACCCTGTTCCCCCTCGACCCCCTTTCTGATCTACCTGAGAGACACGAGCCCGAGGAGAGATCGATACATTTGACAGCACCTGAGTTGGGCTCGTTTGGTTTTGCAGACGTCGCCATGGCCGGCAGTTCTGAGGATCATTCCCGCACAGAGCACGTTGTGATGGATCAGGGAGCGATCAACTCCACCTTGATCGCCTCATTAGAGACAGTTCAGCAGCAGTTACGCGATCAGGGAGCATTCATGATTGAGATGAGGAGAGAGTTGGAGCGCCTCCGATTAGAGCGAGATGAGCAGAGCGAGCCCGAGGAGATACCGGATGCAGAGGCACGAGCCGCAGCAGCAGCAGCCGCAGCCGCCGCCGCAGCGGCAGCAGCCGTGGGAGGAGGAGGACCACCTAGACCGATGCGAGAGTTGCACAACCCCGGATCTACACTGATGCACCATTGGGTGGTGGTACCTGCTATCGTGGGGGACTTCAAGTTCCCCCCGAACACCCTGTAGATGCTTCCTCATTTCCACGGACTTGCCACTGAGGAGCCCCACCTCCACCTCCAGGAGTTTCTGATGATCTGCAGTACTGTCCACGACCGGCATGTGGACCAGGACACGATCCGGATGATAGCCTTTCCGTTTTCACTGGCAGATAGAGCAGCCACCTGGCTGAAGCATCTTGGGAGGTTTGTCTATACCTGGGAGCAGCTCCGCACCGAGTACTTGAACAAGTACTATCCACTCGGGCGGACGAATGCAGCAAGGGCCCTGATCAGCAACTTCTCCATGTTCCCCAACGAGCAGTTTCACGAGGCATGGGAGAGGTTCCGAGAGCTCACGGAATGATGCCCGCACCACGACATCACGAAGCCGAACCTTGTGCAGAGCTTCTTCAGCGGGTTGACACCAGAGCTTCAGGGCCTGGTGAATGCTTCTTGCGGCGGGTCCTACTTCGCCAAGGACCACGACCAGGTCTGGGCCATCTTCGAGGAGATGGCTGAGAACTATATGGTGATGTCTCAGACTAGGTTGTATACTCAGAGACCCCAGCCACAGCAGCCAGGACCCGTGCAGTACCAGCGGATAGCACGGGTCGATGCAGGTCCATCCAGTTCATCCGCAGTCGCAGTAGCACAAGCAGAGTCGACCGCTGCGGACATGGGCATTATCAGCGAGAAGTTGGACCGCATGGAGCTGATAGAGAAGAAGCAGTGCCAGAGCATCACTCAGATGGAACAGATGGCACAGGTTCTGAGCTACATGAAGACACAGCTCATGTGTCTCCAGGAGGCACAGACGGCTCCTCAGCCACGTCTTCAGTCGCGAGGCGACTCCGGCAGCAGCAGCAGCTCGTCCCAGCGCTCCAGCAGCCCTGTGCAGCCTAGACAGGTTCACCTTATACAGGCGGAGCCGTACCAGCAGCCGCAGCCCACTTACCAGTCCCCACCATCTCCAGAGATGCAGATGGTGGTCTACCAGCCGGACCAGCCTCTGGCAGTACTCCCGCCAGCCCCCTACGATGCCGAGCCGTTGATGGATGTCAACGGGATTTGGTATGACCGCCCCCAGCCTGGGATCCGACGAGACCATCCCGGATTCAGGTGGGGGAATGGTGGTGCCCAGCCCCAGCAGCAGCCGTCAGGACAGGGAGGGCAGTACTCCCAGCAGAGAGATCACTAGCAGCCGCAGCAGCAGCAACCAGCATACCAGCAGCACCAGCCATCCTTCGGTCCTCGTCCCTATCAGCAGCAGGGACAGTCGTGGAGACGTGAGCAGCAGGCTCACCCAGTTCAGCAGCAGCACCCTTCCTCATACCCCTCTTACCAGCACCAGCAGCAGTTCCAGCAGCCTCACCCACAGAGAGGCTACCCGTCGGGTTTCCACGAGAGCCCTGCTTTGGATGACATCGCCCGCCTCCTCACGGACCAGCAGGCCACATTCAGACGGGAGATGGACGAGTTCCGCCAGGAGATGCGAGACTTGGTGAGAGGGAAGGCCGCCATTCCATCCCAGATTGAGCCGAACCCGAACAACCTCAAGAGGAAATCTGAGCAGGTAGTACATACTGAGTTTGCCACTCCTAGTGACCCATTTGATGATACATCTTCGGATCTATTTGATGCTGATTTTGTCACACTTAGGAGCGGTAGGACCCCAGCAGGCGGCGGCGCCTCATCTGAGCTTCACCACGAGGACACTTTAGAGGCGCCACATGAGGAGGAGGAGAGCGGTACTGAGGCCGCTCCAGATGATGACGGTGGCACTGAAGCCACCAAGGATGCTGATCCCACCGGCGGTACTGAGGCCGCCGCTTCACCAGATCTAGGAGGTGGTACTGACGCCACCAGTTCAGCCAAGCCAGCCCGCGGTACTGATGCCGCGAGACGTCTACCCGCAGCAGCAGCACAGCCAGCCCACGGTGGTACTGAGGCCACCGGTGTTAGTATAGAGAGAGATGTTGTTTTTCCTCGCCGTATTGTATCTCAGAACTTTGGTGTGAATAAAGGAAAAGGTTTAGTTTCTTCTGGTCCCACTGTGGTGCATGTTGTATGTGTGGATCCGGTCATCGAACCGTCTAGGCCTTTTCCTAGTCCTTCATCTGAGAAAAACCCTGTGATCCCCTTCCCTAGAGCCCTTCAGATGGGGAAGGGGAAGAAAAATGATCCAAAAAAGAGAGAGCTTGAGGAGTTCAGCCAGAGCATGATCGATAGATTCCATATCCAGCTGACCCTCTAGGAGGCTTTGCAGCACATCCCCCTTCTCCAGCGATCTTTGAGAGAGAGGACTACAGTCAGGAGGAGGAGGAGGAACCACACTTCAGAGATACATGTGCTGACCAAGGCCATGTGTTTTGCGATCCAGAACCGCCTGCCAGCCAAGAGGCCAGATTCAGGGGCCCCGTATGTCAGATGCCAGATCAGTGAGCAGAGGTTCGACCGTACTCTTCTAGATAGCAGATCGTCGATCAACCTTCTTCCGGCAGCCCTTCTCGACCGCTTTGAGTTGGGCACTCTTCGACAGAGCAGGACAGTCCTTCAGTTCGCTGATCGATCTGTCAAGAGGCCGAAGGGGTTATTACGAGACGTTATCGTCACGATTCAGGGTCTGAAATTCCCCGTAGACTTCGTAGTGTTGGACATGGAGATCCCTGAGTCAGTGGCCGATAACCCCATCATCCTTGGTCGTCCGTTCTTGGCCACAACCAAGGCGGTGACTGATCATGATAGCGGGAAGGTGTACTTTCGCGTCGAGGGCGAGAGTATACAAATAGAGACGGTCGAGGACTACAGATCTAGATTCAGAGCCCGCTCAGATGCGAGTACAGATTCAGAGCAGCTGACAGACGCAGAGCCAGACATCTACCAGGACTGTGATTTTGTGATCACAGATGATGAGGCAGCTTGGGCAGATCTTGAGACACAGACCATCCTCTCACTTTCAGATACAGCTGATGCCGAGATGATAGCAGAGGAGAGTCTGGAGAGCACAGCCGTGGTCCAGGATACCATAGAGGCAGCAGAGCCGGTCCTTGATCGCAGCACGATGTTTAGTGATGGTGGTGCTGAGGCCACTTTGTTTTCCGGTGGTACTGATGCCACCACGGTTGATACAGATCCCTCGGATTCAGAGTCTGATTGGGCCGATTGTTATGATCAGATGCCAGACCTGAGTTCACCTGAGCCTATAGAGGAGGAGGAGGTAGATGCAGAGCCGACCAGAGACAGTGCAGTTAAGCAGCCTTCTCCCGATCCAGTTTGCGAGAGTACGCTTTCACTTTCCCAGGCAGATTTGGCAGACTTAGCAGCATTCACTCAGTTTCTTCCGCAGCCAGATTTGCCAGCACCCAGCATTCCAGAGCTGAAGCCGCTCCCTACTTCGCTGAAGTATCGATTCCTTGCGGGCAAACCAGACATGTACCCAGTCATCATCTCCGCTGAGTTGACTGGAGAGTAGCAATCCCGTTTGATGGGGGTTCTTGAAAAGAACCGCAAGGCGATCGGATGGAGCGTAGCAGATCTCCATGGGATTAGTCCATCAGTGTGCTCCCACCATATCTATCTCGAGGAAGGGGCGAAGCCGTCACGTGAGTTCCAGCGGCGACTGAACCCCAACCTGAGAGAGGTTGTGATGAAGGAAATATCAAAATGGTGGGGTGCAGGTTTTATTTATCCCATTTCCGACTCCAAGTGGGTCAGCCCCTTGCATGTGGTGCCCAAGAAGACGGGCATCACGATTGTGATCAGTGAGTCGGGAGAGGAGATCGCTACACGAGTACCCACCTCTTGGAGGGTTTGTGTTGACTATAGGAGACTCAACCAAGCCACCAAGAAGGATCATTTCCCCCTACCTTTTATTGACCAGATCATTGAGAGACTGGCAGGGAAGAGCCATTATTGCTTCCTGGATGGGTACTCGGGCTACAACCAAGTGGCCATCGCTCCTGAGGATCAGGAGAAGACCACCTTTACCTGTCCCTTCAGCACATATGCTTTTCGACGCATGCCATTTGGGCTATGCAATGCCCCTGCGACTTTTCAGAGGTGCATGCTGTCGATCTTCTCGGACATGGTAGGGGAGTGTTTGGAGGTCTTCATGGATGATTTCTCGATCTACGGCGACGGATTCGATTCTTGTCTTGACTGCCTAGATCGAGTACTCCAGCGATGTATTGAGTATCATTTGGTGCTATCTTGGGAGAAGAGTCACTTTATGGTGACTCAAGGGACGGTGCTTGGCCATATCATCTCCAACAGGGGCATGGAGGTTGATCCGGCCAAGGTTGATGTCATTAGAAAACTCGCACCACCGTCCAATCTGAGGCAGCTACGGTCATTTCTGGGGCACGTTGGATTTTATAGGAGATTTATTCAGGATTTTCAGCAGGATTGCCCGACCGTTGACTGACCTCTTGACGAAAGACACCGAGTTCCTTGTCGATGACAAGTGTCTTTCATCGTTCGCGACTCTCCAGCAGTGTGTTATTGAGGCTCCTGTCCTCCAGCCGCCCGATTGGTCTCTCCCATTCGAGATCATGACGGATGCCTCCAATTTTGCCGTAGGGGCAGTGCTGGGACAGAGGAGGGATGGAGTTCCATTTGCCATACACTATGCTAGCCGCACATTGGATTCCGCCCAACGGAATTACACGGTCACAGAGAAGGAGATGCTAGCCGTAGTGTTCGCCCTAGATAAGTTCAGATCGTATATCATTGGATCTAGAGTGACTTTGTTTACAGATCACACCGCCATCAGGTACCTCATGGCAAAGAAGGATGCCAAGGCCAGACTGACTAGATGGATCCTTCTACTCCAGGAGTTCTACATTGAGATCAAGGATAAGCCTGGAGTCAAGAATGTGGTGGCGGATCATCTCTCCCGACTAGAGCAACCTGAGGATTCTGAGCAGATTGACCCTATTAGAGATACCTTCCCAGATGAGGTGATCCTTGCTATCGCCTCGCTCCCATGGTACGCCGATATTGTGAACTTTCTCGTTGTTGGGAAAGTTCCACAAGATTGGCCCAGGCAGAGGCTTGAGACCTTCCTCGCGAAGGCCAAGTCCTACCATTGGGAGGATCCCATCCTTTACCACGAAGGAGGGGATAGCGTCTGGCGTCGGTGTATTCCTCAGGAGGAACACCATAGCGTCCTCACTTACTGCCACAAGCTTGAGGCAGGAGGACATCATTCTGGGAGGAGAACGGAACAAAAAGTGCTCCAATCCGGCTTGTGGTGGCCTACCCTCTTCAAGGACTCAGATGAGTTCGTGAAGAGGTGTACTGACTGTCAGAGGATGGGCACTTGTGGACAGCGTGATATGATGCCGATGCAACCCATTCACTTCTGTGAGGTTTTTGACGCATGGGCATCTATTTCATGGGTCCATTCCCTAAGAGTCGGGGATTTGAGTACATTCTGTTGGTCGTTGATTATGTGAGTCGTTGGGTGGAGGCTATCCCCGCCCGAGCCGCTGATGCGAGGACCGTTTGTAGATTCTTGAGGAAGCACATCATCACGCGGTTCGGGGTTCCACGAGTTCTGATTTCTGATGGGGGATCTCACTTCATCAACGACCAGGTGAAGGCACTTGCTAGCGAGTTCGGCATAGATCATCGTGTTGCTACACCTTACCATCCACAGACGAATGGTCTAGCCGAAGTGTCGAATAGGGAGATCAAGACTATTCTGCAGAAAGTCGTCCGCCCTGACCGAAAGGATTGGTCACAGCTTTTGGACTCGGTCTTATGGGCATATAGGACGTCTTTCAAGACACCTTTCGGCACATCTCCCTTTCACCTCGTATATGGCAAGCCATGCCATTTACCTGTTGAGCTAAGGCACAAGTCACTTTGGGCAGTTACAGATATTTTGATGGATCCAGATGGTATGGGAGACCAGAGAAGGGCAGAGCTAGCTGCCCTGGAGGAGCTTAGAGATGCAGCTTTCTCAAGCAGCCTACATTATAAGGAGAAAGTCAAAGCGTGGCATGATTCTCATATCAGCCACAAGCATTTTGAGATTGGACAGAGAGTATGGCTGTTTGATGCGAGGTTTAGATTATTCCCAGGGAAGCTACAAAGCAAATGGAAGGGACCTTATCTGGTTCGAAAGGTACACGACAACGGTAGCATCGACATATCTGAGCTGTCTTCTGAGAGTACCTTTCGAGTGAACGGCCAGCGGCTCAAGCCATTTCTAGATCATGAGCCACGAGTCGTTGATCTTGCCCCTATTCATTTTGCGTGAGATGTGGTCTTTGACTCACATCTAATGCATCTCACGCCTGAGTTTCACTGATTTTTCGCTGTATATAGATCCAGATGTCCATATCACCACATTCTTTAGTCCCACATCCCTTCTTCATCTTGTGATTATGCTATACTTAGGGTGCACTTTACCCTAACTATAGGGGGGATGTGAGACTTTTCGGGTATTTCTTTTGTTTCTGTCTACCCCTGTTTTTGCTGCCTATACTTGGGGATATTTCACCCCAAGTATAGGGGGGGTAGACCCTGTACATTCTGCACTCAGGTTTTCCCTTAGTATACAGCCTGCTATACTTAGGATTACTTGATCCTAAGTATAGGGGGGAGACCTGAGTCCCTCTTGACTTTTCATTCTTATTTTGTATAGCCTTTCTTTTCACTTTCCTATACCTAGCACGAGTTATGTCTTCTTCATCGCTCTTGACTCTGAGGACATCGTTCGAGCTAAGTATAGGGGGGTGTGTATATATTTCATATATACTTTAGCCATAACTCGTACTTTGTGTGAGTGTGTTAATAAATAAAATGGCTAAAAACCACAAAAATTAAAAATTTTCATGCACATAATCTTCTTTTATTTGCACATAAATAGCTAGTGTATAAATTATTTTTGTAAAAATGATTTCAAAAATCTTTTGTGTAAAGCTTGTGTAAATATTTTCATATCAAAATTATGTATATAGTACAAAATTTTTCCAAAATGTTTTGAAAATCAAAATTTTGCAAAAATCTTGTGTAAATGTGTGTAAATACCTTTTTGCAAAACTTGCACTTCATGCATCATCCATTCATGATTTCAAAACATTTTTCAAAAAATTTGCATGTTTGTAAAATTTGTGTAAATAAGCATCTTTTTGTACATATGTATATAGTTTTTTTGGATGATAGTTGACATTTAAAGTAGCCTGGAATCAAATTGAGAAATGGAGCTTGATCAAGATCTTAATCCACCTAATTTCTAGGAGGAACCTTATAGGACTTAGGTTTAAGGCTTTTCAGGTCCATGGTGACTTAATTCTTTGAGTTCACTAGGCTATGATCACATGTCATCTCAATGAGCCTAAGTAGAGCACTTAACAACAACACATGACTCATATAGATTATGGCTTTACTTGGACAACCGCACTATGCACCGAGCTCTCTACGGATGAGGTGGTGAGGAGGCAGTCTTACTTGACTTGGGGTAGCATATGAGGGTAGTACTTCTAGGCGGAACCTCTCTTCTTCTTATAGTGAAGGAAGTGCGTCTCAACTTGGTCTGGTTGCCATGAGGTCTAACGACGGGAGTTGTGGGTTGCAATAAAGCTTCAAAAGAGGGATAGTCTACTGGCTCAAGAGGAAAAACTCCATGTATATATGCTGCACATGTATATGTTGTATAGATGCACTTGAAAAAAAATGTGCAAAAAGAAAAGAACTCCAAAAAAGTGGTGGGTCTGAGAGAAAATGATAATCCCACCGGAGTATGTATATAAGTGCAATAAGCAAAGCTTGGTTTCATGATCCACCTGTTGTAGCTTGCAGCAGGGAGACTTGGCTACACTGGTCAAGCTCCCAAGGGTACTTGGCTACACTGGCCTTGACCCATTCTCTTCTTCCCCCTCTTCTTGAGCCGGTTGTACTTGAACTTAGAAGGGAATACCCCGCTCCTCGAGGAAAGAGTGGCCAGATTGAGGTCATAGAGTTACCTTGTTGGGGAGGGTTGTCAAGTTGCCATTTCTGAGGTGGAGAGCTTAGACCTCACATTCACAGGACAAGAAAAGATTCATGGTCTTCAGGGTTTGTGATTGATGACTTGTTCTGATCTGGAGCATTGAGGAGTCTTGGTTATAGATTAGTGGAACTTAGAGGCTGTTAGGTTTTAAGCTAAAGTCTAAATAAGGTTCCGACACATTAATAATCCAAAGATCTGATTGAGCTCCATACCTCAATTTAATGAAGGCAAGTTTAATAATCAACCTTGATCCATGTACATCCTCTTTTTCTTTTTCTTTCTTTCTTTTTCACTTCTTCTTCAAATAAGTGTTTGCTAAGGGACTAGCAAAGTTAAGTATAGGGGGGTGATGAATACCCATTCATCACTCTTTATTCTTATATTTTAGCTACAAAAACCTTTGCAAATGCATGTAGATATGTGTAAATAGGAATAATTAGCAAAAGCATGCATTGTGTAAAAACCTATAATTAGCATGTTTTTGTGCAAAAATAAAAGAATAAAGATTAAAAATAAAAAGAGGGAAATATTTAGAATAAATATTGAGCAACCTAACCCAAGGGAGGGCTCAGCATGGGCCTGACCGCATAAAAGCCAAGTAGAGGGAGATAGGGGCTCAAGTGTATATATTTATGTAAATAAAATAAAAGTGTTTTCCTCACCAAAAATATGCTTGTAAATACATGTATATATTTATAAAAGATAAAAATAAAATAAAAAGTTAAAAATCAAAAAGATTAAAAAGACCCCTTCATCATGTACATAAACCACATCTATATATATTTATTTAACCTTGTAAATAAATAAAGTTATTTTCTAAAACTTTTTGTAAATAACCTATATTATATATTAAAAAGAATCAAAACAAAAATAAAATAAAAATAGAAAAATTAAAAATACAAAAATACCTTGTACATATACCATGTATATAGATGTACATAACTATTTATTTTACCTATGTAAATAAATAATAAAAATAAAATAAAAACACCCTTTTATTCCCTATTTTATTCTATAAATAAATAAAATATAAAATAGGAATAAAATTGTACAAAAATAATAATTAAAAATCAAAAATCAAAAGCCTACATATTGTATATATACCTATACCCAACCCTACTATGTATATAGCTTATTTTTATTTCCAAAAATTAATTAAAAATCACCAAAAATAGAAAAAAATAAAATAAAAATAATTCATGTTTTAAGTTTTTGCAAAATCGGCCATTGGCTGCCCTATTTTTGAGCTCCAAACTTTTTCCACGTGGCAGCCACCCATTGGGTCCTGGGGATGTTGACCGCCCGGTCAACTGGCCCCCCCAGGACCACTTCCCACGGACTCGAGCACCGGACCCCCTTCTCGGATTTTTACCCGCTCGACCCGACTCCATCTCGCCTAAACCCTGGGTCCGACTCCTTCGTGTCACACCCGAGACCCTCGCCGGAGCCTTCGCCTCGGGATCCGCGCACTACGTCGCCCTACCCGCGCCTGTCTTCCCGGACTCTCCAGCATATAAAGCTCCAGCTCCGCCTCATCATTTCGCATCCTTGGCCATTTGCTTCGTTCTCTAGTGAGCTCCAGAGAGAGAGAGAGAGAGGTGACAGCTCGCGCCTCGACCTGTTGCAGCGAGGAGAGGAGGCAAAAACCATCGATCCGGCGAGTCATCACCGCCGTGCTCCGCCCTGAGTTGGAGCTCGAGCCTCAGACGTCGACGCTCCTTGAGGCGAGGATCCAGAGCTTCGCAAGCTCGTCCACAGTCGATCCATCCACCCAGGTAATCCCGTAGCTCCCCCTTTTGGTCCAATCTTCGATTTCCCCCAATTTTCGTCGTCGCCGTGTTTCGTCGATTCCGACCACCTCACGCCCCCATTCGATCATCGGAATCCATCGTCACCTCCGCCTTCCTCCCGCGCACCTTCTCCATATCCCCATCCAACCCAGCTCGCACAGGAGCTGGGATTCGAGCTCCTCCGTCCATCCCCTCGCCGGAGCTCGCCCATATCGCCCCACCGGTCACCTCCACGACGCCTAACGGGGTCGAGGCACTTTGCCCTCGACCCGCGAATCTCCTGGTTTGCTTTGCAGGTCATTGCGAGCCCATCTGAGGGCTCGAGTCATCCGGGCCAGGAGCTTCACCTCCGCCGACCTCGCCGGAGCCCTCCAGGGCTCGGCTGGGTCATCGGAGCCTACCATCAGCTGCGGAGCATCATCGCGGAGCTTCTCCGATCTCTAGAGGCAGCAGGGGAGGATACCAGCGCACGCACGAGGCCGGCGAAACTCGCCGGCCAACTGTTCTTCCAGCATCTTCCCCGACCGTTCGATCGTCCTCGACCTCCAGTTCTTATCCTGACCGTCCACTTGAGGAGATCCAGCCACCGTCAGATCTTGGAGAGGCGATCTGGACCGTCCGTTGCACGAGGTTTAGCCACCGAGAGACGCACCCGTTCGATCCCCCACGTGGCTTGCCCTCGACCGTCCGATCGTTGCGAGGACCTCAGCGTTGGAGCGCCACCCATTTCCAGCCGTCCATCTACCCACGTGGCGCGCATCCATCGGGCGACTTAAAAAAGGGTAATTTACCCTTAGGCCCTTCCTTATCTTTTATTTCGTTTTAGTCCTGTAAATATTTTAGTCAGTTGTTTAGTTTTAGGGTATTTTGCATGTTGGACCTCGTACTTTAGATATTTGCATTTATGCCCCTGCCTGTGTGAGCCACGTGCTTCGTCACGTGTTTTGTTGGCGTATTTGCGTTGATGCCCCTATAGTTCTGGATGTTTATGAATGAATGAAACTTTTTGAGTAATTGCATTTATGCCCCTGTGAATGGTTTTATTCCGCATGTGCGTTTATTTGTGGGATATTTGCAGCTGAGGCCCTCGGACTTTTGGTACGTGTTACCAATTAGTCCCTGGAACTTAGTTTTATTACATAGAGGTCCCTGAGTGCCCCAGGCACGTGCCGCGCGCGTGTTTTGCTGGGTTATTTGCACCGGGACCCCCAGAACTTAGGGTATTTGCATTTCAGTCCCTGTGCACAGTACCCCCTTGCCATTTTTGAATAAAATATCAAATTACCTCCAAATTCGATGAAAATTTGACCCATGGCTCCTGCCATGGTGTAGGATTTTTGAGAATTTTCGAGGACATTTTTGAGTTTATTTGTTATTTTTAAAAATTCAAGAACTATCATTTTTGTTACTGCCTAGACTAGAAAATCACAAAAAAATATAAAAACCCCTCTAAAAATTCTATAAAAATTAGGTACTGTTTAGTTTAGTGTATTTGATTTTCTAGCCAATTTTGGCTATTTTTCACTGCTTAAAAGCCTTAAAAACTTAAAAACACCTAAAAACTCATAAAAATTATAGTAAATAATCTAAAAAACTAAAAACAATAATTTTGGTACTCAAATTTTCCTTGTTTTACTTAGTTTACAGGAAAAATACCTCCAGGCCCTTTTGAGCCCTTAGATATTTTATCTAGGGTTTTTGGGCCTGGCTGGACAGTACCTTGCATTTTTGTTACTGTTTAATTTTTAGAAAATAAAATATATATCAGAAAAATTCCAAAAATTCACCAAAAACATAAAAAATATAAAACACATAAAAATATTTTTGTTTGAATTTTTGCTGGATTTTTGTTGCATTAAATAAATTGTTGAAGTGTGCTTATTTGTGTTTCTTTTATTTTCTTTACATATTAAAAATCCAAAAAAATATAAAATTAATTAAAAACCACTAAAAACATTTTTGTCTTTTATTTGATTTGTTTTTACTACTTCGTAGGCCTTTGGCCAACCCGTGCTCCTTGAGTTCGACCCTGGGTGCTATACCAGGTTAAACATATAGCAGGACCGCTTGCTTTGTTCTGATCGATTTTATTTGCTTTAAGTGGTTCATTTTTCTTGATATACGTGGTCTGATTGCTCGGGCCACAACGACCCTATTTCTGTACCTCATACCCTAGCCTTCGGACCCGTTATCAGTGGTCCTGGGGGGAAGTTGACCGGGGGTCAACATCCCCCATGGACCAATGGGAGAATTCCCTTGGAAAAACTATTTGGAAAATCGAAATAAAATAGAACATGACCTTATTTCAAAATATTTACAAAATAAAAAATATTTATTTATTTTCAAAGAATTTTTAGTGATTTTTATTTATTTATTTGAAAAATAAATTAGGTATTTACATTATATTATTATTATATATAGGTATGTATACCTATGTATTTTTAAATTTTATTTTTATTGTTTTATTTTTGTACTATTATCCCTATTTTATATTTTATTTTTTTTCAACATAAAAAATGGAATATAAAAAGTTTTTTTTAGATTTTTATTAATTATTTACAAGGGTGAAATAATTACAACTTTTGTTATATGTACATGGTATATATACACTGATGAGAGAGAATTTGTTTATTTTTATTTTTCTTTTATTTTTCACATTTTTATTTTGTTTTTGTTTTTATAGATATACACAAAGTATAGGCAACATATAAATATTTTAATTTTTAGAAAATAAAATATTTAATAAAGAGGAATATGTACATCATGTTGAGTCACCCTATCTCTCTCTACTTATTTTATTTTGCGGTCAGGCCCGTGTGGAGCCCTCCCTTGGTTCAGGTCACTCAATATTGATTCTAAATATTTCCCTCTTTTTCTTTATTTCTTTATTCTTTTATTTTTGCACAAAAACATGCTAATTATTAATATTTACACAATGCATGATTTTTATCAATTTATTTTATTTACACAAATATACATGGTGTTTTGCACAGGTTTTTAGCTAAAATAAAAGAATAAAGAGTGATGAATGAGGATTCATCAAAACTCCTCCAATCACCCTCCTTCCATGCGAGCCAAAGAAGAGGAGTTGTCTCCTCCTTGGACTGCCGGAATCGAGGGAAGAAGTTTGGTGTTCGGCCACTAGAACTGGGTTTCAGGTGGTTAGGAAAAGTTAGTTGGAATCCTCCAACTTTGAGGGTATATGTAGAGAGATTACTTGGGTTTCAAGCTTAATCTAATAGTGGCCGAGTGAGGTGTTTGTTAGGAGAAGAGATTCAAAGGTTTGGATTGCCTGAAAGAGTTATAGGACGTGCGGGAAAATTTGGTGAAGAAGGCCGATTGGAACAGAAGCTGTACCAGCTTCTTGGAGAAGATGCACCAGGTGCTGACACGTGTCAGCACCTGAGTGGCCAGATGTATAAATTACTTAAAAATTCAATAATAAATATTAAATAACGTTATTTTAATTAGGTATTAAAATAAGAAATGTAAATAATTTAATTATCTCAATTATAGAATAATTACTTTATATAAATAGTAATTATAATACAAAATATAAATATTATATTAATAAATAGGTAAAGATAAATAGGTTTTGAATTTTTAATTTAATAATTAAATATGTGAATATTAATTTTGTATTTTCTTAATTATTAGGGTAATAAATAAAGGTTATGCAAATTTTTAAGGATTTTAATAAATTAATTTACATATATTAATAAATACAGGGATAAGTTAACCAGTTCATTTTTATATATAAATTAGGGTTTTGGATTTTATTAAAATAATAAATAAGCTCAAAATTCTGAAATAAATTATGATGAAAACATAATATCATGAAAATAGTTAGAAATTATAAAATTAATAAAATTATAAATAATATGTTCTAAATAAAATAAATAGCCCAGAAACCCCGTTGTCATTAGGTCCCAAAACCGACTTTTTTGCAAACGGACTCCGAATTCAATGAAACCACCTCTATTAATTAGAGAATATTATTTTATGAACTTTAAAGGTGAGTAGAGTGAAATTGGAGTTCGTATGAAGAAGTTATGATGTTCGGAAGTTGAGAATTTGACAATTTAAAAGTAGGATTTCTTTGTATATGTACAATATAATACTTTTAACTTGTTTTTATATTTTTACCCATATTTTTAGAAATAATTAGGAAAAGAGTTTGATGAAAAATATGTAAATATGAATTAACTAAATAAATGAAGTTTTGTATTTATTTGATAAATAGTGAACAATGTGTGAAGTGTGTCTTAATTTATTTTTATGGTTTTCTTTCCTTATCTCCCCTTACTTAATGGTTTGTCGACCAATCCATGTTGACTTGGTCTCGGGGGATAGGTTATAAATATACCTTGCAGTTATATTTATATTTATAAGTCATATTGTACATATATGCATATTTACAATTTGCCTTATTTTCTTTTCGTTGTTCGTTATTTATTTACATGTTCTTGATACTTAAAAGTTGATTTTATTCATGAATGAAGTTTTTATAAAGGATGGAAATTAATGTATATTTACATGTATTTGTTAAGGGTTTTAAGACAAAAATGTGACAGAAAAGTTAATGAATCATGGATTCATCAATATACATAAACAACATTTCATTTAATAAATATAAAAAAAACATCCTGTAGAATCTGTGGAAGGAGCCAATGATTGCTAGTACTTTGACCTTTATTTATCAGCTGAAAGTGTTTACTACTTTCTCAATTTTAATATCACATATCAATTGAAAATCATTTAGTACTATAACACTGCGATAAACACAAACATAATATTATATATCATTCGTAAAACCAACATGATATCAATCATATTCAAACAACTCAAAAAATTCATAACATCTAATGCATGTTTAGTTATTTCAAACAAAAAATATTTTATCATTACACATTAAGATGTGCTAGCATTCTCAACACGACTAGTACATAGGATCGTGTCGAAATCTAGTGGACTTTCTTCGCAAAGTAGTTCCATCATCTTCATCACGTATACACCACAGTCGAGACTTTGAGCATGTTGTTGTGGACAATCTTTGACAAGTAGAGTTTCCCAGTGTATTAAGAAGTCATCCACAACATTTGTGCTAAAATATTCTGATATCCATCCAACCTACACATTTAGAAAGTGTAATGATTGTAAAATGTTAATTTAATGCAATATAGAAATAAAATATATCAATCACATTGTTTTCTTACCCATTTCAAGAGGTCCTTTTTATGTTGCTTGTTTCCATTCATGGAATTGAAAGAGATGCTTTTTGGCTGTAAAATCTGCCACTAGAAGATGCCAGTGATTTCTGGTGTGTATTACCGTGAATACCTTCAAGAATCCCATCATTCTTTCTTCTTTGATGTCATATAATCTCTCCAAATTTTTAAAGTCATCATATATACCAGCTTCTACATTATTCAGGAAGTATTGCTGAAAAGATATAGATAAAATCAATAATCAATTTGTTCATTTAGTTAAACTTTAATTAATATATTATAATTCTCATCATTTTGTATAATGGAGTGAACAAATATGGAAATGGTTCGTTTTCTTTGCAATGCCTATAACTCAATATATCCATGAACACGATAATAATCTGCAAACAATTCTAATTCATTAGAAAACAAAAATGTAGAAGTTTTCTCAATAATGAAATTCATTGATATATACCGAATCCTCTACCATTCTTTCGTACAAGAAGTTATGTATTTTCAGTCCCTTGCAGTAGTTTCTTAATGGTGAAAAATATGTTGCGTTGAATCTAAAAATGAACAAATATATTATAGTTTTTCATAATAAGCCAGAAAATGTATCAATCTTTAAGTAAGAAATATAAATACTTGTATGTTGGATCTCTTAAAAAATTATGTATTCTTGATCGAACCTCCTCAGAGCTGTCGTCATATCCAATAAAATCCGTGGGCGGATCGTATAGATACTAAATATAGATTTTGTTACTATTAGAATGTAGAAGGTTTTTTTTCAGCATAAAGATTAGATCTAACCTCTGTTTCATTGTCAACCATATGGCTTGAAGTGCTGCTCTTGTTTGTATCCCTTTTTTCTTCCTGATTGTAGTTGTACCCTCAATTCCAACACGGCGTGCTTCACTCCTTGCTTTAACCCTCTTTGCCATTGAGCTTGGACTGATAGCAGATTTCTGGTTTTTTCACTTCTTTCCTTTATTTTTTTCCACTTCTTTGGCTTGTTCAATATCAAGATCAATTCTAAGTTCAAAAGTTGGGCACTAATTAATCACAGGTCTTTTATCATCTTCTTGATTGTCTTTTGTTTTTTCAATATCCACGTTCAAGGTCTCATTCCCAGTGACAGACTTTTCCCCAATATCGTCAACCTCATTTCCTGATGTCTAATTTCAATCTGGCTATCATCATTTCTTTTTTCAACTGAAGCATGATCATGAAAATCTTCCTTTTCGCTATCTAAAGTATTGTTATTTGCATGATCATCAATTTCATTTTCATTATCATTGTTCTCTACTATTGATGCACCATCTATGCAAATACCTTGCTCTTCTGCAAAGCTCTATTTGTCCTTTTCTCCAATCTGAATCCCTTTTGATTCTAGCAGTGCCCTCAACATTTTATTCTCATTCTCAAGACTCCTTAATTGGTCAGTGTTATTCGAAACCATTTCTGTTTTTTCATTTCTCAATTCTGAAGCTTCCAAGTCTAATACCTTCCTGGTCAGAACTTCAATTTCTGCCTTATATTCAATGCATTTGCAATTTTTGTTGTTTTTTTTCTACATCGACTTTATTGCTTTTTGAACATTTCCATTCTATCACATCAAACTTTTGATCTTTCTTCAGTCTTCCCCTTTTCAAAGGACTATCTTCAGGCAGGGGAATGGGTGTATCAATAATAATATTTGGATTCCGTATGGAGAACCCATTCATTGTGAACTTCTCAAATGGAAAAACGTATTCATCATGTCTAATTCTCACTATTTCTTTTTTCCCATGATGCATTGAAATCTGAATCTGTTGATATGCAACAAATATTTGGTATTTATTACCCTTTGTTATTCATAATATAAATGATGTGTAGAATTACTTGATCATTCGTTAAAGACACCAATGGTCTTGTCAGACCTTTTATTGAGCCGGACCACTTTCTGATTCTTGGTCGAAGATCACGGCTTACGACCATATCCTTGCAACAGTACTCCAGCATCCATACCTATTACAAGGAACTTATGAATAATTTATTAAAGTGCAAAGAACACTTATTATGTATAAATACTTACATAGAGGCAAGCTACCCATCCAGTAAGGTATCCATGGGTAATACACGATGCACCATGACGTCTCTAGTTTATTCTATTAATGATATTATCTATGTTAAATAGAATCAATCGTGCGATTGCATCAGACCAATTAAAAAATCTTGTATCTTCTAGTGACTCGACATAGTGCAAAAGATCCTTTGGAAATGAATATGTTGAATCTGGGAAAAGAAATGTGCAAAACATTAACAGTATTAGGCATGTCACATAAATAGCGACTGAGTTATCATCATCGTAGTGGTAGTACTCAGTCAGTACGCTAACAAGTTTACGCCGGTTGAAAATCACGCCTTTGTCAAACATCTTATTAGCTATATAGCTTCTCCACTGCAAATGTTTTCCACATACTAAATCGTATACCCCGAACTCGAAATACCAAGTATGACTCCAATGTCGTCATCACTAAAGCTCAAAATCATGTTCCCAAATCTGAAATTCCTCCCTCCCTGATATTGCTCTACAATCCACTAAAAATTTTTTCGCTCGATTTCAATGCTCCTGATATTAGTAAATCTTGAAAAAGCAGTCTTGTTAATTAGTGCTTGTTGCTTTGGAGTTGGACGATGACTATCAATGAACTGCACAAAGTGATCTATAAAACACCTATGTTGGACGTACCCCTTGCATGTACAATAAGAGTTGTGTTGACATTTAATTATTATAATCAAAGCATCATTTCTCTCTTACATCCAAATTTTTCAGAATTGATATCCCCTGCATCAGTGTTCGAATCATTTTGTGTTCTTCTTCCTCTAATCATCTTCGCAGAACTCTTTTCTGATATTTTTAATGGAGTTTTGAATATAAGAATCATAGCAAACATTTCAAAGATGAAAAACAAATTATTATTATTTTGTACCTCGATTTGGATGGATGTTCTTTCTTTTCGATAATGCACCTTCAGATGGATTCATTTCATAACTACTACCCTCGCTTGCATCATCACAATCAAAATCTATGCTGCTCATTCTGTTCCTATAAACAAATTTCGTTTGATTTTTTACCTGCTATAGTATTTTGTACAATAAAATCTATAATAAAGTAATGTTCATATATTTTTTTTAGCCGTTCAAATAAAAAAGAAGGTGAGATTATGTCAAAGATTTTTTATTTATCTTTCTGGTATTTTTTATATTTAATAAAATTAAAAAAAAATAACTTTTTTTCTAGATCAACGATCTTACGCTTTTTCTGAAAGTACTAACATCTCATTTTTAATCATGATCATCTCAAATTTATTCTTATTCATTCAGAATAGTTTCATTATCTATACAATAAATCCTATTTTTTATTTTTATAAGTTTAACATAAAATTTTTTTACTAAGGGATGAAAAAATTGAAAGGTAAATTACAATTTGGGTCCCAATCTATGGGTATGATTCTAGAACGGGTCCCGATCTTTAAATTGTAACAATTCAGGTCCCATAGGCATTAATGTAAGGAACTTTTTGGGGCTAATGACGAGTATGCCCTTATTTAAAAGTTGGAACTCATCCCCCATTCCCTTCCCAACAATGGCATATTCGTCATGAACCCCAAATTTCCAATTTCTAAATTGTTCTAGGACCCAAATCGTTACAATTTAAGGATTAGGACCCATTCTGGGATCGGACCCATAGATGGGGACCCAAATTGTAATTTACCCAAAATTGAATGCTAACCTCTATGTTGTACAGATGATTGCAAAGTTCTTTTCGCTTCCAGGAACCGTGTGCTGCTGTATTCCCTGTTTTTGCTTCTTGCTGCAGATCCTTCTTCGTCGATTCGCTAGAGTCGGTAGGGTTTCCCTACTTCTTGAGCGAGTAGTAACTCTCTCCCTCTCTTTCGCTCTCTCTGTCTATCTCGAGTGCGAGGGTTACGCAGTGGCGAACTTCTCGGAAGTTATTAACCTATTTACTCTAATTAGATCCACGTCACATCGGTCCAAATAATCCTATTTTCCCTATTATTAAATTACACAATTACGATTTTATTTGACGAGAGTCTTATGTTTTGTTTTTTATCAACAATATTTGTAATATAACGATTATTTTTTTTAAATACTAAACAATGTTAACTTTTTTCATACGATGGTTTAATTGTGTTTGCAATCCTTTTATTAACTAATATGTTATAACGTCAATACGTTATTAAATCAGATATTTATATTGTATTTTTTTCCTATAAAATTTGTCTTTTTTGTATAATGTTGTATTATGAAACATTATTTTGTATAATACATTCTTTTTTTTAAAATCTATCTAATTGATTTTAACTTAAAATCATGATTTTCCATTGTCATTAAACCATGTACAATCATCCATTAAATTTAGGGTTTGTTTGTTAGCATTACTTTAAAAAACACGTCTTTCATAGTACGAGACCAATTTGTTTTGTATTTCGTAATAATGTTCTATACCACATACGTTCGTCATTTGTATTTATAATGACTATTTTGTATAATACACATGTATAATTATATTCTAATTATCCAGTATTTGAAGCATGTTTTTATAAACTCTGGTATCGAATTTACTTTTTTTATATTCCATCAACCCCTTAAATAGAAAGTTCGTTATTAGAATTCCCATAATTATAGTAACAAATAGTTAAAACCTTTCCTTGAAAATAGTATCTGATGAAAACCGTACTATTTTGTTTTGTATAATTTATATCTCATTTCTCAGAACAACGTTTTGTTTAGTATGTTAACTTGTTGCTTTGTAGGATACATCCAGTATTTTGTAGACAAAAACACACGTTCTTCAGCCATTTTTGTCACGTTCTAAAATGTGAAGTTTCTTTATTAGGCACCCCTTAAATTCAGGAATCGATAGTTATTGTAAATCCAATTTTTGTAGAATATGGTGGTTTTAATCATATCTGTTGGAATTAGATCCGATGGTCAGAATGCTTGGCCTTCCATATGTATGGAAAGATCAAGTCTCATTTGAAAGGCCCTCTCTCTCTCTCTCTCTATATATATATATATATATATATGAGGGAAATAGGGTTGCTCCCCATTTTCACATTTTTTTTTCAAAAGTAAAACCGTGAAAATTCATCACTATATCCCTATATTATGTCATTCAAGTTTCATGAGAAACAGAGACTCCTATGCCTTCCATGTAGACAGTGATTTTTTAACGGTCACGGAACTTTTTATATCGACGCCCTCAGGATAGACGTCGTAGGAGTCTCTATTTCGTATGAAATTTTAGTGACATATTATGAGGATTTAATAATGAATTTCCATGATTCAATTTTTAAAAAAAATATGCGAAAAATGGAATGAGGGAGCTAAGTTAGGAAAAACTTGAATTGGGGTACCCCATTTCCATTCACTTGGTGCGACACCTCGTACCATCCATCCGATATCAATCAACTGCACCCGAAAAAACCACTAATCCACACAAAAACCACTACGCTATTTTTAGAGAAAAAAGCTTTCTCTTCTCTTTCAATCCCAATTATCATGCTAAATATTGATTACACATATTTGATTGCTAAATATAGCATATTTTTTGAATGTCGTTCTCCTTACTCAAGATTCTAATCTATGTTCATCGTGATTTTCGAGTTATTCTCCTTCGGCTTCATCAAAAACATCGATGACATGCTCAAGATCTCTATTAAAAAAAGTTCCAGGTTAGTATTTTTTGCACATGAAGGATGCGCGTTCTTAATTTTTTTTCATTTTTCTTACTTCAATTCTTCGTCTCCCTATTGAAAATATCATTATTTTTCAATTGCAATCTTTATATATTTTCATACCTTTTCATATCAGATTTCAAACAATGGGGAGGATTTCTCAGTTACATTCTAATATCATATCTTTGGTGGCTTCATTATATTTTTCATTCTAATTCTGTTCATTTTCAATTTATAAAATTCTATTTTATTTCATCTTCGTGCACTCCTGTTCTATTAAATTTTCATGTACTTTTGTTCTATTTCAAGTTCAGTGCTTTTGATTGCATGATCCGTATATATGCATCATGTTTTAAGTTCAGTGACGTTGATTACATCATTTTACAATGCACTACATCCAATTACAATACATATGATCATTTTACATTTTTTATCTCATTTTTCATAATGTTATAATATATTTTACATTCAAACGACTATTGCATTACCTATACAATTGCATTCCAGTTATTTTTATATTACCTACAATCATTTTATGCTTCCATATTCTGTTTTTTTAGAATATCTCATTTTATTTTTACATTATACAGGTCACTTAAATAACTTTAAATGAGAGGAAGAAAGGTAAAGATCAAGACAACTATATCTTACGGATGTCATCAATTTGGAATTGACTACAGAAAAGTAGGAGATGAATGCAAAAAGATTGAGAGAAATGTAAAATACAAATTACAATTGTAATATATGTTAATGAAATGACGGATTCATTTATTTCTAGTCTTTATTTTGTTAGAATGTTTGACTTGGTAATGGATGGATGTAAACTTCATACATGGAATGTAAAATAAACCTGATGAATGTGAAATATGGACTATTTGTTTAATATGGGCTCATTTATTACACCGCAGGTTTAATACCTCCTAAAATTAATATGCATACGACATGTAGCATATTTAATGTGTTCACAATTTAGTCATCTAATATATTAGGAAATATAGTTGTAATAAAAGTTCCATCATTTTAGGATTGTTTTCCATGTGTACATCAATTACTTAGCACGTGGTTAAAGCACCATATATTTTAAGAATGATGTTTACACAAGAAATTCAAATTTTCGTCAGATTTGAGCTTTTTTGCGAAAATCAGTGGTTATGCTTTTGTAATTTATAGGACGGAATTGTAAAATATCTCAAACATTTGTAAATTGATAACAATTATTTCAAAATCGAACATTTATTCCATTAGATATTTCTGGAAAATTCTGTACATCACTCGCCATATACCTAAATATAGAATATTATTGACATGTATTTTACTAAATTAGCACTAATTTAATCCACCTACATATTAGGAATGTTAGTTGGCATGAAAAACCACCTAGTGGTTTCAATCCCACTCATACACTCATCATCCAATGACCTAAGATGACACCTTTCCATAATCAAGGAAAGGTGTCACCTCAATTCAAGTCCTACTTATATATATATATATATATATATATATATATATATATATATATATATATATATATATATATATATACATAAAGAATGCAGCCAGTCTCTTTTTCTCAGTCCACCGTCAAGCTCTTCTCCTCTCAAATATTAAATTAAAGATCATTTACGCAACACGATGAGTCCATGATTTGTTTTTATGGTATTCGTATCTTCCATTGAATGATCATGATAATGTGTCAAACATATATATGTATTGATTAATTAATAGAATTAAGTAGGGATTTTTACACCCATAACTCCGAGTAATTTTGCAATTACAATTATAACCCTGTATAATAGTGAATTACACGAGAAACCCCGAATAGTCACTCTGTCTCACACTCATGACCCTCCATTAGTTTTCCCCTTAACCCAACCATATCATTGGGTTAATCTAACCCTTAGTCTATCCAACGACTGCTAAAAAATTTTAAAAAAATAAAAAAACCTTCTTCCTCCTCCATCTGCTTGCAGCATAGCCGACCCCCTCCCCTTCTTCCTCCGATGCTCCTCCGCCTGCTGCCACCCCCTCTGCCCCTCCGTTGCCCCTTTGTCCGCAGCCACCCCTTCGCCTGCAGCTTCACCCATCCTCCTCCCCTCCAGCACGCCACCCCCTCCAAGCCCGCTACCCCCTCCCTCCGGCTACCTGCCTCCCCTCTAGACCCGCCTCCCGCTCCTCTCCCATTCCACCAGCCACTCCTCCGGAACCCGCACCACCCTCCTCATCGCTCGCCTCCTTCCGTACGCCCTTCCTCACCTCCTTGAGGACTTCGCCCTCGCCTTCGTCCCCCTACTACAACTCTCGCCCCCTCTTCCCTCCTCCACGCCGTCCTCCTCGCCCTGGTCAAAGGAGGCAACCCTGCAATGTCCAGTGGTAACCCTTCATATGGATCACATTTCTCCGGTCCTCCTCCTTCCAGACCGTCAGTTTGTCGTCGAGGACGACTATGGTGGCAGGGTGACCCAGTACCATGTCCAGCCCCTTCCTGCCGTCCTCCATGGAATCCTCATGACTGATGACCTTCCCCTTGAAATACTCCTCCTTAGGGTCGAGAAGCATCGCCATGGCTTCCGTGTACTGTCTGTCTCCCATGGTGTATATATGCAGATCATATATGGTGCTCGCCGCCCTAAGGAGCTGCCTTGTGAAAGGACTGATCTTGGTGACTGCCTCCGCGGACTCCACCACGTGGATTTCGCGGTTGGTCATCTGGTGGGATCCTGGCTGGAGAGGGTGGGAGTGGACGAGGGTGTGGTCAAGGTCGAGGACTAGTAGGAGCTTCCTTGTCTTTTGGGTGAGGTTGAGGTCGAGCAACTTCTTCTGTAGAAAGAAGTCGGCATCAAGGAGGAGGCCATCACGCATGTAGTTGAGGGCTATGAGAGGACCTCATGGTGTTGGACTACTGCTTCAGAGTCGTAGTGGAAGCAATGGGATCCGATGTAGGCGGGGCCGTGGGGAGGGCGCGCCTTGAGATGTCCATCGCAACAACGCCTCTTCAAGGAATGTAACAATCACGGTTCTTCCTCTCCCACACAGATCGCATCCTCTTGCGGGTGTAGGTGACATCAAGCGGATAATTTCCGTCGACGAAGGGATGGATCCGTAGCAACAGAAAGTATTGCTAGAGAGAAGAGAATAGCAGGAAGGGGAAGAGAAAGTATTGCGAAGGCGATGGCCGCTGAAGGCGAGGCGCGGTGACTGAAGGAGAGGTGTGGTGCAGGCGTGCTGGGCTACTGGAGCTGCAGGAGGTGCGCGGGTGGGGGCACGGTTGTGGTGGAAGATGGGCCTTAGGGGCAACTCGCAGATGATGGAGACAGAATGCAATGGCATGATTTGCAAATAAGAATGAACATTAGGGCAACTTTGTCTTTTTATAACGGAAACCGTCAAATATAATACAGGGTTATGTCATGTAAGAGTTAAGCATTACTCAAAGTTTCTCATGTAATTCATGATTATGCAGGGTTATGATTGTAATTATCAGGTTACTCAAGGTTATGAGTGTAAAAATCCCAATTAAGTAAGGGATCTTTTATAATTCTAGCAATGATGCAGTGCATCCTATGCAAACAGTCGGGGTATACATGCACATAATGCGAATACGTATACTGATACTGATAAGTATAGAAGCAGATACATCAATAATAATAATAATAATAATAATAATAATAATATCCATTTGAATACGTGGTGCACAGTAGCATTGATCAACACGTCCACCAATCCTTCATCATCTTTCTCATCATTTGGAAACCGCAGGATATTCTTTGAATGAATGGACGGCCGCTTGTTTTCTTCCGAATGGGACAATGGGGATCACTGCACCATTTCATCATATTTATTGATAGACCACGTACCTATGCAAGGTGTACATTATTAACTAATATGAATTAATTAATACGAATACGAATAAATGCAAGTAGATGTCCCCATGATATACGGACGACAGTGGTAGGTCGATGTCAAATTGATTGCTCTCTGTCGATTAATGAGGGAAAAGCTTTATTCCATTCAATAGATTGATAGAATGCTTCTGTCACACATCAGTTTATTAATTAATGTCGCATCCATTTGAAATATATAACTATGCATCTCTTGTTCTCCTGAAGAGTTTTTTTTGTATATACATGGGATGGTGGACACCAAGCCAAGAGGACATGAGAGTGTAGAATTTTTGAAGGGATTGTTACCCGACAGACCCTATAAACTTTGCTAATTACCTACACGATCTTTGAAACAACCTAATTCCCCCCTCATTTCCGTAAACTTGCCAACTCTTATCACATGAACCCTACGGTTAATCTGTTTGAAACTCGTAGGGGTTTTGGGGGTAATTTATATGGTCGATGAGGTAATTACGTTATACAAAAGATTGTCGAGATAATTTAAAAAGTTTATAGAGTCAGTCGGGTAAAAATCCCATTTTTGAATCCCTAATCTTTCACAATGGAATTAGGATGAGCTTCTTGATATCTAGCACTTTTCGATGAATTTACTTCCGACATCAAATCTTTTTCTTATTGGAATATTTTGTCAATTAATCCTTTGATAGTTATAATGGTTGCCATCATATGTAGCTTCTACAACCACAGGGACCGACATTCAAAGTAAATATATTATATTGGTAATTAGGAAAATTTCATCAATCAACAAAATATAGAATCACATAATGAAATTATCAATCATTGATTTGGTGAAGGCCAATTGATGAAACAATGATTCATCTACTCAAGTCCCAATAAACCCATCAAGACATTAAATAAGCACTACATAATCTGTAGATAATTAGATTTATTATTGTATATTAATTTCCTAATCAAAAATCATTCATTTTACTCTTGTATAATTATATAGCTTTTCTCTTATTTTCTATCTATTAAAAGTCCCTGAAAAGTTAGTTTAATATGTATCTATATCTGTGTGTAAATATAATCTCAAGGAAAAAAATAAAAATATCAAAACCATACAAATTGTTGTCTTATTGGATTTAAAATACATACAAAAATGTAAGTATGAAAAAATGAGATCTTTTACATTTGTATCCTTCATGAAAGTTGCAGATCTCATTGAGATGAAAATTTTTCGTGTTGAACACTTTTTCATGTGATTCCTTTTTTTATTTCTTTTTATTACATTTATTTTTCATTTTTTAGTTTTGTTGTTGAGTCATGTGGTCTCTCCTAGGCACGTCACGCGGTCCGTCCTGTCTTCTCTACCTGCCTTGCACCAAGGCTATTAGATCCCCGAATCCAACGACGCTTGATTATTCCATCGCTCCTCAAAGGTATTGTTGGATCAATTGATCCATTGGCCCCTCAACTTTGCTAACTGCCCTTTTGATCGTGTTCATCTAAGTCATTGGATCGCTTGATCCAACGACTGTAGCTCTTCGTCTACCTCTGCAACTCTTCTCTCTCCCATGATACATGATTGTCTCCTTGACAGCACCCATATTCTTCGTCCTCTCCACATGTTCACTCCAGCTTTGGGCAATGACATTCAACTCCTTGATGACCCAGCACCCTCACCAGCTGCTCCTTCTCAACCATCCACGCACACTGCCCTTACTCCACTTCACATGAAACCGACTCCCACTCACTCATTCCATCCATCAAAACCACCAGGGCCATGCTATTTCTCCAGTGTGGACACCTTTACGCATAAGAGAGTAAGAGCCACCTACTCCATCCAGTGATAATAAAGAGAGAGATACCTAGGACAAGCAATGACCATTCTCTTTATCGTTGAGATCCGTTGCTACCATCTACTACCGCAGCTTCGTTATGAGCTACTCGAGCTCATCACCTTTGTCGCGTGGTCTAAGAGAAGACTCGAGCCTCCCAAGGCTTAGCTCAGGTCTCCTCCTCTGCCTTGACCTTCTTCTCCACTAGGTGATGAATCAGTGATTCATCACCTTTATTCTTTCATTTTGGCTAAAATCCTTGGTAAAATACAAGTAAATAATCACTAATTCCATTTAATTATCACTCTAACTACAATTATTAATATTATATAATTAATACTTATTTTTACCAAAATAAAAGAATAAAGAGGAAAAGAAAAGAAAAATAAAAGAAGGATGTATATAGAAAATATACAGACTGATCCTAACCCCGAGACCAGGTCAATATTGACCGGGTCGACAAAAGAAATAAGTAAGGGGAGATAAGGATTATAATTTATAAAAATATCAGAAAAATTATTAAATCAATAAATAAATAAATACAATGAACCTAAAAATCCTATAAGTCCAACTTCTCAGGTTCATAACTATTTATAGAAAACTCCAATTGACCAAACTCACTTTTAAACTTCTTTTTATAATTAATACTATTTATTAAAGATATCAAAAAAAATTGTGGAATAAAAGGTGTGAGTTTTGGCATTTGGACCCCTTTGTATATATGTACATTATGTATATAAAACTTCTTTATTTTCTATATATTTATTTGTGATTCCAAATAACTCATTTATTTTTCTGAAATATTCGTAAAAATCACTATAAAAATATACAAATATAATTTAAAAATAAATGTGAATAAATACCAATAAATCTCAAAATCTAAAAGCCGTAAAGCCTAACTTCCAGACCTCATAACTTGGCCATATGAACTCCGATTTGAGTGTACTCACTTTTAAAGTTCATTTTGTAAAAATATCTATCAAATAAAAGTAGTTTCACTGAAATCTGAGTTAATATGCAAAAAGTAGGTTTTGGGACCTTATGGGTATACTTGTATATATGTATATATTGTACATTTTTATTTATTTTTTCTTATTTATTTGTGCACATCTTGTATTTTTAAATATTTTGTATATATTTATTTAAATTATATAAAATAAAAATAAAAATAATAAAATCTGAAAATAATCAAAAAATAAAATAAAGTATGTATCACATAGGTATTTTATACCTATTAATAAGGACTCTTATTTATTTTACCTTATTTATTAAAAATCATCATAAAATTATTTATTAAATTATTAACATTATTTATTTTCATTATTTTGTAATTCAAAAGCATTTATTTATCTATTTATTTTATTTTTCTCTTATTTAATCTGTTGTTTCGTCCTTTTCCCTATTTCGTCCTTTTCCTCCTTCAGCCCAAATAAACAGCTCGTCAAGCCGTTTCTCCAAATTTTCTAGAGCATATCGTTGATCGGTTCGAATTGATTCCTTCACCAACACAACGTTCTCACAACTCTTATTTTCACCATACCAAATTTTAATTTTCCTGCCTCGTTTTGCGCGTCGTATTATCATTCAAAAATTGGCGTGTCTCATCTTATAAATAAGGCCCCATCTTCTTCATCCTCCTATCTTTGGCCATTTTCTCCATCTCCAAGGGACTCCAATATATCATGAGTGACAACTGATCATTGTTGAAGTGAGGAACAGTGCGAATCGGCCTTTGATCCGGCGATCCGTCGCCGTGCTCTGCCTCGACGGCGAGCTCGAGCCTCCGACACCACCGCGTCGTCGAGGCAACGACCCGAAGGTTCCACCTCCAGCCCAGGCACCTCGTCCACCTCTGGTAACATTAGATCTGCAATTTACTTTCATTTCAGACATTATCATGATCCAATTGCAGCAGATAGACCTCCGATTAATCAGATCGGAGGTCCTTATTCCCCTATCCATCACGTTCATGCCCTTTACCAATACCTCGCCGATCATCATTTCCACCTTCGTAACCCTTTCATTTTCAAATCTACCTCACACGACCTGACCGCCTCTGGCCACATACGGTGGCTGGAGTTTTGGAGTTCTTCCTCCGCGACAACGGATCTCCTCCACTCACCATTCCTCTGTTATTTTGGACTGAGTCGGGTCACTACCTGCATGTTTTTCAAGAGAGATCAGCTGCACAGTTGGAGCTTGGAATCACAAACAATTTCATCCGAAGACATTTGCATCAAATGATTAATTGTTGGATTTTAACAAAAATTGCAATTCGAAATGGATATGGAAGTGCGCTGAAGTTGTGTTGTTGTTTTGTTAAAAAGCTGAATGAAGAATATTTTAATTGTGTACAGAGAGAGATCTAAACTCGTTGATGCGTGTACATTTGACTAATAGAAATGGATGCAGACAATTTATGATTGTCGATTATTGCTTCAACTATAATTCACATTTGTGATACTGCTTATCTGCATCCGATTCTCTCGAATCGAAAAGCATTAGATTACCTGCAGGTATCCCCGAAGGTAGTTCCAAACCAGTTCTCAAATCTGCCTTGAACTTTGGCTTCATACTTTGACCCGAACACATATGCCTGGAGCATCAGATCCGCCACATCTGATCGAAAACCATATGCAGATCTGAAGTATAACTAGCCGGAAATCCGCTCCGACCTTCAAAAAGAGAATCGGCAGTTGATCCTTCATCGAGCAGAAATGCTGCTGCCGCGTGAGGTTTTGGGGGAAGAACAAGGGAGTAGCTCCAGATTCGTGCAACACCGTCTGATCAGATCCGCATCAACGGTTAAGAGTTGCCACTGCTTTATTAGGTCACGCTTGTCTCACGCATGCATGACATTTTTTCTTGGGCATTTTGTCTCGACGCCCTTCAGATTCTATCTTTTTGTGAAAAGGTACAGACCCTGAGTTGCTTTGCTCACATGAGCACATGATTATCTGAAGCAATTGCATAATAACCCTCTCAATTAGTTTCAAATGCATCTATTCCTGTATTGTTGCAGAACACGTGAGTAGCCATATGCCATTTTAGTGTTTTTACATATTTTGCTCTTTGATTTACTTCATTATTAATAAATTGTTATGAAGTTGTACATAAATTGCATTTAGGTCCTTTTACCATAGCTTTTTATTTCATTGTTAATTTGCTTTAAAAATTAAAAAGATAAAAAATCAAAATAAAGCCAAGAATAGCTTGTTTAGATTCCCTCTTTTATTTCATTGCTTGTTTTTGATTAAATAACCCTTGCTTAATAACTGTTGCCTCCTTGAGTTCGACCCTGGGAGATATACCAGGTTAATAATTAAAAGAGAAAAAATCCATCGTTTTCTCTTATTGCTTTGATTGGATTTTATAATTTTTTGATTCGGTTGGTTTTTCTTTAGGTACAACGGCATTCTCCATTAATTAAACTAAAACCCAAGCGAAAATATGTCTAATCAAAATGGCGTCGTTTCCGGGGAGGCAACGCTAGGACGGATCATGAAGACCTTAGGATTAGATTTTATTTTCGCAGTCTTATTTTTACTAATCTCATGGCTTTTTGTTTCTGAGTTTTGCAGCACAGGTTGAGCCGCATAACTCAGAACCGCAAAATCGAGTAGTTTAGAATTTTGTAATTTCTTGTAAAAGAACATATAAAAAAGTGTCGTAGAAAGGGGCCTCGTAAAGGCATCCCGACTTGTACTCTTTCTCGGAGTCTGTTTCACCGAGGCTGTACTCCTGGGGGAGCAGAGCACCCACTGCAGCTTTTTCGATCGTAATTTTTCTTGATGGTTTTCCGCGTTTTTTCGAGTAAGGTGCTTGTTAGGTGTTTTACGGCTTTTTCCCTTCCCTGTGCACCGTTAGCTTAGTTTAGATGATTGTTTAGGATTCGACACCTAGGTGCTTGTATCTAGGGTCGATCCCGAAAAAAAAATACTGTAGACGGTTTCTCTCTGAAAATATCCAAAAAAAGTGAAAACCAAAAATTAAAACAGGGACAATTAATCTATCTGATCATAAAATAAACGTAAGGAGTCACTTCTTTCGTGGAGAGCAACCCCCGAAAGTGCATATCAGATATCATCTCCAGACTTTGTGTGTGAGAGAGAGAGAGACAACACATAAGGTAGAGCCAAAGTCTGGGCTTCTATCGAAATACTACTTAGTTCACATCTTAATTCACCTTATCTTCAGTGGGTGCTCTCGGGTAGCCGGAAACAATCCGAGTTCACTTAGTAGAGTGGAAGGTTTAAAGGACACTACGTAAGGCTCCATCCTCAAGTAACACGGGTAGCCAGAAACGATCCGTACTTACTTCCATACTGGCTGAGACTAGGCGAGTTCTGGTGAGAACTTGGTACAGTAAGACGTCAAAGTCTCGGGCACCTATCTAATCTCACTAATCTGAGAGAACGTTGTTTTCCAAACAACCGTAAAACTGAAAAGATAAACGACCGAACTCTTGCAGTCATCACCAGGGTTGTGTTGGTGAACTCGGGATTTTGTTTTGTGTTTGCTTGCGGTGTGAGTCATGATCTTTTCGATCTATATCTGAGATCTATCTCAATTACTCGTTGTTCGTGTCTTGTCTAGAATCGTTTTTCTTTTTCTTCAGTCACAATGATGGGTACACGATCTCTTAGGCTAACTCTTACGGCATCGCTTGCAGGTGCATCTACCTGATCATCTAGATCGGCTCGAGACGTCTCGTGTCTCAAACCTGAGTTAAGTCCTCCGATCTTCTCCGAGTGTGACTCTGACCTCGGAGAATCGTCTCCTTTTGTTTTCCTATCTTCTCCATCTCCTTCTACCCCTCTCTATTCATCTCTATTGAGTCAGCCTTCAATCACAGTGGCAGCTGAGAAGAACCATGAGACATGTGAGACAGTTTTAGATCAGATAAGAGATCTGGGTCCACGAGTTGCTGAGACAGGAGTGCGGATTAAGCAGCTGACATCGGGAGCCGAGTCTGTTTCTACTTCGACTTTGCCAATTTTTCTGATTGACTCAGACTTCATGACATTACTGCCAAAGTTCTATGGAAAGCTGCACGAGGAGCCGTATGAGCATCTTTATGAATTCGAGGAGATTTGCAGCACTCGATTCTATGCAGATATAACACATGAGGATGCTATGAAGAAGACTTTCCCTTTGACACTCAAGGACTGAGCCGCGAGATGGTTCCAAGGTTTGGGAAAGGAGCGAGCTAGCTGGGGTACGCTTTGAATAGCTTTAATGAGGAAATTTTACCTCATTAGCTGAGCCAATTTTATGCGGTTAGTTATCAGAGATTTTTTGCATGATCCCCATGATCCATTCCAGAATTTGTGGCTCAGATTTCAGATTCTTTTGAGGAGATTCCCATATCACAGAATTTCCCGAGCCGAGTTAGTTCAGATCTTTTTTATGGGGATGGCCGCAGAACAACAGGCATTGGTCGATGCCTCGTGTGGTGGTTCACACCACAGTCTTGTTGAGGATTCACTTTATAATTTCTTCAGAGAGATTTATGATGTTAAGACAACACACGAAGGATATTACAGACAAAATAGATGCGATCCACCTCTCGTTGATATAGGGATCGCTCATCAGGCAGTTGATGTGGACATGGATGTAATATCAAGGAAGGTTATTGAGACAAATACAGAGGGATCTCATTTTCAGAGATCGATACATATTCCATTGAGTTTTCAACCGAAAAATGAGTTGGTTCCGTGCTTCCTAGTTCAGGAGCCTTGGATACCAATTCCTCGGGTATTCCAAGATACCGAGCGAGAGCCGATGCTATTTCAACCAACCTATCAGCCGATTCAGTTTCCATATCAGAACCAGTGCCATGAGCAACCTCAGGAGCATTTCGCCTTGGAATCATTTGATCATTTTGAGAATCTTTAGCAACCTGAGATGGATGTGGGTCACCAGTTTGATATTCTCGATTTAGACGATCCCACATTAGATCATTTTGTCCATTTGTTTCTTGAACAGACTGCCTATCGTAGAGAGAAGATGGACACCTTCAGAGATTATATTGCCAGCATTGTCACAGAGTAGAGAACAATTTCAGATATTTCTGCTTCACATGAGTCGTTGAAGGAACATACAACCAGCAACGGCGCAAGTGCACATTCAAATTCTGATTCTCTGCTTAGTGAAGGCAAAAAATCACAAAAAATGGAAACAGAAGAAAATCCAGAAAAAGAAATAATGATAAGACTAATGACTCTTCTAAAGGATCTCAAGTTTCTGTGCCTCATAGAGCAAGTTTCCGTTTTAGAAAAAGATTTTCTTCTCCTTTTTATCCTCCGAGCGTACATACTGACATGGAGGATGTACAGATACCCTTCCCAGATGCTCTGAGCCTAGGAAAGGGCGAAAATCAGAAAATTTTAAAAAAAATCAAGATGCAAAATTTACGAAAGAGATGATGGATCGAATTCAGATCAAGCTCACTCTTTCGTATGCATTGGTCCATATTCCTCTTCTTCAAAAATGTCTGAAGCAGCATATCACACCAAAAAGGAAGAATAGGCGTAATCATTGCTCTGAAAAACAAGTGTTGACCATTGCCACTTGTTGCGCCATCTAGCACACATATCCCAAGAAGAAAAAGAAAGATATGGGAGCACCATTTATCAGCTGTCAGATTTCATATCACGAGTTTGAGCATACCTTATTAGACAGCGGTTCGTCAGTGAATATATTAACCTTTCATCTTCTCGAGACTCTTCATCTAGGGCCTCTAAAGAGAGCTAGAATGATTCTCCAATTTCCTGACTGATCGGTCAAGAGGCCGAAGGGTATACTTAAGGACATAGTTCACGCTAAGTATAGGGGGGTGTCGTATATATATGCTATATACACTTTAGAAGCCATAACTCGTACTTTCTCGTATTTTTAATAATAAGGCTTCTTAAAAATATGGTGTATATTTTGGGTTTTTAAAAGCCACAAGAAAATCGTAAAAATGTTTTATAAAAAAACAGTTTAAAATCGTTATATAAAAATGGTATAAAATTCTTTGATAAAATCCTTAAAATTTGAAAAATAAAATCCTTATAAAAAAATATTGTATAAAAGCCGTATAAACTTGTATATAAAATTGGTATAAAATCCATTGTAAAATATACAAAATCGGTGTAAAATTTGTGTAAATCAAAATAGTCCACTAACTTCACAAAAAGATCCCTAAAAATTGAAAAGTTTAAAATTCAATAAAAATTTGCAAAATCTTTTAAAAATCATTTAAAACATTTAATCCGAAAAATTTACCTCATAAAAAATTTATTGCATTCATTAGCATTTTTCAGAACAAGTTTGATTCTTGATGGAGCTTGGTTTAGGCCTTCATCCACTTACTTGGTTTAGGCCTTCATCCACTTAATTTTAAAGGGACTTTATTAGGAACGAGAATTGAGACTCTTTAGGTCTTGTAGACTTAATTCTTTGGGTTCCATGAGACCATGTTCAGAATTCAACTTGAAAGTGCCTAAGTAGGACACCTGGTGTCATCCGTTGAACTCTTCTCCATTTGAACCAATTTGGAGCTCATGCACTCTGCACTTAGACCTACATGGGGCTGCGAAGGGCAATCCATTTTGGTGATGTGTTTCCATCCTTGTCTGGCGGTGATGATGTCTTAAGACAGGAGAGATTGGGGTTGAAATAAAGCTTCGGATGAGGGAAGGATCTGCTGGCACACTTTTTTCTAAGACCCCAAAAATTAGGCGGAATGAAAAGATGCTATATCCGTCGGGGCATAAAGACCTATGCAGTGCAATAACAATTATCTCTACCAAAAAGAAGCTGAATACATCAATCACCAAAAATGACCACAATGGTCCGAGATTCAGAAAAGCCTGCATGTCTTTGTGAAGACTTGGCTAAACTGGCCAGGCTTCACAGGAGATGTTATTACACCGATCACACTCCAGTTCTCTTTCAATTCGTACTATCTTCTTTCTACACTCGATTGTGGACACAACACGACATGACCTTAGAAGGAAATACCTCCCTCCTTGAGGATTGAGTTGCTGGACAAGGGCCCAATGGGAGTGTGTAGCTGTATGGGCGGTTCCTTCGCTTCTTTAAGCGGGAAGAGCTAAAACCTTTCACACACAGTACAAATTGCTTTCAAAGCAGAAAAGTTTGCGTGATGGATAGGTGGATCTGAGCTGGCTGTTGAGGTGGATCTGGATAAGGATTTATGGAACTTGAGGGTTGTCAAGGCTTAACTCCTAATTCTACTAGAGTCCCGACACACTATTAATCAAAAGGTCTAAATCCAGGCTCCAATTTTTGGATGAAGTAAAAATCGGTTTAAAGAAACTAGCATGTTCTAAGTTCTTTTATTTTCCTTTTTCTTTTTCTTTTTGCTTGCACTTATTTATAGAATAAGTGTTTGCTAAGGGACTAGCAAAGGTAAAGTATAGGGGAATGATGAATCCGTGATTCATCACCTTTATTCTTTCATTTTGGCTAAAATCCTTGGTAAAATACATGTAAATAATCACTAATTCCATTTAATTATCACTCTAACCACAATTATTAATATTATATAATTAACACTTATTTTTACCAAAATAAAAGAATAAAGAGAAAAATGAAAGAAGGATATATATAGAAAATATACAGATTGATCCTAACCCCGAGACCAGGTCAATATTGACCGGATCGACAAGAGAAATAAGTAAGGAGAGATAAGGATCGTAATTTATAAAAATATCAGAAAAATTATTAAATCAATAAATAAATAAATACAATGAACCTAAAAAGCCTAAAAGTCCAGCTTCCCAGGTTCATAACTATTTATTAAAAACTCCAAATTAACCAAACTCACTTTTAAACTTCGTTTTATAATTAATACTATTTATTAAAAATACCAAAAAAATGTGGAACAAAAGGTGTGAGTTTTGGCGTTTGGACCCCTTTGTATATATGTACATTATGTATATAAAACTTCTTTATTTTCTGTCTATTTATTTCTGAGTCCAAATAACTCAATCTTTTTCTGAAATATTCATGAAAATCACTAAAAAATACAAAAATATATTTTAAAAATAAATATGAATAAATACCAATAAATCTCAAAATCTAAAAGCCGTAAAGCCTAACTTCCAGACCTCATAACTCGGCCATATGAACTCCGATTTGAGTGTACACACTTTTAAAGTTCATTTTGTAAATATATCTATCAAATAAAAGTAGTTTCACTGAAATCAGAGTTAATATGCAAAAAGTAGATTTTGGGACCTTATGGGTATACTTGTATATATGTATATATTGTACATATTTTTATTTATTTATTTTATTATTTAATTGTGCACATATTGTATTTTTAAATATTTTGTATATATTTATTTTAATTATATAAAATAAAAATAAAAATTATAAAATCCGAAAATAATCAAAAATAAAATAAAGTATGTATCACATAGGTATTTTTCACCTATTAATAAAGGCTCTTATTTATTTTACCTTTTTTATTAAAAATCATCATAAAATTATTTATTAAATTATTAACATTATTTATTTTCATTATTTTGTAATTTAAAATCATTTATTTATCTATTTATTTTTTTATCTCTTATTTAATCTGTTGTTTCGTCCTTTTCCCTATCTCGTCCTTTTCCTCCTCTTGCTCGAATAAACTGTTCGTCAAGCCATTTCTCCAAATTTTCTAGAGTAGATCATTGATCGGATCGAATTGATTCCTTCACCAACATGATGACCTAACAACTCTCTTTTTCGCCCATACCAAATTTTAAATTTCCCACCTCGTTTTGTGTGCTGTATTATCATTCAAAAATTGGTGTTTCTCATCTTATAAATAAGGCCCCATCTTCTTCCTCCTCCCAGCTTTGGCCATTTTCTCCATCTCCAAGGAGCTCCAATGTATCATGAGTGACAGCTGATCATTGTTGAAGCGAGGAATGGTGCGAATCGGCCTTTGATCCGGCGATCCGTCGCTGTGCTCCGCCTCGACGGCGAGCTCGAGCCTCCGGCACCGCCGCGCCGTCGAGGCAACGACCCGAAGGTTCCACCTCCAGCCCAGGCACCTCGTCCACCTCTAGTAACATTAGATCTGCAATTTACTTTCATTTCAGACATTATCATGATCCAATTGCAGTAGATCGACCTCCGATTAATCGGATCGGAGGTCCTTGTTCACCTATCCATCACGTTCATGCCCTTTACCAATACCTCATTCATCATCATTTCCACCTTCGTAACCCTTTCGTTTTCTAATCCACCTCACACGACCTGACCCCCTCCGACCACATACGGTGGCTGGAGTTTTGGAGTTCCTCCTCCGCGACAACGGATCTCCTCCACTCACCATTCCTCTGTTATTTTGGACTGAGTCGGGTCACTAAATGCATGTTTTTCAAGAGATATCATCCGCACAGTTGGAGCTTGGAATCAGAAACAATTTCATCCGAAGACATTTGCATCAAATGATTAATTGTTGGATTTTAAAAAAGTAGCAATTCGAAATGGATATGGAAGTGCATTCTCCTTATTTCTAATCTAAAAGCTTTACATTCTTATATGAAACACTGATGTTGTGTTGTTTTGTTAAAAAGCTGAATCAAGAATATTTTAATTGTGTACAGAGAGAGATCTAAACTCGTTGATGCATGTACATTTGACTAATAGAAATGGATGCAGACGATTTTTAATTGCTGATTATTGCTTCTACTATAATTCACATTTATGATAATGCTTATCTGCATCTGATTCTATCGAATCGAAAAGCATTTGATTACCTGCAGGTATCCCCGAAGGTAGTTCCAAACAAGTTCTCAAATCTGTCTGGAACATTGGCATCATACTTTGACTCGAACACATATGCCTGGAGCATCAGATCCACCGCATCTGATCAAAAACCATATGCAGATCTGAAGTATGACCAGCCAGAAATCCGCTCCAACCTTCAAGAAGAGAATCAGCAGTTGATCCTTCTTCGAGCAAAAACGCTGCTGCCACGTGAGGTTTTGGGGGAAGAACAAGGGAGTAGCTCCAAATTTGCGCAACACCGTCTGATCTGATCCGAATTAACGGTTGAGAGTTGCCACTACTTTATCAGGTCATGCTTGTCTCACTCGCGCAAACATTTTTTCTTGGGAATTTTGTCTCAATGCCCTTCAGATTCTATCTTTTTGTGAAAAGGTACAGAACCTGAGTTGCTTTGCTCACATGAGCACATGATTATCTGAAGTAGTTGCATAATAACCCTCTCAATTAGTTTCAATTGCATCTATTCCTATATTATTGCAGAACACGTGAGTACCCATATGCCATTTTAGTGTTTTTACATATTTTGCTCTTTGATTTACTTCACTATTAATAAATTGATAAGAAGTTGTACATAAATTGCATTTAGGTCCTTTTGCCAAAGCTTTTTATTTCATTGTTAATTTGCTTTAAAAATTAAAAAGATAAAAATTCAAAAAAACCAAGAGTAGCTTGTTTAGATTCCCTCTTTTATTTCATTACTTGTTTTTGATTAAATAACCCTTGCTTAATAAATGTTGCCTCCTTGAGTTCGACCCTGGGAGCTATACCAGGTTAATAATTAAAATAGCAAAAATCCATCGTTTTCTCTTATTGCTTTGATTGGATTTAATAATTGTTTGATTCGGTTGGTTTTTCATTGGGTACAACGACATTCTCCATAATTAAACTAAAACGCAAGCGAAAATACGACTAATCACTAGGTATACTCCCCCCACCCCTTTTTCTTATTTTTTAATTAGCACATCTCTCTCACTCTCCTGTCACCCAAAGCACCTTCACACCTCCACCGTATGACCCCAACCTTCGTGCGCCTTTTGCCAATCATCATTCTCTTCTCCATGACCTCCTTGACCTTGCTCCATTATACTCCTTGCATGAGAGGAGGACCCATCAAGTCTCCACACCAACAACCATCATAGGACCACCATTTTTCTTCCTCTCACCCTTTTTATATTGACTAACCCTGCAGGTACACGCTTCCATCAATGACTGGAGCTTGAGACTTGATAACAAGGGTTTTATGAGGGTCTAAAATATCCTCACTAAAAAGCGAAGATAGAGTGTCATTGAGGTGACCGCTCATGAAACATCGTGTCAAACAATAATTAATCCACAATATAAATCAATCAATAAAATAACAAAATATGTGGAGTTAAAATTTATAATCACTCTATAATAAATGTCTATAGTGTGTAAACATGTGTAGAGGTCGAACTCAAGGAGAAAATGGTAGATTGGGCAATAATGCACAAAATTTGTCCTCTTCTCTTGTCTATTTATTATCTTTTTGTGTGGGTTTTTATTTTACATTTTTTATGGATTTTAATTTTGATACTCTTTTTACTATTTTTACTTTTTTTTAAAATTTTTAATTTCTTTTTATATTTTATTATATTTAATTTTATGTTCTTTTAAGTATATAATATATAATATATAAAGCTATATATACAATATAAACTAAAATATTTATAGACACTACTAAAAGTAAATAAAGTTTACAAAATAAAATATTTTTGGGTTTTAAATATTTTTTTTACTATTTTTTTGTAATTTTTGGAGAATTTTTGCTAAAGTTTACGTATTTTTAAAATAAAAATATCCTAAATCAGGGATTAAATAACTAAGGTGAATTATTTTGGAAATTAAAAATAGAAAATAAAACCAAAAGTTTCCAAAACAATTTTTTAATTAATAATATAGAATACAAAAATAAGAAACATAAAATGATATTTTTAGAATTTTTGAGATATTTTTAAATTTTTTTAAAGGATTTTGGAGCTTTTAATTTTTATAAGTTTTCTTTTTCTCTTTTTAAGGATTTTAGGTTTGGAGTTATAAAATATTAAAATAAACAACATATATTTTTTAGATTTTTTTCAAAACAATTTGATATTTTTTGTATTTTATAAAAATGTAGAGTTAAAGTGCATGTTAGCTGGCATCTAACACTATTTTTGCATAATTTTTGGAGCATGGATGGTATTTTTAATAAATGAAACAGAATCACAAAAATACATGTACTTGCGAGGGCATATTTGCAATTAAAAATAAAGTCAAGGGTACATAAGCAAAAATTTCCAAAAATATATGACTAATATTCAAAGTTTATGGACTATTTTATAATTCACAAAATTGACATGGTGTATGTGCAATTTGCTAGCTCATGTAGGACGACATGTGAGTTGAGCTGGACTGGACTTATGTGCAAAGGCGTGAAAGCTTGAGGTCCTCTTTGCAAAATACACACAGAACTACAAAAACATTTACAGGACGAGTTAAAATTATACATAATGCAGGGGATAATGTATGCAATTTACCCCCTATATGTGCTCCATCGTGTAGCTGATGCGATCCACATGGCGTCACTTAAGAGACACCAACTATGATTAGAAGGTAACGGTTCGTGGATGGACGGTCGTGGCTCGATCAGACGCTTAATCAATGGTTGACGATGCCCTAGATCTGATGGTGGGATCTCAATATGGAGCGACTGGATCATTGGATGGCTCAGACGTGCCTAGGAAGAACACACGAAGAACAATACTCAAGGTTGCTTCGATATGCTCTAGATTGCACCTCAAATCCTTTCCGTTGCTGCAGACATGGGGGAAATGTTCCTGATGATCTTCCGCAGCTATGGAGGTGTTCAAAATGGCTAGGACTCCAATGATTTGGCTTCTGGAGATCTCGCAAATCCTGGGGTACCTAGAGCCTGACTTCTAGGTCAAATTGCTTGTACATGGCCCCTTTACTCTCAAGACCAACACAGAAAGAGTCAAGGGTTGAAGGAAAAGTACCTCGACCCGGTTAGGTGTGGAATCGAGATGGGATGGTCAAGGACGGGAGGCTCCGGTGAGGTGGTGGCTGGAGGAGCATGGATGCGTCGATCCAGATGGGATCGAAGGGGAATAATGGATTGTCTAGGTGTATAAGTGCAGGGGGAAAGAGGTGGAGGTGGTTACAGGTCGGAGACACGGGAGTCACGACAGCAAACGGTCGTTGGAGCTCTAGAGCTCCAGCGAGATAACTAACATATGCTAAGTGAAATCATTGATTAAAACATGAAATTAAATGCGGAAAATGAAATATACAAACTAAATCTAACCAATAGAAGTAAAGGCGCAACTCAAACTTGGATGGAAGGCCAAGGAGTAGGACGTCGTCGGAGCGCCGCTGTGGGTGCTCCTTCCGCTTTCTACCGCTCCAAAAACTCAAGAGACCTCCCCCTATCACTGGGATGCTCGCTTGTCCTAGGGTGGCTGGTTTTAGGGTTTGGAAAATGACCAAAAAGGGAAGGGAAGAAGAAGGTTGTTATTTATAAACAAGGTGGGCACCCTTATTGATTGGTGATCTGGGAAGAATTGGAGCTATGTACAGAGGATCCGTGATTTGGGCGAGGATGACTAATTATTGAGGTAGATGCTGGTGTGAAGAATTGATTAAAATAAACGATGAGATGCCTAGGAAAATGGAGGAAATTAGGGACTCGACACTTCTAAAAAGGTTTAGAAGCACCTGGGGTTAGTTGACTGGAGATCAATCGAAGAAAAGATCCGGCTGGTCCACATGGACCAACCAGATAAATACATGGTTGAAATTCCATTTAAAATGAATAATAAGTGATAAATGATTTTATTAAATTTTGGTTATAAAGAAATGTTTAGTATTTTGTGTAGTATTTAATTATAATATTTATTTATTTTTTTGAGTTCTTTTATTACAAGTTATTATTTACAAGTACACTTATAGGTATTTTACTTATGTATTGTATATTTTATTTTGATATTATATTTTAAAATTTTCTTATTTTATAATATTAATTTACATATCTATAACATATTTTTAGATGCACAAATTTATTTTTATTGTATAATTTATATAGGTATAAGTATAGGTATTTCATCTATGTATTTTTATATATTATTTTATTTTTATGTTTTCTTCATGGTTTTATTCTATTCTAATTTGTACAGATACTATAAATAAGATTTACAAAATTATAAAAAATATAAAATTAAAAAAAAATAAAAAATAACTAAAATGAATATTTTATTCATTTAATTGTACAATAGGGGGTCCAAAACCTAACTTTCACATCCTACCTCCAAATTAAGTGAACCACCTTCATTAAATAGCTAATTAAAAGTTATATAATATAAAGATGATTTTGAGATTTTGAGATTTTGAGTTTTTACTGAGGAGATATAGGTCTGGCAAGTTTGGGTTTTGGCTTTTTATTATGATCATAAAATGTACACCGAGTATTATTTTTGTATTATGGTCTCAAAAATGCAATAATGATGAATAAAAGAATATGCTTTTATTGTATTATTAGCCATTATATCCCCCTACTTTATTCCTTGTCGACTACTCATCAAGATGCCTATGTCTCGGGATTTATGGTCATAAAATACCTTTGATATTTTATTCCTTTTCATTTCTTTATGTTATAATTTTGGTATTAAAAATTGTATTTTATGCATAATAAATAAAACAAATAATGAATGTTAGTTTGTACAAAATAATGTCATATACATGCATTATCTAGGGTTTTTAAGGCCTAGATGTTAGAATAAAGGTGATAAAATGAAGATTCATCAAGACCTCATGTTGATATCCTCCTCTGCCTCAAAGGAGCTCACACTACGAACTTCGTTAGACCACCATAGGAGCTTGCAGATACCACCCTGATCATCTTTGCTAAGATACCGGTGAGCTCCCAACCATTTCAACATCATCACAACACTTGGGAGGACCTTGCGAGGGGTTGTCGAGCTCCACTCCCACACCACCAATTGAGGAGGATCAACCACAAATGATTTGAGCAAGCACCATTCGAGTTCTCGATCTAATGGTGCATGATCTTTCAGGTCTTCGTCATCTGATCACATCTGTAAGAGTACATCTGAAGTGCTCATTCCAGATATGATCTGAACCATTGGATCTCATGATTGATAAATCTCAGATTTATCATCTTAATTTACCATATTTATCTCTTCTGCTTAGGTTAATCAAAAAGATTCATCAACAACTAACATTAACTAACTAATTATGTATTGTAGAATATTATCACTATTTAATATATATTATTATAACCCTATTATGGTGTAATAATTTATGTATTTATTTATTATTAAAAATCAAATAAAAATTAGATGAATATTGTATATAAATAAATTAGCATAAAACAAAATAAAAGTACAAAAAATTAAGCAAAAGAAAATTATTTTATATGATTTTTATTAGTATTTATTTTTCGATTTGTTAGTAATTATGAGACGTTTCTTATTATAACCCCAGTAAGGGGCAGTTCTGTATTTTTCCCTTCCATGTACTCTCTAGGGTTTCTAGGGTTTTCCTATATAAGGAGCCCTAAACCCATTGGAATAAACATAGAAAAGTATTCCTCTCTACATGGTATCAGAGCAACAGTCCTGGACTGGGGCTCTGACCTAATCTCTCCCTCTCCCCACCCGCCGCCCCCACCCCCCTCTCGTCATGCACGAGTCCCAGACCTAGGGGAACCCACCCGCGCCTCCACGCCATCCACCTTCCTCCCCATGCCATCGCACCCCTCCCCACCGTGCCCACGCCGCTTCCGCACCACACCGGAACCCAACTGGCCTCCACGCCATTGGTCTTCCTCCCCACGCACCCACCCGTACCATGTGCATCCCCCCCGCACCCCGCGCACCCCCCACACCCCGCGCACACCCCCCCCCCCCCCCCCACGCGCATCGCGCGGACGCCATCTCCCTCTAGGCCCTACGCTGCGCTGTCATCTCCCCGCACATCGTGCACACCAGGCCCTGCCCCCAGCCGCGCCATCTCCATCTAGGATCCCTACCTCCAGGCTCCCTCCCTCTAGGTCTCCCTCCCTCCAGGCGCCGCCCATCGCGCGCACTCCGCCCCTGCGCGCACCCTACGCGCACCAGGCCCTGCAACCACGCCGCCACCTGCAACCAGGCCGTCCTCCCTCCAGGCTGCCCAAATGCCGTCCCTCCAGGCGCCAGGCAGTCCATGGCATTCAAGCTCTTAGCCGTCTCTTATCCGATCGTCCAGGGCACCTACATGCTGCCTCCAGGCCGTCTCCAGACCATTTTTTCTTTGTGGCGCTATTTCACAAGTTTGCCTCCTCGCACGTTACTCCTTGCACGATGGTCTGTTTATTAATAGCCTGATGATGTTCTCATAAGTTCTCATTGTCATTGAGATAGCCTAGATTATCTACCCTTCTCCTTTTTTCTCTACTGCTCATTATACTCGGCCACCATGACATCTAGTTCCACTTCTGTGGACTCCAAGCCCCTGTATGCGACACCTTCAATGATGAATCAGGGCACTACTATCAAAATAAAGGGATCCGAGAAGTACGTTCTGTGGTCTTGGTCATTCAAGGTTTTCATTGGTGGCCAACGTAAGAACTATGTTCTTACCACTGTCCCACTGGCTGCGACGGACAAGGATTATGATACTTGGTATGTTGATAACTGTCAGGTCATTACATGGTTGACAAACAGTGTTGACATTTCCATTGCATCCAATCTCCTCTATAAGGAGACTGCCAAGGCGATGTGGGAGAGCCTTGAAAATACATATTCCCAGCAAACTACAAAATCTAGGCTTTCTGATATATACACTAAGATTTGGTCTACAAACCAAGGCAACACATCATTAATCGAATATTACAGACAGCTGACAGGCCTATTTGAAGAACTTCTTATCTTTCAACCTGCATGTTGTGATAAGCAGGTAGGAGAATGGGCAGAATGGCAGGTTTATAGATTCTTATCAGGTTTACATCCTCGATATAAACCTGTCAAAGATCAATTTCTAACAGCTGCAGCATTGTCTAATCCTGAGACCATTTTTAGTCGTCTACAAGAACTTGAGTCTCCACCTCCTCCTCAGTCTGCCGAGACATCAGCACATTTTGCAAGGGGAAGATCTTTTCACTCTAGAGGACGTGGACACGATTCTGGCCAGGGATGTGGTCGAACTTTGGGCCATGGACGAGACTCATCATGTGTCCAAGGACGTGATCATTTTCCACCTTGCACTCATTGTGGTCGCATGAATCACTTGTCAGACAGGTGTTGGGCTAAATTTGGCATGCCCCCTAATGCCAACAATGCATATGATTCTTCCATCTCTGATACTTACTATGATGCATCTGAACAACATACTGATGATAGTCAGCCCTCTTTTACTGCCTCAGAATATGCCCGACTAAGACAACTGCTGCAGAATACTCCAACTGATACTAATGCTTCTGCATCTATTGCCAGTCTTGCAACAATCTCGAGTACTACTGCCAGCACTGCTTCGACATCTGCGCCTACCTGGATCATTGATTCAGAAGCATCGACTCATCTCACAGGAGAAGGTAGTCTTCTGTCCTCTTCCCGACCTTCTTCGGTCGTGAAATTGGTTCGGGTTGCCAATGGAGATTATTCGCCTATCACTAGTGTGGGCACTATGGAGTTCTCATCCACACTACGACTAACAGATTCACTGTGCTCCTGCCTTCCCTCTGAGCTTATTATCTATTCATAAGCTATGCATTGAACTTGACTGTAAAGTGATATTTGATAAATCTTGCTGTTATTTTCAGGACATCCGGACGATGAAAATTTTTGGTGGGGGGCATGAGAAGAATGGACTATATTATCTTGACATTCATACAAACTCTGGTTTCTCAGGTGCAGCTTCCATCTCCACCAATCCTCTACTATGGCACATTCGTCTTGGTCATCCATCCGCTAAAGCCCTCTCTATGATGTTCCCTGAACTTTCATCGCTAAAACCTTTTGAGTGCGAGGCATGTCAATTTGGGAAGCATCATCGAGCCTCTTTTTCTGCTTGTACTGAGCCCCGTCGTTCTATTCCCTTTTCATTAGTTCATTGTGATATTTGGGGACCTTGTCCGGTCTGAACACCAAGTGGTCACAAGTATTTCGTTGTCTTTGTAGATGATTTCAGCAGGTTATCTTGGGTTTTTCTTCTCAAAGAACGTTCGGAGATTAATCTTATCATAAAGAACTTCTTTCATTATGTTAAAAATGTTTTCTCCTATAACATACAAATTTTTCGTTCTGACAACGCATTAGAATTCACCCAACATGACCTTGCCTCCTTCTTTGCCTCTGAGGGAACCATCCACCAAATTTCTTGTGCCTACACGTCCCAACAAAACGGGATAGCAGAACGGAAACTGAGACATCTTCTATATGTTGCTCGCTCTCTTCTATCTCAGATGAAGGTCCCCAAAACCTACTGGGGAGATGCTATTCTCACAGCCGTCTATCTAATAAACAGAGTACCCTTGCCTACTCTTCATGGGTCTACTCCATTCTCCCTTCTTTATCCAAATGAATCTCGATTTCCTCTTCCTCTGTGGATTTTTGGATGTGTGTCCTTTGTCCATAAATTTCAGATTATCGACAAACTCTCACCACGGGCTATCAAATGCATCTTTCTAGGTTACTCACGAACTCAGAAAGGGTACATATGCTATGATCCTGCTGGTTATCGGTATTACATCTCTGTTGATGTAACATTCTTTGAGCAAACTAGCTTCTTCTCAGATTCTGCAACTGATATTTCACTTGATCTTCCTTCATCACCCATCATCCATAAACAACGTCATGTTCCTACACCACCAGCAATCCCTTTACAAGTCTCGTTGCCACAGGATAATATGCCTTCTTCGACTGTTCCCTACAAAATTGCTCGGATGATCCTCTAGAGCTTCCCATTGCTCTACGGAAGAGTAGAAGACGCTGTGCTACTTACTCCATATCCAACTACACATCCACATCTGGCTTATCTTCCAATGACCATCTCTACGCTGATGCTCTTACGACTGTCTTCATTCCACGAGATCACATTAGTGCTCTGTAGGGCGCTGGTTGGAAACATGCAATGAATGAAGAAATGAATGCACTTACTTCCCGAGGGACATGGGATCTTGTTCAATGTCCGAAAGGTGTTCGACCTGTAGCATGCATATGGGTCTTTACGACCAAACAATCACCGGATGGCACAATTGATAGATTAAAAGCTCCACTTGTGGCTAAAGGTTTTACACAAACCTATGGTGTCGATTATTTTGAGACATTTTCTCCTGTTGCTCGCATGGGGTCTATCCGAACTATTCTCTTCGTTGCTGCAAACAAATCTTGGCCCCTCTTTCAGCTTGATGTGAAAAATGCATTTCTTTATGGCGATCATGATGAGGAGGTATATATGAAACAACCTCCGGGCTATGAAGTCGAGGGGGAGTATGTATGTCGACTTCGCAAGGCCATATACGGTCTCAAGCAAAATCCAAGAGCATGGTTTGACGGGCTTACTACATAAATAACCACTCTTGGTTTCCAGAGGACGACATCTGATTATATAGTATTTGTCAGGAAAAGAGCAACTGGAACCGTTATACTTGCAGTCTATGTTGAAGATATGGTTGTCACAGGTGACGACTACAATGGGATATCAGAAACCAAGGCCTTCCTTCAAAAGGTATTTGTTACCAAGGACCTTGGATCTCTACGCTACTTCTTAGGCATAGAGGTACTTCACACTACCGACGGATTTCACCTCTCACAAAGGAAGTACTGCATGGACATACTTACTGAAGCAGGATTTCTTGGATGCAAGCCCTCTGGTATTCCTGCTGACCGAATGAAGCATGCCACCTTATCTGATCCAGACTTTGAGGATGCCTCCCGATATAGAAGCCTTGTTGGTAAACTTCTCTACCTTACTATAACCAGACCAGATATCTCCTATGCAGTAAACAGAGCAAGCCAACATATGGAACGACCATGCTACAGCCACTAGCAGGATGTTCTCCAAATTCTTCGATACTTATAGGAATCTCCAGGTCGTGGACTCCTCTACAAAGCAAATGGACACACGGACATGGTTGCCTATGCAGATGCTGATTATGCAAGCTCTCCAGAAGATCGACGCTCAACGACATGCTATGCTATGATGGTTGGAGGAAACACTGTTACCTGGAGAAGTAAGAAGCAGACTATTGTATCCAGGTCAAGTGCAGAAGTAGAGTATAGGGCAATGGCACATGCCACCTGTGAGACTATGTGGTTATTGGCCTTTCTTCAGAAGCTGAGTATTAATGTCACTACACCTATTCCCCTGTATTGTGACAACAAGTCTGCAACCTACATTGCTACAAATCCTGTATTTCATGAATGAACCAAACACATTGAAATTGATTGTCACTTCGTACGGGATGCAGTCAAGATTGGAATAATCACCACTCCACACATCAGTACTGATCTACAGCTTGCAGATGCCTTCACAAAAGCATTACCAAAGAAACGCCTGTCATGGATTGTATCCAAGTTGGGCATGACTGATAACTACGCTCCAACTTGAGGGGGAGTGTTAGTAATTATGAGACGTTTCTTATTATAACCCCTGTAAGGGACAGTTCTGTATTTTCCCTTCCATGTACTCTCTAGGGTTTCTAGGGTTTTCCTATATAAGGAGCCCTAAACCCATTGGAATAAACATAGAAAAGTATTCCTCTCTATATTATCTATGTACAGATGACCTCATATCTCAATGACTTCTACATGAAATTGTAGATCTCATCGAGATCTATAGCTTTTATGTTTACCATTTTTCGTAATTCCCTTTCAATTATTTCTTTTCTAATTCTTTGATTTTTCCATTTTATCCTAATTCTAATTGGGCCACATGACACATCCTCAGCAGCCCACGTGGCCTGAGCTCTATCAGACACCTGCCTTACTTCTGAACCGTCTGATCGCTTCTTGATCAGACAGATCATGATCGTTCATCGGTGCCTCAACTGCAACCGTCCGATCGCATGATCCGACGGTCAAGGTCCTTCCAACCTCCAATATCCTCCCTCCTCAACCAAACCACCCCTATTCTCCAATTTACACCAGCTGCATCCAGTTCCCTTCTGACTAATGATGAATCCTCATTCATCACTCTTTATTCTTTTATTTTAGCTAAAAACCTTTGCAAAACACCATGTATATTTGTGAAAATAAAATAAATTGACAAAAAGCATGCATTGTGTAAATATTAATAATTAGCATGTTTTTGTGCAAAAATAAAAGAATAAAGAAATAAAGAAAAAGTGGGAAATATTTAGAATAAATATTGAGTGACCTTAACCTAAGGGAATTCTCCACAAGGGCCTGACCGCAAAATAAAATAAGTAGAGAGAGATAGGGTGACTCAACATGGTGTACATATCCCTCTATATGTAAATAAATTATTTTCTAAAAATAAGAATATATTTGTGCTTCCCATACTTTGTACATATTTATAAAATAAAGTTAAAATAAAAATGGGAAAAATAAAAGAAAAATAAAAATAAATAAAATTCTCTCTCATCAGTGTACACAGACCATGTATATAAAATAAAATACCTATTTATTTCCCCTTGTAAATAATTAATAAAAATCCAATAAAAATCACTTTATATTCCAAATTTTATAGTGTAAGTAAATAAAATATAAAATTGGAATAAATATACATAAATAAAAAATTAAAAATAAAAATAAAAAAACATAGGTATACATATCTGTATATAATAATATAATGCAAATACGTATTTTATTTTTCAAAAAATAAATAAAAATCACTAAAAAATTCTTTGAAAAGAAATAAACAATTTTCATTTTGTAAATATTTTTAAATAAGTCATTTTCTAATTTATTTTGAATTTTCAAATCTCTGATTTCTCATTGGTCCACAGGGGATTGTTGACCCCCGGTCAACTCTCCCCCCCAGGACCACAGGACCCGCAGATCTACGTCCCGACCCGACTTTGACCAATTATCCTGGACCGATCCGATCATCTTTCACCTAAACCCCGGGCTCCATTTACAGACCTTACATCCGATATTCATGCCCCGGGATCTTCTTAGGAATCCGTGCACCAGAATTCCATGCGCGACTCCCTCTTTGCTGGATCCCTACCACTATATAGTCGCATCTTCCTCCGCCATTTGAGGCACCTTCAACCACCGTACTCCACTCCCAGGACCTCCGTCTTCTAGCCTTGAGTGACAACAAGCCTTAGGAGGCGTTGCAGCGAGCTGTTTAGAGTTTGATCTAGGTCCAAAGCGAACTATAGGTATATGCAAATATTAGGGTGTTTGGACCTAACTCTACGAGCAAGCAACTCTTAAGCTAAGGCTCATTCACACACAAAAAAATAAAAAGAAAATAAAAGAAAAGCGTCAAAAATCATCGAGGCCCCCAAGGGAACAATCCCTCGGGCACTGGACCTCGGGAGTCTTCGTGTACCTGTGAGAGTCATGTATTATTACATGTTTCTAAGTGTCACTCTCTCACATGAATATACATAATAAAATAAAATAAAATAAAATAAAATGCATGAAAATAGAGACTGTCTTCAAAAATTCTCCTTCTTCTGTCATGGGTGCTCTCTCCTGTTGGCGTGGCATAGAAGAGCCAACTCCACCTTGCTTGGGTGCTTAGGTCCTCCTAAGAGGTCCTCCTTCGCTTGGCGGTCCCTCGCATCCAAGACAAATAAAGAAGATGGGTCAGAACAATCAATCAAATAATATCAAATAGAAATAAAAACCAAACAAATAAATAAATCAGGGGCATGAGCAAACAATTGAATAAATAAACAAATACGCTCACAAAATGATACAAAATCCGTTGCCTCCCCGGCAATGGCGCCATTTGATGAAAGGGACCTGACGAGGGTCTAGAGTAATCCACACAAGGCGGGACCACAATGTCGCTGAGGCGACCGCTCAACAGATCCCGAATCAATCAACAATTAACCCACAATAAATATATGCAATGAATATCCAAAAATGTGGAGTTAAAATTTATTATAACTCTACATGTAAATGTGTATAGGTGTAAGTACAGGTAGAGGTCGAACACTGGGAGGCGAAGGGAATGTATGTGATGTATCATTTATTCAATCCATTGTTCATGTCCATTTATTGTTTCTGTGGGTTTTGGATTATATATGTATTTTTTTATATTTTTGTTTTCATAATTTTTATATTGTGTTTATATTTTATATTTTCTTTTTATATTTTTAGTTATATAAATATATATATATAAAGATATGTATAAAGATATATATATATAATAAGAGAGAGAGAGGAGTAATATAGTATATAGATATATATAGATATAAATGCTTAAAAAATATATATATATCTATATATATATAATTTTTTTTGCTTTTTAATATTTTTCTAATTTTTTTGTTAGATATTGGATCTTTCTGATTCTTTTATTTTTCTTTTTCATATTTTTAGGGTTTTTCAATTTCTGGACTCAATATATGTATAAGTATACCATATATAATTTTTTGGAATTTTTCAAAGACATTTTTTAATTTTTTGTATTTTTTTAATTTAAACAGTACAAAAAGGGCTTCTTTTTCATTTTTACTAATTAGGAAAAATGCAAAAATGTGAAATAAAATATGGGCGTACAAGGGCATCACATGAAAAATCTATCCTAATTTTTCTGGATTTTTAGAAGCCGTATATGTATTTTTAATAAATAGATAAAAGACACAAAAATAAAACAGCCTGACAGGGGTATTTTTGCAAATAAAATAAGTAACAGGGGCATCGGTGCAAAAAGTCACGCAGTAATAAACATTTATTTTAATTTTTTGAACTAATATACAATTAACAAAAACCGCCAGGGTTATAGTGCAAAATTCACGCACCTCACGTGGGACTGCACGTGAGGTGCGGAAGGACCAAAATGCAATTTAAGGAAGTACATGGGTCCTTTAGAAAAATTCACAATTTATTTACAACATTATAATTAATTTACAAAATTAAATACTAAATACGAAAAAGGGCAGTGGTTATATGTGAAAATTACCCCCAAAAGGCGCGCGATCCAATGACTGGGTATTCTTCACTTGACACGCATCGCTTCCTAGTGAGACGATGACGGTTCGCGGATCCACGGTGGAGATTAGATCATCTGGCGTGATCCGACGGCTAAGGCACGGGCAGATCCGACGGTTGAGGCTCGATCTGGGGAGACCTCCTTCATCTGACGGCGGCGAGGCAAGGTGGAAGAACAGGGAAGAAGGCCGGGATGGCCGAACTTCCCCGCCTTCAAGCTCGCTTCTCCGGCGTCCTTCGAGGCTTCTGAGGCTCCCACTGGCTTCCTGACAGGTGGCTCTAGCTGCTGGAGGTGTCTGATCGGACGGAGGGGCACTGGAGCGCCATTACAACGTCGGAGAAGTCGAGGGGCTCCAGGTACCTCCGATGAACTCTGAAAGCATCTCCTGGAGCTCCTCTTTGGTCCTAACCTGCTGGAAAGAACTCACGCGGTTCGAGGGGAGATCCCTCGACCGAAAATTGAAGCTGTTAGCACAAGAAATGGGCGATGTGGCGAAGCCTCCGGCGAGCGGCAGAGTTGAGGCTCCGATTCACAGATCTGGAGATGATCTGGTTGAACGGGAGTGGTCTCGAGGTGTAGAATGCGGAGGGGATCGAAATGAAGGCGAAATGGTGTCGGAAAAACAGTCGGAAACAAGGTGGCGAAGTCGCCGGAGCAAAGCTCCGGCGAACTTCGATTTAGCTAACCTAAGCTATTCTGATGATCTAAATGCATAATAAAAGACAGGAATGAAATGCGGGAATAAAAATCTACCTAAGAAAATAAATGCGCAGCTCTTATACCTGGGGGACTCCAGGGAGCAGGACGGACGCCGGAGCTCCGCCGCGACAAAATTTCTTCCTCCTCCGACCGATTCACGATGCTATGCAGCTCCTCCTGTCACAAGGGCTCACCTAGGACTGGATTCAAGGTGTTTTGGGGGAAGTAAGTTGGCCCAATTCGGCCAAGGAGGAGGGGGAGCTTATTTATAAACATGTGTATGTGCCCTTATTGACCGGCAAATAATAAGGAATCGGTGATATATACATTAGATCTAACATGGGGGCGTGTATGTACAATGTACCAGGAGCATTTCTTGTGAAGGAAGCAAAGGCGATCGATGGACGGGGCACCCGGGAAAAATGGGAGAAATTGGGGGTTTGACAGATCTGATGGGCTGGAGGCTTATTTATTTTCGAACATAATGGGAGCCCTTATTGACCGGCCAAAAATAAGGAATCCAAGCTATATACAGGGGAAACAAGCTTTGGGTGTGTATAAGAGTTGGGTTGGGAGTAATTTCCGTGAAGGGACCGATGTCATTGGAGCGACGGGTCGATCGGGAAAATTTGGAGAAAACGCCATGTCTGACAGATTTGACGGGCTGGTGAGGCTGATGGCTGAGTTGACCAAGGTCAACATTGGCAGGGCTGTGATTGGTCCATGTCAGCCCGAATTTGACTCAATTATTAGACATAATAAATGAATTAATTAAATTTTGTTTATAAAATAAAAAATGTTTATTAACTAATGTAGTATTTATTTATGATTTTTATTTATTTTTTTAATGTATTTTATTATGGGTTTATTTTAATGATGTTTTTATAAGTATATTTATATGTATTTATTTTTATTTTGTTTATTTTATTTCATTATTTTATTTTTTTATTTTATAAATTTATAACTTATTTTTATGAGTATAAATATATTTTTATTTAATTTTTAGGAGTCTATTTATATTTTTAAATAAATGTGTTTATGTATAGGTAGGTATACTTATAGGTAGTTTACGTATATATCATTTACATTTTATTTATTTAATGAATTTGATTTGTTTTTATTTTGGATTTGTATTTTTAATAAGTTATATATAATATATACATTATTATAAAAATATAAATGAATAAAGAATAAAAGAATAAAAATCCCTTTTATTTATGAATATATAGGTAGCATAGGTATTTTGCCTAGGTGTTACCTAGGCTTATTTTATTTTACCAATTCCTTTTATTTTTCTTTTAACTTTAATATGTACATGTATTGTATACATTATTTACAAAATTCTAAAAATATGAATTTATAAAAATAATGAATATTGAATAAAATGAATATTTTAATCAGGTATTATGTACAAGAAGGGTTAAAAACCTAACTTCCACAGATGGACTCCAAAAATCATGAAACCAATTTTATAAAATAGTTCTTGGAATGCTATATACAATTAAAGGTGAGTTTGGGTGATTTGGAGTTTTTATTTACAAGATATGGGTCTGTGAAGTTGAGATTTTGGCTTTTTATTTTGTGTATAAAATGTACACTGAGTATTAGTTTTACACAAACTCAATTTTGTAATTTTGTATACATTATTATCTACAACTTTCATGAACAAAGTTTCTTTATTTGATGAATAAATAATTATGTACAAAATAGGTGTCAAAAATGCATAAATAAGTGAATAAATAAATGAGGTATTTATTGTATGATTGGCCCTTATTTCCCCCTACTTTATTCCTTGTTTACCAATTCCATGCTGGCCTTGGTCTCGGGGTTAGGGTCATAAAATATTTGTAATATTTTATTCCTTTTTCTTTTCTTCTCTTTATTCTATAATTTTGGCATTAAGAACCTTATTTTCTGTGTGATTAATACAATGAATCATGAATGCTATTATGTACCACTAAATGCTATTTAACTGCATTTGCTGGGGTTTTTAAGGCCAAAATGATAGAATAAAGGTGATGAAATGGAGATTCATCACCCCCCTATACTTGCCTTTGCTAGTCCCTAGCAAACACTTATGCAATATGTACAAAAGAACAAAGAATAAGAAGAAAAGAAAAAGCAAAAATAAAGAATTTAAAGAATAAATTGAATTGATCATGATTATTAAACTCATCTGTACAAAATCAAAGTTTGGAGCTCAAGTTAGACCTTGGGGTGAGAATGTGTGTGGAACCTAGTCGGGAACTAGCTCTAAAACACAACAGCCTTCGATAGTCACAGAACTCGGTTCAACCCACCTCAATAGCCTGGTCAGAACCAGTCTACATCATACGTAAACCCTTATAACTATGAAGCTGACTTGTACAGTGTAAGTGATAGTGGCTCTTCCCAACTGAAATGACAAAGAGACTAGCTTCTCTAGAATGACAACCTAATGATTCCCTAATCCAACAGCTCTTTCCTCGAGGAGCAGGGTATTCCCTTCTAAGTTCAAGTGGCATCCGACTCAAGAGGAGGAGGTAGAGAAAAGAATGGACGGTAGCCAGTATAGCTACCAATCTTGGGATGCAAGACCAGTGTAGTCAAGTCATACAGCTGCAGGCTCACATGGTATAACTTTGATGCTCAAGCTTGCTTATTTTCTATATACATACTTTGCAGGCATTTTATTTTTCTACAGGCCTGACCTTTTTTTTTCAAACATACTATTTACAACAGCATTTACATAAGGACTTTTTCCTCTTGAGCCAGAAGACTATCCCTCTTTTGAAGCTTTATCGCAACCCACAGTCTCCTGTCTTTAGACCTCATGGCTATTGGACCAGGTTGGGGTGCACTTCCCTCCCTAGACGAGGATGAATGTTTCCACCCGTGTGCATCTCAGACTGGCAAATCCAACCCCCTCACCACTCCAACTGAGTTGAGCCAAGTGAAAGGTGCAAGTGTCCAAGTTAGGTCACGGTCGGCAAGAGTCATACGTGTGTTTCGAAAAGTTCTAGTTAGTCCACTGAGGTGACTTGAACCCAGCCCTGATTTCTCAAAGAATTAAGTCTACATAGACCTGAAGTACCTTAAACCTAGTTCCCGTAAGGTTCCAGTGCAGTTAGGTGCGGTAAGGTCTAACCAAGCTCCAATCTTCAACTTTATTGGACTAGTTCAAACATCAAGCTCAATCAAAGAATATAAATGCTATGCAAATGTTTTTTACAAATATGCAATTTTTCAGAGAATTTTGAAAACATTTTTTCATATTTTTACACAAAGAATTTTTGCAAATAATTTTGGCACTCAAAGTATAAGGTATGTTCAACTATTTACACAGGCATGCCGCTTTATTTTAACGATTTTTAAAGAATTTAGAATTTTGTTTTTATTTAAAGGTATATATATGTACACTTATTAAAGAATCTTATTATTATTTTATTTAAAATAATAATATAGTATTTTAGTTATTTATTATATGTGACTATTCCTCAAACTTATTTGACACAAATTTTTCAAATAATTTTTGAAAACTATAGTCCAAAATAATTTTTACAATCATTTTTACAAACATGTACACACATTTGAAAAATCATTTTGCAAACGTTTTTCAAAACAGTATATATAGATTTTTCAAGATATTTTTGCAACCATTTTTCAAACCACTTGCAAAGTATTTTTCAAACATTTTATTTCACACAAAGAAAATAAATTTTTACAGGCCACACATTTTTACACAGGTTGAAAACATGTAACAAAACGTTTTCAAAATAGTCTTCAATAAATGTTCACAATGATTTTCAAACTATTTTTCAAACATTTTGCAAAAAACATTTTCACCTGATTTATTAATCAGTATATACAAAAAGAATTCGAAGAATAATCACATCTCTTTTTATTAAGGGTTTTTAATGAATTTAAAGAATTATTAGCAATATTATTACAAAAGTACGAGTTATGGCTAAAGTATATACATAGTATATACGACCCCCCTATACTTGGCTTGAGCTATGTCCTCATAGATCGAAAAGAAAAGAGAAGACATAACTCGTACTGAGTATAGACAAGTCTAGAGAATATACAAATAAGAGATGAAGGAAATAGAAGTTGACCGCTCCCCCTATACTTAAGATCAAGTAATCCTAAGTATGGTAGACTGTATACAAATCAGGGAGGGTCAAGGGTGGGAATAGACAGATGAACAAATCAGGGTGCACCCCCCTATACTTAGGACAAAGTACGTCCTAAGTACAGAAAACTGACACAAAGGGGCGACACCTTTTATTGAGATAAAGAAATATGAAAAGGAAAAGAAGAAAAGAAGAAAAGAAGAAAAGAGAGATATATACAGATTGATGAAAAGATCGTTGAGAATCTACACATCACTCCCCCTATACTTAGGGTGAGATATCCCTTAGTATAGGCAACAATAGAAGTGACGAAAATGTGCAAGGAAAGAACAACTCGGTGTGTGCCCCCTATACTTAGGACAAGGTACGTCCTAAGTGTAGACACAAAGATGTGATAGATCTGGGGCACACAGAGCATACGGGAGAAAGAATGAAAAAGGTACACATACATACAATCGGTGAAAATCGAGTGAAGTACAGGACGGTGTCTGGTAAGCGACTACCGTACTATCGTCGCCGTCTCCCTGTGAGAACGAGGACTCAGCCAGAAGGTGAAAAGACACCCTGATATGCAGTCAGGTGGGTGTCGGCTATCGAGGATAATCAGATCGAAGAGTAAAGCAGGGTCTGGTAGCGTGAAGCAGTCAATCGGCGCATATGGTCAACATGAGGGAATATAGCCGATACCGTAAGACCGGGAGGAAGAAAGAGCAGTACGGACTCCTCCGGTCAATCATGGTCTCAGATAGATCGGAAATAAAGCATATGAGACTGTGTGATGCACAGCGGTGATATAATCTGAAAGTCACAAGAATACATCGAACAACACAATATGTGGCTCACTCTTGCGAGGGTCCTCAAGGTAAGCAAAGTCAGAGAATAGTCAGAGTACTCGGCTCCGTGCTCCATCAGAAAGGAGACACAACCAGGGATGAAGCCGAGTTCATAGAAAATGATGTACTCTCCCGCAGATAACCCTCGGGGAGTAGTACATGCTAGTCAATGAATAATTAGAATAGAAGCTCACCCTTCCGAGGGTCGTCAAGGAGAGCGGGCTCAAAGGAGCTTGATCCATCAGACAGATCATAGAAACGGTCTCGGTAGGCGACAGATCGGCTACCAGCAGAAGAAACCGTAAAATCGAGAAAGTGTGGCAGCGTCCCGCAAATAACCCTCGGGGAGCGGGCTGCCAACTAGTCATGGGAATAGCAGATAGTAGAAGCTCCACCTTGCGAGGACCATCAAGGCGAGCAGACTCAAAGGAGTCTAATCAGATAGGTCCCACGATCCGTAGATCGGATACACAACTCGAGATGGGACCAAAAATCATGTATATCAGACGACTCGATTCCGTGCTCCAACAGAAAGGAGACACAATCAGAAGTGGGAACCGAGCGTAAAGAGAGTATCGCAGTCTCCCGCAGATAGTCCTCGGAGAGTACTACGATCTAGGCAAAGAATAGTCAGAATGTGTCTCTACCTTGCGAGGGTCGTCAAGGAGAGCGGGCTCAAAGGAGCCGGATCCATCAGACGGATCCACATAGTGGTCTCAGTAGTCGACAAGGCGGCTACCAACAGAAGAGACCAATCAGATCTAAAATATGTCATAGTCTCCCGCAGATAACCCTCGGGGAGCTATGAACTAGGCATGGAATAATCAGAAAAGTGGAGCTCTGCCTTGCGAGGACCGTCAAGGAGAGCAGACTCAGATGAGTCTAATACATTGGCCTCGTGTACTGACAGGTCAGGCACATAATCACAGGGGTAGGCCAATCAAACATATTATCTGACTCGGTTTCAGGTCCCATCACAATGGCGACCCAAGCAGTGAATGAAACCGCAGTCCTAGAAGTTATCTCATTCTCCCGCAGATAGTCCTCGGAGAGTAATGCGAGCTATATCAGTGTAGGCCATGGAAATGCTTGCAAGTCATCTCAGGTCCTCAAAAGCAATAAATCACTCCATCATTTGGAGGGCATAAGATCATGCAAGGGAGAAAAAAAACATGTCAGTCACCAAACATCCCTTGGATCAATCCAATCTGCTGAGATGGCACGAAAAATAGTCAGGAATCCTCTAAGTGTCAAGGTGGACTTGAGAGTCAGGAGATCAAGGATGGGTCTAATAGGAAGATGAGAGATCATGCAGGGCTCGCACACCAATATCAGGAAGTCCAAATCAGAATAATCATTCAATCCTCAAAATCAAGATGGGTGGAACCTCAAGAAAGATAGATCAATCAATACTTATGAAGTCTTCATCGAATTATCGCATCATACCACATCCTCAATCCGGTGTGCGAGAACTAGAATTCCTCAATAATTCATCACACCTATGCTCTATGCATCAGCGAAAATCCTCAATAAGCTCGTATGCATGTATCAAAGACAAATCACATCAATATCAGCAACCTCAACATCATAGGCCCGACTTACAAATAATTTGTATAAATAATCCTCGATGTGGGCCTCATCATTATGCACAGCATTCCCGGGTAAAGGGAAAGATGATACGGGGGACACGAGGAATATGGATAAGAAGGGTACACAAAGGGAAGTGGAGAAGCTTATTGAGCGGGCGTGCCAATATCATGGGTGGTAGAAGAGTAATACAGAGGGTACGAGGAGGGCGGGCGAGAAGATCGGGACGTAGACAAAATTGGGTGCTTCAGATAGGGCGGGAACACCGCCAAAATTGTGGTCCGAAGAGCGGTCTCTCCCCGAACCAGAGAATATGGTACGATGGATACGTAGAAGATAGTGAAGAAGAGGGGAAACAACGGACTTGGCGAAGAATGATTGAGCTCAAGCGCCAATATCATGACTCGATGCAAAATGAAGAGATATATGTATAAGAGAGATAGAGAGACTCAAAGATAGAAAATGCATGACTCACACGGTGGGACCGACTACTCTAGGGATGAAAGAAAAACACAATGAACTCCAAGTCACAATCAAGACACAAGGCAAACCCCCAATTCACCTACTCAACACAGTGAAGACCATCATGTGACAGTCATTTATCTTTTCGATTTTAGGGTTTGGTGAGAACCACAAAAATTGTACAATCATAGGAGGCTTGATAGGATTTGGGCTCTACTCCTTAGTGTGTACGTGAGCACTTTAAAACGCATCCAATGAGGGGGTTGCTCTCCCCAAGACAAGGAATCCATTACGTTTTATTTTTAAGTCCAATAGAGTTAGCAGTCCCGATTTTATTTAAGTTATCACTTTTTTGGGTATTTTCAATGCACGTGCCTATCGAGGTTCCAATTTCCATTAAGCATCCTAGGTTGGCAAAAATAGAGGGAGAAGATCAGAAAAGCCATGCAAGTCGGAAAACGATGATGCATGCCAAGTAAGAAGACTTACAGTGCCTCCCAACTCTCTCCATGCGGGATGCATAACAGAATTTGAAACCTATGCTATATGCAAATGCAAACCGAAGAAATCGCCCTAGGTTCAGAAATTGCTATTTTCATGAAGCACCACAAGTCGCTCATTCATCTTTAGCCTCAAAAAGTCCGATCTTGGCTCACCCCTCCTCTGTGCTCATCACACTTGAGCTTAGGAGAAAGCGCTTTGCGGGGTTCGCTGTGGCACAAAGGCTAAGAGATAAATGAGCGGATGTTTAGAGTTTGATCTAGGTCCAAAGCGAACTATAGGTATATGCAAATATTAGGGTGTTTGGACCTAACTCTACGAGCAAGCAACTCTTAAGCTAAGGCTCATTCACACACAAAATAATAAAAATAAAATAAAAGAAAAGCGTCAAAAATCATCGAGGCCCCCAAGGGAACAATCCCTCGGGCACTGGACCTCGGGAGTCTTCGTGTACCTGTGAGAGTCATGTATTATTACATGTTTCTAAGTGTCACTCTCTCACATGAATATACATAATAAAATGAAATGAAATAAAATAAAATGCATGAAAATAGAGACTATCTTCAAAAATTCTCCTTCTTCTGTCATGGGTGCTCTCTCCTGTTGGCGTGGCATAGAAGAGCCAACTCCACCTTGCTTGGGTGCTTAGGTCCTCCTAAGAGGTCCTCCTTCGCTTGGCGGTCCCTCGCATCCAAGACAAAGAAAGAAGATGGGTCAGAACAATCAATCAAATAATATCAAATAGAAATAAAAACCAAACAAATAAATAAATCAGGGACATGAGCAAACAATTGAATAAATAAACAAATACGCTCACAAAATCATACAAAATCCGTTGCCTCCCCGGCAATGGCGCCATTTGATGAAAGGGACCTGATGAGGGTCTAGAGAAATCCGCACAAGGCGGGACCACAATGTCGCTGAGGCGACTGCTCTACAGATCCCGAATCAATCAACAATTAACCCACAATAAATATATGCAATGAATATCCAAAAATGTGGAGTTAAAATTTATTATAACTCTACATGTAAATGTGTATAAGTGTAAGTACAGGTAGAGGTCGAACACTGGGAGGCGAGGGGAATGTATGTGATGTATCATTTATTCAATCCATTGTTCATGTCCATTTATTGTTTCTGTGCGTTTTGGATTTTATATATTTTTTATATTTTTGTTTTCATAATTTTTATGTTGTTTTTATATTTTATATTTTCTTTTTATATTTTTAGTTATATAAATATATATATAAAGATATGTATAAAGATATATATATATATATATATATAAGAAGAGAAAGAGAGAGAGGAGTAATATAGTATATAGATATATATAGATATAAATGCTTAAAATATATATATAGATATAATTTTTTTTTGCTTTTTAATATTTTTCTAATTTTTTTTGTTAGATTTTGGAGATTTATGATTTTTTTATTTTTCTTTTTCATATTTTTAGGGCTTTTCAATTTCTGGACTCAATATATGTATAAATATACCATATATAATTTTTTGGAATTTTTCAAAGACATATTTTAATTTTTTTGTATTTTTTAATTTAAACAGTACAAAAAGGGCTTCTTTTTCATTTTTTCTAATTAGGAAAAATGCAAAAATGTGAAATAAAATATGGGCGTACAAGGGCATCACATGAAAAATCTATCCTAATTTTTCTGGATTTTTAGAAGCCGCATATGTATTTTTAACAAATAGATAAAAGACATAAAAATAAAATAGCCTGGCAGGGGTATTTTTGCAAATAAAATAAGTAACAGGGGCATCAGTGCAAAAATTCACGCAGTAATAAACATTTATTTTAAATTTTTGAACTAAGTTACAATTAAAAAAAACCGCCAGGGTTATAGTGCAAAATTCACGCACCTCACGTGGGACTGCACGTGAGGTGCGGAAGGACCAAAATGCAATTTAAGGAAGTACATGGGTCCTTTAGCAAAATTCACAATTTATTTACAACGTTATAATTAATTTACAAAATTAAATACTAAATACAAAAAAGGGCGGGGGTTATATGTGAAAATTACCGCTAAAAGGCGCGCGATCCAATGGCTGGGCATTCTTCACTTGATACGCGTCGCTTCCTGGTGAGACGATGACGGTTCGCGGATCCACGGTGGAGATTAGATCATCTGGCGTGATCCGACGGCTAAGGCACAGGCAGATCCGACGGTTGAGGCTCGACCTGGGGAGACCTCCTTCATCTGACGGCGGCGAGGCAAGGTGGAAGAACAGGGAAGAAGGCCGGGATGGCCGAACTTCCCCGCCTTCAAGCTCGCTTCTCCGACGTCCTTCGAGGCTTTTGAGGCTCCCACTGGCTTCCTGACAGGTGGCTCTAGCTGCTGGAGGTGTCTGATCGGACGGAGGGGCACTGGAACGCCACCACGACGTCGGAGAAGTCGAGGGGCTCCAGGTACCTCCGATGAACTCTGAAAGCGTCTCCTGGAGCTCCTCTTTGCTCCTAACATGCAGGAAAGAACTCACGCGGTTCGAGGGGAGATCCCTCGACCGAAATTGAAGCTGTTAGCACAAGAAATGGGCGATGTGGCGAAGCCTCCGGCGAGCGGCGGAGTTGAGGATCCGATTCACAGATATGGAGCAGATCTGGTTGAACGGGAGTGGTCTGGAGGTGTAGAATGCGGAGGGGATCGAAGTTAAGGCGAAATGGTGTCGGAAAAACAGTCGGAAACAAGGTGGCGAAGTCGCCGGAGCAAAGCTGCGGCGAACTTCGATTTAGCTAACCTAAGCTATTCTGATGATCTAAATGCATAATAAAAGTCAGGAATGAAATGCGGGAATAAAAATCTACCTAAGAAAATAAATGCGCAACTCTTATACCTGGGGACCTCCAAGGAGCAGGACGGACGCCGGAGCTCCGCCGCGACAAAATTTCTTCCTCCTCCGACCGATTCACGATGCTATGGAGCTCCTCCTGTCACAAGGGCTCACCTAGGACTGGATTCAAGGTGTTTTGGGGGAAGTAAGTTGGCCCAATTCGGCCAAGGAGGAGGGGGAGCTTATTTATAAACATGTGGATGTGCCCTTATTGACCGACAAATAATAAGGAATCGGTGATATATACATTAGATCTAACATGGGGGCGTGTATGTACAATGTACCAGGAGCATTTCTTGTGAAGGAAGCAAAGGTGATCGATGGACGGGGCACCCGGGAAAAATGGGAGAAGATGGGGGGTTTGACAGATCTGACGGGCTGGAGGCTTATTTATTTTCGAACATAATGGGAGCCCTTATTGACCGGCCAAAAATAAGGAATCCAAGCTATATACATGGGAAACAAGCTTTGGGCGTGTATAAGAGTTGTGTTGGGAGTAATTTCCGTGAGGGACCGATGTCATTGGAGCGACGGGTCGATCGGGAAAATTTGGAGAAAACGCCATGTCTGACAGATTTGACGGGCTGGTGAGGCTGATGGCTGAGTTGACCTAGGTCAACATTGGCAGGGCTGTGATTGGTCCATGTCAGCCCGAATTTGACTCAATTATTAGACATAATAAATGAATTAATTAAATTTTGCTTATAAAATAAAAAATGTTTATTAATTAATGTAGTATTTATTCATGATTTTTATTTATTTTTTTAATGTATTTTATTATGGGTTTTTTTTAATGATGTTTTTATAAGTATTTTTATATGTATTTATTTTTATTTTGTTTATTTTATTTCATTATTTTATTTTTTTATTTTATAAATTTATAACTTATTTTTATGAGTATAAATATATTTTTATTTTAATTTTAGGAGTCTATTTATATTTTTAAATAAATGAGTTTATGTATATGTAGGTATACTTATAGGTAGTTTACCTATATATCATTTACATTTTATTTATTTAATGAATTTGATTTGTTTTTATTTTGGATTTGTATTTTTAATAAGTTATATATAATATATACATTATTATAAAAATATAAATGAATAAAGAATAAAAGAATAAAAATCCCTTTTATTTATGTACATATAGGTAGCATAGGTATTTTGCCTTGGTGTTACCTAGGCTTATTTTATTTTACAAATTCTTTTTAGTTTTCTTTTAACTTTAATATGTACATGTATTGTATACATTATTTAAAAAATTCTAAAAATATGAATTTATAAAAATAATGAATATTGAATAAGATGAATATTTTAATCAGGTATTATGTACAAGAAGGGCTAAAAACCTAACTTCCACAGATGGACTCCAAAAATCATGAAACCAATTTTATAAAATAGTTCTTGGAATGTTATATACAATTAAAGGTGAGTTTGGGTGATTTGGAGTTTTTATTTGCAAGATATGGGTCTGTGAAGTTGAGATTTTGGCTTTTTATTTTTGTGTATAAAATGTACACTGAGTATTAGTTTTACACAAACTCAATTTTGTAATTTTGTTTATATTATCTACAACTTTCACGAACAAAGTTTCTTTATTTGATGAATAAATAATTATGTACAAAATAGGTGTCAAAAATGCATAAATAAGTGAATAAATAAATGAGGTATTTATTGTATGATTGGCCCTTATCTCCCCCTACTTTATTCCTTGTCGACCAATTCCATGCTGGCCTTGGTCTCGGGGTTAGGGTCATAAAATATTTGCAATATTTTATTCCTTTTTCTTTTCTTCTCTTTATTCTATAATTTTGGCATTAAAAATCTTATTTTCTGTTGTGATTAATACAATGAATCATGAATGCTATTATGTACCATTAAATGCTATTTAACTGCATTTGCTGGGGTTTTTATGGCCAAAATGATAGAATAAAGGTGATGAAATGGAGATTCATCAGTCTCCTGCGCACATACTGGGCCGGTGAAGTTTATTGACCACCCATTCTTGGAGGACCTCCAAGCACCGTCAGATCGACCCCTCTACTCCAGATTCGATCCCATCCGTCCATTCAAGGGCTTCGACTGACCATTGATCCATCTGAGGATCACATCCACGCCGTTCATCGCCGAAGGGACATTATCAGCTCTCAGCCGTCAAATCTTCCACATGGCATCGCCTCATGCATGGATCATAATAAAGGAGTAAATTTATTGTAGGCCCCTCTTCTTTTGGTTGTTACTGTTTAGTCCTGTAAATAGTTTATTTAGTTATTTTTAGCTTGGGTAGTTTGCATGTAGGACCCTAGTGTTTTTAAATATTGATATTTAGTCCCTGTTTGAGTGGAGCACGTGCTTCGCCACGTGAGGAGTTGAACAATTGCAGATCACATCCTGTAGTTTCTGATTGTTATTGTCTGGTATTTTATAAATAGGAATGACAGAAATACCCCTTTGTGCATGAGTCACGTGCCGAGCCCGTGTGTTTTGGGGTTTTTGCATTTTTGGCCTGGTGGTTTTCATAGTTATTATTTATTTGGCCCTGGAAATAACTTTCTCTGCACTTTGGTCCATGTATGCTGTAGCATTTGTTTTTATTGAATAAAATATCAAATTAAATCCAAATCTAGTGAAATTTGGACACGTGGCTCCTGCCACTTTGTAAAAATTCCACTAAAGTTTTGGAACATTTTTGTGGCTTTTATTATTTAAAAAAAATCAAAAACCTTAATTTTTGTTGCTCCCTGATTGAGAAAATCAACTAAAAATATAAAAATTCGTCTAAAAATTCTAAAAAAATTAGGGATTGTTTGTCTTGTTATTTTGAAATTTTGTCCAATTTTCATGTTATTTGGATTTATAAAACCCATAAAAATTAAAAAACTCCAAAAACCCTACATAAATCATTAAAAATTCTATAAAAATCAAAAAATTTGCAATTTCAATTTCTATAGTTAGGTTTTTATTTTTACTTTTCTTAAAAATTGCCATCCGATTTTTATAGGCTAATTAGTTATTTTTAATTTGCCTTTCAAATCTGACTGCACACTTTGTCACTGTTTTTTCCCTTTTTTGATTTTTATAAAATCAACTAAAAATTATAAAATTCTCAGAAAATTACCAAAAACACTTAAAACATAAAAATACAAAAATAATTTTATTTGATTTTTTTGGCTTTATTTGTTGTGTTTTATAAATAGTTGTTTGTGTGCTTTTCCCCTTGTTTTTATATTTCCTTTACTATTAAAAATACAAAAAAAATTAAAAAGATTTAAAAATCCACCAAAAATATTTCTTTTATTTTGTTTTCATTTTCGACAACTTCGTAGGCCGTCTCGGCCAATTCGTGCTCCTTGTGTCCGACCCTGGTTGCTATACCAGGTTAAATAAATAGCAAGGACCGCTTTGAGTTTATTTATTTATTTTCTAATTTTGGTGGTTCGATTTTCTTGTTGAGTCCGACTCGAGGGGTTGAGGTCGCAACGCCCACTGATACCTATCTCCCTTAGTCTCTCGGATTATCGGCTCATCAGAATGGCGTCGTTGCCGAGGAGCACGACTTAGTAGTCATTTTGTTTTGGTTTTTTTGTTCAATTTTTTTTTTCGCGGCATTTCTTTCGTCCGCGGCTTTTCGCAGCTTTTTGTTTTTCTTTTGTTTTTCTTTTGTTTTTCTTTTATTTTTCTTTTATTTTTTTTTTGTTTTTATTTGGAGTGTTTATTTCCATTTTTGCACATAGTTTATTTCATTTTATTTTATTTATTTTTATAATAACTGTTTCTAATACTCCTGTTTGACTTTTTGCGAGGGCCCGAGGACCGAGGCGGCTTTCTTCGGAAAGCCGAAGCAACCGCAGTATCTGGAGGTGGCTACCTTCTTTACAAAGCCGTAGGAGAGAGCGAGAGGTTGAGCGGGAGAGGAGAGGAGTAGTTTAGTTTTTATTTTACTTGATAATTGTAATAAAACAGGGACAACCAGACACTTGGACTTGGACTTGATCGGTGACTATCGGGGTCTGTTTCGCCGAGCACCGGTGTGCTCGGGGGACCTCACTGCATTTTTCGCCGATTTTAGTTTTCTTGATTCTATTTTATTTTTAACTGCTTGTCTGATTTACTCGGTTATGGCATTAGCTTAGTATTTTCTACTGATTGCGTCGTAATTAGGATCCAAACACCTAATTATCTGCCTGTGCCTAATAGATCGTATTTGGACCTCATTAAAATTAATAAAGAAAAGGCTAACTTGGTCACCCAAGGGGTCACGCACCGTTAGAGGTCGTATACAGTGCTGGCACGACCCGTTGTGGCGGGCACCGATTGGCATACGAGACCGGATGCCGACCCCTCCTGTTGACCCGTTAGTTATCGGTTCTCTCCGTGTAGAAATTGCTTCGTTAAGGACGATTTTCTCTTGCATCATATAGGTAATTTATTTTCAGTCTTTACTTTATGCGCGTATCACCCTGCATGTAGAGTGTTGGAGTCAGGTACGCCTTTCTTCCTCAGCATGCATCATTGATTTTATCGCGCATCAGCTTTTTCATCTTCTCCCCTTGTTTTCGGACTTAAAATAATTAGGAGAATCGAAAAATTCGTTAGGCGTTGTTTGATTGAAAAATACATAAAAAGAAAAAATTATAAAATTGGGACTGCTAAACACACTTGACCCTAAAAGACACCTCACATAAAAATTTGTCTTGGGGAGAGCAACCCCCTCATTGTCTGGTTTGTATGAGCGAGAGAGCGACCCGCACACTAGGCTAGAGCCATATCCGAACCCTGATCATACTACCGGCCTTTTATACAAGACAGTCTGGTAGGCGGATTGGATTCCCAACAGCTCGCATAACCGCTATGATAGACTGACATTATCACCTAAAAATAATTGATAAGATAATCAACCGATCTCTTACGGTCTTCAGCTCTGTGTTGAGTAGGTGAACCGGGGGTTTTGTTTGCTCAACTTGTGTGTTTCCAGACCTCATCCGCTTGACTCACCACATCAGGATGATGGGCAGGAGGTCTCTTAGCCAGCCTCTGGCTGCACTGCTTTTTAGCAATCCAACCCGTTCATCTAGGTTGGTTCGCGAAGCCGAGACCCGCTCTCCGAACCCGAGTACAATTCCACCCTGTTCCCCCTTGACCACCCTTCTACCAGTCCGGAGATACCAGTGCCAGATGCTAGACATCAGACAGATGATTTATCGGCACCTGAGTTTGGGTCTTTTTCCTTTGCAGAGACCATGGCCGATAGCAGCGATGACCATACTGGAGGTCCACGAGTAGAGCAGACTTACGTACTAGACCAGGGTACAATCACCAACACCTTGATAGCCTCCCTCGAGACGATGCAGCAGCAGATTAGGGATCAAGGGGCTTTCATGGTTGAGATGAGGAGAGAGATGGAGAGGATGAGAGCCGACCGAGAGCAGCTGAGAGCCGCAGGAGGCGGGCCAAAGATACCCGATCAGCCCGATGAGCCAGTCCAGCTGGCAGCAGTAGCAACAGGAGCCAGACCGATGCGGGAGCTGCATAACTTCGGATCGATGCTTACTCACCGGTGGATAGTTCTTCCAGTGATCGTGGGGGACTTCAAGTTCCCCCCACAGACCATTCAACTTCCACCCCTTTCCATGGGCTCACGACTGAGGAGCCCCATCTCCACCTCCAGGAATTTGAGATGATCTGCAGCACCGTCCACGATCGACAGGTGGACGAGGACACTATTAGGATGATTGCCTTTCCCTTCTCACTGGTCAACAGAGCAGCCAACTAGCTGAAGCACTTGGGGAGGTTCGTTCGTACCTGGGAGCAGCTCTGCACCGAGTACTTGAACAAGTACTATCCACTCGGGCGGACCAATGCAGCGAGGGCCCTGATCAGCAGCTTCTCCATGCTCCCCAACAAGCAGTTCCACGAGTCATGGGAGAGGTTCAGAGAGCTTATAGACAGATGCCCGCACCACGACATCTCAAAGCCGAACCTAGTTCACAGCTTCTTTTACGGGTTGACACGAAAGCTGCAGGGCCGGGTGAATACTTCTAGTGGCGGTTCCTATTTTGCCAAGGATGAGGGTCAAGTCTAGGCCATCTATGAGGAGATGGCTGAGAACTATACAGTGATGTCCCGGACCTGACTCTACACCCAGGGACGCCCACAACCACAGATAGTGTAGTTTCAGAGGATAGCACGGGTCGATGCTGGTCCTTCCACTTCGTCCGCGACAGCCGCACAGGCCGAGTCCATAGCCGCAAACATGGGTATCATCAGCGAGAAGCTGGACCGGATCGAGCTGATAGAGAAGAAGCAGTGCCAGGGCATGACGCAGATCGATCAGATGGCACAGATGCTGAGTGACCTGAAGACACAGATCATGTGTCTCTAGGAGGCACAGACGACTTCTCAGCCCCGTCTCAGGTCACGAGGAGATCCGAGAAGCAGTGGTAGCTTGTCCTAGAACTCCAGTCAGCCTAGACAGGTTCACCATGTCCAGGTGGAGTCGTACCAGCAGCCGCAGCAGCCTTACCAGTCACCACCATCCCATGACACTCAGATGGTGGTTTACCAGCCAGATTAGACTCTGGCAGTACTTCCCCCGCCCTCGTACGAGTAGGAGCCATTGATGGATGTCAACGGGATTTTGTACGACTGACCCCAGCCCGGTATCCGACGAGACCATCCCGGATTCCGCTGGTCGGCTGGCAGTTCCCAGTAGCAACCTCCAGCCCAGGGTGGCCAGTATGGCCAGCAGCGTGAGCAGCACCAGCAACAACAACCCCCAATTGAACAGCAGCAACAGTCATCCCCATACTAGCAGTATGGTCCTCGTTCCTATCAGCAGGGACAACATTGGAGGCGAGATCAGCCTCATCTGCAGCAGTACCCCTCTCACCCTCACCAGCAGCAGCAGCCTCACTACCAGCAAGGCTACCCGTCAGGTTCTCATGGGCTGACCTATGAGAACCCCGCATTGGATGATCTAGCCCGCCTCATGACCGAGCAGCAGGCTACATTTCGACGGGAGATGGATGAGTTCCGTCAGGAGATGAGGGAGATCATGAGAGGGAAGGCTGCCATCCCTGCACAGATTGAGCCGAACCCCAACTGCTTGAAGAGGAAATCTGAGCTGGTAGAGTTCATAGAGTCCACCACTCCTAGTGATTCACTTGGTGATATTTCTTCATATCTGTTTGATGCCGACTTTGTTACACTTAGGAGCGGTAGGATGCTAGCAGGAGGTGCCTCATCTGAGCGATGACTCGATGCCACTTCAGGAGCGCTAGTCGAGAGAGGAGCGGTGCTGAGGCCGCCAGAGATGATGACGGTTGTGTTGACGCCACCAGGGACATTGATCCAGCCGACGGTACTGCGGCCATCGTTTCACCTGATAGAGGAGGTTGTACTGATGCCACCAGATGTGATGCCGAGCCAGAGCGCGGTATTGATGCCGCACAGCCAGATGCCAAGGGTGGTGCTGATTCCACTGCTACTTCTACTGCAAGTCCTGTTGTTTTTCCATCTGTTCATGTACCTCAGGACGTTTCTGTGAATAAAGGAAAGGGTTTGATTTATTCTGATCCACCTGTGGTGATTGATGATGTATTTGTGGATTCTACCGTGCTTGAGCAGCCCAGACCCTCTCCTAGTCCTTCATCTGAGAAGGACCCAGTAGTCCCCTTTCCCCAAGCACTCCGCTTGGCTAAGGGGCAGAAAAAAGAAAACAAAAAAAATCACACCAGCTAGAGTTCTGCTAGTACATGATGGACCGCTTTCAGATACAACTAACTCTACAGGAGGCCTTGGAGCACATCCCTCTCTTCCAGCAATCACTTAGAGACAGGACCATAGTTTGGAGGAAGAGGAGGAGCCACCAGTCAAAGATCCATGTGCTCACTCACGCCACATGCTTTGCGATTCAGAACTGTCTGCCAGCCAAGAGGCCAGATGCATGAGCCCCATATGTCAGATGCCACATTCAGGAGCAGAGGTTCGATCGTACTCTATTAGACAGCGGGTCTTCGATCAACCTACTTCCGGCAGCCCTACTCGACCACTTCGAGTTGGGCCCTCTACGATAGAGTAGGACGATCCTTCAGTTTGCTGATCGATCTGTCAAGAGGTCGAAGGGGTTGCTGATGGACGTTGTCGTCACGATTCAGGGCCTGAAATTCCCCGTGGACTTCGTTGTGTTGGACATGGAGATCCCTGAGTTTGTGACCGATACCCCCATCATTTTAGGGCACCTGTTCTTGTCCACAGTCAAGACGATATCCCATCATGATAGTGGGAAGGTATACTTTCGCGTCGAGGGTGAGAGTGTACAAATAGAGACGATCGAGGATACTAGAGCCCGAGATTTAGCTTGCTCTGAGCAGACTTCCGATTCAGAGCAGATGACAGATGAAGGGTGAGACATCCACCAGGACTGTGACTTTGTGATCACAGGTGATGAGGCAATTTGGGCAGACCCAGTAGCACAGGTCATCCTCTCACCTTCAGAGTTTGTTGATGCACAGATGACAACAGAGGAGAGCTTGGATAGCACACCCCTAGTCCAGGATACATCTCAGGCAGCAGAGCCAGTCCCCGACCGCGAGGCAGATTTTGATTGTGATACTGATGCAGATCCCTTGGAGTCAGATTTCGACTTGGCTGAGTTTGATGACTTGATACCGTGTCCGACTTCCACAGAGCTGACAGCTAGGGAGGAGGCTGATGCCACAAAGAGCAGATACATACCAGTAGAGAAGCCTTCACCTGATTCAGATTGCGAGAGAGAGTTTCCATTCTTCCATACAAATTTGGCCGCATTCACTCAGACCTTTCAGAGGCCAGATCCACCAGCACAGTGTTATCCAGAGCTGAAGTCGCTTCCTTCATCGTTGAAGTATAGGTTCCTTGCGGGCGAGCATGAGATGTACCCAGTCATTATCTCAGCAGATTTGACTAGAGAGCGAGAATCCCGTCTGATGGGGGTTCTTGAAAAGAACTGCTAGGCGATAGGATGGAGTGTAGCCGATCTCCAGGGGATAAGTTCAGCCCTGTGCTCCCACCATATCTATCTCAATGAGGACACGAAGCCGTCGCGTGAGTTCCAGTGGCGGCTGAACCCGAACCTTCGAGATGTTGTCATGAAGGAGATCTCAAAATGGTGGTGCGTCGATTTTATCTACCCCATCATCGACTCCAAGTGGGTCAGTCCATTGCATGTGGTTCCCAAGAAGACATGCATCACTACAGTTGTCAGCGAGTCTGGAGAAGAGATCGCTACCCGGGTACCCACTTCTTGGAGGGTCTGCGTGGATTATAAACGACTCAACCAGGCCACCAAGAAGGATCATTTCCCCCTGCTCTTTATTGATCAGATCATTGAGAGACTGGCAGGGAAGAGCCATTACTGTTTCTTGTATGGGTACTTCGGATACAACCAGGTGGCGATTGTGCCAGAGGACCAGGACAAGACTACCTTTACCTGTCCCTTCGGGACATATGCTTTCAGACGGATGCCCTTTGGAATATGCAACGCTCCGGCGATATTCCAGAGGTGCATGTTGTCCATCTTTTCAGACATGGTAGGGGAGTGCTTGGAGGTCTTCATGGACGATTTTTCGGTCTAGGGCGACGGGTTCGATTCTTGTCTTGACTGCCTAGACCGCATCCTCCAGCGATATATTGAGGTGCACCTGGTGCTTTCTTAGGAGAAGAGTCACTTCATGGTGACTGAAGGGACGGTGCTTGGCCATATCATCTCCAACAAGGGACATGGAGGTTGATCCGGCTAAGGTGGATATCATTAGGAAACTCAGTCCACCGTCCACCTTGCGGCAGTTACGGTGTTTTCTGGGGCACGTCGGTTTCTACTGATGATTCATTCATGATTTCAGCCGGATTGCCTGGCCGTTGACTGATCTGCTGACGAAAGACACCGAGTTCATTGTGGATGATAAGTGTCTAGCATCATTTGAGACTCTCAAGAGTCTAGTTGTCGAGGCTCCTATCCTGTAGCCACCTGATTGGTCTCTCCCATTCGAGATCATGACGGATGCCTCCGATTTTGCCATAGGGGTCGTGTTGGGATAGAGGAGGGATGGAGTCCCCTTTGCTATTCACTACACTAGCCGGACTTTAGATGCAGCTAAGAGGAACTACACCGTCACTGAGAAGGAGATGCTAGCCGTAGTATTCTCCCTAGATAATTTCAGATCGTACATCATTGTATCTAGAGTGACCATTTTCACTGACCATACCGCCAACCGATACCTCATCTCAAAGAAGGATGCCAAAGCCAGATTGACCAGATGGATCCTTCTACTCCAGGAGTTTGACATAGAGATTAAGGACAGGCCTGGAGTCAAGAATGTGGTGGTGGATCATCTCTCCCGATTGGAGTATCTTGAGGATTCCCAGCAGATCGAGCCTATTTGTGAGACCTTCCTAGATGAGGTGATCATTGCTATCACCTCTCTCCCATGGTATGCCGATATTGTGAACTTTCTTGTTGCCAAGAAAGTCCCACAAGATTGGCCCAGGCAGAGACTTGAGACCTTCCTCGCGATGGCCAAGTTCTACCACTGGGAGGATCCCATCCTTTATCATGAAGGAGCGGATAGCATCTGGTGTAGGTGACCTCAGGACGAGCACCACAGCATCCTCACTTACTGCCACAAGCTTGAGGTAGGAGGACATCACACTGGGAGGAGAACGTCACAAAAAGTGCTTCAATCTGGCCTATGGTGGCCTACTCTCTTCAAGGACTCTGATGAATTCATGAAGAGGTGTACTGACTATCAGAGGATGTGCACTTGTGGACAGCGTGATATGATACCGATGTAGCCCATTCACTTCTGTGAGGTTTTTGACGCATGGGGCATCGATTTCATGGGTCCATTCCCTAGGAGTCAGGGATTTGAGTACATTCTATTTGCCGTTGATTATGTTAGTCGTTGGGTTGAGGCCATCCCCGCCCGAACCGCATATGCTAGGACTGTTTGCAGATTTTTGAGGAAGCATATCATTTTATGGTTCGGGGTACCTCGATTGTTGATATCTGATGGGGGGTCTCATTTTGTCAATGACAAGGTAAAGGCCCTTGCTAGCGAGTTCATCATAGACCATCGAGTAGCCACACCGTACCATCCTCAGACCAATGGTCTTGCTGAAGTGTCGAACAGGGAGATCAAGACTATATGCAGAAGGTCATTCGCCCTAACCGAAAGGATTGGTCACAGCTTTTGGACTCGGTCTTGTGGGCATATCGGATGTCCTTCAAGACATCATTGGGTACGTCTCCCTTTCGCCTCATTTATGGCAAGCCCTGCCATTTACCTGTTGAGCTTAGACATAGGTCACTCTGGGCAGTTACAGACGTCATCATGGATCCAGTGAGTGTAGGAGACCAGGGGAGGGCAGAGTTAGCAGCCCTGGAGGAGCTTCGTGATGCAGCCTTTTCGAGCAGCCTATAGTACAAAGAGAGAGTAAAGGAGTGGCATGATTCTCATATCAGTCACAAGCAGTTTGAGCCAGGACAATGAGTATGGTTGTTTGATGCCAGGTTGAGATTATTCCCAGGGAAGCTACATATCAAATGGAAGGGACCCTACTTGGTTAGAAAGGTACACGACAACGGGAGTATTGATATATCTGATCAGTTGTCTTCTGAGAGTACCTTTCGAGTTAACGGGCAGCAGCTAAAGCCATATCTAGATCATGAGCAGCTGGTCGTTGATGTTGCCCTGATTCATTTTGCGTGAGATGTGGTCTCTTGACTCACATCTATTGCATCTCACGCCTGACTATCACTGTTCTCCCGACTTGTATAGATCCAGTTGTTCATATCACGCTATTCTTCAGTCCAACACCCCATTTGCATCTTCTATGTTTCTATACTTAGGGTACACTTTACCCTAAGTATAGGGGGTGTGAGACTTTTGAGTTTCTTTTGATCCATTTCTACCTCTGTTTTGCTGCCTATACTTAGGGATATTTTACCCTATGTATTGGGGAGGTAGACCCTGTACATTCTCACTCGGATTTCCCTTCGTGTACAGCCTGCTAGACCTAGGATTATTTGATCCTATGTATAGGGGGACACCCCGAGATCCTCTTACATTTCTATTCTTTCATTCATCTTTGTATATAGCATTCCTTTTTCACTTCCCTATACTAAGCACGAGTTATGTCTTCTTCATCGCTCTTGACTTTGAGGACATCATTCGATCTAAGTATAGGGGGTGTGTATATATTCCATATATACATTAGCCATAACTCGTACTTTGTGTGAGTATGTTAATAAATAAAATATGGCAAAAATCGAAAAATCCATAAAAATTAAAAAAATTTCCTTGTAAATAAAATTCTTTTATTGCACATACATAGCTAGTTGTACAAATTATTTTTGTAAAAATGTTTGTAAAATCTTTTTGTGTAAATAACTTGTAAATATTTTGATATCAAAATTATGTATATTAAACAATTTTTTTGTAAAATATTTTGAAAATCAAAAGTTTGCAAAAACCTTGTGTAAATTTGTGTAAATATTTTGCAAAACTTGCATCCATGCATACATCCATGTTTTCAAAACATTTTTCAAATATTTCGCGCATGTGTAAATATTTTGTAAATTGCGTCTTTGTAAATACTTGTATAGTTTTTCTTGGATCATAGTTGACATTTAAACTAGCCTGGAATTAAATTGAAAAAAAGAGCTTGGTTAAGATCTTAATCCACCTAATTATAAGAGGAGCCTTATAGGGCTTAGGGTTGAGACTTTTCAGGTCCATGGTGACTTAATTCTTTGAGTCCACTAGGCTATGATCATATGTCATCTCGATGAGCCTAAGTAGAGCACTTAATAACACACACATGACTCATATAGACAATGACTTTACTTGGACCAACACTTTACATCGAGCTCTCGACAGATGAGGTGGTGAGGAGGCAGTCTTCCTTGACTTGGGTAGCATATGAGGGTAGTACTTCTAGGCGGAACATCTCTTCTTCTTATAGTGAAGGAAGTGCATCACAACTTGGTCTTGTTGCCATGAGGTCTAACTACAGGAGTTGTGGGTTGCAATAATGCTTCAAAAGAGGGATAGTCTACTGGCTCAAGAGGAAAAACTCCCTTTGTATATATGTTGCACTTTGTAGATATGTTGTACAAAAAATGCAAAAAGAAAAGAACTCCAAAAAAAGTGGTGGGTCAGATAGAAAATGATAATCCCACCAGAGTGTATATAGTGCAATAAGCAAAGCTTGAGACTCATGTTCCACCTTATGAAGATTGCAGCAGGGAGACTTAGCTACACTGGTTTAGCTCCTAGGGGTACATGGCTTCACTGGCCTTGAACTTAGAAGGGAATATCCCGCTCCTCGAGGAAAGAGTGGCCAGACTAGGGTCATAAAGTTACCTTGTTGGAGAGGGTTGTCATTTTGCTAATTCTGAGGTGGAGAGCTATACCTCACTTACACTATACAAGAAAAGATTCATGGTCTTCAGTGTTTGTGTATGTAGACTTGTTCTGATCTGGATTATAGGGGAGTCTTGACTATAGATTAGTGGAAATTAGAGGCTGTTAAGTTTTAAACCTAAGTCCACATAAGGTTCCGACACATTAATAATCCAAAGATCTGACTGAGCTCTATACTTCAATTTAATGAAGGCATGTTTAATAATCAGCCTTATTCCATGCATTTTCCCTCTTTTTCTTTTTCCTTTCTTTTTCACTTCTTTTTCAAATAAGTGTGCTAAGGGACTAGCAAAGTTAAGTATAGGAGGGTGACGAATCCTCATTCATCACCATTTATTCTTTTATTTTAGCTAAAAACCTTTGCAAAACACCATGTTTATTTGTGTAAATAAAATAAATTGACAAAAAGCATGCATTATGTAAATATTAATAATTAGCATATTTTTTGTGCAAAAATAAAAGAATAAAGAAATTAAAAAAAGAGGGAAATATTTAGAATAAATATTGAGTGACCTGAACCCAAGGGAAGGCTCCACAAGGGCCTGACCGCAAAATAAAATAAGTAGAGAGAGATAGGGTGACTCAACATGATGTACATATCCCTCTATATGTAAATAATTTATTTTCTAAAAATAATAATATATTTGTGCTTCCCATACTCTGTACATATTTATAAAAATGAAATTAAAATAAAAATGGGAAAAATAAAAGAAAAATAAAAATAAATAAAGTTCTCTCTCATTAGTGTACATAGACCATGTATATAAAATAAAATACCTATTTATTTCCCCTTGTAAATAATTAATAAAAATCCAATAAAAATGACTTTATATTCCATATTTTATAGTGTAAGTAAATAAAATATAAAATTGGAATAAATATACATAAATAAAAAAATTAAAATTTAAAATAAAAAATACATAGGTATACATACATGTATATATAGTAATATAATGTAAATACGTATTTTTTTTCCAAAAAAATAAATAAAAATAACTAAAAATTTCTTTGAAAATAAAAAAACAATTTTCATTTTGTAAATCTTTTCAAATAAGGTCATTTTCTAATGTATTTTGAATGTTCAAATATCTGATTTCTCATTGGTCCACGGGCGATTGTTCACCCCCGGTCAACTCTCCCCCCAGGACCACAGGACCCGCGGATCTGCGTCCCGACTCAACTTTGCCCAATTATCCTGGACTGATCCGATCATCTTTCACCTAAACCACGGGCTCCATTTGCAGATCTTACATCCGATATTCACGCCCGGGGATCTTCCTAGGGATCCGTGTACCAGAATTCCATGCCCGGCACCCTCTTTGCCGGATTCCTACCACTATATAGTCGCATCTTCCTCTGCCATTTGAAGCACCTTCGGCCACCGTCTCCCACTCCCAGGACCTCCGTCTTCTAGCCTTGAGTGACAGCAAGCCTTAAGAGGCGTTGCAGCGAGGATTGGAGCGCTCTAGCCCCTGGTCCGGTGGTTCTCACCGCCGTGCTCCGCCCGAAGGAGCTCGAGCCTCTGGAGACATCGCCTCATTGAGGCAAGGACCCCAGGAGGTCACCCCCCTTCTAGCACAGACGTCCACGATCTTCAGGTAGCCTCGATATCACCTAGAATACACTCTATTTCCATTTTGCGATTTTGCGCCGCCGGCCTTCGCTGGCTGTTTCGCTCCACTCCGATCACTCATTTCTCCATCTGACCCTCGCTTCATCTTCACGAGACTTCGTTCCACCTTCTACGCCCCTCCGATCATCTTGGTCCACCTCGAAACTAAGAAGTGGGCCTCCTCCGCCGTCGCCTCATCGAAGACCCTCGTTCTGCCTCACCAGACCACCCATTTCGTCCATAACCGAGTCGAGGCACTTTTCCCTCGACCCAGCGTTCTTCCTGTGCAGGTTTATTCGAAGAAGGACCCCATCTGGGGGTCCAACTGGTCAGGCACAACTCCTCCTGCTTCTCCCAGTCGCCGGAGCATCTCCGACGTCTCCAGCCCCATCTGAGCATACCACCAGCCGCGGACGAGCTGCCTCGTCAATTTGCCCATTTCCGTAGCGTCTAAGGAGGTCTCCTGTGCATGTATTGGGCTGGCGAAGTTCGTCGGCCACCCGTTCTTGGAGGACCTCCAGGCACCGTCAGATCGACCCCTCTGCTCCAGATTCGATCCCATCTGTCCATTCAAGGGCTTCGACTGACCGTTGATCCATCTGAGGATCACATCCACGCCATTCATCGCCGAAGGGACATTATCAGCTCTCAGCCGTCAGATCTTCCAGATGGCGTCGCCTCATCCGTGGATCCTAATAAAGGGGTAAATTTCTTGTAGGCTCCTCTTCTTTTGGTTGTTACTGTTTAGTCATGTAAATAGTTTATTTAGTTGTTTTTAGTTTGGGTAATTTACATGTAGGACCCTAGTGTTTTTAAATATTGCCATTTAGTCCATGTTTGAGTGGAGCACGTGCTTCGACACGTGAGGAGTGGAACAATTGCAGATCGCATCCTGTGGTTTCTGATTGTTATTGTCTAGTATTTGTAAATAGGAATTACAAAAATACCCCTTTGTGCTTGAGTCACGTGCCGAGCCCGTGTGTTTTGGGCTTTTTGCATTTTTGTCCCTGTGGTTTTCATAGTTGTTATTTATTTGGCCCTGGAATTAACTTTCTCTGCACTTTGGTCTCTGTGTGCTGTAGCCTTTGTTTTTATTGAATAAAATATCAAATTAAATCCAAAACCTATGAAATTTGGATATGTGACTCTTGCCACGGTGTAAAAATTTCATTAAATTTTTGGAACATTTTTGTGGCTTTTTGTTATTTTTAAAAAATCAAAAACCTTAATTTTTGTTGCTGTCTGAATTAGAAAATCAATTAAAATATAAAAATTCCTCTAAAAATTCTAAAAAATTAGGAATTGTTTATTTTGTTATTTTTGAGTTTCTATCCAATTTTCGTGTTATTTGGATTTATAAAACCCATAAAAAATAAAAAACCCCAAAACCCTATAAAAATCATTAAAAATTCTATTAAAATCAAAAAATTGCAATTTCAGTTTCTGTAGTTAGGTTTTTATTTTTATCTTTCATAAAAATTGCCATCAGATTTTTATAGGCTAATTAGTTATTTTTAATTAGCCTTTCAAATCTGACTGCATACTTTGTCACTGTTTTTCCCTTTTTCAATTTTTTTAAAGTCAACTAAATATTATAAAATTCTCAGAAAATTACCTAAAACACTTAAAAATATAAAAAACACAAAAATAATTTTATTTGATTTTTTGGCTTTATTAGTTGTGTTTTATAAATAGTTGTTTGTGTGTTTTTCCCCTTATTTTATATTTCCTTTACTATTAAAACAAAAAAAATTAAAAAGATTTAAAAATCCACCTAAAACATTTCTTTTATTTTGTTTTCATTTTCGACTACTTCGTAGGTCGTCTCGGCCAATTCGTGCTCCTTGTGTCTAACCCTGGTCGCTATACCAGGTTAAATAAATAGCGAGGACTGCTTTGAGTTTATTGATTTATTTTCTAATTTTGGTGGTTCGATTTTCTTGTTGAGTCCGACTCGAGGGGTTGAGGTCGCAACGACCATTGATACCTATCTCCCTTAGTCTCTCGGATTATCGGCTCATCAACCAACTGCCATACCCTTAATCGCCTCCAAACCCTAATTTCTCTCCGATGGATGCAGTTGAAACTTCTGCCAAGCCTCATACAACCTCCGCTTTTTCCTCTTCAAATACCCCACCATCGCCTTGTGCGACGATTGTCCAACCTTGATTGAAGCTTCTCCTAGTCATCTCCCCTTCTTTGTGACAAGAGGAAGGAGGATTGATTGAGTGATCATGGTGTTTGCTTTTGGTGAGACCCATGGCTGAAACGGCCATGTTACATCGTCTCTGATGGTTCTCATGCTCCTCCCCATCGCTTGGGGATTAAGCCATGACCCGAGGTCTAGAAGACCTCAGCCCAAGCCCCTCATTCTGCTGCACGTCATTCTTCAAATCTCCGGGTAAGTAGACCTATTTATTTTGTTGATTTCTTCAATTTGTATCGCTTTGTAGATAGCTTGAACTTTCCACTCAACCCATTTCCAACGTTTATCGAAGATCAATGATCTTCGTTGATGATTGACTTCCTCATTTCCTCATTTGATCATCCCTATCATCTTGCTCATGTCCTCTACCTGTAAGGCAGAGCGACCCATCAGGTCCGCCATAATTCATCATTATTTTCTGACCTCCATTCCGCTCACTATCACACGCACGCACATCTACTGCATTGGCTATCTATTCTTCTAACATTTGCAGGTGTCAAAATCTTCATTGGTCGAAAGTCTTTAGGGAGCATCGATATGAAGTTATACCTCTGAGGTATCTCCCTCGCCACTTTCTTCCAAATACTATAGGGCCTTCTCCATCCAAGACTCATCTTTGCAGGTTCTCTGAAGACCCCCGTTGACCATTAGGAAAATCACAACATCACAGAGGAGGAAGGGGGGCTAATCAGAGCCCAGTTCTGGCACCGCCGCGAGCAACGCTGGTCATTCGATCAAGAGGTACACGTGTCATCGGGTCACCCCAATTTGGGGATGATCTGACGGCTCGATTGCAACCACATCTTCTATCCGAGCCTAATCCAGACCTACATCTTCGTCCAAACCAACCCAAAGCCACAGCTCTTATACGCTGCCATGTGGCCCGAGCCGCGACCCTCCGATTGAGCCTAGGACCGCAAGTGCATCGTGCTTGTGGGCATGGGTAAATTGCGCATTAGCCCTTGCCAGTTTATAAAATTCCAAAATACTCCTGTGGGGGGGGGTATTCCTTAATTTCAGGAGTTGGTTTTATATATTTGCATTTTACTCCCTCCAAGGACCTGTTTGTCATGTTTTATGCATCTTTTTTATCACAATTATGCCCTTGCATTCTATGGTGAATAATTTGAGATCTTTTATCCAAATTTAGTGATTTTAGTGGCATTTTGAACCTTGTTTAATTATCATGGAATTGATATGATTTATCTTATGATTAGATAATAAAAGAAGGATTAATTTATAATTCTATATTGTGCTTACATGCTTATTATATGAAGTATGACTCTACATCGCATTGATCAATTGGATGTAGATGTAATTTATATAATTGCTTGAGTTTGAATAATAATTTTAGGGCATATTTGTGAGTATATTTGCATGTGTTAGAGTGTTGTCATTATATTCGTTATGTCATTATTCCTAACATGCAGTAATGTGTTCTAAATCACATTTTTTTCGCAGTCATGCATACATTTGTTATGTACACTATCTTGCATTAATTGCCTGCATTGTTATTTCTATTTTGGTCTAGATAGATTATCAATCACTTAACCTAGATAATAAAACACCTAAATAATCATATTATGGCTCGTGTCCTAGTGTTCGACCTTGGACATCCTAGGTAAAAATTAAATCTCAATCCTCTTCATAGAGATTATTCATTCGGTTCAATATTACATGCTAAGTGCCTGTGCTACAACGGATCCATATTAATACCTGCATTTAGTGCTTCATCAATGATCCAACGATCTGAGTCCTGCTTCGAGCCTCGCAGCCATATCACTAGGCTTGGACCATATGCGCTTCTCTTAAGCCTTTCACCTTCAATGAACTTTTACTACCATAGTGCCCCGAGCCTCGCCCTGAACCTCCCCCTCATGTACAAAAGTCACATGGATGTAAAATTTACAACGATGACCTCCACATCTAGGGAATCGCACTTCAGTCCATACATACATGCGACATGTGGAGAGCTTGAGGAAATTACACCCAAGCATCTCTACCTTCCCCATTTTGCATTCAAAGGTTTGCATGTGGATAAATAGCATGATAAATCTTGTGAGTTATTTTATCTGTAAATAAGCACATGATCATTCCTTTTATGTTAGTTCAGAAAAACTTTATTTATGCTTTTATTACATTTATGCCCCTAAACTCTTTTGATAACATCTTGAGCAATTGAATCCAAAGATCATGGAATTTGTCTTGTTGGAAAGCTCTTTAACTACTTTATCTATTGTCACATTGTATACTCTATTGTAACTAATAGAAACTAATTGTTAATCAGAGAAGTTCCCTAATTTGTACATCTTGTCTTAAGTGTCATAAATTTCACATAGGTCCAATCATTGTAAATAAATATCCACTTGAAACCTAATCATCTAGATCTTTGTTATGAAGTTAGATTCCTAATTTGAGTTTTTTAATTCCCCAGTTTGCCATTAAATGTGGACTAAGCAACTTAGGGACTTAGACTTTCATGTGCATTGATTATTACATTGAAATTGGAGCATTAATTCATCTTTAATTCGAGACCGATTTCAGTAACTGTGAGCTTGATTTTAGACATTAGTTCTAAGATATTATTTTGTGATTGTATGTATGCATTCATTCCATTCATTTCGAAGCATATATTAATTGCATTAAAAAATGCTAAAAAAATAATGTATTCAGAAAGTATGCTATGTATACGTCAATTTTGTAGTCAGGTGAAAAAAATAATGTATTCAGAAAGTGTGGCATTTCGTAGAGATACTTGTGTGGTTGCTTTTGTATGAATCTTTTTCACCTGACTACAAAATTGACGTATTAATAGGGTATAGAATGTGCTCATCACAAATCAAATATCTAAATGATTTGAATTGAAATCTCCATTAGAAACATAATTAGTACAAACTCTGATAAGTTCCTATACAGAGGATAATTTACACAACAAATCCCCCACCCTAGCAACGATCCGAGAAATAGTTTAAATTTACGATGGAACATTTCTCAATCTTCTCAAGTAGTAGATACTTTGACAATATGTTAGCACCATTATCATTTTTGTAGATTTTATCATGTAAAAGTTATTTCTGTTCTAGTACATCCTATATGTAATGATATATAATATCTGTGTTTTAATGTTGCATGAAAAGTAAAGTTCTTAACATGAGCTTATTCATTTTGAAGAGTCCTTTACTTGTTTCTCCATGAGAAATGAATATAACATATGTAGTAGACAATGCCACACAATTTTACAACCCTGATTGTCATGAAATAGCACTTTCTACAGATGTCATCAAATAATCATATATAAATCATCTACCACGAATATCACTGTCCATATTAGAAAGAATACATTCCTAAATAAATGTCTTATCTGCTTCAAAACAAAGCCATGGTTGTTAGTGCCACGGAGATGACTCAATTTCCACTTAACTGCATTCTGTTGTTCTTTTATTGATTAAAGATAAATTTGTTTATAAGACCAACAAAATGAGCAAACATGGGATCTAGTACATACCATAACCTTCATCTGTGTGCTTATGGTCGAGGCATAATGAATCATCTCCACAACCCTTTTTTCATCTTCTATCCTTGAAATATTCTTGGTGTTTAATTTTATGAGTGTTCTAAGGGTACTCATGACCTTGACCTTATCCATGTTGAAATTTTAAAATACTTTCCTAATGTACTTCTCCTGAGATAACCAAAGTCTTTTTGACTTTCTAACATTTGTAATTTTCATACCTAAAATATGATTTGTATATTTTAAAATTTTCATATCAATACCTCATTTCTTCTTTCAAATTAGAAATTCTCGAGGCATTATTACCAATAGTAAATATGTCGTTAACATAAACTAATAAAATGATGTAATCGTTAGAATTTTTTTCATGAGGTTATAGTAATATAATGTAGTCTTTTTTAGCCATTCTTCTCCATAAAAGATTAAGTTTTCTGATACTACTACCTAAGATCCTATTTTAATCCATACATACTTTTCATCAATATGCAAGCATAGTCTTCTTTTCCTTCAACGATAGATTTTTCATTGTGCCATGTAGATCTCTTCTTCGCGATCACCATGCTCAATCTTCAAGTCTTCATTAACTGCAAATTTAAGAATAATTCCGATGGACAACATTCAGTACTAGAGAATATGTCAACAAAGTCAACACATTTTACTTTTTGATGTCTTTGATAAGCAACCTAGCTTTGTATATATGATCTAGATAACTTTCAAAATGCTTAACTCATAATGCTCACTTTTTTAATGCTCTTTTTATCTTGGGTATTTTCACAAGATCAAATGTACGATTTCAGTATAAAGACCACATTTCATCTTACATAGCCTTAATTCATTTTTATTTATGCACGTCATGTATAACTCTTCATAATATTCTCTTCATTATCTGTTAAAAGAGCATAATTGCATGCAATGTATCTTGTAAAGGGGTGCCGCTTCATTGTGGATCTAGGTAAGATATACATTAAAACAATTCATCTCCTTCCTCCTGATTGCTAGTAAGAGCTTCTGCTATTTCAGGGCTATGTTCCTCCACCTATCCTAGCACAACTCTCCATACTCAAGCACCTTACTTCTAGGTCTACGTTCCTCTAGTTATTCATTCAAAACCCTCCTATTTCAATCGGTCTAGGCTTACCAAGGTCACCATCTTAGACCAACCGAGTCATTTGGCCAGTACGAGATGATAGGCGGGTTCTCCCTCCCCTTCAATAAGATGCAAGAGAATGCCTAGCTGATGATGAGCCATAACATCAACATATTTAAAAACTAGTCAATTCCTTCATTTAAAAAGCTATTAATTGTATTTTTTGTCTCTAAGTGGGGGGAGTAAAACCAGATTCATGTGCAGCAACAATCTAAAAGAACTCTCAATCCCCTTACTATGCATGATTGAGTGGCTACTATTGAGCATATTTCCATACTATACATACACCGGTATGGTTATAAGGTAATGATTGTCACTACAAGGATTAACATAGTGACTAAATAAGTAATACTTGTCACACGAAAGAAAACACATGCATGGCAAGTATATATTGTAATATTAGGTCCTTGTAGTGCAACCTAATTTCTTTTCCTTCCCCCTAAGTTTAGGTTGAGCCACCACACAATCTACCCAAAGCCCCTTGGGTTCATGACTCCCTTGAGTTATTATCTTCATATTGGTCCAACTACTTAAGTGAAATATCTCAACTTAATTGCAATATCACGTAATAATTTTCACAGGTTACTTGTGTGAAATAAATCAGAAGATTATCAATTTCTTGAAGAACCTATGTTCTAGGTGATATGTCTCCAAGTTATAAAAATATCTTAGGGACAAGGGTCCTTTATTCATCAATATCTCATCACATCTAAGTTCCTTCCTCTAGTTCTTAAAGTTAAAATATTTAACTAATCATATGTTCTCTATGGAAGAATGTGGCTTAATATTTTGGGGGAACACAAAGCATCTCCAAACTTAGCATGTTATTTAGAAAATTTAAGATACTAAGAAGATCACAAAGCACTCTAAGAATTACAAAACTAAACATATTTAGATTCCTACTAGTCATCACAATTATGCTAAATAAAATTTAATGTTTTAGATACATTCATTAAGTTAGAAAAATGTATGGCATTCATAAAGGAAACCAATATCCAAAAATAAATAGTTTTGAGGTGCAAATATCGTGTAATCATTTATTTATACCTCAACATATTCGTATTGAAATCACAAGTTGAACATAATTTCAAACTAAATTCATGCTTCAAATTGAAAGAAAACAGTCCTTGCAAGCATGAATAAGCATGATTAGAGTTCAAGAGTATTTTCGTTATACTAACTTCCAAAAATTCCCAAAAGTTATAAATCTAAAATATAATTTTTTTATTGGATAGGATTTTTTTGGGATTTATCTCATCTCCAACCACAAATATATACAAAAAGTAGAAATCTAGGATCCTTTTTGTAGTTTTAGAAATCTAGCAAGTTAATTAAAAATAATATAAATACTTCTCAAAATATAACTACATACTTTTGGTAATTTCACATTTATTTTTTATTGTAAACATCCTTACAAAATTCCACGTTTAATTGTCCTTTCATTTAATCTGTAAATGTATGATTCTAAAAATAATAGAGAAAGTGAGGAGGCTTATGACCATAAAATACCCAAAGATAATCCTCCCCACCATACCCCTTCTTCAAGTGTAGATCGTTGTCCATGCTACATGATTCTTGGTCCACACTTCTAACCCTCTCAATGGCAAAGAGTAACTTCCCCTTAAATGGTTATCCATGCCACATGGTGTTTGGTCCACACTTCTAACCCTATCCCCAACAAAGAGTAACTTCCCCGTTTTAAATTAGTCTTTTGCACAGTTATATGGGGAAATAGATTGGATCTATCAAGTGTTATATTATTGATATGAAATTTAAACTATAAATTTAATCTTGATTATCTTCGCAATTACACTCTTGAATTTGAAATCCAATGATCAGATCTTCCAAATAAATATTAGAACATTGAAACATTCAATCTAACATGGTTTCATTCTCGATTATCCTGAACTGACCAAATCAAATCTGATTCTCCTAAAATTTGTTGTGCATCACATAAATTCACAGATCTAACATCATCAACTTCTGGAGTTTGACTCGAATATAAAACTTTCCCATCAAAATCCAACCCCACTATATATGATTTAGCAATCAAAATAGCAATCAGCTATTTGCATAACTATGTTTATGTAATAGATATTCATATTTCATCAATTTAAACCACAGAATGGTCGAGGATCAAAAAGTAGATGAGAACTATCAAATTTAATGATGTCTAAGACATATAACAAAAAAAGAGTGCAAAAAGAAGTATATAAGTCCTTCACTTTTGTCTTGAGCGTCTCGATGAACCATCGAACCTTGGGATCTCTTCTCGCAACTTGGAGCCTTTTTTTGGGATAGGAGATGCATGTTTTAGGGGTTGGGAGAGAGAGTTACAAAAATTCAACTAATTTATGGCTACACACCACCATATAAATAGATGGCAATAGATAGACCTAATTATCCTCTTCTTTTTATTTCTATATTTATCACCTCTTAATTTCTTACTTTAGAAATCCAATATCAATTTATAATTTTAAGTCCATCTCTCAATTAGTTTACAACTATTTATCCCACATTAATTATTTAAATATCTCCTACGACTAATTGGTTTGCAAACATATCAATTAAATAATGTTTAATTTTGCCAACAACTTAAAAGGTGACTGATTTTTTAATCATTGGACTCTTCGGTTTTAGTAACCAACAAAGTAAAACATTATCCAACTTGTATTAATTCCTAATAATTAATTAATTTTACTATTAAATTTATTTATAAGGTCAAGTGTACTCAACTTGGTCATTTCGTTTTAGTCAGATTCAGGTTGCTAAGTATAGCCTGATAATATTTAGAAGTTAAGTATAACAATCTTAAAAGAATTTCGTCTCCAAACATAAAGGTAAAGTAGAAGACAACTAGATAACGATTTTAAAAGATAATTATCATATAAGGATAACAATCTTAAAAGGATTAGACTAGGGCCCATGAGGTTACTTGAAGAAGTGAGGATCCTTGTCCCTCACCCATCCTCAGCTTCTCGTGTAGCCTCCTAAACTTTTGGTTAAGCAAAAGGACCTTTACCAAAGGTATCACCTTGTTCCTCAATTGTCCTCCTTGTGATCAAGATCTCCATCAGTTCCTCTTAATATGTTAAATTTGTATTCTCAGCAAGTTCCTCATAGCTGATCACATACATAGGATTGCACGCATAGTTCATTAAGGTAGAAACATGAAATCCATTTGTGTACAGTAGACATGCTTGGTGGAAGAGCTAACTAGTATGCCAAACTCCTGATTCTCTTCAAGATCTTAAACGGTTCAATGTACCTTGGGGACAACTAGCCATTAACTCCAAACCTTTTTATGCCCTCCATAGGAGACACAAAAAGGAACACAAACTCTTCGATCTGAAATGCCAGGATCCATCTCTGATGATCCTTATAACTATTTTGCCTGCTTTGTGCTTATATCATCCTTTGTCGGGAGGTATGTATAATCTCCTTAATCTTCTCCAATTTGCTTGGTACTAATGCTTTTCACCTACGACTCAATAAATTGGGGTACGACATCTTCACCCATAAAGTTCCCCATAAGGGGTTATACATGCTGGAGTGGAAGCTAATATTGTATGCAAAATCAATCAAATGAATGTGATATATACAAGGTCCCTTTCATTCAAGCACACCACTACTTGAAAGATCCTCCATTGTACGTATCGTGTGCTCACTCTGGCCATCATCCTAGAATGGTAAGGCATACTGGTGTTGACGATGCTGCCCAAAACTTCTTGGAGACTTCGCCAAAATTTACTCGCGAACTACAATCTTCTGTTAGAGATAACATCTTTGGGTACTCCATGCAACTTTATGGCATCTTTCATGTAGAATTTTGCTGGCTGAAATGTAACATAAGTGTATTTGACATGAATGAAATGTACTGACTTGGTCAATCTATCCACAAATCACCCTTATGGAATTGTACCCTATCCTGGTACAAGGTAGGCTGCCCACAAAGTCTATGTCGGTACTTTACCACATCCACTCGGGAATAGGAAGAGGCTTCAATAGCCATGGAGGATGTTGATGCTCAAATTTAACCTACTAGTAGATGAAGCACCAACCCACAAAATTAGCTATACTTTCCTCCATCCATCACCACTAGAACTTCTGCCTCAGATCCTTGTACATCTTTGTACATCTTGGATGCATTGCCAATCTCGAGTGATGTGCCTCCCACATCAGTTCCTATTGGTACACCATTCTACAACCATGTCTTAGATTACTGTGTCACTCGACATCACGCATCTATCAGTCTAAGTAAACAATCCTCCCTAGCCATCTAATACTTGGTCTCGAATATTGTGTCACTCGACATCACTTATCTATGCACTCTAAATCCATAGTAGCAACTCTGATGTACCTATACTCGAACAAGTGATCACATTCAACCTTGTATTAAACAATCTCTACTTTCCAAAGTCAACTGCTAAGTTCCAACAACTCACATGTGCTCATACCAAAGGAGCACTCCTCAAATTATTAGCAAGAATATTAGCTATCCGGGGTAGTAGTTGATTGTATAATTAAAAATTTTCAATAGTTTAGCCACCGCCTTTTCCACATGTTTAATTTCTTATGGTCAAACAAATACTTAAGACTTATATGTTCTAGATAAATCTTAAACTTCTAACCATAGAGGTAGTGTTGCCAAGTCTTCAAGGCAAATACTATCGCAACAAGATCAAGATCATTGATAAGATAGTTCTTCTCATGAGACCTCAACTATTGAAAATTATAGGCAATCACATGTATTTTATACATCAGAACACATCCAAGTACCTTGTGGGATGCATCACTATAGACAATAAGTCCTTTATATCTGAAGGAATCACCAACATTGGTGTGGAGGTTAACTTCTCCTTAAGAACACTAAAGCTCTGCTCGTTCTCCTCAATCCATTCTCAGCAGACGTCATTCTTAGCGAGACAAGTAGCGTAAGGATATCTTTAGTAAACCTTCCATAAAACAATGATAATAACAAACAAGTCTGAGAAGACACCTGATATCAGAAGTTGTCTTAGGATGCTCCCATCTTTGAATGACCCCTTGACTGGATCTATAAATATTCCCTAACTAGAATTGACGTTTACAATGAGACATACTCTAACAAAAAAATCACATTTGATAAACTTTGTGAAGAGATGGTGTTTCTTAGAGTATCTCACACTAGTTTGAGTTGCTTCTTTTGTTGACCAGATCTTAAGTCAATTTTAAAAAGACTCTGACCACTTAAAGTTGATAAAAAAGATCATCAGTCTTGGGAAACAAATATTTGTTCTTTATTATCACCTTATTTAGCTATTGGTAGTCAATATACATGCGCATTGACATGCCCTTCTTCACAAAAAGGGAATGGGGCTCCTCGGAGAGAAGTGATGGTTATGATGTACCCCTTTCTTGCAGCTCTTACAATTGAGTTCTCTACTCGCACAACTTTGCAGGTTCCATTTAGTATGGGCTCATCAAAATGGGTTGAGTTCCTTGTAACAATGAGTTCTCAAACTAAATCTCACGTGTGAGGCAAACCTCTCTACTCCTCAAGAAAGACACCCGAAAAGTACTTGATGACTGACACACAATAGTCTTCTCTCCACCTTCTCATCAACTTATGTGATGTAGGCTGTGTATCCTTCATAACCTTTATCCAACAACAGTTCTCCTTGGTGTGCCTAAATACATGTGACCACTCAATTAAGGTCGTAAATTAAAATTCTAGAATCCCAGGAATGTGAAACACCACTTTTCTCTTATAATAAATAATAGAGGTCTGATATCAAGTCAACATGTCCATGTCCAATATCTCATTGGAACCCTGCACCAATATTACGATCAAATCTACTGCCATATCATGTTCTTCGACAAGGACTCTGCATCCTAGGTGAATTTGAGATGGACAAAACACATGATTCATTACCCCCCTTAATACGGAAAGTAAAGTCTAAGCATCTAGGGGATCTAGCCAAATACGAGAAGATAAATGATTCTATATCAAACAAAAATGTACTGAAAAATCGTCTATTAAGAGAGTACCTCTAATGACCGATGTGGATGCATGTGTGTCCTTGGCTTACATGACATTAAACTTAACATCCTATTGAAAGCTTGATCTAGGAGTCTGAGCTGACTGATGTCGGCCTTGTCCATGAACTCGATCTCTATCATGACCTCTATGTATTGTGCTTTGAGAATGTTATGTATAAGGGTCTGTGTATGGCTTCATCTATGAATACATTTCTTATATACTAGAGCGCAATCCTTCTTGAACGTCTTGCCATACGACACTCGTAGCACTCCTTGAGAGAACTCTATGATCAATAGTTTAGGAAACATAGTATGTGAAGTTATCGAAACTGCCCTCATAAGAATGCATCTTCTATCCCTATGGCCTTGTCCTCTATCTAACATTACCCTATGAGATGTCATCTAGTTCTCCGAACCTCCTGCTCAATTATCGTTACCAAGTATGTCATTTGCTCGAAAGTGGTTATTGTATGACCAAGAACTAACTTTCGTACTTTGACTCTTAAGCCATCTCGAAACCTAAGAATATGATCCCCTTCGAGTATTGGTAAGCGAATTTGATCACAAACTTTTATTGATACTCCTTTTTTGCCATTGGTCCTTTCTCTAAATGAGCAAATTCTTTCCTTTTGCATTGCCTTTATTGAGATGGGTAATACTAGTCACTAAACAAGGTCACAAATAATCCCACTTCCAAGATTTCTCTAAGCGATCTTTAGCATCCTTCCATCACCTTTGATATACTCCAGTCAATGTGTTTCTAGAAAACATCGTGAGAAACTCTTCAAAAATACCATCTACCTTGAACACACTTTCAACCTCAGCAATACAAACCTCGTCATCAAATAGCTTGCCATCTCCCTTGAAGCACGCAATGTTGGCCATATGAAAAGATGCGTGGAAATATGACTATCTCTTCTTAGAGTCAAACACCCTACATGTCAACTTTAGCTCAACTTCTAATTCTTCACCCTTGCCTTTCATGTCATCGTCATCAACAACTTTATCATCAACCTTGCAGCCAACCTTAGCATCAGCTTGCTGCTCAGACTCCTTAGCCTTCATAGACATCATACACTAGTATATCTCTTGTAGCATAGATCCTTAGTCGGCTATTGCCTATTAAGACAATATGATAGTCCTTGTTTTCTGAGCCATGTCTACATTTAATAGACAAGCTAGGACTAGAGGATGAAGGCTCAACTTAACTTTAGATATACTTCAATGAAAGTAATAAAAGATCATATATGAACAATAATCATGTATGTTTGATTAGCTTCGTATTTAATGATATGACATTGCTATGATACATTTATGTAACATCCTTGCCTTGGTCTAATCCAAGTAATGTGTGGATGTTCTTCTAAGGGAAGTTAGTCTCATCAATCAACCCAAAATTGAGTCATCTAGCATCAAATACGAAACATTCACATAACAAACAATAATCAATTTAATTACAAATGAAATTAAGATGTTCATATATTCAACTTGAAAGAAGATAACATGATATATAATACTGCCTAAAAATAAAGGGGCACTTAGGAAGATTTTATTAAATGGCATCAAATATAAAATATAACAAAGGTAGATTGTGCTAGGAAAACTCAACGGAAAGGATCACTTCTTTTCAAGAGTGCCTAAATCTCCAAATAGTAACCAAATGTCTCCTTCTAAAGAATCCCTTTTATCTGGATCACAAATTGAAAGGTGAGATAACTGGTCCAGTAAAGTAATATATACATATATAAGGTTATGTCAAGGTGAAAAGTGTCAGGTAATGAGGGACTTTAATTAGTATCCATTTAAAAGTTAATTGGCAACAATAATATCACAATTATATAAAGAGTTTACATGTGTTTAATCCAAGTTCCCTTGCAAGCAATTAGATGAGATAAAGTGTATATGAATGGATATCAAGAAATGCAGTGACATTAAATGGCATTGAAAGATTAAGCAATTATATTGTATAAATAAGCAAAATATACCAATATATAGCAACAAGAATAACCATATTTTATTTCTATTCCATTTTTTCTAAAGTTATTAGTCATATTTTGGCCTCTATGTATGAGTGAAGAAAGTACATAGTATATGTGATTAAATGGCTACTCTTGAACTTATTTCCATACTATTAATATACGACTATGGTTATAAGTACTACTTGTCAGTATGAGTCTTCACATTGTGACTAAATTAGAAATTTTTATTACGTAAAAGATCACATGAGTGTGAAAAGTATATATTGTAATATTGGGTCCCCATAATACGACATAATATTTTTCCTTCCCCCCTAAGTTTTTGTCGAGCCACCACATAATCTACCCAAACCCCTTAGGTTTCATGACTTCGTTGGATTATTATATTCATATTAGTCCAGGTACTTATTATGCCATCTTAATTATAACATCACTTAATACCTCTCATTGATTACTTTTGTAAAATATAGTGGAAGATTAGTCCATATCTTAATGAACACAAGTTCTAAGTGGTATGGTTCCAAGTTACATAAATAATTTAAGGACAAGTGTCCTATGTTCATCAGTAATCCAAGACACTTAAATTCCTACTTCTGCTTTCAAACATCAATTGAGTGATTGCTTTAAGTTGAAATATTTAGCTAAGCATACTATCTCCATGTAGGAATGTGGCTTAATATTTTGGAGGAATACATAGCATCTCCGAACTTAGCATGTTATGCATAAAACTTATGGCATTAAGAAAAACACAAACACTCTAATCATATTCACACTAACCATTACAAGCATGCTAACTAAATTTTAATTTTATAGCCACAATCATTAAGTAACAGAAAAGTGTGACATTCATAAAGGAATATAATATTCAAAAGAGAATTTCGACGTCCAAACATTACGTGATAATTCAACTATACCTGGACAATATTCGTATTGAAATCACAAACTGGAAAAAATTTATAACTAAATTCATGCTTCAATTTGAAAGAAAACTTCGGGTAGCTATCTTTAACAATATGATCTCTTAATCTTTTTGGTACCAGATCAAAATGGGTCTTTCCTTTTAAAAATTAGGATTATAAGACAATTTAGATGAAATCTGAATTAATTCCCATCTATGATACTAATCAATAATAATGAAGTTTCAGTAAAATCAATATTGATTTTCAATTTCCATTTCACATTATTCTATTAATAAATAAGAGATATTAATAATTGATATTAACATTAATTACTTAATAATGAATAAATATTAATAAAGAAATAAGAAAAAATAAATCAACATCCATTTTGATTCATTAAATTATTTAAATAAATTTATATATTTTTTAAATTTTTATTAAGATGAAGTAGAATAATTAGATATAAATGAAATATTAAATAATTTTGTTGTTATTAGTTATGTATAATAAGTAAGACTTATATTGATAATAATCCCAAAAAATTTAAGTAAGATAGTTTTTTACCCTACATAAATATGATGCAGATGTATATATGATATATCATATATGTGTGGACATATACTTAGTATCAGAAACATATATCCATAAACAAACACAATTAGAGCACAACGATATTTTCATAATCAAATTTCAAAATTATCAAAAACTTTTAAATTTAAAAATTGTTTTTTCCTGATTTTATAGGATATTTTCTGAAACATTGTTGGCCTCCACACAATAATATATGTGAGAAGTAAAAATCTAGAGATCTTTATGCGATTTTACAAATCTAACAAGTTAATAAGAATATTGCAAAAGTACTTTTTCATATATTAACTAGTTACTTTTAATTATTTTCAGATTTAATTTTCGTTCTAGACATCCTTACAAAATTCTACTTTTAATCCACTTTTCAATTAACACGTAAAGAATGATTCTAAATATAATATGCGAAATGAGGAGGATTATGACCACAAAATACCCAAAGATAGTCCTCCCAACCTTGCCTCTTCTACCATATAGTTGTCCACTTCACATGGCACGTGGTAGTTGGTTCGCTCTTGTGGCCCTCTTCAGAACAAACTATAACTTCTCCTTTTTGAATTATTTTTGGCAAGTTGTAAGGGAAAATAGATTTAACCTATCAAACGATATCGCATCGATACGAAATTTAAACTGTAGATTAATAATATGATTATCCACATAATCACTTCTCGAATTTTGAGTCCAACAATGGGAACTTCTAGAATAAATTTTAGAGAATAAAAAATGTCCGATCTAACATGATTTCCTTGTCGATTGTCCGGATTTGATCAAATCAAATCCAGGTCACCTCAAATTGCTATATACCGCATAAACTTACATATCTAACATTATCAACTTCTATATTTTGATTCGAATACAAAAATTTTTTCATGAAAATATGACCCACTTTATATAACTTAGCAATTAAAAAACAATCATCCACTTACATAATTATGTTTACAGAATAGATATTCATATTGCATCATTTTAAACCATAGAATGGACCGACCATCAAAATGTAGTTGAGAACTGGTCAACTTTTACAATAGCTTAAAAGGATAGATTTAGGTTCTTCACCTTTGCCTTTAGCATCCATACGAACCATTGAACCTTAGGGCCTCCCCACATCTTGGAACCTCCGTTTGAGTATGGGAGAAGAGTGTTTTGGAGGTGGAAGAGAGAGTTACAAAAATTAACAACTTTATGGTTATACACCACCATATAAATAGACGGCAATTGATAGCTCTACATATACTCTTTAAAACCTAATAATTACGTAATGTTTAATTTTGTACAAATAAATTATTAGGAAACTAATTGTTTAACCAATTTTCTCTCTTTAATTATAGTAAACAACAAAGTAAAATATTATCCAACTTGTATTAATTTCTAATAATTAATTGGTCTGAATATTAAATTTATGTATAAGGTAAAGTGTGGTCAACTTGATCATTGTGTTTTAATCGGATTCATGTTGCCTAAGTATAAACCGATAATATTTCAAAATAGTATACTTTCTCATTACTACTGCATGTAACGACTACCCCCACTTCTTGTAAGTGGTAAGTGATGTCACAAGCCATTACTTTGGTAATGGTCACCCCCTTCATGCACAACTATAAAAGGAGAGGGGAGGGATCAATTGGAGGGGATGGATCATAGGGCATTATACCTTAGAACTCTTCAACAACATTGGAGCTTGGAGCTCCACTGCCTCTACCAAGCTAGATCTTCCACTTTTTCTCCGCGGATAGGCCCTACTTGGTCTTTGACGCTTCGATCCCAACCACCTTAGGCAAACTTGATCACGATGTCTTTCCATCAAAATGCATGACTCAAGCTCTCTTGCTACACAACCATGGATAGTTGATCCTCGTAGAGCCATGTAGGTCACCGTGGTTGGCAGTGCTACTAAGCTGCCCTCATTGCTTTTCCTCGAAGGTGCTCCCAACCTCCCTTGCCATGCTCACCATAGCATCACCTTCCCTTTGGGTTGTATGTTGCTATCGGTGAATGAATGAGCATCAATGCCTTCCTTTCCTCTTAATTTAAGGATATATTTGAAAAATTACAATAGTTTTGAATTTTTAATTTGATTTAGACTTCTTACCAATTACATTTAAGTTTGAGTTAATTATGAAATTTTCCACTTTTATTTTTTTTATTTTATGCGAAATTTTCCATTTTTACTCTAAGTTCTAAATATTACAAACAAGTCCTTCAGTTATTCTTTATGTGTTTTAGTGAACTTATTTAACTCGTGTACATTTTACTGACTTAATAAAAGTAAAAAAAGATTGGGAAATAATACTATTGTCTAGGAGTTTTAGTAAATTACTAAGAGGTTCCATATATTTATTTTTCTTCACAAATGTACTCCTGTGCTTCATAGAAATTATAGATAAGCCCCTCATTTTCTAAAAAACACATGAAAATAACAAGAAAATATGAAAAGTTCATCATGATAAAATCTAGTGACATTGTTTCACCATGTTTTGAGATCCTAATATCAAAAGGAAATATAGTTATTTAATACAATCAAATTAGTTCAAAAATACATTTGAAAAATGCAATACAAATTCTTGTAAAACGTTTAAGTCCTTGTAGATTGAAACTTTCCTTGTACTTTATTTGATGTAGCTAGGCTTGTATTTAATAAATTTTATAGGAAATACATCAATTTTCATGTGTGTCTAGAGTGCGCGATAAAATATATTTTTTAGCATATCGAAAATCATCATTTAGATTTGGCACTGTCCTCGAGATGTGACAACTTGCATAAATTTATTTTTGGAAAATTTTATTAATTTTCTGTAACTTAATTTCATGTATTTTTGTTTCATCTTTAAAAAGACAAAAAACTAGATCTTTCTCTATCATATTATTTCCAAAAATCAAGTATAAATTCTGAAAATAGTAGCTGACAAAAAAGCATCATTGAGATATGTCTAAATGCTTAATCGTTGGTAGGCTTTTTAAATTTTTTATGCTGGGAAAAGTTCTTGAAAAACTTAAAAACAAGTTCTTATTATGCATTCATCTATGTGAACTCTCTCCCTTAACCCACTAATTAAACAATATCACTAATTGGTTGCTCATCTAAATCAGATAAAGTCTAGAAGGTCACCATGCGGCTCAAAAGAAAGAAGATTTGTGTGATTGAGTTGTTGCACTTTGAACACACTTTCACATACACACACACATTTGAACATAGGTCAAAGCCTAAATCCCTAGTGAAATTATTTATTATTGATTTTAACAATAATTAGCTACTTCACAATGAGGGGATTATGGTCTCCCTTCGTAGATTTGTTGGTTAAAGGATAATGTGCTTCCTTAAGTACAACGAGTAGCTAATTATCCTCAAGTACAACGAGTAGTTACTCTACGATCCATACTTACACAAATAGTAGTTGAAAGTAGGTGCAACTAGTTGTACGAATTCAGACCAATAATTATTTCACGAAAAAGATCTATCTTGAATACATGTGTGCATGATTTGTCGTTCATTAACTAAAAAATCCGAGCAAGATTACTACATCAATAATTTGTCTGCGCTGGAGAACCAATCTCGTTTGGTGTTTAGTTTGTGATTGTGGAATTCTTGTGGTTAGGATGACAACCATAGATGATGTATCGGAAGCATTGCATCATCTAAAATTGTTTCTCTCCCTACCAAATTTTATACATAACGGACATCAGTTGAGGATAGTCATTATATGAGTCATGTCGAACTACAATTAGAATTGTGGGTGCAACCTAACTCTTCTTGGACAAGTCACACATATTTTTTTCAACTACCACAACCCTAACAATTGAGTGATAAACTCAACTTGATGCCATGTACTTAGGATGATCCTTGGTTCAATAACACACCATCAGCTTATTTCACTCCATCATATCTTATCCTACGTCTCTCTCTCTCTAGTCCTATTAATGACCAATAAAACTTCATGGGTGCAACCAAGATGACCCTTGGTCTAGTTTATCTTGCGTCTTGAATTTCAACTGAGCACTTGTCCAACCACCTATATGAGCTACCATGAGAATTTAACTACTGACCAGCTGTACAACTAATCCCTCAAAGCCAAGTTTAAGATACAATTACACAATTATAGGACAACTTGCCTCAGAAAAGATGTCTACTCAATGAACTAAGGGAGAAAATAATAGCTTGAGAAATAACATACTCAATGATGGTGATTGCAAATTGTGAAATTTATGCTCAGGCAATTCATAAGCTTGATTTATCTTGGGAAAATTGGAAAGCATAATCGTGTATCAACTAGTTGTTTAAGTAAAATATCATAGAAGCTTAAAGGCAATGTGTGAGGAGAAAAATAGTGGAATGCTACAACATTACACTCTTGAGGAATACCGTAACTAATAAATGATCCTTTGATTAATTATAATTTAGATAATGAAATTTCATAGGAGGACCTAGAGTGGCCTAAGACAATTGCGTAGTTTCAAATTAATCTTGAGGATGGTGTAAAACATAATAGCGATGGAATAATTGTGATACTAACCAATAGTGATCTTACTTTGGATGAGCCTTGTGGTACTCCTGACCTCTCCTTTCTTTTATTCGATCATGTTGTAATTGAGATGTCCGACATGAGTATGAACCTTTTAATCTCAAAGCATCCCAAAAAATTTAATGATTGTAAATACTATGTTGATCTTATGCAGATGAGTTTTGATTATAATTTTAAGATAATGTCAAGAACCAATTTCATAATGAATGTGAGGTGAGTCTTTTGGGTGAATTTGAATATGAGCCTAAAGACGAATTCGAAAATGATGTTGTTGGTGAATCTAAGGATGATTTTGATAATGAAATGACATTGACTTTAATGATAAGTCTGAAAATGATATAAATAGTGAATTCTATGTAGAGAAAGAAAGATATATTGAGACTGAGTGACATTCGTTATTCTCCCATTTACCCCTGACCAGATGTCAGGAGTCCTCTCTGATGATTCTTCTAATTACATATCTGTTAGGAATGATGAGCCTTCATAGTTCCAAATTTTATAAGTTCATCCCCTGACATTGGCCTACTTTTCAATGAGGATGACCTTTTTCTCCTGAGCATTGTTGGCCTGAAAACAATGAGCATCATAAGAAATTTTAGGATGATCGGCCAGCTGCCACATTGATTCCGCCTTGGTCAGAACCATTTGCTTTGCTTGTTAAAATTGAGTCACCATGCAAAGAAATAGCCACTTTGAATGACATTATGATACATATGTTAATCATAAGTGGGAGTAGCTACTAAAGAAGATTGAAAAAAATCTAACCCACCTACTGATGAATCTCCATTTCATCACCTTTATTCTATCATTTTGGCCTTAAAAACCCTAGTTACTGTATGTAAATAGCATTCATTATTTATTGCATTTATGGTGTAAATAATATTGTTTTTAATGCCAAAATCATAGAATAAAGAGAAGAAAAGATAAAGAACAAAATAACAAAGGTATTTTATGACCCTAAACCCCGAGACCAAGTCAAGAATTTAGTTGATCGATAAGGAATAAAGTAGTGGGAGATAAGGGCCAAAAATACAATGAAAGTCACATTAATTTATTCATCACCAATTCATTTTTGATACCCATTTTATTCTTTATTATTTATTCATCAAATTAAGAAACTTTGTACATGAAAGTTATAGATAATATATAGAAAAAAATTTAGTTTGTACAACAATAATACATAGTGTTCATTTTATACTCAAAATAAAAAGCCAAAATCTCAACTTCACAGACCCATATCTTCCTAATATAAACTCAAAATGTATCAAAATCACTCTAATTGTATATAACTTTTTATAAGCTATTTAATGAAGGTAGTTCATATTCTTTGGAGTTAAGTTGTGAAAGTTAGGTTTCAGACCCTCATTGTATCATATACACGAATAAAATATTCAATTTATTCATTCTTTATTATTTTTACAATATTATATTTTTATAATTTTATACATCTTATTTATAACATATATACACATCTAGAATAAAATACAACTACAAATGAAATACAAAATAAAATAACTATATAAAATACACAGGTAAAAGACCTATAACTACTAGTGTGTAAAAATAAAAGTGAAACTTATTATTTTATTCTTTATATTTTTATACACTTGTAAATATTATCTATATTCTATTAAAAATATAAAGCAAAAATAAATATCAAGAAAATACATCGAAATAAAATTATAACCAAATACATAGATGAATTACCTGTATTTATACCTACATGATGTATATACCTATTTATTTAAATAGACAAATAACATCACAAAAATATAATAAAAATCTGATTATATACCAAAAAATAAGTTATAAATGTATAAAATAAGGGAATAAAACAAAAAAAATACAAAATAAAAATTACCAAAACATAGATGAATATATCTATAAATACACCCTTAAAAATTAACTTATAATAAATGACACCAAAAAAATAAAAATCATAATAAAACACCACATATAATAATAAGCATTTTTTATTTTATAGTAAAAAATTAATAAAATCATTTATTATTTTTAAATAATTAATTTCGAATAATTGGGACAATTTTGTCCTTTAGTAGATTAACGTAGGCCAATCAGGGCCCAGGGTTTGTTGACCTCCGGTCAACTCCCCCTGGCGCCTATGACTTGCGTCAAAACCATCTTTTCCCTGTTTTCATCCATTTTTTTCGCTTGATCCATCGTCCTCGAGCCCTTCTTTGATTTTAATCATTGATACTCCATGATTCACGCCGGGAATTTAGATCTTGTGTACATACGTTCGATTCTTTCCAATCCACCGATCAATAAAGGTGCTCCTTATTTTTATAAATAATATCTCCAACTCTCTTCCTCCTTTTTGGTCATCCCCTGAACCATAAAACCCCGTGGCTTCAGTCTGAGGAGCTTCCTCGTGATAGGAGGAGAACACCTGAAGTCCACGACAGTTGGAGGACGGAGGAGGTGCACCGGAGGTGGTGCTCCGGCCACCTCTGCTACGTGCTCTCGTCGGCAGGTATGAGCTGCACCTTTTCTACTTTTCAGATAGCAATTATATCGTGCCTTTTAATTCTGCATTTAGCTGAGCTGTCAGACCCTAGTCTTAGTCGTACAATAGTCATTCGTAGTTCGATAAAGCTCTACTCCCGGTGAACTTGTTCACTATGCCTCCACCTGACTTTCACACGTCTTCCACCTCAGCCTCACTACCTATCCACTTCTCCATCCATACCATTCTGTTGCCCAACCTGATCAAGCCTCGATCAGTGAATCCCTTCTCAACCTCCGGTGCTTGCCAGTGTAGGACCACTTCACCTCACCACACTCCCGATCCTCGACCAAATAAAAGGCAAGACCCTCGCCGTTGTCTCGCTACTTTTTGTGACCCTTTTGTAGATCCTGAAGGGGACATTTGAGCCCCATCTTGCTTGAAGAAGACCCTGCAGGTGCCCCTCGCCCTCTACTTTGCTGGCAAGCCCCGGAGCCCTTTGAGATGTCCATCAGGTTTGTGGCGTGTGCAAGAGCATGTAGAACCACTCGGTGGCGATGGAGAAGGCTCGGAGATGCACGCTTGACCGGATCGAGCCTCGCTTGGGCGAGTTCTTGATATGTTCTTCGAATGGTCTCTTCCACCGTCTGATGAATTGTCGCATGCTAGATACAACAAGAGACGTCCGATCATCAGAGCCCTCGACCGTCAGATCGCCTCCCGCGATCTAATCCCAGACATCCATCACGAAGGGGTATCGCGCATGGAGAGGATGTCGCGTTCAAGTGAAATAACCTCAACCGTGTGATTGCGCACACGTTTGGGGTAAATTGCAAATCTTAACCCTGCCTTTTTATTTATTAAATAGTATTGTAAATAAAATGTAAAATGTAAATAAAATTGGATATTTTGTATAAAGGCCCCCACGCATATTGTTTATTACAAATTGGTCCTATCCAGCTCAGCTCACGTGTAGTCCCATGTGAGCTGGGCAAATTGTAGGAATGCCCTTGTATTTTGTTGTATTTAATTTTGGTCCAATAAAATTTAAAACATGTTGTATATTTCTATAAAAATTGCATAGAGGTCCCTGAAATTTATTTTAGTTACATGTATGCCTCTACCAGCAATTGTAATTTTGGTGCTTGGATTTCATTTATTAGAAATAGCACCCTTGCTCTAAAAATCAAGAAAAAGTAGGGTTAGATGCCTGATAGCATGTACTTTCATGCACCATTTTTATTTTGCAATTTTGCGCATTTTAGTCATTTAAAAAAAATAAAATGAGCATGTTTTTGTTCTATCTAGTTATAAAAACCAAAAAAATATAAAAACGTGTTGAAAAATTTCAAAAAATATTACGTCTATTTTATCATGTATTAAATTCAATCCAAAAATCACTAGAAATAGAAAGAGAAAGTTCTTAAAAATCTACAAACCCCAAAAAACTTGGTAAAAATGTACAAAATTTATAAAAACTCCAAAAATACATTTTTTTGTTTTACAATTTTCTCTATAATTATCTATGTGTGAAAATTTATTTGGATAATTTTGGACCTAATTTCTTATTTTTAATATTCCAATCAATCTTGGCCTATTACTAAATCCCTGATTTGGGATATTTTTTTACGTTAAAAATTTATAAAAATAGCAAAAAATCCATAAAAATGATATAACACTATAAAAAATATATAAAACCCGAAAATAATTTCATTTCTGCATTTTCTAGTTTTACTAGTATTTAAAATTATCTTACTGTATATGGCATATGTAGCCTTATATATTCTATTATTTATTGAAAAGAAAAGAAAATATAAAAAATATATAAATTACAAAAATAAAATAAAAATTATAAAATTAGAAATAATGAAAAAAATTAAAATCCATATATATATAATTTAAAGAGGATGGGGAGCTTGCACCAAGGTGCATGTAACTTTACATGCACCGACGCTTATATCTTCCACATTTTTTACTTTTTTGAAAAATACCACCATGTATATTCATCCATATATCCCTCTAATATGTCATTCGAATTTCGTCAGAAACAGAGACTCATATGACCTCCATCCAGAACATGTCGATTACAACAATTCTAAGACCGTTAAAATTACCTGTTCTGGATGGAGGTCATAGGAGACTCTATTTCCAACGAAATTCGAATGACATATTGGAGGGATATATGGATGAATATACATGGTGGTATTTTTCAAAAAAGTAAAAAATGTGGAAGATATAAGCGCAGGTGCATGTAAAGTTACATGCACCTTGCTGCAAGCTCCCCATCCTCTAATTTAAAACCCATAAAAACAATAAAATGGACAAGAGAAAGGAACTAATTTTTGCGCATCATTTTGCACAATCTATAGTTTGCTCCTGAGTTCAACCTCTAAATATGCTTACACTATACACAGTTGTTGTAGAGTTATAATAACTTTTAACTCACATTTTGTGATATTCATTGCTTGATCTATTCATGGGTTGATTGTTGATCGATTGGGATTTCTCATGGGTCTTGAAAATCTTGACTATCAAATGCCGCCATTGCCGGGGAGAAACATTGCATAGATTATATGTACTTGTTCTTTTGCTCTTGTCTATATTTGTTTATTTGTTTATTTATTTTCCTTATTAATTGATAATTATTTGAGATTGTTCTGACCTCTTTTTTTGTTTGACCATGATGCGAGGGATCGCTTCGTGAGGAAGGCCTTCCTAGGAAGACCGGTGCACCCAAGCAAGGCCGAGCCATCTTTCAGACATAGTAGGCAGGAGAGAGCAGCAAGGGTAGACGGAGGTCCAACGCCCGAGGGATTGTTCTCTTGGCGGCAACAAGGTCAGACTTTGAAGACAGTCTCTTTCTATACTTTATTTATTTTCTTCTGTGTTATTATGTATATTTCATGTGAGAGAGTGAAATTTAATTGTAATATTTCGTACTCTCCTAGACACTACTACTTCACGAGGTCCAATTCTCGAGGGATTGCTCCCTTGGGGGCACCGTCAGATTTCATCGTGTTTTCATCGCTTTCTTTTTCGTTTTCTCTTTTATTTATTTTGTGTAAATGAGCTCTAGATTAGGAGTTGTTTTCTTTATAGATTAAGGTCCAAACCCTAATATATTAGCCAGCACCTATAGATTCGCTCTTTGGACATAGTTAAGTCGTAATTGTTAATTATTTGGATTTGAGACTCTGTGCCGAGAGAGGTCAAATACAGTGCATGCAGGATTCCGTTGTGGTGGGCACCGAGTGGCATCGAAGATTGGACATTGATCTCTTATCTTAATAATTGGCATATGGTGGTTTACAACATTGGAAAATATTATTTTAGGGTGATTTCATCGGTTTGCATTTCATGTAGTGTAGCTTTCAATTTTGTTATACATCCCGCATGGAGAGAGCTGGGGAGACTGTAAGTCTCCTTACTTTGCATGCATCATCGATTTCTACTTACATGGATTTTTCCGACTTTCTCCTTCTGAATTTGCTCACCTAGGATGCTAAATGGAATTAAAACATCGTTAGGCATGTGCATTGAAAATATACCGAAAAAGTGATAACTTAAATAAAATTGGAACTGCTACTACTAGAACTTAAAACTAAAACGTAATGGATTCATTGCTTTGGGGAGAGTAACCCCTCATCATATGTGCATTTTATTCCTATGTACACACTAAGGATTAGTGCCCCAATCCCAGGCCTACCTTTGTATTTGTACAACATTTTGATGATCACCTACTTTTAAAATGGAAAAGATAAAGGATTGCCTTCTCGGTCTTCACTGCGTTGAGTAGGTGAACATGGGTTTTGCTTTGTATGTTGATTGTGATTTTGAGTCCATCTGTGTTTCATTTCTCTTCGAGTTTTAAGTCCCATGAGTGTGAGTCATTTTGATCATTAAGTCTCTCTCCCTCTCTTATTTATACATTTCCTAATTTGCATCTATGTCATGATATTGGATCTTGATCTTCATCGTCTTCGCTGGATTTTGCGATTTTTGCCTTCTCCATATCACCCTATTTCCGGTTCGGTTCACGGAGACTCCCTTCTTAAGCCATAATTTTGTCTATGTTCCGTTTACATCTCGCCTGCCCTCCTCGTCTCCTTCAGTATAATCTCTTCTTTCACTTGGGATTATCATGCTTATAGACAAGGCTCACATTGAGGTTTGCGGATTACATTGATTATTTGAATAAGGTGGGCAGATTTGAAGATGATGGGATAGGTGTGCTATTCTTAGTAGTTCTAACTTCCGATATGTGCATAGATATTAATGAGGATTCTAATTATGGTACAATTACAAGGTGTGATTCTTTATTGAGGATAATTGAACTCGTACACTGGAATAGGATGTGACTTATTTTGAAGACTTGATGATGATTGCATGGGCTCTAACCATCTGATCTTTTCTTCGGTTCCACCCGTCTTGATTCAAAGGTTTGATGTACTATCTCGATAAGTGCTTCAGAGTGACGGTGCCAGAACCCACATGATTTCACACATCTTCTTGACTAATCCATCCTCGATCTCCTAACTCTCCCATCCATCTTTGTAACTTAGAGTATTTCTTTTTGCATCTGGATCCATCTCAACTAATTTGATGGACTTGAGGGACCACATTACGACTGACCTGATTGTGTTTTATCCCCCCCATGATCTTATGCCCTCTTATTAGTGATTGATTGACTATTTTGAGGACCAGAGACTTGATGACGGTAGTCCCATGATCATCATTGACTTAACTTGCATTACTCCCCAAGGACTATCTGCGGAAGAATGCAATATTTTCTTTACGATCGATTTCACTCACTGCTTGTGCTGCCATCTTGTCGGAGCACAAAATCGAGTCATCGGATATATGTTCTCGATCTCACTGTCTGATTAGACGTCTGATCTGTTAGAGCAAGAGACCTATTTGTTTGGACTCCTTTGAGTCTTCTCTCCTTGATGGTCCTCGCAAGGATGATTCATATCTTTCTGATTATTCTCTGCCTAGATCATAGTATTCCCCGAGGGTTATCTGCGGGAGACTGTGTCATTTTCTAGAGCCCTCACTCTCTTCTGATGGGTAGCTGATCTGTCATCTAGCAGGATTGGTCTATCTGAGTCTGTTGAGTCTACTCACCTTTACAACCCCTCACAAGGATGAGATTTGTTCTGATATTCAATGTTTAGTTGCATTACTCCTCGAGGACTATCTACTGGAGGATACAATACATCTTTATGCTCGGTTCCACTTGCTGATTATGTCTCCAATCTGTTGGAGCAAGGAACCGAGCTATCTGACCATTCTATGATCTCTAATTCATCTGATTCCACTCTCCTTGATGGTCTTTGAAATGATGAGCCATTTTTCTCTGACTAATTTCACACTTAGTTGTCAGTATATTCCCCAAGGGTTATTTGTGGGACTCTACCACACTTTCTCGATCCTTTGGTCTCTTTTGATGAGTAGTCGATCTCTCGCTTACCGAGACCGCTTCTAATGGTCTGTCTGATGGATCTGACTCCTTGGAGTCTGCTCACCTTGATGACCTCGCAAGGGTGAGGTCTGTTCTGATTATACATTTCCTAGTATGTATCACTCCTCGAGGGTTATCTACGGGAGGATACTCACTTCTGGTGTCTCCAATATAGTGGAGCATGAACCAAGTCTTCTGATTTGTATACTCGGTCTCCTCTCTGATTATGTCTCCAATCTGTTGGTGCAAGGGATTGAGTTTTCTGATTATTTTTGAGATCTTAGACTCATCTGAGTCGGCTCACCATGATGACCGTTGTAGGATTGAGCCATGTCTTGTGGTATTCGGTGTATCTCATGTTTTTTCGACCTTATGTCCACCGGATATCGTGCTGCATAGAGAGTCTCCTATTTCTCACTTTTCGTATTTTTATGAGACTATGATTGACATGGAGGAACCTGTACTTATCCTTCCTCCTCTGTGTCTCACAGTATCGGCTTTGATCCATCACTATGTTCTTATGAGCCGATGTTCTACTTCTCGCAACTGGTTTCCGTCTTACTTTTCAATATATTTTCCCCGATAGCTGACATCCACTTGATTGTATATCCGGGTGTCTTTCTCTTTTTTGTTGTCTCACCATTCTCACATGGAGATGGTGATGAAAGTACGATATCCCTTGTTAGATATCATCATGTAACTTCACTAGGTTGTACCTCTTCTATATATATACGTTTTTTCTTCCATTCCTTCTTTCCCCTGTCTATCACGTGTACCCCAGATCATTTGCCATATTTGTGTGTCTATACGTAGGGCGTACCTTGTCCTAAGTATGGGGGGTACACATCCTGAGTTCTTCCCTTCTTTGGTCCCCTCCATTGTCCCCTCTCTTGTTGATTTTCTCTATCCCACCCTTGACCCTCCCTGCATCCTAAGTATAGGGGGGAGGTCAACTTCTCATCGTTTATTCATTCCTTCATTCGTTATTCCTTAGGCTTTTCTATACTCAGTACGAGTTACGTCTTCTCTTTTTCTTTTCGATCTATGAGGACATAACTCAAGCTAAGTATGGGGGGGTTTATATACTCTGTATATACTTTAGCCATAACTCGTACTTTAGTATTGTTAATAATAACTATGGCTAAAATACTACATGTATATATATATATATACAATTCATTAAAGAAATCAATAAAATGATGCATATTATTCCTCAAATTCTTTTTTATATACTAATTAGTAAGTCAGGTTAAGAATATTTTTGTAAAATGATTTGAAAAATGGTTTGACCCATTTGGAAAACTTTTTGTAATCTTTTCAACCTTTGTAGAAACATTTTTATTTGTAAAAATTCTTTTCTTTGGTAAAATAAATTGCTTTGAAAATCTATTTGCAAATGGTTTGGAAAATGATTGCAAAAATATTTGAAAAATCTATATATACTATTTGAAAAATCTTTGCAAAATGCTTTTTCAAATGTTTATAAATATTTGTAAAAATTACTTTGAATTATAGTTTTCAGATAAGTTTGAGGAATATATGCATCATTAAAATATATATTAAGGAAAAAATTATATAAAACACATAAAATTCTTAATGAATTGTATATACATACCTATAACAAATAACTAAAATGTAATAGGTAAATTCTCTAAAACCCTTCATTTTTGTAAATAAAAAGAGGCACACCGGTGTAAATAGCTGTATATTTTCATATTTTGTGAATTCCAAATTCTTTTGAAAATTGCATCAATTTTCTGCATTGTACATAGTATTTGTATATAATTCACATTTTTTTACTTGAGTTTGATGATTGAACTAGTCTGAGTAAAGTCAAAGATTGGAGCTTGGTTGGACTTTATTGCACCTAACTTCACTGGAACCTTATGGGAACTGGATTTAAGGTACTTCATGTCTATTCAGACTTAATTAATTGAGACTCATGACCGGGTTCAAGACACCTCAACTTAATAACTAGAACTTTTCAAAATGCACGCATGACTCTTGTCGGCAGTGACCTAACTTGGACACTTGCACCTTTCACTTGGCTCAACTTAGTTGGAGTGGTGAGGGGATTGGATTTGCCTGTTTGAGATGCATACGAATGGAAACATTTGTCCTCTCTAGGGAGGGAAGTTAACCCATTCTGTTTAGTCGCCATGAGGTCTAACGATAGGAGAGTGTGGGTTGCAATAAAGCTTCAAAAGAGGGATAGTCTTCTGGCTCAAGAGGAAAACTCCTTATGTAAATTCCATTGTATATAGTATTAAAAAAACTCCAAAAAAGTGGGCATGCATGATTGAAAATAAAATGCATGCTGGAGTGTACTTATCTATATAGTCAATGAGCAATCTTGAGCCTCAATGTTATATCATGTGAGCCTGCAACTGGATGACTTGACTACACTGGCCATGCATCCCAGGATAGGTAGCTACACTGGCTACCATCCATTCTTCTCTTCACCCCTCTTCTTGAGAAGGTTGTCACTTGAACTTAGAAAGGAATACCCCGCTCCTCGAGGAAAGAGTTGCTGGATTGGGAAATCAGTGGGTTGTCATTCTGGAGAAGTCGATTCTTTTGTCATTTCAGTAGGAGAGAGCCACTATCACTTACAATGTAGAAGTCAGCTTCATAGTCATAAGGGTTTGCATATGATGTAGGCTAGTTCTGACATGGTTATTGAGGTGATTTGAACATATTTATTTGATTCTCAAAGGCTGTTGTGTTTTAAATGTGGAACCCGGCACGTTCCACACACATTCTCATACCTAGGTCTGACTTGAGCTCCAAACTTTGATTTTGTGAAGACAAGTTGGATAATTAAACTTAATTCTATTTATTATTTCTTTTTCGTTTCTTCTTTATTATTTTTGTACTTATTGCAGAAGTTTTGCCTAGGGACAAGCAAAGGCAAATATAGGGGGATGATGGATCTCCTTTTCACCACCTTTATTCTATCATTTTGGCCTTAAAAACCCTAGCTAATGTATGCAAATAGCATTATTTTGTACAAAATAACATTCTTTATTTATTGCATTTATGGTATAAATAATACTATTTTTAATGCTAAAATTATAGAATAAAGAGAAGAGAATAACAAAAATAAAATACCAAAGGTATTTTATGACCCTAAGCCCCGAGACCAAGTCAAGAATTGATTTCATCGATAAGGAATAAAGTAGGAGGAGATAAGGGCTAAAAATAGAGTAAAAGTCACATTCATTTATTCATCAATGATATGGAGTGGCAACTCGATGATCTATGCTGAACTCGTTAACAAGGGCCTTTACCTTATCGTTGATAAAATGAGACCCCCATATGATATCATAACTCTAGTAATCATGAACCGTGAAATTATATTTTTCCACAAAAATCGGTAAACAGTCTTAGCATCTGTAGTTTGGGCAAGAATGGCCTCAACCCAATGACTCACATAATCTACAGCCAACAGAATGTACTCAAATCCCTAGATCTCAAGAAACAGACCCATGAAATCAATGCCCCATGCATCAAAAACCTCACAAAAGTGAATGGGCTGCATAGGCATCATATCACGCTGTCCACAAGTACCTGTCCTCTGACAGTCAGTACACATCTTCATGAATTCATCAGAATCCTTGAAGAGGGTAGGTCACCATAGGCCAGATTGGAGCACTTTCTGTGTTGTTCTTCTTCCAGAATGATGTCCTCCTACTTCAAGCTTGTGGCAGTATGTGAGAACGCTATGTTGCTCCTCCAGAGGAATGCACTGACACCAGATGCTATCCCCTCCTTCATGATAAAGGATGTGATCCTCCCAATGGTATGACTTTGCCTTCGCAAGGAAGGTCTCAAGTCATTTTCTAGGTCAACCATGTGGAACTTTCTTGGCGACAAGATAGTTCACAATGTCGACGTACAATGGAAGCGATGTAATAGCAAGGATCGCCTCATTTGGGAAGCTCTCTGTAATAGGTGTTGTATGCTTTGAATCCTCAAGATTTTCCAATGGGAGAGATGATCCGCTGCTACATTCTTGACTCCAGGCTTATCCTAAATCTTAATATCAAACTCCTAGAGTATAAGGATCCATCTAGTCAATCTTACTTTGGCATCTTTCTTTGTCATGAGGTACCTGATGGCAGTATGATCAGTGTAAATAGTCACTCTGGATCCAAGAATATATGATCTGGATTTATCTAAGGCCAAGACTACGACTAGCATCTCCTTCTCTATGACAGTGTAGTTCCGCTGGGTGGCATCTAAAGTACGGCTAGCGTTGTGAATGGCATACAACAATCCATGCCTCCTCTGTCCTAGCACAGACCCTATGGCAAAATCAGAAGCATCCGTCATGATCTCGAATGAGAGAGACCAATCAGGCGGCTAAAGTACAGAATCCTCACAACTAATTCTTTGAGAGTTTCGAAGGACACAAGACACTTATCATATACAATGAATTTGGTGTCTTTTGTCAGCAGATCAGTAAGAGGTCGGGCAATCCTGATGAAATCCTGAATGTATCGTCGGTAGAAACCGACATGCCCCAGAAAAGACCGCAATTGCCGCAGGTTGGATGGTGGATTGAGCTTCCTGATGATATCCACCTTGGCCGGATCGACCTCCATGCCCCTGTTGGAGATGATATGGCCAAGCATCTTCCCCTGAGTCACCATGAAGTGACTCTTCTCCCAATATAAGACAAGATGGACCACGATACAATGCTAAAGTATGCGCTCTAGGCAGTCAAGACAAGCATCAAACCTATCATCGTAGATCGAGAAGTCATCCTTGAAGACCTCTAAGCAATCACCCACCATGTCTGAGAAGATGGACAACATGCACCTTTGGAATGTCGTCGAGACATTACATAGACCAAAGGGCATCCGTCTGAAAGCATAAGTCCCAAACGGACATGTGAATGTCATTTTGTCCAGGTCTTAGGGCGCTATGGGCACCTGGTTATAATCGGAGTACCCATCAAGAAAGAAGTAATGAGTCTTCCTGGCTAGCCTCTCAATAATGTGATCAATAAATGGCAGCGGGAAATGATCCTTCTTGGTGCCCCAATTCAAGCATTTGTAGTCCACATAAACCCTCCAAGATGTGGACACCCGGGTAGCGATCTCCTCTCCAAACTCGCTCACAACTGTTGTGATGGCCATCTTCTTGGGCACCACATGTAATGGACTAACCCACTTGGAGTCGGAGATGGGGTAGATAAAATCGGCGCTCCACCATTTTAATATCTCTTTCATGACCATATCTCAAAGATTCGGGTTCAGCCGTCGTTGGGACTCATGCGATGGCTTCGCGTCCTCTTCAAGATAAATATGGTGAGAGCATAGGGCCGAACATATCAACTAGAGATCAGCTACACTTCATCCAATCGCCTTGCGTTCCTTTCAAGAACCTCCATCAAACGAGATTCTTGCTCTCCATCAAATCCGTTGAGATGACGACTAGGTACATCTCATGCTCACCCTAAAGAAATCTGTACATCAGTGACCGTGACAAGGGCTTCAACTCTGGGCAATTGGGAGCTGGAAAATTTGGCTTCTGGAATGTCTGCATGCAAGAAACCAAATCTGCATGGGAGAACTCTCGCTGTGCATGAAACTCTGGTGAAGATGGCCCTGCTGGTGTGTTTGTAATCTGTGCTGGGTCAATCTCCACCCTATATGTAGGCTCTGTGGGTATCAGACAAGGTAAAAACTAATCAAACTCTTTCCAATCAATGTTTGAATATGAGGGATCTGAATTAGAAGAGAAAGAAATGAAATCTACTTCGTTATCCAAACAACGTTCGTTAGCCTCAACTGTGTCCTCGGCCAAGAGTGTGCTATCCGGACTCTCATCTGCTGGAAGCTATGAATCTGTAGTGTCTGGGGTGAGATAAGAGCTCGTGATATGGGTCGGCCCAAACTACTTCATCATCTGTGATCACGAAGTCGTACTCCTGGTGGACATCTCGCTCTGTCATCAGCTCTGCATCGTTGAACTGCTCTGAGCAAGTTGAGTCTCATGCTCTGGTCTCGTTGATCGTCTCTATTTGTACACTTTCACCCTCGACGCGAAAGTATATCTTCCCGCTATCATGGTCGAACAGCACCTTGACTGTGGCCAAGAATGTATGTCACAATATGATGGGGGTATCTGTCACAGAATTAGGGATCTCCATGTCCAGTACAACAAAGTCCACGGGGAATTTTAGGCCCTGATTTGTGACAACCACGTCTTTGAACAACCCCATTGGCCTCTTGACAAATCTATCAGCAAGCTGAAGGACTGTCCTGCTTTGTCAAAGATGCACAAACTTGAATCAGTCGAGTAAGGCTACCGGAAGAAGGTTGATGGAAGAGACGTTGTCTAATAGAGTCCGATTGAACCGCTGCTCGTGAATATGGCATCTGACATACGGTGCTCCTGCATCTGGCCTCTTGGCTGGAAAACGGTTCTGAATCGCGAAGCAAGTTGCACGAGTGATCACATAGATCTCTGCATTGTGATTCCTTCTCTTCCGGCATATTGCATTCTTCTCTCAAAAGTTCTTCTAGAATAGAGGGATGTGCTCAAGTGCCTCCTGTAGAGTCGGCTGGATATGGAATCTATCGATCATCTGCTGGCTAAACTCCAACTATTGTGCTTTTTTTTTTGGATTTTCTATTTTCTTCCCCTTCACCAAGCGGAGTGCTTGAGGGAAGGGGATAGTTGAGCCCTCCTCATATAGAGGGCTAGGATGAGGTTCCTATGCCTGTGAGGGAATGGAGTCCATACCAAGATCATCATGTAATATATATATGGGCTCGAAGGATATAAAGAAACCTTTCCTTTATTCATATTTTGGTCTTTTCTATTTTTCTAATATTTTGGTTTTTCTCAAAACTATCCTGAGATACATATCAGAAGGAAGCACACCTGAATGAAAACTGGTGGCATCAGCACCACCCATGGCATCAGTCTTTGCAGCATTAGCACCGCACTCTGGCTCAGCATCAAGTGAAATAGTGGCATCAGTACCACCAACTGCATCTGGAGAAACGAAGAACTCAGTACTGCCAGCTGGATCAACATACTTGGTGGCTTCAACACCACTGTTATCAACATCATGAGCGGCATTAGCACTGCTATCCTCCTCATCTTGTGCTCCTGGATCTCTATGTGGTCGTCGCTCAGACGAGGAGCCCCCAGCTGGCATCCTACTATTCCTAAGTGTCACGAAGTTAGCATCAAATATGTAGGAAGAAATATCACCCAAGGAATCACTAGGAGCGGTAGAGTATGTGAACTATACCTGCTTAGACTTCCTCTTCATATTGTTCAGATTTGTCTCAAACTAAGTGGGTATGGCATCCTTGCCCTTGATTATGTCCCTCATCTCCGGCAGGAACTTGTCCATATCCCACTTAAAAGATGCATGCTTGTTTGAAAGTAGGACGCCGAGATCATCAAGGGTTGGGTTCTCATAGATGGGTCCATGAGAACCAGACGGATTGCCTCGCTGGAAATGAGGCTGGCTCTGTTGGTACTGGTGTGGAGGAGGCTGAGTGTACTGCTGAGGTTTCTGTTGTTGTCACCACTGTTGTCCCTGATGGTAGGAACGAGGACCCTGTTGGAAGTAGTGCGATGGCTGGGAGTACTAGGGTTGCCGCTGCTAATGTTGGCTGCCCTATCCGCCCTGTACTGGAGGTTGTTGCTGGGATGAGGTGCCTCCGGTAGACCACATGAATCTTGGATGATCACGATGGATCAAGGGCTGCTATTGGTCATACCAAATCTTGTTGACTTCCATCAACAACTCCTGCTCGTAAGGTTAGGGAGAAGAACTGTCAGGGGTTGATAAACCTGATACACTACCATCTGAGTGTCCTGAGATTGTGGTGGCTAGGAGTAATGCTGCAATGGCTGAGCTAACTCTGCCTGAATATGTTGGACCTTGCGGTACTAGGCAGGTGGTTTGGAAGAGTTGCTGCTATTGTGATCAGCCTGTGACCTGAGATGGGGCTGACGAGACTTATGTGCCTCTTGGTGATACATGATCTGGGTCTTTAGGTTATTTAGTGTCTGTGCCAACTGGTCTATCCGTGTCATGCCCTGGCACTACTTCTTTTCTATGATCTTAATGCGGTCCAGCTTCTCACTAATAATTCCCATGTCAGCTATTGAAGACTCTGCTTGTGTTGTTGCTGCTGACGAAGTAGATGGACCTACATCAACCTGTGTTATCCTCTGATAGGACACGGCTTGTGGAAGGGGCTTCCCTTTTGTGTAGACACGGGTCTGGGACATCACTGTGTAGTTCTCTGCCATCTCCTCATAGATGGCCCAGACCTGGTCATCATCCTTGGCGAAATAGGACCCTCCACATGAGGCATTGACAAGCCCTTGCAGCTCCTGTGTCAACCCGGTCGATGAGCTCTCTAAAGTGATCCCACGCCTCATGAAACTGCTTATTGGAGATCATTGTGAAATTGTTGATCAGTGCACTAGATGCATTGGTTCGGCCGAGTGAATAGTACTTGTTCAAGTACTCCGTTTGGAGTTGCTCCCAAGTAATAACATATCTCCCCAAATGCTTCAGCCAGTTGGCTGCTCTGTCGACCAGGGAGAAAGGGAATGCCATCATCTTGATGATGTCCTCGTCCACGAATCTTTGTGGACTGTACTATAGATCATCTCAAATTCTTGTAGGTGCAGATGCATCTCCTCAGTGGCTAGCCCATGGAACTTGGGCAGTAATTGGATCGTCTGGGGGCCAAGTTTGAAGTCGCCCAAAATCTCCGAAAGCTCGATCTACTGATGGGTGAGGGTTGCACCAAGGTTGTGCAATTGCCTCATCATCCGTGCAGGTCTGGCTGGCTCCTGTGGTTCTTCTGGTCGTTCGTCTGCTCCTCCTCCAATTGTTGGTATATCTACACTAGCTGGTCGTTGCGACTCTCCTCTATCGGTTCGCATCTGCGCTAACTCACGCCGCAACTCTACCATAATTGTTCCATGATCTCTAATCTATCTCTGCACTGTCTCCGGGGAAGCTAGGAGTGTGTTGTTGATGGTGCCCGATCAAGAACATATGTAGAACCCTAGGGATGGCTTCCGTCGCTGCTGGCCATCTCGTGGGTCTCTGCAAAGGTAAAAGACCCTAACTCAGATGCCATCAAAAAAATATAAATGTGTGTTGGCCTCTGCTCAGGCACCTCAGGACTGGTGGAAGGAGGATGGTCGAGGGGGAACAGGGTGGTAGCAAACTCAAGTTCAGAGAGTGGGTCTGGGCTCTTCGAAACTTCCCTAGTTGAGTGGAAAGGAGTGCTCGAGAGCAGTGCTGTCAAAGGCAGCCTAAGGGACCTCCTTCCCATCATCATGATGTAGGGATGAATGCGGATGAGATCTAGAATGCAAACAATATAAGAAGTCAAACCCCCAATTCACCTACGTAACATTGAGCTGATAACCGTAAGGGTTCGGTCGTTAATCTTGTCAATTTTATTTTAGGTAACTAATCAGTCTATAAGCGATTAAGAGAGTTGGTAGGAACCCTATGCTCCCAGGAGACTGGCCCAATCCCACAATTAAATCTTTCCCAGCTAGTATGGATTGTGGACCGTTTACCGGCTACTGATGAAGGGGGATTCAGCCGAGATCGTATCTTTCCACAAGGTGGAGAGACAGTCGCTGAGTTGACCTCAGACGAAATCCCCAAATCAGTCAACAATTAACCCACAGTAAATATATGCAATAAATATCCAAAAATGTGGAGTTAAAATTTATTATAACCCTACATGTAAATGTGTATAGGTGTAAGTATAGGTAGAGGTCGAACACTGGGAGGCGAATGGTTGTATGTAATGTATCATTTATTCAATCATTGGCTCATGTCCTTTTATTGTTTTAGTGGGTTTTGGGTTTTGTAATTTTTTTATATTTTTGTTTTTATAATTTTTATTTTGTTTTATATTTTATATTTATTTATATTTTCTTTTAATATTTTTAATTATATAATATAAATAGATAGATATATATATATAAGACATATATATATAAAGAGATATATCTATAAGAAGAGAGAGAGGAGTACTATAGTCTATATATGTATATAAATATATATATACTTAAAAGATATATAAAGATATAATTTTTTTGGCTTTTTAATGTTGTTCTAATTTTTTGTTATTTTTCTGAAATATTTCTAATTTTTTGTACTTTTAAATTCAAAAATGTCCACAATATAGGACTCAATCAATGGCCGAATATAATTTGGGTTTTTAAAAATATAAAATAAACTCCAAAAATTCCCAAATTAATTTTAACATATTACTAATAATATATAGATAATTATAAATGAGAAAAAACATATTTTTGGGCTTTTTAAGGATTTTTCTATTTTTTGTTGGATTTTTGGGCTCTCTGATTTTTTTTTAATTTTCTTTTTCATATTTTTAGGGTTTTTCAATTTCTGGACTCAATATATATATCATTAAACCATATATAATTTTTTTGGGATTTTTCAAAAACATTTTCTAATTTTTTTTATTTTCTAATTTAGACAGTGCAAAAATGGCTTCTATTTCATTTTTAATAATTAGGAAAAATGCAAAAAATGCGAAATAAAATATGAGCGTGAACAAGCATGGCATGTAGCACCTATCCTAATTTTTGTGGATTTTTAGAAGCCATCTAGGTATTTTTAATAAATGGATAAAAGACACAAAAATAATACTGCCTGGCAGGGGTATTTTTGCAAATAAAATAAACTCCAGGGGCATCAGTGCAAAAATACAACAGGAATAAACATTTATTTAAATTTTTAGACCTATTTTACAATACACGAAAACCGTCAGGGCTCAAATGCAAAATTTCACGCGCCTCACGTGGGATTGCACGTGAGGCGCGGAAGGACCTAAATGTCATTTCAAGAAAAACAGGGGTCCTACTGCAAAATATACATTTATTTTATAACGTGCAAAATTATTTACAGCATTAAATAATAAATACAAAAAAGGCGGGGGCTGGATATGCAAATTACCCCCAATAGGCGCTTCATCCGACGACTGATCTTCTTCACTAATACACGTGGCGCTTCCACGTGCGCCGATGACGCTTCGCCGATGAGCGGAGAGGATTGGATCTCGTGTGAGATCTGACGGTCGTAGCAGCGCTCCATCGGACGGCTGTGATTAGAACTGGGGCCTTCGTCTTCATCCAACGGCGGGGAGCTGGCGTGGAAGAACAGGGAAGAAGACTCGCCGGGGCGAGCTTCCTCCGGCTGGATCTCGACCCTCCGCCAGTCTTCGCCGCACCTGAAGGTCCACAAAGCTTCCTGGCAGGGTCTTCTTCATGCCGGAGGTCTTAGGTCGGCCGGAGGTACCCTGGAGTGTCGTCACGAGCTCGAACAAGAATAGCAGCTCCAGGTACCTCCGCCGCGTTTGGAATCGACTCCTGGTGCGCGTTGGGGCAATTAACCTGCACAGAAAGATAGAGGGGCTCGAGGGCGTCTCCCTCGACCTGGGGTTTGAAGCTGAAAGCACAGGAATGAAGGTGGGCGAAGAAGCTCCGGCGAGGGTGGTGGAGAAGCTTCGATTCGTGGATCCAGAAGTGAATCTGGTTGGACAAGGTGGCTGGGGTATGGAGAAGGCGTAGGGGAATGAAATGGCAGTGGAATGGTGGTCGGAAAATGTCGGGGTAACAGTGGAGAAGTTGCCGGAGCGGAGCTCCGGCGAACTTCGAATCGCCTAAACTAAGCTATTCTACTAATCTAAATGCAGAATAAATGACGGGAATAAGATGCAGGAACGAAAAATTATCTAAGAAACATAAAAGCGCAGCTCTTATACCTGGGGGCCGCCAGGGAGCAGGGTGGCCGCCGCAGCACCACCGCGACAAAACTTCCTCCATCTCCGGCCGAATCGAGGTGCTGGGAAGCGCCTCCTGTCACGAGGGCTTCGCCAGGAACTCATTCCAGCACAAAGAAGGGGGTAAAATTGGCCAAATTCGGCGGAGGAGGAGGAGGGATTTATTTATACACATTCCAAGGGACCCCCAGTAACCGGCGATTATTAAGGAATCGGGGCTATGTACAAGGGTTCCAAGTAATCGGCGGGGATCAGGGATGATCAGAGAATAAATCTCGTGAAGGGACTTTTGGTGATTGATCACTGAGCCACGCGGGAAAAAGGCAAGAAAAGAGGGGAAACGACAGTCCGCGTCAACTCAGGCGCCTGGAGGTCAAGTTGACCGGGGTCAACTCGCGGAGGGACCTGATTGGTCCACCTCAGCCGCTAAACGCCAAAACAGGGAACCTTATTAGAAAATGAATTATTTAACATAGTAAATGATTTTATTAATTTTTTCTTATAAAATAAAAAATGTGTATTATTTCATGTAGTATTTATTTATGATTTTTATTGTATTTTTTGAGGTGTTTTATTATAGTCTTATTTTAATAAGGTGTATATGTGTATATTTACATGTATTTTTGTGTATTTAATTTTTAATTTTTTTATTTTCTTTTATTATTTTATTAACTTATTTTATATATTTATAATTTATTTTTGTGAGTATGAGTATATTTTTATTTGATTTTTATGAGTTTATTTACATTTTTAAATAAATGTGTTTGTGTATATGTAAGTATACTTATAGGTATTTTACCTGTATATTATATACATTGTATTTATTTAATGGATTTTATTTGTTTTTATTTTAGCTTTATATTTTTAATAAGTTATATATAATATATACATTACTATAAAAATATAAAAGAACTAAATAATTAAAGAATGTTTTCCTCTTTTATTTATGTACATACTCCTCATAGGTATTTTGTGTAAGTATTGTATAGACTTATTTTATTTTACAAATTCTTTTGGGTTTTATTCTAATGCTAGCATGCACATGAATTATATACATTATTTACAAGATCCTAAAAATATAAATTTATAAAAATAATGAATATTGAATAAAATGAATATTTTAATCAGGTATTATGTACAAGAAGGGCCAAAAACCTAACTTTCACAGATGGACTCCAAAAATTATGAAACCAATTTGATAAAATAGTTCTTGGAATGCTATATACAATTAAAGGTGAGTTTGGGTGATTTGGAGTTTTTATTTGCAAGATATGGGTTTGTGAAGTTGAGATTTTGACTTTTTATTTTGTGCATTAAATGTACACTGCGTATTATTTTTACACAAACTCAATTTTGTATTTTTATTTACATTTATATCTACAACTTTTATGAACAAAGTTTATTTATTTGATGAATAAATAATTATGTACAAAATAGGTGCCAAAAATGCATAAATAAATGAATTAATAAATGAAGTATTTATTGTATACTGGCCCTTATCTCCCCCTACTTTATTCCTTGTCGACCAATTCCATGCTGGCCTTGGTCTCGGGGTTAGGGTCATAAAATATTTGCAATATTTTATTCCTTTTTCTTTTCTTCTCTTTATTCTATAATTTTGACATTAAAAACCTTATTTTATATACAATTAATACAATAAATAATGAATGCTATTATGTACAAGTAGATGCTATTTACACGCATTTGTTAGGGTTTTTAGGGCCAAAATGATAGAATAAAGGTGATGAAATGGAGATTCATCACCCCCCTATACTTGCCTTTGCTAGTCCCTAGCAAATACTTATGCAATAAGTACAAAAAGAACAAAGAATAAGAAGAAAAGAAAAAGCAAAAATAAAGAATGTAAAGAATAAATTGAATTGATCATGATTATTAAACTTATCTTTACAAAATCAAGGTTTGGAGCTGAAGTTAGACCTTGGTGTGAAAATGTGTGTGGAACCTGGTCGGAAACCAAATTTAAAACACAACAGCCTTCGAGAGTCACAGAACTTGGTTCAAATCACCTCAATAGCCAGGTCAGAACTAGCCTACATCATACGCAAACCCTTATGACTATGAAGCTGACTTGTACAGTGTAAGTGATGGTGGCTCTCCCCAACTGGAATGACAAAGAGACTGCCTTCTCCAGAATGACAACCCAATGATTCCCTAATCCAACAGCTCTTTCCTCGAGGAGCGGGGTATTCCCTTCTAAGTTCAAGTGGCATCCAACTCAAGAAGAGGGGGTAGAGAAAAGAATGGACGGTAGCCAGTGTAGCTACCTATCCTGGGATGCAAGACCAGTGTAGTCAAGTCATCCAGCTGCAGGCTCACATGGTATAACTTTGATGCTCAAGCTTGCTTATTTTCTATACAACATATATACATACTCCGGCAGGCATTTTATTTTTTTTACAAGCCTGTCCACTTTTTTTGGAGTTTCATTTTCATTTTTTTTTCAATCATACTATTTACAGCAGCATTTACATAAGGAGTTTTTCCTCTTGAGCCAAAAGACTATCCCTCTTTTGAAGCATTATTGCAACCCACAATCTCCTATCTTTAGACCTCATGGCTATTGGACCAGGTTGGGGTGCACTTCCCTCCCTAGACGAGGACGAATGTTTCCACCCGTGTGCGTCTCAGACTGGCAAATCCAACCCCCTCACCACTCCAACCGAGTTGAGCCAAGTGAAAGGTGCAAGTGTCCAAGTTAGGTCACGGTCGACAAGAGTCATACGTGTGTTTCGAAAAGTTCTAGTTAGTCAGTTGAGGTGACTTGAACCCAGTCCTGATTTCTCAAAGAATTAAGTCTGCATAGACCTGAAGTACCTTAAACCTAGTTCCCTTAAGGTTCCAGTGCAATTAGGTGCAGTAAGGTCCAACCAAGCTCCAATCTTCGACTTTATTGGACTAGTTCAAACATCAAGCTCAATCAAAGAATATAAATGCTATGCAAATGCATATTTACAAATATGCAAAGAATAATGCAAATTTTCAAAGAATTTGAAAACAAAAAGAAGAATTTTTACACAAAGAATTTTTTTTTACAAATAAAATAATTTTGGCACTCAACGTATAAAATATGTACAACTATTTACACGGGCGTGCAGCTTTATTTTACAAGAATTACGAATTTACAATTTAGTTTTTGTTTATAGGTATATATGTACACTTATTAAAGAATTGTGTTTATTTTTATTTATTTATTTATTTATTTTCTTTTTTTTATTATATGTGACTATTCCTCAAATTTATTTGACACAAATTTTTCAAACAATTTTTGAAAACTATAGTCCAAAATAATTTTTACAAATATTTTTACAAGCATGTACACACATTTGAAAATCATTTTGCAAAGGTTTTTCAAAACAGTATATATAGATTTTTCAAAATATTTTTGCAACCATTTTTCAAACCACTTGCAAATCATTTTTCAAACATTTTATTTTACACAAAGAAAATAAATTTTACAAACCACACATTTTTACACAGGTTGAAAACATGTAACAAAATATTTTCAAAATAGTTTTCAATAGATGTTCACAAAGATTTTCAAACTATTTTTCAAACATTTTGCAAAAAATATTTTCACCCGATTTATTAATCTGTATATACAAAAAGAATTTGAGGAATAATCACATCTCTTTTTATTAAGGGTTTTTAATGAATTTAAAGAATTTTTAGCCATATTTATTAGTAAAATACGAGAGTACGAGTTATGGCTAAAGTATATACATAGTATATACGACCCCCCTATACTTAGCTTGAGCTATGTCCTCATAGATCGAAAAGAAAAGAGAAGACATAAGTCGTACTGAGTATAGACAAGTCTAAAGAATATATGAATAAGAGACGAAGTAAATAGAAGTTGACCGTCCCCCCTATACTTAGGATCAAGTAATCCTAAGTATAGCAGACTGTACACAAAGCAGGGAGGGTCAAGGGTGGGAATAAATAGATGAACAAATCAGGGGTGCACCCCCCCTATACTTAGGATAAAGTACGTCCTAAATACAGAAAACTGACACAAAGGGGAGACACCTTTTATTTAGATAAAAAATATAGAAAAGGAAATGAAGAAAAGAAGAAAAGAAGAGATATACACAGATCGATGAAAAGATCGCGTAGAATATACGCATCACTCCCCCTATACTTAGGGTGAGATATCCCTAAGTATAGGCAACAACAGGAGTGATGAAACTGAACGACGAAAGAACAACTCGATGTGTACCCCCCTACACTTAGGACAAGGTACGTCCTAAGTGTAGACTCAAAGATATGGCGATAGATCTAGGGCACACAGAACATGTGGGAGAAAGAATGAACAAGGTACACTGATATACAAGTGGTGAATAAACTAGTGAAGTACAGGACGGTATCTGATAAGCGACTACCGTACTATCGTCGTCGTCTCCTTGTGAGAACGAGGACTCAGCCAGAAGGTGAAAAGACACCCTGATATGCAGTCAGGTGGGTGTCGGCTACCGGGGATAATCAGATCGGAAAGTTAGATATCGGGTCCAGTAGCATGAAGCACTCAATCGGCTCATATGGTGAACATGATGGAACGGACCCGATACTGTAGGACCGGGAGGAAGAAAGAGCAGTACAGACTCCTCCGGGCAATCATGGTCTCAGATAGATCGGAAATAAAGCATATGAGACTGTGTGATGCACGGTGGTGATATAATCTGAAAATCACAAGAATACACCGAACAACACAATACATGGCTCACTCCTGCGAGGGTCCTCAAGGTGAGAAAAATCGGAGAAGAATCAGTGTACTCGGCTCCGTGCTCCAACAGACAGGAGACACAACCAGGGAGGAGACCGAGTATACAAATCAGAAGACCCGGCTTCGTGCTCCACCAATTGGAGACACCAGAGATGAAGCCGAGTACCCAGAAAATGATGTACTCTCCCGCAGATAACCCTCGGGGAGTAGCACATGCTAGTCAATGAATAATCAGAACAGAAGCTCACCCTTGCGAGGGTTCTCAAGGAGAGCGGGCTCAAAGGAGCCTGATCCATCAGACGGATCACAGATACGGTCTCGGTAGGCGACAGATCGGCTACCAGCAGAAGAGACCAGAAGATTGGAAAGTGTGGCAGCGTCCCGCAAATAACCCTCGGGGAGCGGGCTGGCAACTAGTCATGGGAATAGCAGATACCAGAAGCTCCACCTTGCGAGGACCATCAAGGCGAACAGACTCAAAGGAGTCTAATCAGATAGGTCCCACGATCCGCAGATTGGATACACAAGTCGAGATGGGACCAAAAATCATGTATTTCAGACGACTCGATCCCGTGCTCCAGCAGAAAGGAGACACAGTCAGAAGTGGGAACCGAGCGTAAAGAGAATGTCGCAGTCTCCCGCAGATAGTCCTCAGGGAGTACTGCGATCTAGGCAAAGAATAGTCAGAATGTGTCTCTACCTTGCGAGGGTCGTCAAGGAGAGCGGGCTTCAAAGGAGACGAATCCATCAGACGGATCCACATAGTGGTCTCAGTAGTCGACAAGGCGGCTACCAACAGATGAGAGTAATCAGATTTGAAATATGTCATAGTCTCCCGCAGATAACCCTCGGGGAGCTATGAACTAGTCATGGAATAATCAGAAAAGTGGAGCTCTGCCTTGCGAGGACCGTCAAGGAGAGCGGGCTCAGATGAGTCTAGTACAATGGCCTCGTGTACTGACAGGTCAGGTGCACAATCACAGGGGGAGGCCAATCAAGCATATCATCTGACTCGGTTCCAGGTCCCATCACAATGGCGACCCAAGCAGTGAATGGAACCGCAGTCCTAGAAATTGTCGCATTCTCCTGCATATAGTCCTCGGGGAGGAATGCGAGCTAGATCAATGTAGGTCATGGGAATGCTGGCAGGTCATCTCAGGTCCTCAAAAACATTCAATCATTCAATCATTTAGAGGGCATAAGATCATGCAAGGGAGCAAATAATCATGTCATTCACCAAACATCCCTTGCGTCAATCCAGTCAGCTGAGATGGCACAAAAAAATAGCCAGGAATCCTCTAAGTGCCAGGGTGGATCAGAGAGTCAGGAGATCAAAGATGGGTCAATCAGGAAGATGAGAGATCATGTAGGATCCGCACACCCTTATCAAGAAATCCAAAGTAGAATAATCAGTCAATCCTCAAAAATCAAGATGAGTGGAACCTTAAAGAGATAGATCAATCAATGCTCATGAAATCTTCATCGAATCATTGCATTACATCACATCCTTAATCCGGTGTGCGAGAACTAAATCCTCAACAAAGCATCACACCTATGCTCTATGCATCATCAAAAATCTTCAAGAAGCCCATATGCATGTATCAAAGATAAATCCACCAAATCAATCTCAGCAACCTCAACATCATTGGCCCGACTTACATAAATAATCTGTAGAAACAATCCTCGATGCGGGCCTCATCAATATGCACAGCATTCCCGGGCAAAGGGAGAGGTGATACGGGGTACATGAGGAAGATGGTTAAGAAGGGTACACGATGGGGTGGAGAAGCTGATTGAGCGGACGTGCCAATATCATGGGTGGTAGAAAAGTGATATAGAGGGTATGAGGAGGGCGGGCAAGAAAATCGGGATATAGACAAAATTAGGTGTTCCACACAAGGCGGGAACACCGTCAAAATTGCGGTCCGAAGAGCGGTCTCTCCTCGAACCAGAGAAGATGGTACGATGGATACATAGAAGATGGTGAAGATGCAGGAAACAAAGGACTTGGCGAAGAATGATTGAGCTCAAGCGCCAATATCATGACTCGATGCAAAATGAAGAGATATATGTATAAGAGAGATAGAGAGACTCAAAGATAGAAAAATGCATGACTCACACGGTGGGACCGACTACTCTAGGGATGAAAGAAAAACACAATGAACTCCAAGTCACAATCAAGACACAAGGCAAACCCCCAATTCACCTACTCCACACAGTGAAGACCATCAGGTGACGGTCATTTATCTTTTCATTTTTTAGAGTTAGGTGAGAATCACAAAAATTGTACAATCACTGGAGGCTTGATAGGATTTGGGCTCTACTCCTTAGTGTGTACGTGAGCACTTTAAAACGCATCCAATGAGGGGGTTGCTCTCCCAAGACAAGGAAGTCCATTACATTTTATTTTTAGGTCAAATAGAGTTAATAGTCCCGATTTTATTAAAGTTATCACTTTTTTGGGTATTTTCAATGCACGTGCCTATCGAGGTTCCAATTTCCCTTAAGCATCCTAGGTTGGCAAAAACAGAGGGAGAAGATCGGAAAAGCCATGCAAGTCGGAAAACGATGATGCATGCCAAGTAAGAAGACTTACAGTGCCTCCCAGCTCTCTCCATGCGGGATGCATAACAGAATTTGAAACCTATGCTATATGCAAATGCAAACTGAAGAAATCGCCCTAGGTTCAGAAATTGCTATTATCGTGAAGCACCACAAGTCGCTCATTAATCTTTAGCCTCAAAAAGTCTGGTCTTGGCTCACCCCTCCTCTGTACTCAACACACTTGAGCTTAGGAGAAAGCGCTTTGCGGGGTTCGCTGTGACACAAAGGCTAAGAGATAAATGAGCGGCTGTTTAGAGTTTGATCTAGGTCCAAAGCGAACTATAGGTACACGCAAATATTAGGGTGTTTGGACCTAACTCTCCGAGCAAGCAACTCCTAAGCTAAGGCTCATTCACACAAAATAATAAACTAAAAATAAAAGAAAAGCGTCAAAAATCATCGAGGCCCCCAAGGGAACAATCCCTCGGGCACTGAACCTCGGGAGTCTTCGTGTACCTAGGAGAGTCCTCTATTATTACATGTTTCTAAGTGTCACTCTCTCACATGAATATACATAATAAAATGAAATAAAATAAAATAAAATGCATGAAAATAGAGACTGTCTTCAATTCTCCTTCTTCTGTCATGGGTGCTCTCTCCTGTTGGCATGGCATAGAAGAGCCAACTCCGCCTTGCTTGGGTGCATAGGTCCTCCTAGGAGGTCCTCCTTCGCTTGGCGGTCCCTCGCATCAAAGACAAAGGAAAGAAATGGTCAGAGCAGTCAATCAAGTAATCTCAAAATAGAAATAAAAACCAAACAAATGACTAAATCATGGACATGAGCAAATAATTGAATAAATGATCAAATAAGCTTACAAAATCATACAAAATCCGTTGCCTCCCCGGCAACGGCGCCATTTGATGAAGGGGGATTCAGCCGAGATCGTATCTTTCCACAAGGCGGAGAGACAGTCGCTGAGTTGACCTCAGACGAAATCCCCAAATCAGTCAACAATTAACCCACAGTAAATATATGCAATAAATATCCAAAAATGTGGAGTTAAAATTTATTATAACCCTACATGTAAATGTGTATAGGTGTAAGCACAGGTAGAGGTCGAACACTGGGAGGCGAATGGTTGTATGTAATGTATCATTTATTCAATCATTGGCTCATATCCTTTTATTATTTTAGTGGGTTTTGGGTTTTGTAATTTTTTATATTTTTGTTTTTATAATTTTTATTTTGTTTTTATATTTTATATTTTTTATATTTTCTTTTAATATTTTTAATTATATAATATAAATAGATAGATATATATATAAGACATATATATATAAAGAGATATATCTATAAGAAGAGAGAGAGGAGTACTATAGTCTATATATATATATATAAATATATATACTTAAAAGATATATATAGATATAATTTTTTTGGATTTTTAATATTTTTCTAATTTTTTTGTTATTTTTCTGAAATATTTCTAATTTTTATGTACTTTAAAATTCAAAAATGTCCACAATATAGGACTCAATCAATGGCCGAATATAATTTGGGTTTTTAAAAATATAAAATAAACTCCAAAAATTCCCAAATTAATTTTAACATATTACTAATAATATATAGATAATTATAAAAGAGAAAAAACATATTTTTGGGCTTTTTAAGGATTTTTCTATTTTTTGTTGGATTTTGGGGCTTTCTGATTTTTTTAATTTTCTTTTTCATATTTTTAGGGTTTTTCAATTTCTGGATCAATATATATATCATTAAACCATATATAATTTTTTGAGATTTTTCAAAAACATTTTCTAATTTTTTTTATTTTCTAATTTAGACAGTGCAAAAATGGCTTCTATTTCATTTTTAATAATTAGGAAAAATGCAAAAAATGCGAAATAAAATATGAGCGTGAACAAGCATGGCATGTAGCACCTATCCTAATTTTTATGGATTTTTAGAAGCCATCTAGGTATTTTTAATAAATGGATAAAAGACACAAAAATAATACTGCCAGGCAGGGGTATTTTTGCAAATAAAATAAACTCCAGGGGCATCATTGAAAAAATACAACAGGAATAAACATTTATTTAAATTTTTAGACATATTTTACAATACACGAAAACTGCCAGGGCTCAAATGCAAAATTTCACGAGCCTCACGTGGGACTGCACGTGAGGCGCGGAAGGACCTAAATGTCATTTCAAGAAAAACAGGGGTCCTACTGCAAAATATACATTTATTTTATAACGTGCAAAATTATTTACAACATTAAATAATAAATACAAAAAAGGCAGGGGCTGGATATGCAAACTACCCCCACTAGGCGCTTCATCCGACGGCTGATCTTCTTCACTAATACACGTGGCGCCTCCACGTGCGCCGATGACGCTTCGCTGATGAGCGGAGAGGATTGGACCTCGCATGAGATCTGACGGTCGTAGCAGCGCTCCATCGGACGGCTGTGATTAGAACTGGGGCCTTCGTCTTCATCCAACGGCGGGGAGCTGGCGTGGAAGAACAGGGAAGAAGACTCGCCGGGGCGAGCTTCCTCCGGCTGGATCTCGACCCTCCGCCGGTCTTCGCCGCACCTGAAGGTCCACAAAGCTTCCTGGCAGGGTCTTCTTCATGCTGGAGGTCTTAGGTCGGCCGGAGGGACCCTGGAGTGTCGTCACGAGCTCAAACAAGAATAGCAGCTCCAGATACCTCCGCCGCGTTTGGAATCGACTCCTGGTGCGCGTTGGGGCACCTAACCTGCACAGAAAGATAGAGGGGCTCGAGGGCGTTTCCCTCGACCCGGGGTTTGAAGCTGAAAGCACAGGAATGAAGGTGGGCGAAGAAGCTCCGGCGAGGGTGGTGGAGGAGCTTCGATTCGCGGATCCAGAAGCGAATCCGGTTGGACAAGGTGGCTGGGGTATGGAGAAGGCATAGGGGAATGAAATGGCAGTGGAATGGTGGTCGGAAAACGTCGGGGTAACAGTGGAGAAGTCGCCGGAGCTCCGCTCCGGCGAACTTCGAATCGCCTAAACTAAGCTATTCTACTAATCTAAATCCAGAATAAATGACGGGAATAAGATGCAGGAACGAAAAATTATCTAAGAAACATAAAAGCGCAGCTCTTATACCTGGGGGCTGCCAGGGAGCAGAGTGGCCGCCGGAGCGCCACCGCGACAAAACTTCCTCCATCTCCGGCCGAATCGAGGTGCTGGGAAGCACCTCCTGTCACGAGGGCTTCGCCAGGAACTCATTCCAGCACAAAGAAGGGGGTGAAATTGGCCAAATTCGGCGGAGAAGGAGGAGGGATTTATTTATACACATTCCAAGGGACCCCCAGTAACCGGCGATTATTAAGGAATCGGGGCTATGTACAAGGGTTCCAAGTGATCGGCGGGGATCAGGGATGATCAGAGAATAAATCTCGTGAAGGGACTGTTGGTGATTGATCACTGAGCCACGCGGGAAAAAGGCAAGAAAAGAGGGGAAAAGACAGTCCGCGTCAACTCATGCGTCTGGAGGTCAAGTTGACCGTGGTCAACTCGCGGAGGGACCTGATTGGTCCACCTCAACCGCTAAACGCCAAAACAGGGAACCTTATTAGAAAATGAATTATTTAACATAGTAAATGATTTTATTAATTTTTTCTTATAAAATAAAAAATGTGTTTTATTTCATGTAGTATTTATTTATGATTTTATTGAATTTTTCGAGGTGTTTTATTATAGTTTTATTTTAATAAGGTGTATATGTGTATATTTACATGTATTTTTGTGTATTTAATTTTTAATTTTTTTATTTTCTTTTATTATTTTATTGACTTATTTTATAAATTTATAATTTATTTTGTGAGTATGAGTATATTTTTATTTGATTTTTATGAGTTTATTTACATTTTTAAATAAATGTGTTTGTGTATATGTAAGTATACTTATAGGTATTTTACCTGTATATTATATACATTGTATTTATTTAATGGATTTTATTTGTTTTTATTTTAGCTTTATATATTTAATAAGTTATATATATATACATTACTATAAAAATATAAAAGAACTAAATAATTAAAGAATGTTTTCCTCTTTTATTTATGTACATACTCCTCATAGGTATTTTGTCTAAGTATTGTATAGACTTATTTTATTTTACAAATTCTTTTGGGTTTTATTCTAATGCTAGCATGCAAATGAATTATATACATTATTTACAAGATCCTAAAAATATAAATTTATAAAAATAATGAATATTGAATAAAATGAATATTTTAATCAGGTATTATGTACAAGAAGGGCCAAAAACCTAACTTTCACAGATGGACTCCAAAAATTATGAAACCAATTTGATAAAATAGTTCTTGGAATGCTATATACAATTAAAGGTGAGTTTGGGTGATTTGGAGTTTTTATTTGCAAGATATGGGTTTGTGAAGTTGAGATTTTGGCTTTTTATTTTGTGCATAAAATGTACACTGGGTATTATTTTTACACAAACTCAACTTTGTATTTTTATTTACATTTATATCTACAACTTTTATGAACAAAGTTTCTTTATTTGATGAATAAATAATTATGTACAAAATAGGTGCCAAAAATGCATAAATAAATGAATTAATAAATGAAGTATTTATTGTATACTGGCCCTTATCTCCCCCTACTTTATTCCTTGTCGACCAATTCCATGCTGGCCTTGGTCTCGGGGTTAGGGTCATAAAATATTTGCAATATTTTATTCCTTTTTCTTTTCTTCTCTTTATTCTATAATTTTGGCATTAAAAACCTTATTTTATATACAATTAATACAATAAATAATGAATGCTATTATGTACAAGTAGATGCTATTTACACGCATTTGCTGGGGTTTTTAAGGCCAAAATGATAGAATAAAGGTGATGAAATGGAGATTCATCAGCTACCCGATCTATCCACTCTGCCGCTTACCGGCTACCCAGAGAAATCCTCACTAGAGAAAGACTACCCGTAAAACCGTTAGTCTGAAAGAAGTTCAGGTATGGCTCTATCCTAGTATGCGGATCACTCTATCGCTATATACAAACCAATTAATGAGGGGGTGACTCTCCCCAAAAAAAATATTTTTAGATGAATTGTATTTTAGGGTCGAGTTTGCATTTGCACTCCCAATTTTAGGGTTTTCTCTTTTTAGGTATTTTTCAAATAAAAAACAATGCCTATTGAATTTTCGATATCCTGGGTTACTTTAAGTCCAAAAACAGAGGAGGAAGTCGAAAAAGTCGATGCACGATCAAACACTATGATGCATGGAAAGATAGAGATGCGTACATATTGCCATCACTCTACATGCAGGGTGATCCACACATAAATTAAAATACAGAAAGTAAACTAACTATATGATTCACGAAGAAATTGGCCTTAGACAAGCAACTTCTAATGATCGTGAAGAACAATAGCTAACTGTTCAGAGAGAGAGAGAGAGAGAGAGAGATCGAAGTCCAGTCTCGGATGTCAATCGGTGTCCGCCACAATGGATCCTGCAGACACTGTATACGACCTCTAGCGGCATGTGACCTCTCAATAGATAATGTTAGCTTTTTATTAATTATGTTTAGCTAGGTCCAATTACGATCTATAGGTACAGGAAAGCAATTAGGTGTTGGGGCTTAGCTAATTACGTCACAATGACCAAAAATGCTAAGTCTAGGGGCTAAATCTACGGGGGATCAAATAGAATGAAAGTGCGATCAAAACAACATTGCAAGAAATCTGGTGAGGTCCCCCGAGCATACCGGTGCTCGGCAAAACAGACATCGAGAAGAGTCTAAATCCAACAGAAGTCCAGTGTCGAAATATTATAATAATCAGTTTCTGTTGAAGAATAAACTAATCTTTTATAAATTCTATAACTAATTTATGCTCCTCCTCTGCTTCTTCTCCTCGGATGCGGGTACTCCAACAGAAAATCGAAGCATCCTTTGGCGGTTCCTCGCACAAAAAGTGAAAAGGGAAAGGGTCAGAAAGCAGTTATATTAAATAGAGATAAAATAGACATAAAATGAAAATTGACTACTAAGCCGTGCTCCCCGGCAATGGCACCATTCTGGCAACACGTCCAAGCGACTTGGGTTAGGAAATCAAATAATCAAAGAGTTGTTGTGACCCGAATCACAAGGCTGAGTCAACAAGAAGAAGAAAGAACCACTCAAACATATAGATAAAACAATCAAAGCATGCAAAAATGTAAGTGATCTTTGCTATTTATTTTTACCTGGTATAACAACCAGGGTCGAACAGAAGGAGCACGAGAAAACCTTCGAAATAGTCACAATTCCAAAATAGTGCACATGAAATTTTTAGTGGTTTTTAATTTTGCAAATTTTTAATTTTTGAATAAAAGGACAAAATCAAGCAAAAAGGAAACAAAGCACATAAGCAAGCTTCTTGAATTTTTATTTAAGACTATGCTCAGAAAATTCAAGTAAAATATTTTTGGATTTTTAATATTTTAAAGTATTTTTACTAATTCTCTGGGAGTTTTCTAATATTTTTGTGATTTTATAAAAATCATAAAAGGTCCAAAAATGCAAACAATGCTCACCAATGACAATATTGCAAGTTAAAAACAAGTAAAATGCCCTAAAGTCATGGCTATGAATTTTATGATAAAATATATATAAAAGGCTACACACAGGAACTGAAGTGGTTTTTTTAGGATTTTATATGATTTTTATACATTTTTAAGTCTTTTTCAATTTTTAGGGTATTTAGGACGGTTTTTAAAATAAGATTGCTACTATAAACAAAGCATACAATAACACAAACACAAGAATTTTTGTAGAATGTTTGAGGTAATTTTTCGAAGTTTTACATATTTTTAAAAGTAAACAGAACACTTGTTAGGGGTTTTGATTTTTAGAAAATAATGAACGAAACAAAAATTAATCCCCAAAAATCATAACAAAAATTTCGTGTCAACATGAGCTAACAGTAATTTTTGGAGAATTTTTGGAGTTAATTTGTATGTATTAAATTCAACACAAGACAAATAGTTCATAGGAACTCACTTGCAACTAAAGTAAAGTTTAGGGCCAAATCATAACACATGCAGAAAGCTTAGGGCCTAACTTGCAAATTATCTAGGAAAACACGCGCAACACGTGAGTCAGGACAACAGGGGTATAAATGCAAATATCAGAAGCTAGCCATTCAAATCATAACATCCAAAGTACATGGCAGTTCATGCAAATATCCTCGAAAACCACGTAGGACTGGAGTTCAGACAAACTAGATTAAAATGCAAATATAAGAAACTACAAGGGTCTAACTACAAACTGTCCAAAATAAAAATAACTGTGACAAATATTTACAGTACTTGGAAATAAAAGAAAAACATTGAAGGGCTTAAGTGCAAATTTCCCTTTTATTAAGCATAATCCAACGGACGAGGAAGATTCTCTAATGGATGGACGATGGAGATTTGTGGGTAGCTGATGCATTCCTGATTCTCACTCTTTATTCTTTTAATTTAGCTATTTGTATTGATAAAGCATCATATACATAGGTATAAATACAATAAGTTAGCATTTGGCAAGCATATGTTAACATTATATATTTAGCACGTATTTGTGCAAAAAAAAGAATAAAGGAAAAGAAAAAGAAAAAGGAAGGAGGTATTTAGAATAAATACAGAGTGACTCGAACCCCAAGAGAAGGTCAAGCCTTGACCTTATCTCCAAACAAAATAAGTAGAAAGAGATAGGGCCTACTCTATACTATATGTACTACTTGTATTTATAAATATTTATTTTTGACAAAATCAAAACAAAATGTTCTTCTTACCTCCTTGTATATAGTCCTAAAAATAAAACAAAAATGACAAAAATAAAATAAAAATTGAAATAAAACCATATCTCACTTGTGCAAAATACATGTATGTATGTCTCACTCGTTATTTATCAGATACATGTCAATAAATAATAAAATAAAATAAAAATATTATAGACTCCTAAAAACATGTTGTAAATAAATAAAATACAAAATTGGGGTATTTGTGTAAAAATAACAAAATAAAAATAAATGTACAAAATACATAGGCATATTATACATGTATATAATACATTATATTGTATATCGGCTAATTCATTTTTCATAAAAAAATAATTAAAAATCACAGAAAATCCTTGAAAAATAACAAACATTTCTTATTTTGAAAACTTTTTGATTTAAAATGATTTGTTAATTTTTATTGAATTTGTAAGTATTGTGTATATTCCTATTTTCTGATTGGTCTAGGAGGGTTTGCTGACCCCGGTCAACGCCCCCTAGCTTGGGTCGGGTCAAAAACCCATCGCTGGAGCCTTTTCTCCGATTTCTCCCGCCCGAATCCGACCTCCTCTCTCCTCGAATCTTGGACCCTTGATTCCTCGGACCTCCGCGATCCTCGCGGATTCCATGGATGATCCGAATCACTCTCGGGTCTCACGCTTCTTGTTGATCCTTCTAGACCCTCGAGCTGCCTATATAGTCTCTCTTCCGCCTCCATAGTGCCCTAGCTCGTTCCTCACCGCTTCTTCCGCCCCCAGCGACCTCAGGTTGAGTGACAACAACCAGAGGCTCCCCTTGGAGTTTGGTGGCCAGGAGACAGCTCAGCCACATGGCTGGCGACCACCGCTGCATCCAGCCTCCCCGCCTTCCACAACGTGGTTGAGGCCACTACCTCGTCGACTACCTCTGCCTGGGGCTCAGGAACACGTTCCCTCGTACGGGTATCCTTCAGTTCTAGTTCATTTCCTTGTTCAATCCATTCTTCCCATCGACCACCGTCGCGTATCCACTTGCTCCGACCAGTTGGTCGGAGCCCCGATGTCCACACCTATCCGTTCCAATCGACGCACAACATCACCCTCCATCTTCCCCCGTAGTATGATCAACCTTAGGCTCGACCATCGGGTCGAGATTAAGGCTGGTATCTCCTCCCCCATCTTCGCCGGAGATTGAATCCCGCCCCAGCGTCACTTCTTTCCGTTTTTGCTCGAATAACCCCGATCGGAGCTTCGCCCGACTCGAGCTTGCCTCCGCAGGTATTTGCGTACGCAGGGGTTCCAGTTCCAACCTCCAGAGGGTCCGTCAGAGTAACTCTAGGTCCATTTTCACCACCACGCACATCCAGCAAATAGCTTCCTCATCGGACCAGTCCAATCAACGCGAGTGGCTTCCACGACCTTGCCAGGCCCTTCCGATCGATCATCGAAGTTGAGGATCCCATCTGAGGCTTTGGTGAAGTTCGTCGGGGTCAGTTCTTCAAGGTCCCCTCTCCACCATTGGATTTTTCCACCTTTGCCAGATTTGATCCTAGCTTCCAACATGAGCAGCCTTAGAGGCCGTTGATCTGATGCCTGACGCATCTGTGCCCCACGACCCCGACATTCCTTGAGGCGTCCGATCTGACACAACAAAAGATCTGGACCGTACGTCCTCGTGCCACCGGAGTTTGCAACACGTCTCCCACACGCAACACACATGCCCGTCTAGGGTATTTTACATTTGCTTCCCTGCATCTTTATGTTTTAGTTTCTAGTCTGTTAAATAAAGTTGTAGTTCAAACTTTTTACATATTAGTCCTTTAGATTTCTAGTATTTGCACTTTAGTCCATTGAGTCTGGATACACGTGCCAGCTCACGTGCTTTCGTGGTGATTTTCATCTTATATCTTGCATTTTTTATTGTTATAGTTTGAAGGGAATGTTTCTGTTAATTCCAAAAATACCCCTGTGCGGGATTTAACGAGCATGCTCACGAATGTTGAGGACTTTTTACACTAAGACCCTTGCAATTTTTTGCATGCGTTAATGTTTGGTCTAGAAACTTTAGGATAATTGCATCTAGGTCCATATCTACTATGTGTTTTGTTTTTAATCAAATAATTAGTAAATTGATTCCAAAAATACCACAAAAAGTATCATTAGCTCCTGCTGACGTGTAATATTTTTAGTAATTTTTGTGACTCAATTTAATTTTATTTGATATTTTCTAAAAATAAAAAACACTTAAGAACTTGTTTGTATATTTTCTAAAATACCAAAAAATATAAAAATTATCTGAAAAATTCTATAAAAATTTGTGTATGTTTGTCTTTGTGTGTTTTTACTTCAGTACATTTTTGTTGCATTATCTTTTATAAAAAAACCTAAAAATCACAAAAGACTACAAATCTTATAAAAATCATTTAAAATTATAAAAAAATTAAAAAAATGGGATTTTAGTTGCTGTAGTTAGATCTTTTAATTTATTTATCATAATAATCACAATCAGACATTTGTGTATTTTTAGTATTTTAAATTTGCACTTTGCTCCAGGTTATACAGTGTTGTCCTGTTTTGTTGTTTTCATTTTTATAAAATCAGATAAAAATCAGAAAAATACCATAGAATTACCAAAAACATCTGCATATCTGAAAAATATAAAAATACTTTGCTTGTGCTCCTTGTGTTCGACCTTGGTCGCTATACCAGGTTAAAAATATAGCGGAGACTGCTACATTGATTTTTGTGCTAGATTGTTTTAATGTGGTCTTGAATTTTCTTGTTGAGTCCGACTCGGGTGGTTGAGGTCACCACGACCTTTAATATCACTTAACCTTGATCACCCAAGTGGTCACCAGAATGGCACCGTTGTCGGGGAGCGCGGCTTAGTAGTCTCTTTTCAGTTTTCTTTTTCTGCTTATTCTATTATATTATTTTCATCTCTATCTGTTATAACTACCTTCTGACCCATTTCTATTTCACTTTTTTTGCGAGGAACAGCCCGAGGAAGCTTTGGAGGATACCCGTACTCGAGAAGGAGCAGGAGCAGGAGCAGAATTAGTTGTAGCCGATAGAGTCGCAGTAGATTAGTTTATTTTTCAGCCTTTATCTATTTATTGTAATAATACAAGACCTCAGGCACTTTCTGGACTTGGCATATATCGGGGTATGTTTCGCCGAGCACCGATGTGCTCAAGGCACCTCATGTGATTTTTCGTCGGTTTTGATTTTCTCACCTTTTCTTTTATATGATTTTTGAAGAATTTGGCCTCTAGATTTAGGAATTTCGTTGATTGTGACGTAACTGATTAAGGCCCAATCCCTAACTTTTTGCCTGCACCTATAGTTCGTAATTGGATCTACTTAATAAATCATTAATAAAAGGTTAACTCAATTGATTGAGAGCTCACGTACCGCTAGAGGTCGTATACAGCACATGCAAGATCCATTATGGCGACACCGATCGACATCAGAGACCGGACTCTGATCTCTCTCTCTGACCAGTTAACTACAGTTCTTCACAATCAGAAATTGCTCATCTAAGGTCATTTTCTTCTTGCATCATTTAGGTTAGTTTTATTTCAGTCTTTAAATTTATGCGTGGATCACCCTGCATGTAGAGTGCTGGAGACAGGTACGCATCTTTTACTTTGCATGCATCATCGTGTTTGATTGCGCATGGGCTTTTTCGACTTCTCCCCATTGTTTGTGAACTTTAAATAATCACGAGATTGAAAAATTTGTTACGCGTTTCTTGCTTATTGAAAAATACCTAAAAAGAGATAACAATAAATTTGGGACTGCTAAACAAACATGACCTTAAAAGACACCTCATTTAAAAAAAAATTCTTGGGAGAGCAATCCCCTATTTGTTTGGTTTGCTTGTAAAAGAATGACCCGCACACTAGGCTAGAGCCACACCTGAACCTTCATCAGACTACTGGCTTCAAGGCTAGTCGTCTTCCAGTGAGGATTCTCTCCGGTAACCAGTAAAGCGGACCATGACGTCCTTAATTTGTCGGGTTGATCGGGTAGATGATAAATGGTCTGCAACTCGTACTAGCTGGGAAAGATCTAGTTTTAGGGTTGGGCCAGTCTTTTGAGGTTATCGTGTTCCTAATAGCTCGCTTATCGCCCTGATAGATTGAATTATCACCTAAAATAAAATTGAAAAGATAAAAGATCAAACTTTCATGGTCATCAGCTCCGCATTGCGCAGGTAAACTGGGGGTTAGATTGCTGATCTTGTTTGTTTCCAGATCCCATCCGCCTTTTATTTCAGATCACGATGATGGGCCAGTGGTCCCTTAGGCAGCCCTTGGTTGCACCGCTTTCGAGCACTCCGCCCATTCATCTAGGCAGGTTCGAGAGAGCTTAGACCTGCTCTCTGAACCCGAATTTGCTTCCACCTTGTTCTCCCCTCGATCACCCTTCTTCCAGTCCGAGGTGCCCAAGCAGCGACCAAGACATATATTCATTCATTTGACGGCACCTGAGTTCGGGTCTTTGCCTTTGTAGAGACCCAAGAGATGGCTAGCAGCGAGGAGCGCACTGATTGGCAGCCCCAGTGTACCACATATGTTCTAGATCAGGGCACCATCAACAACACACTATTAGTTTCCTGGAGACGATGCAGAGATAGAGTAGAGACCAGGGAGCCTTCATGGCAGAGGTGCGTTGAGAGATGGCACAGATGCGAGCCGACTGAGGAGAGCTGAACCGAGCCGGCGGTGGAGAGATCTAGATCTTGGAGGAGGAGACGGAGGACATCTAGAGGAGCCACATGAGCCAGTCTGACCAACTAGGATGATGAGGGAGTTACCCAGCCCTGGTACGACTCTTACACACCGTTGGATTCAACTTATTGTGATTCTGGGAGATTTCAAGCTTCCCCCTCAGACTATTCAACTTTTGCCCAAGTTCCATGGGCTGGCCATCGAGGAGCTGCATCTTCACCTACAAGAGTTCGAGATGATCTGCAACATTTTCCACGATAGATACATGGGCAAGGAAACCATCAATATGATGGTGTTTCCATTCTCCCTGGTAGACAAAGTCGCCTATTGGCTGAAGCATTTAGGGAGATATGTCACTTCGTGGGAGAAGCTCCGGATAGAGTACTTGAAGAAGTATTATCCAGTCAGCAGGCGAATGCAGCGCGAGCTCTGATCAACAACTTCTCCATAATCCCCAACGAGCAATTCCATGAGGCGTGGGATCGTTTCCGTGAGCTCATTGATCGGTGTCCACATCACGACATTTCCAAACCCAATCTAGTACAAAGCTTTTTTGTGGGCTGACATCGGGGCTGCAGGGGCTTGTGAATGCTTCTTGTGGGGGTTCCGATTTTGCCAAAGATGAAGACCAGGTCTGGGCCATTTATGAGGAGATGGCCGAGAACTATACAATGATGTCTCAGACCAGGCTATACACTCAAGGGAAGCCTCCACCCCAGGTCGTGACCTATTACAGGATATCACGGGTCGATGCAAGTACATCTACCTCTTCTTCAGCACCCGCATCATAGGCAGAGTTGTCGGTCGCTGATATGGGCATCATCAGCGAGAAGCTGGACCACATCTAGATCACCGAGAAGAAGCAGTACGAGAGCATGACTCAGATCGATTAGTTGGCACAAACTTTGAGTGACTTGAAGACCTAGATCATGTGTCTCCAGGAGGAACAGATGGCCTCTCAGCCTCGTCTCAGGTCACGGGCTGATCCTAGCAGCAACGGCTTGTCCTAGCACTCCGCCCCACTTTGTTAGGTTCACCACATACATGCGGAGACATACCAGTAGTTGCAGCACCAGTATTCTCAGCCACTACCATCTTAGGATACTCAGATGGTGGTGTATCAACAGGATCAGCCACTGGCAGCTCTTCCTCCATCCCCTTATGAGCAGGAGCCATTGACGGAAGTCAACGGGATTTGGTACGACCGACAATATCTCGAGATCCGCCGAGATCATGCCAGATTCAGGTGGTCGACTGGAGGTACCTCATCCAAGCCGCAACCTCTAGCTCAGGGTGGCCAGTTCAGCCAACAGTCGCAGTAGTGACCCTAGTTTTCCCACCAGCCATAGCAGCATGTCCAGCCAGGTCCTCGTCCCTACCTGAAGGGACAACAGTGGAGGCAGCACCAGCAACAGCCTCAACAGTATTCTCAACCTCTCCCTCACCCAGTTCCAACTTCAACCTCCCTTTCAGCGAGGCCACCCATCTAGTTATAATGGGCCACCTATGAGAACCATGCTCTTCATGATCTAGCCTACATACTCTCAGACCAGCAGGCCACATTCAAGCGGGAGATGGACGAGTTCTCTGCCAGGAGATGAGGGAGATCATCAAAGGAAAGGCCATCATACTCACTCAAATCGAGCCAAACCCAAATATCTAAAAAGAAAATATGAGGAGGTACAATTTACAGAGACTACCACTCTTAGTGATGTATTGGGTGACATTGATACGTATACATTTGATGCTGACTTTGTTACACTTAGGAGCAGTAGGATGCCAGCCGGTGGTGACTCGTCTGAGGGACGACGCCACGAGGATGTAGGAGTGCCAGACGAGGAGGAGGATAGCGGTGCTGAAGCCACTCAGGATGATGATGACGGTGGTACTGACGCCACCAAGGACGATGATCTAGCTGATGATACTGAGACCGACGCTTCTCCAAATGTAGAGGGTGGTACTGATGCCACCATAGTTCCAGATGCTGAGCTAGAGTGCGGTGCTGATGCTGCAACATCGGATGCCATGGGTGGTACTCAGGCCACCCCTTCTATTCTAGTTGTGTTTTCTCCAGTACCCCGGGACCATTTGAAAAGTACCAAAAAAATTAATAAAGGAAAGGTTTCTTCATCTTTGAGTCCATATGCGATGATTGATGATACTTGTATGGATTCCATGCCGTCAGAACAACAATAACCTCTTCCTAGCCCTCTATCTGAGGAGGGCCCAGCCATCCCCTTCCCTCAAGCACTCCGCTTGGCTAAGGGAATAAAAAGGAAAACCTAAAAAAAGATCAGCAGTTAGAGTTCAGCCAGCAGATGATTGATAGATTCCATATCCAGCTGACTCTACAGGAGGCACTTGAGCACATCCCTCTCTTCTAGAAGAACTTGAGAGACAAGACCACCATCTGTAGGAAGAAGAGGAACCATCAGGTAGAGATCCATGGGCTAACCCATGCCACTTGCTTCGCTATCCAGAACCGTTTGCAAGCCAAGAGGTTAGATGCAGGAGCTCCCTATGTCAAATGCCATATTCATGAGCAGAGGTTCGACCGTACTCTATTAGACAACAACTCTTCTATCAACCTTCTTCCGGCACCTTTACTCGACCAATTTGAGTTTGGCCCTCTTCGACAAAATATGAAAATCCTTTAGTTTGTTGTTAGATCTGTCAAGAGGCCAAAGGGGCTACTGAATGATGTGGTCGTCACAATTCAGGGTCAGAAATTCCCAGTGGACTTCGTCGTGTTGGACATGGAGATCCCTGAATCTGTGACTTATACCCCCATCTTTCTAGGACGTCCATTCTTGGCCACAGCCAAGGCGGTGTCCGGCCATGATAGTGGGAGGGTGTACTTTCTCATCGATGGTGAGAGAATACAAATAGAGACTATCGATGAGACCAGAGCACGGGACTCAGCTTTCTCAGAGCAGTTCAACGATGTAGAGAAGACGAAAGAGGTAGAGTGAGACATCCACCACGAGTGCGACTTTATGATCACTGATGATGAAGCCGCTTGGTATGATACCAATTCACGAGCCCTTCTCTCACCTTCAGATGCTATAGATCCACATTTCCTGTAGAGGAGAGTTCAGAGAGAACACTCTTGGCCGAGGACACATCCTAAGGCCGACGATCGTGTTAAGGACAACGAAGCATAGTATATTTTTGTGATTCCGATTCAGATCCCTCAAATTAAGACATAGATTGGGCAGAGTTTGATGATTTATTACCTTGTCTGATTTCCACTGAGCCAGCAGCTCAGATGGAGGTCGTGCCAGCACCGAGTATAGATAGACCAGCAAGGCAGCCTTCACCAATTTTGCATGATCAGTGAGAGTTTTCTCGTTCAAATCTAGTTGCATTCACTCAGAACTTTCAGAGGCCATATTTGCCAGCTCCCAGCTTCCCAGAACTGAAGCCTTTGCTGCAATCACTAAAGTATAGGTTCCTCACAGGTGAACATGAGATGTACCCCGGTTGATAGCACAAAAATCCCGAGCAACTAAGGCAATCAGGAAACTGAGACGGTCGTTGCGACCTCAATCACTCGGATGTGTCAATCAAGTAAAATCGAACCACTCGATACAAATAAAATCGATCAAAACAAAGCAAGCGGTCCTGCTATATGTTTAACCTGGTATAGCACCCAGGGTCGAACTCAAGGAGCACGGGTTGGCCGAAGGCCTACGAAGTAGTAAAAATGAATAAAATAAAAGACAAAATATTTTTTAGTGGTTTCTAATTGTTTTTATATTTTTTTTGGATTTTTAATATGTGAAGAAAATAAAAGAAACACAAATAAGCACACTTCAACAATTTATTTAATGCAATAAAAATCAAGCAAAAATTAAAACAAAAATTTTTTATGTGTTTTATATTTTTTTATGTTTTTGGTGAATTTTTGGGATTTTTCTGATATTTATTTTAATTTCTAAAAATCAAACAGTAACAAAAATGCAAGGTACTGTCCAGCCAGGCCCAAAAGCCCTAGATAAAATATCTAAGGCCTCAAAAGGGCCTGGAGGTATTTTTCCTGTAAACTAGATAAAACAAGGAAAATTTGAGTACCAAAATTATTGTTTTTGGGTTTTTATATTATTTAATATAATTTTTATGAGTTTTTAGGGGTTTTTAAGTTTTTAAGGTTTTTAAACAGTGAAAAATAGCCAAAATTGGCTAGAAAATCAAGGAACACAAAACAAACAGTACCTAATTTTTATAGAATTTTTAGAGGGGTTTTTATATTTTTTTGTGATTTTTCTAGTCTAGGCAGTAACAAAAATGATAGTTTTTGAATTTTTAAAAATAACAAATAAACTCAAAAATGTCCCCGAAAAGTCTCAAAAATCCTACACCATGGCAGGAGCCATGGGTCAAATTTTCATCGAATTTGGAGGTGATTTGATATTTTATTCAAAAATGGCAAGGGGGTACTGTGCAGAGGGACTAAAATGCAAATACCATAAGTTCTGGGGGTCCCGGTGCAAAATATTCAGCAAATCACGCGCGCGGCGCGTGCCTGGGGCACTCAGGGACCTCTATGTAATAAAAATAAGGTCCAGGGACCAAATGGTAACACGTACCAAAAATCCGAGGACCTCAGCTGCAAATTACCCAAGAAATCACGCACATGCGGAATTAAACCATTCACAGGGGCATAAATGCAAATGTCAAAAATATTTCATTCATTTCAGAACCATCCAGAACTACAGGGACTAAGGTTGCAAATACACCAATAAAACACGTGACGAAGCACGTGGCTCACAATAGGCAGGGGTATATATGCAAACTAACTTAAGATCAAGGTCCTCTATGCAATTTAACCCAAAACTAAACAACGCATTTAAATATTTACAGGACTAAAGTGAAATAAAAACAAGATAAGGGCCTAAGGGTAATTTACCCTTTATTAATCTGAGCTGACGGATGGCCGCCACATGGAGATCCGACGGTTCAGGATGGGGCGGCTCTCAACGCTGGAAGGCCCTTCTCGATCCAACGGTCCAGGCCAGGACACGTGGGGATCTGACGGTCTGGATCAACTGCCTCAGATCGGACGTCAAAGGGGGGCTCCAGCCACCAACGGTCAGGATGGCACCTGGAGCGGGAGGCTAATCCGACGACTCTGAGGGTCCTGGAGGAACAAGAGGCCGGCGAACTTCGCCGGCCCAGTACGCTCACTCCGGTCCTCCTCTGATGCGCCTGAAGATCGGAGGGGCTTCGTCGTGATGATGCGCGGCTGCTGGTGTCCTCCGATGCCCCAGCCAAGCTCGGGAGAGCTCCGACGAGGGCGGCGGAGGTGAAGCTCCTGGGCTGAATGTCGAGGGGCCTCAGACGACCTCTGCTGAACCTGCAAAACACCTCAGAAGCTTCGCGGGTCGAGGGAAAAGTACCTCGACCCAGTTAGGCGACGTGGGGATGATCGGTGCGTCGGGGCGAGCGAACCCCGGCGATGCGACGGCAGAGGGGTTCGAATCCCAGCTCCTGTGCGAGCTGGGTTGAACGGAGGGGCGGAGAAGATGTGCGGGGGAAAGGCGAACGCAATGGGGGATTACGATGGTCGAACGGGAGGGTGAGGCGGTCGGAATCAGCGATGGTCGGCGACGGCGAAAATTGGGGGAAATCGGAAATTGGACCAAAAGGGGGAGCTACGGGATTACCTGGGTGGATGGATCGACTGTGCTGGAGCTGGGCAAGCTCCCGGTCCTCGCCTCAAGGAGCGTCGACGTCCGAGGGCTCTGGCTCCTGCTCTGGGCGGAGCACGGCGGTGCTGACTCGCCGGATCAGTGGTATCCGGCCCCTCTCCTCGCTGCGACAGCACCTGGAGCGAGCTGTCACTCACGCTCGAGCACTGGAGGTCACTGGGGGTGGAGCGGATTAGCCAAAGATAAGAAATGAGGAGGCGGAGCTGGAGCTTTATATGCTGGAGAGTCCGGGAAGACAGGCGCGGGTAGGGCGTGGAAGCGCGCGGATCCCGATGCAGGAGCTCCGGCGAGGGTCTCGGGTGTGACACGAAGGAGTCGGACCCGGGGTTTAGGCGAGATGGAGTCGGGTCGAGCGGGTAAAAATCTGAGAAGGGGGTCCGGTGCTCGAGTCCGTGGGAAGTGGTCCTGGGGGGGCCAGTTGACCGGGCGGTCAACATCCCCAGGACCCAATGGGTAGCTGCCACGTGGAAAAAATTTGGAGCTCAAAAATAGGGCAGCCAATGGCCGATTTTGCAAAAACTTAAAACATGAATTATTTTTATTTTATTTTTTCTATTTTTTGGTGATTTTTAATTAATTTTTGGAAATAAAAATAAGCTATATACATAGTAGGGTTGGGTATAGGTATATATACAATATGTAGGCTTTTGATTTTTGATTTTTAATTATTATTTTA